>CM060926.1:47665983-48865983 GCA_030737875.1 Allium sativum
ATTTTACATCATCGTGTATCAAATTTAATAGAAAGTAGCAGCTAGAAATAAAGCAAATAGAGAAAAGAATCCTACTCTACACCGTGGTGGCTCAAAATCATTCCAACACCATAGAAGAGATTTGGTATAAATTTTAAATATTTGTAGTATATGTTACAGATAAAAAATTAGTGTATATAATCCAACCTTATCTTTAATAATTTTATTACTGTACATTTACTCAGGTTATAAAGCATGGAAGAGAGCCTTCGCTGGTGGACGTATTCAGACACACACATGCGATGGAGCACACCGATGAAGAAGGAAATGTTACGTATGAGTGGGCAGATCCAAAGAGTGCGCATATAATGGTAAATATGCTTATCCGTATAAATTAAAATGTTTCATATTCGTTCATATCACAGTACATAAGTAAATTTTATAGCATTTGTCTTAAAATTATATTGCCAATGTAGGGGAAGTATGATGCTGAGGCTGCTAAATTGATAGAGGCTAGTGGACAGGAGCTTACAGTTGCAGAGTCTGATAACATATGACATTCTATCATTGATCCGCCTAAGCAAGGAAGGTGATATGGTTTCGGCAATCAGGAGGTAAGACTTTTTTTAGACATAAATTATGGCACTCACGATGGTTTATAAATATCATGCTGAAAGATGTGCGATATATACGTGTGTAAAAATGTGTTTAACACAAACTAGTAAAAATATGTTATTGCTAACTATGTACATGTTTAACAAAAACAAGTAAAAATATGTTTAAATAATCGTAATGTGAACTTATTTATTTCACAGGATGTTCAATGTGGTTATAAGAGGTCGTGGAGGAGGCGACTATTGCTCGGATGCAGGAGCAGATGAATGACATGATGGAATGGCGCAAAACCCAGTATCAACAGGAAATAGATGAGCGCATCGCAACATACTTTCAGGAGCATGGGTTTATGCCTGGGGAGGGAGGACAGGGAGAGGATTCTGCTATATATCGAGCGGAAGAAGAAGATGACGATGATGACGAGAATGAGTAGTGTAGGTGCTCATTTTTTTGACTTGTACTCTGGTATGTACATATACTTGGTTTTTTATATGTTATATGCACGTACGATGATATATGATGTGTTGGGACATGTATGACGGTTTGTGGATGATGGTATGATGTGTTTTGACATGTATGACATTATTTGAACGATGATATGTTATGATGGGGTTTTTAATTTTGTTTTTTTTTGATATATTTGACGATGGTATGTTATGATGGATTGATTGTTGATGAGTATTGGTGAATTGATGGGATGGTAGTTGTGTGGTATTAGTTATTGGAATGAAATGTTGTCATGGTCTTGTTGGAAAGGAATTGCTGTGTGCTGCAAAAATTTGGCTTCAGATTTGCGACGTCTAGCGATGGCCTATTGGTCATTACATAGCGACGGCTAGCGAAGGCTTGTGACAGAAATTTGTAACGACTTTGCGACGGTTTGCAATGGCTTCGCGGTAAAATAAACAACTTCTTACGTCAGATGACATGTGTCTGCTAGCCGTGGCTAAACTAGCGACGAAGCCGTCGCTTAACCCGTTGCTATTCCTGCTTGCGACGACTTAGATAGCGACGACCCGTAGCGACGGCTATGGGCCGTCGCTATTTGCTTTGTATCTTATAGTGTTTATAAAATTTTCAAGCATGAAAATATATATTTTTGGATCTAATAATAGGACATAAGTTTGAAAGTGTATTGTTTTACCTTTTTTTTATTTTTTAATTATGGCTTGTGACTTCTAGTAACATTCCAACATATTTCCAGTTCTATTTTGGTTTTAAAATCATTTTTACAAAGGGTTGATTAAACTAGTAAATTAGTTAATTAACTTACCAAGAATTAAATATATGAAATTAACGAGATTTTTGAAATGCGGCACTATTAAGTATGAAGAGAGAGTTAAAAAACTAACAAGAATGGGTGAATATAGATAGGAAAATTGCCAAATTACCATTATGATTGATAATAACAACTCTCTAAATCGACAACATGCGGGGACCATATATGTAATGTCCCAGATTTTTGAACGTTGATTACGAATATTTAAATCCGTTTAAATATTAATTTGGCGATATTAGCAGATTTTATATCGAATTTATTTTAAAAAATCGAGTTCAAAAATATATAATTTATAATATAATTAAAACGAGCTCGAAAACGACGCGGCAGTTCGTAATTTTCGATCTGAACTTTCATTGAATATACAGAATCCGTTTTAAGATGGAATTCTGTGAAACAAGAAACCTTTGAACTGATTTGATTATATTTTTCTAATAAAAGAGAAAAATCGTGATTTCATTGTGTAGATGGTAAGATATGCCTAAATTAAAATTTCCAATAGTCGTTATAGAATCGTTCATCGACCGTAACAGTTTATTTTCTATAACTGCATACTGGATTCGAATCTGGACAGGATTCTTTTGAGACGTAGTTATAATTTAATTTTTAGAATTTTACTGTAATTTTTAATAAATTAAATATGCAGCTTTTTATTTGAAGTATTTTGCACCCGTATCGGTATTTCGGGGTTTCACAATATAAGTTAACCTACCGATATTATTATATTTTTGGGATGATGACACCTTGCTGGACACGACTATATTTTTATTTTTGTCCATAGGGGTCTGTATGTAAACGGAATATTATATGATGGGGTACGGATATTTAATACACAACGCAATTAACGGCAATTAACGATAGGATAAGAATCAACTGTATAAACACCGACGCACATAAATAATAATATATATATATATATAAACGTAATCTCACTACACATGAATTGAAAATATATTGAATACCGTATTGTCTAAAATCAATGCAGCGAGATCTAAACAGGTAATCTATTGCTTTAGTTTGTCTACTTTCTTTCCAATTAAACCATGTATGCCCTGTATTTTCATTTCAACTCAAGATGCCCTGTATTTTCATGTCAGCCGCTACAACCCTATTCCCTACAATATCGTAGCATACCCCTGATTTCCTTCTTGCGAACTGAAGTACAGACAGTGCCGGATGAGAAAAGAAAACACATTGCAGACACACCTCTAAATTGTTCTGAAATCCTACGCATGTGAAAAGAAACATGCATAGTCCAATCTTGCTTACCATCTGCGTGCCTACTTCACATGCTACCCTTAGGAAATGAACGCATAGTGACAGGCCTAATTTTGAAAAGATAATACATGCTAAGCCCTCATTTCACATTCCTCTAGATACGCAGAAACCATACCGAAATGAAATCACGCAGCTCTGTATCCATGAAAAGAAAACTCAAAACTTTCAACCTCTAATCTAACCGAAGGCGCAGACCTAGTGTACGTAAAGAAAAGACTTCGTTCCTATCTATTCCCGTCTTTGCCTATATATACCGCTTGTCCACTTCTTTTCTTCTCAGAAAAATAAAACTGTTCCTCTCCTTCAAACTGAGTCTCGTTTCCGAATACCCCATTTTCTAAACAAATCAATATCTCCTCAATACAGAGAAATGTTTCTAAACTCCACAACAACCTTACCAACTAACAAAAATATAGAGGAGGTAGGCGTGGATCAGAGGGTAACGGACGTAGGTAGTCGGAGTTCCGGCATTGGCGAAGATGTTGTTTGAACCAGGAGGCCATGTATGCATTAGTAGTAGGTGGGGAGGGGAGAACGAGATGGACTCTTGCTGTGCAGAAGGCTCGACGTTCATGGTGAATACAGGGGAGGCCTTGGTGACGTGTTCAAGGGGGAAGAGCGGAGCAGGTTTCAAGAAAAAAAATGGAAAAAAGAAAGTTTTAAAGAGTAATAGAAGAGGAAATGGAAGGAACAGGCGTGAGTAAAAGGAAAGGAGGTGAAGGAGGCGTGAGAGAGGACAACACGTTGGGAAGGCTATGCATGGATATGCAGTGGGGATGGAAACAAATGGGAGCAAAAATGTGGGCTTGAACCCTTGCGCGAAAAAAAAACGAAAGGGGTAAATGCGAGAAGAAGTCGGTTAGTGGAGCAAGTACAGAGGGCTGACAAACCGGAGAGGCTTCGGCCATTTTAATGGAAAAAAAAGAAGTGGATATTTGAAGGGGGAAGATTGCATTGAAGTAGTGGCATAGAAGGATATGCCTGTAGCTTTAATTCTAAAGAAGAGAAAGTAAAAACATGAATGAACACAAGTGGAAGAAAAAGAGGGTGGGAATAGCAAAGAGAGGGATATGGATGAAAAAGCCTGTAGCACGTTAATAATAAAAAAAAAGATGCAAAATGTTGGAAGCAAAGGGAACAGGTAGAAGGGAAAGAATACAAGACGTTGGGAAGAAGATTGATACATAGGGAAGTTTGGGTTTTGCGTAAATACTGGGTGGAGAGGCATACCAGTTTTAATGAAAAAGAAAAAGAAGTAAAAAAAAGAAGAAGAAGAAGAAGGGGTGGTAGAAACGAAACAGCAAGGTGGGGTGTCAATCTTTGATGGACAAGAAGTTATCAGGAAGACGGAACAAGAACGATCGTATGGAACAAACCAGACGACGTTGAGACCATATCGACAGACGCAACATTACGAAGATGGACTGGATGGACGGAGTTGAAAGAAGTTGAATCGAATTCTTTTAAAGACGAATGGAAACCCAAGGTGAGTTTAACTCACTCAGTTACCCTATTTATATTTTATATAAATCGGGTTTTTATTTTTATTTGTGTGCAATGTTTTGCTGATAGTTGATGATTGGATGGTTGTTTATTGTATGCTGAATATTATTTAATATTCATGGATTAAATTAAGCGTTTGTTTAAATTCAATTGAATTAAATTGTTATTTTTAACGATTAGACTCCAAACGAGGTAACTTACCTTGTTGGTTACAAACATATTAAACAAATCATTGGGTGCTTGAATGGCCGTTACAAATTGGTTGTTAGCCGTTATTAGTTGAACAGTTCATCGTGTTGAAATTGAGGTAACCCATTGTGATGCAGGGACGGACAGGTTGGAGGAATCCAACCAGATTCCTCAAATATGTTGTTTACTTATATGAACTGTTAATCAGTTTGATTGATCATTGATTGTTGAAACCAAATTCTACACTTGTTTGATATTAACCAATGGGTGATATTGGTTGGGAAATTATCGGCAGATGGCCTGTAAATAAATCATTTTATAGAAATTGATTTACCGTCACGTAAATCAATAGGAGGAAAGTTATAAATTTGTTTTGTAACTAAATTTAGTTTTGAAATCTATTTTATATAGATTATTTTAAATAAAGTTATTAAGAGAAATAAATGATTATCTTTTTTTATCTTGAACTTACAAAGGAGTACACAAAGCAAGATTTGCAGGTTAATGAGTTTTGCGGCAAATGTGCAACGATTAACCAAATGGTTAAGATGGAATTTATGGTTAGATGGGATCATTTAATTTAATTGGCTTGTTAATTAAATCTAAATGAAAGTATTTAAATTAATTTTATTTAAAAGAAATAACTAAGTAGAAATGGTTAACAAAGTGACGTAGGTTGAGATGGCCAAGTCGACCATTTGAACGAGAATTGAGTATTGAGAACTATCATAGGATTGTTAATTTTTATAAAGTTAAATATCCTTTTACATTAACCTTTTAAGAAAGATTAAGTATTTTATTTGATTTAAAGGATATTAGACAAATGGACGAAGAATTGACTGTAAACAGGATTTTATTAAGAATGTTTAAAGTGACGGATAGACGAGTTTTGAATATAATGGTATTTTCAAACGCAACCAAGTATTGATATATCGAGTCCAGACTTCTATGAGAAGAATAATTTTTAACTTTTAAAAGTGAAAAATGTTTGAAAGGAACCAGTTGAGATATGAAATGAGTTTTTTTAAAACAAAAACTAAGATAAGTGGTCATAATGAGATTCTATAGTAAGTAAAAGTGTTGGAATAATTACCGAAATGAGATTCCATTAATAAACTTCTATCTATTCTGAAGATAAGAGTGTTGTCGACTCAAGGTCTGAGAGGTAAATAAAATACTTCAACTTGAACGACTTCACGATTATCCAGGGATGTTATTAGTTTAGAAACGAAGTTGGTTGAGGAGGTTAAAATAATATTTTCAGGGTGAATATTATAAACTATAATTCAAAGAATTATAAGTTAAATAAATGGATTTTGAATAAGAATTGAGAAAGCCATATTCTAAATGTTGAAAGATTTAGAACTATGATTAACAACTGTTTAACTGAAAAGGCCAAGTGATGCTGGATGCTGAACCAATGAAACCATTTTATTTTTCTATGCATGATGGTTGTTTATTTTGATAGTTAAATCACCAACTATCAAAATCTGGCCAAATCGAATGTTGTTTTGGAAAGACCGGGATCGAATTTATATTCGAAAACCATTCCGACCAATAAATACGTAAATGTTGAAGATATCAGAAGATGGTCGAGATGGAGCATTGAAGACCGTGGATCTTCATAAGCGAAAGGATTACTTGTCGAATATTCTCTGGCTAGCTACCAGAGGGTATTCTGACGTGATTCGGTCGTGGTTGAGATTTTGCGGATTGCAAGGACTTCTCGCTACTGATCCTAGGATACGGTAGGAGAGTGCCTTCGGTTCATCCTGTTCCTGGATGACTTGTATGGACGAGTGTTTGACAGAGTATATCTAACAGATCGCGTAAGTTGATCTCTTCAAACGTATTCATGTTTGGTGGCGGAGGAATTTGTTTCTCTTAGCTTTATACCCATGATATTTTTGAGGAAATCAATTTGTGATTTGGCGGGTATGACGATGTGGCATTCAAAATTTGATGTGTTGATCTAAAGAGAGTTAATCGTAGCCTCAAGCCTCATCAACCGGAAAATGACAAAAATTGGGCAGGCAACATGGCTATGTGGGTCGCTCCCATTAGGGTGTATGATCACCTATCTAGAGAAATTCCATTTGCTTCTTTTATCTATGTTCAATGTTGTCCCATTTCCGGAGGCGGTTGCTGATCCCAACCGTCGGTGATATACATTCGATACACTCAAGCGAAATGAGTGGTCGGTCATGTGTGGGCCGGGTTGCAAGACGTTCTTGTTGAACCCAGGGTATTCGTCTCTAGAGATACACTATCGGTAGGTGGTCCCATACCTTGTCATAGTCGGAATCCAATCTCCAATAAGCACCCGCGGTTTTTGATTGTATACTATATATGTGGTGCGTGAGATGCAAGCGTTCCACTAGATTGTTATTTATTTGTATTTAGACACTATTATAATATCAGAATAAGATATGATTTCAAAACTGTTTTGGGTTATAGTAAGGTAAAAACCGTCCGTGTTTATGTGTGGGCTGGTCTTACTATTATCCTTTTCTTTCGAAAGGAATTTGAACTTTAAAATCAAGTTGGATGGTTCCCCTTAAACTGTGCGAGTTATTCTCACTCTGGTTCACCAGACTGACCGTGTATTTGAAATGCTCGGGTTAGCCCGGGTTGCAGGTTTAGGTTATCAGATGCTCTGAAGTTCAGAGACGAGCTGGAGAGGCCCAGACGTATGATTTAGACAAAATATTATTCCGTTGTGTTGTATTTGAGGACAGGTTGTTATAACTGTCCAGATTGGCTGTGATACTCTGATGTATGTAAGTGTATTACTCCAAGCTTTCAATAAAGTTATTTATGTATTATATTTTGTTCCACCGCGATGTGAGACTCTGTATAGTGTGTGTTCTTCTTCTTATTCTTCTATTCTAAAATTTCTTTCTTTCTTATCTCATCCTCTAAATTCTTTCTATTGGCATCTGGATTTCTAGTATCATTTGGGTTGGATTAGTGTTGTTTGACCAGCTCAAAAGGTACCGGAAATTTGGGTCGCTACAATATATCATGTGGTGGCACCACACCACAAATACGGTTGCTTGGCAAGTATAACTTACGATTGTTCTGACTAATGGTGGTTTTGGCAACAACATGCAATGCTTTTACAAGTATAACTTGTGATAACCTAATTTAACAGTTCTTTATGGGTTTGGAACTTGTAACATGATGTCTATATAAGATGCCTTGCATCAAATTTTAGTATGTGGTAGCTTAAATCTCATAACTCGTCTGAGTCGTTAGTAAAGACTTTAAAGAGCAGTAACCACATTATGTGATGATTATAATATGTGCTAGCTAGATTATGCGATATTAGAACATTGTAAGCAATAATATGCTATTATTTTAATGTACGTTTGCTTCTTACCTTTAAAAAAATAAGATGGGCATAGTAGCAATACCCAATAACTATAATATGTGGTGACATAATAATACACGATTGCTATTATATGTAGAAGCCTGAGTTATGAACTTAATATGTGTAGCCTTGTTTATGATACTTAATAGTTGGATATGTAGTAGTATTTATTATTTTGTAATAGTTTATGTTAACTGGCCTTTTGGTCCGATTCGCAAAAGTACACCAGACACGCTCGACTCAACGCATCGTGTGATGTAACAGCCCGAACTGTCGCCAAGAAGCTAAGGAAACAAGTTTGGAAGAGGTCATGCAGCAAGAGCCTCACAGCTCCTCAAAATGGTGCGCTAACCACATTTTCATTCCTGTAACGACCGCCCACAACCCCTGCACTTAACAAGAGGAATAATGCGCTGAAAGGCGTGCCAGACGGTTATGGACAATCATCATAGGTAAATAACAACATCAAAGCCTGTCTTAATACTCACATTGCAAGGATAAAATATAGTAGAACATATACAACAGGTAGTAATGGTGAAACATCATATAACAAACTTTTGAAACTTTCATAACATCCTGAAAGGTTATCCATACATTATAGGAATATCAAAGTCTGTACATGAAGCCTCACTACAACACTTAGAGAGCAACTCAAACAGCGGAAATAGAAATACTAGACAGTAAGTAAGATAATGTGCCAGCCTCCTGCTCGCCTTCGAACCGCAACAACGTCCTCACTAAGCTATCACCTGTCACCTGCCACCTAGTCTTCCCATCCACAAACGGATGAACAGCCCAAGGTAATAAGAGGGAAACATAAAACTTGAGTCAGACAACAGTCTTAGTGAGTGATAAAACAACTAACAAACATCAACAATAAAGTATATGAGGACAGGTAGATTAATAAACCAATCTACCAAACACTAGAGAAGAACTCAACCCTGCCTTCCCCACATCGGACAGTGATAGCCTTTATAGTAACATTTCAACCATACATCCATGGAAATCAGAACACCCATTAAGTCATGGCAAAGCACATATGACATCCAAGTTGTCTATATTTCATGTAAATCACCCTAATCGAACTCAACATCCCTCAGACACAAGCCCCAGAGGTCAAAACCAATATCATACAAGCACCTAGGGAACATCTCCTTCGACGTTGGACAACCTACATGAAACGTTACATGCCAAAAAACCAGTCAACTGTGACAGACTCTGGCTATCATCGCCGCTTCGAAACCATCGTTAATCGTATAACGACCAACCTTGTTATATGTTAAGGGCTAATGGTAGACCCAGTTCTAGCATAAACTACATACGCCTTTCAACGATACGTATGTATGCCTAACCTTGACAACTAGGCCTTTCAAAGATACCTAGGGTACTCGACCTATAACCGGTCTTTTAGGTGCCCCTATTGTATCCTTACTTTGAGCCTAGATAGAACTTATGACAACGATAATCTCTCGGCCTTCGCATCTCTAGTCATCCAACCCGGCGACTTTTCATAGCTCAAGCAACCTTCTCAAGCAACAATTATCCACCAACTCATGACCTTTGAGTTGCCATCTCATTTGTTGTTCTACACCGACCAACGAACACATTCAACACTTCGAATATTCCCACTTAAATTTACATCGAAGTCACAACATCACCGAGCCAAATTACATCATTGTGCTGCGGCTAGGGTTCGGAGGGTTGCCCACAAAAAAAATTTCAAGCCTTTCTATTCAAATTCCACCCTCTTCGAACTGACCCAACCGCCATACGGATCCCTCAACTCCACACCTGACCGACCCGAATTCGTGACCGACCGACCAATACACAAGCCGACCGACCCATCTGTGCAAAGTCCAGATCGATCGACCCAAATTCATGACCAACTGACTCAATCTTTGCTCCACCACACTTGATGACCGACCGACCCCCTTTATGGCCGACCCGATCCTGGTAGCTCGACCAACCTGAATTCCATCACGGCAGAACGACCGACCAACCCTATCTTTGCACGACCGACCAGCTTGCTGACCGACCACCCCTGGCTTGTTCTCCTAGACAAGATTTACGACCGACCGAGCAGACTATGACCGACCGACCACCTAGAACATGACCGACCCGAACTGTTCCAGCTCCAATCCATCACAATTTCCACTCGAAATTCGAACTTCGCAAACGACAATATCGACGAATCCTATTCATCAAACTCATCCACGAACATATTATGAAACCACTAACATCATAAAAATGACAATTTCATCCATAATTATATAAAACTCACCAAAATTATGATAAATGAACATATGGACATAACTACGGATTTAACTTGCATAAACAAATGAAATAACATAGAAATTACCATTTAGAATTTTTAAATTAGGTCCTATGGTGACTCATATGAAAATATAGTTACTATGATTATAGATCTAGGAGAAAACACTTTAAAATGATGAAATTAATGATCAAATATTCATATGCTTGATTGAATCCGTGTGAGAGATGCATATCACTCACCAATTCTCCAAATTAAAGTAAAAACGGTGAAATTAGATTCCAAACAGCGAAGAACTTGATCCAAATCCTACGTTTCGATGAACTCACACTTCAAGTGATGTAGATCTAGCTTCAAACGGTGTAGATCTTGGATTCCCTTCCTTAGATCTCGATTTTAATAGTGGAAAGGTGTTAGAGGAAGGAGGAACACAAGGTCACCAAATGAGTGAATGGAGAAAGTAAACTATTCTCCATACCTCTCACCCCTTATTTATAGCTTCCACCAGCCCACTAATGGGCCTTCCCAAATCAGCCCATTATGGCCTATAAATCCTAAACAGTCAATTGAAAAACCTTAAACCAGTGATCCCTCCCAAACCGCTGAGCCAAAACTTTAATATAACCACTCTACGGAAAGGTGAAATGTCCCATCTTTTTGACCGCTTAAAATTGGTAATTAAACCAACTTAAAACGTTCAAATCGACGGATCATTATTAGCTCATAGAGTTTAAAATAGAATCAACACAGAAAAACAAAGAATAATAAATAACACAATATTGAACAACAAAATAACTTTTATATATTGATTGAGAATTTTTGATACAAATTTTTCTATACAGCGAAATTGAAACAAATGTGAATGCAAGAAAATATTTACTGTTTTTAAAGCCTTCAAAGTGCGCTGTCTTTGAAATCCCTAGCTTCGCCAATCTTTAAATCTGTGCTGCTTGGTCTGACCCGAGCAATTCACGCAAAAACACAAAACACTCGAGTCAGGATTAACCATGGTTCAAGTAAGTTAATTTCAATATAAACTGAAATATAATAGTCAATAAAATTTCATGATGCCAAATAACGATATAAACTGTCAAAATAAATTTGTCAACATTTTAGCACTTGAAGTAAATAAATGAAGACAACCTATATATATATATTCGGTTTCAAGCATAAGTTTCCAAGATTTGCTAGAGTATAAATATCTATGGAATTACAAGTGAAGGTAGTGTGTTCATGGTGCAGGTAAGTCATGTAATGTGGGATAACACATGATTCAGCCTTATAACAAGACAAGTACACATGTATGTAGAGAAGTACAAGTAACAACTATACCTCAGGTTTAATTAGCAAAATTAAAGATAAACAACAATGTCAGGCATGATACAACAGTGCAATGCAAGGAAGTACAACTAAATATCAAGTATTCATGGAAGCCTAATATAGTGTAGAGAATCATGCACTCCGATTCCAAAATATGACAAACTTGTTCGAGTTATGACAGTAAATCCAATGATTTGAAACCATACTATTGGCGACCATACTCAGATTAAGATAGTTTTATAGTGACAATACTACAGGTCGGTCACTAGTCACTGGTATTTCGAATGAGTCCAGTGCTAACAAAATATAAAATTTGGTCATTCAACAAGTTTCACAATAAGGAAAAATATTTGCAGCGACCAATACAGGAACAAGGATCAATGGGAACAATATTGGCAGCTCAGCATGTTTCAGTTTGTGAAGCAAGTTATTATATAATTGTATACTAGTTTGATGTATTTACAAATACATGATTAGAACACATACTTGCATGCGACAGAGTTACTACAAAGCAAGAAAGTAGGGCGTCCAAATGAACCCAACAGCACCTATACAGTTACGATAGGTACATCTAGGCCAAGTAATATATGCAATCCCAATATGGCATACAATGTCAGGGTACAATAATGTCAAGATATAAAGCTTCATATTGTAATAATAACTAGCAGCATTTACTGTCAAACATCAATGAGACAGCTCAAAACACCCAACTTGCAAAGGCCACCGATATGTATGTATATATGTATGCCAACGATCTGTGTGTACATATGCATACACACATGTGCGTTAACCCCCACATATATAAAAAAAATCAAATTCAAGAGTAAAATAATTTCCAAGTCATAGGCAAATATTTCAGGCCAAAGCAATGTCTAAATGCAGCAGGGCGTATGGTGACCATATGGCAGCGGGTACACACATACATACGTATGCCCACAATATGTATATACATATACTTAAGTGTATATATATACACATATATATTGGCCTCCACACATGTATACGCAATCTACATAGCACGACAGCATGGTTCCAGAAAATAAAAGTCATGGTAGGCTAGTGTATAAATATCAAACATAGATGACATGCCAAACCAGTTCAGGTGTCTCAAGTCCATGTGACCAATGTGAACTATCATATTCAGAGTGGGAGGCTAACACATGCTCAATTAAACTGGTAAATTCAGGTGCAGTATGTGAACTAGTAGAGTCAAAGTGGTGGCCTTGATTTATATTTATGTTTACATACACAATTATTAAGCAGACAAATCCCCAGCATATCCAATGTATGTGTTATCATATATCCAACATTAACAAACGAAATTTAGTCAACATAATTTTTATTATCAATACCCATATACAGTTTTATACAACAAGGGGGTGGAGTGTTTCGACTGTCAGCAACCAGTGTGTATAGCTATAATTAAGTGTGTGTTTTTTTTTCATTAATTGAGAAAGTCAGGCACTTAATATGGGAAATTTTCGTATAGTTCCAGATATTGTGGGTGATGTGCACTAAAAACAATTGAAGCACCCTTGAACCCTTAAAGATTTAATGGCTTATTGTGATCGCATAATGCAAAAACTGCTTCAATGAAAATGACCTATTTATTTTGTTCAAATTACACAAGGATTAGGAAGTATAAAAGGTGAATCTGAGGATACTTCACTAAATACAAAATGACCTCAAATTTTCAGCTCATTTCATTTTTTTCTTTCTTTCATCTTGCTTGTATATAAATATTGCACCGAATACGTTACTGTTTTTTGTTTGCAGATATTAGAAGCTAGCCAAATGACATGTTCAAGAGTATGAATGCAAGCCACAAATACATGTTAGACCAGCCTAGATCATAAAATATTTGATATAGGAGAAATACCAATGATTTGTAGATTTATTTAAGTCATAGTGATCCAATAATTTTTCTCAAAATATCCATAGAAACCATAAATGGTCTCAACCAGTGGAGGTTTCACCAAAAATGCACCCAATGAAGTAATGATCCTTTGGAAAAAAATGGGATTATTTGGAATAAAATGGATGGCGATGACATATATAGTATACGTAGCAGTTTACAACCATAACCATTCAAGTTTCCAAGTCATTTAAAACTTAACAGTCCCAATTTCAAACATATTGCAAATTTTCTATTCCAAACAATTCCTGAGTCAATTCAGCATAATGAACCAAGCTAGTCATTCTGGTTAACCACTTCAAATCAAGGTTCAGCTTGACTATCAAATTTTCATTTGGACTAAACCATTTCAATTCCACAATCTACCTTTAAATCAATTTACTGGCCGTAACTTAACACTTTCCAATTGTTCGGTACTATGAACAGTTCAAACTTTTAACAATTGATTGCGTAAGGAATCTTAAAACATAGCATAATAAAAGAGCAAAGGAAACCTATTATATTTAGCACGAATTGAAATTAAATCACTTGAAACAAAGTTAATCGTGAGTGAGAAACTCACCATATGGCCGTGTTAATCCTAGACAAAGGAGATGTTGGGCTTCGACTTTAAAGGCTGTCACTTCATCCCAGGGTGGAGACATCAACAACGTCGAACGGAGGAGGAGGTTCATGCGTGGCTATCAATTCGAGGCGGAGACTTTGAGGGTTTGACGGTGGTTGTCGCTGACTAAATCGGCAGTGACCTTTTTCTTTGAATTGGATAAAGAAGAAAATTTTATTTTTATTTTTAGGGAAAAATTGGATTGGCCTCGGCCATTAAAGTGGAAAAGAAGGGATGATTTTGTGGTCTGAAGAAATGTGGGAAAGATCGTATTTTGGTTAGGGCTCACGAGGCCGCCATTGAAATTTGGAAGAAAGGAGTGAATTTTTTTTTTTGAGCAGAAAGAAAGGAGTGAATTTGCTGCTGAGGAAATGGGAACCCACGCTGATTTTTTTTAAATGAAAAGAAAAGGGATTAGAACAACGTCACTCATAGGTTATAGGGTAGCATGAAAATTTCAGATAATACGGTGTGCGCAATTTTATTTGGGGAAGGTGAGATTTGTTTTTAACTTAAATATTAGCCCATACTACAAATTATCGTCGAATGCTCAATATATGTACCCTTAACAAAGTTTTCAATTGCGCCAAAAATTATACGTGCCTCTTTATTTTCACGTTCTGAATTTAATAGAATTTGTTTGGTTGTATTCCATCTCCGTCTGCATAGATTGTTATTATAAATTATTTACCGATTCCCTGATTTTATTCAGTTTGTCTCCCATCGACTCCATTCGAATCCAAATTTGAAACGTTAATGTTTTAAATACACATATATCCAAGCCAATATTTTTAAAGAAATAAAATTCTCCAATTTATTTTAACATTAATAATGTTTATTTTCAATTTCAACCATTTATATTATTTGGTCGAATTTCCAGTCGAATTCAAATATTCAACCAAATTCAATTTAAATATTCAACAATAATTATTTGGATCCCAACCCATCATTTTAAATTAAATATTGAATTCAATTCATGCACACCCATAAATCCGATTTTTAAATTTCTAACTCCAGTATCAAAATTATCTTAATTAATCTCGTATTTCAGTTGTCGAAATTTCTTGGACGTTACAATCTTCCCCCCTTTAAAAATTTTCATCCTCGAAAAGTAGAGATCGTTACAGTTACACTAAAGTATACTTCCAACTTTTATATTTGCGTGAAATTTTTCCACAACTAATTTAAATATCGATATTTAAGTTATCGATCCCCTTTTTTTCCCTCATATTTGATAAATTCGAAAGATCAGATTTCCTTTCAAAATCATTTTCTTCTTAAATTTCAAATCTTGCAAATTGTTCAAAATTTCTTTATAAACTGATTTGTCAATATTTACTTACCCATCATTTCACAAGTTTAACCACATTTCCTTATATTCAATCCATTTAATCGTCCCAACACTTATTGAAGAGTGTAATTATCACTTTCTTTTCAAGTCACTAATTGTTGACTTGAAATTTTTCCAAAATTTTAAATCCTGATACGTAACATGAAATTCATGCAATAATATCTGTATTATTTTTACAAAGCTATGGATTTGAAAATACTTTAAAATTCTCTTTATTAACTTATTAAATTAGGTATATTTTAATTTTAAATTATCGATTTGAAAGTATTTAATAACTCGAAGTTTGACAATTCTATTGTCGTTCTCACAGATGTTAGGCATACGCTGGCCAGGCGCACGATTAAAATCTCCAAGTACTTAATACTCTTGCTTCAACTTCCAGTGAAAATTAATTCAATTTAAAAAAAAAAACAGATATGGAAAGTACCAATGTGATGATATTTTGATTGTTCATGAATCGCAGGTACACAATGGTTTTGTCTGGATCTCCCATAAAACATTTGTATCTGTAGGAATTCACTTCCTTGTGAAGTTCGTCATGGACGGATCAACGGAAGATTTTACAAAAAATCAAAGGAAAATCTGAGGTCACTGAGCGTCGACTGCTCTATCTCTAGGTTACGAAAACAAATTATCAAGTTATGACGATAAACCAAATCCTAAGGACAAATTATGTCACGAAGACACATCAAGTCATGAAGACAAAGCAAGTCACGAGGACACAGTGCTGCATCAACCAGGTGGCTCTACATCACTAAGATATCTCAAACATCGCATGGCTCTATTCTACCTCTAGTAAATCTAGTGGTTACATCTCTTTCACTTATAGATATGCCATAGGGACCGCAGATACACAATGGTTACTCCTGATTCCCTTAGGAGACATCTATACCCGTAAGCTTTCACAGCTCTGCGGATTACGCCCTTAACACGATTGTAGATCGCATCAGACACAATGGTTACACTTGGTTCACCCAAGAAACATCCGTCCACTGTAGGCCATCTACAGCCTTAGGAATTATGCTACACGGTCATGTTCTTCAAGTAATAATGACAAATCGAGTTTTATGTCCAGACAACCTACCACCACCATCAGCACATCTCAACTAAGCTCGAAATTCAAATGAGAAGGATGGTACTTCCCGTATTTTTCTTTGAAATTATATAATACTCTTCATTTCATACTCATCATAAATCATACTTATGATTTTATTTCCAAATCATATTTCCAGACATAACATCTCAAATCAATTTATTTTCCAATTAATTTTCTCTGAATTCTCTATATTCTCATATATATTTTTCTATCTAAGTTTTGAAAACTTCTATATCTCATATCCAAAATTGAATATCCTCAAATTTCCATTCAAATCTCAAAATTTAGTTTCATTCTCATAATCAATTCAGATATATGGTATCCTTTCAACTAATATTTATGAATCTATTGGTTATAAACCAAATTTTCTCCCAATTTTCCAATTCTTAAATTCATCACTTAATTCAAATCTTTATGCTCTCAAAATTCCATAATTTCTATTCTTATAACAAATACCTCATCCATGCATTATTCTTTTTCCATATTCACATCCTTCGATTGTCAATTAGCAAGCGAACAACTCCCTAAGCATCAACCTCGATGGTCGAAACCAACATCGGATCAACAATCAGGAACTTATTCAACTTAACTAATTTCTAGTCAGTTTCTAAATTCCTTAACTCCATCTCTTAATTTCTTATCGAAACATTTCTCACACAACTCTCGAATTCAATTTACGAATCCACTTCTTTTACATTGTGCCACCTTTTGTTCTCGTCGTGTGGCTTTTGTTCTTCAGTTCTCGTTATTCGGATTTTATCAAATCTGTTGGCCTCTCACGATCTTTTGAAAAAAAATTCTTATTATATTTATTATTCTATCATTCTTATGGAAAAACATTTCCATATATTCGCAAATCTTTATCTTCCATAGAAAAAAATATATTTTATTCATCATGAAAACATTTTTAAATTCATTAGTTCGATTAAAATAGATGTTAAATAAAACATCGTTATTGCCACTTGTTGTTGATACTCATTAGCTCGCTTCACTTAACAAATTCTTGTTCAAACCTTAGCCATTTCTTAGTCAACAATGAAGTCAATCAAGTTGGGGTACTTCAAACTTGAGTTAAGAATTCACATCTTTTAAGAAAATTGTTGACAAGAATTCACACCTTCAAAATATTTAACTTTAAAAATATAATTTATTTATTGATATGAATAAATGAACAATTAATTAATATATTAAATTTTAAATTAAAATGGAAAGTAAATAGTATTCTGTTGAAATTCAACATAATTGATTTCCATTAATAACTTCCTTCGAATAATCTCTTATTCGATAATTCATTCTGAACTTCGGAAAAATCTCATTGATTTATATTCTAAACTTCAGAATAATTTCACCGTACTGGTCAATCTTCATTTTCTTTATTCCCATTTTATTTACAACATTTTGCTATCAAACGTTATTCACTTCTAAAAAGTTAATATTATTCCTTTTATCGAAATATGAACTTGTCACATCAAAATTATTTTTGACTTCGTTCGAAATAGATTCAAATCTCTCTTCATTCATATCCCGCTTCATTTATAACTCTCGTTCACAATTTACTTCTTGCTAATTAATCAACCAATTCATAATTTACAATCGAATTCATATATTTGATTATACCTCATTGGTATGAAACCAATTATAATTTATCTTGCCACGTTCTGAATCAAATTTAACACACTCGTATTCCAATTATATCTCTTTTCTGATTTTTTTTTCTTTTATTTCTATTTCAAATATCAAAACAAAATTCATCGTTTCATTTTTGAAATGATTCCAAATTTTCCCTTTTCATTTAAACTTCCACTGGAATTCTTATTTTCCGTAAATTTCAGTTATCTTTGATTGCCAAAACACACAATTAGAAAATTTTATTCTTGATCCTTTAATACTTTTTCCATAGATATCACTCGACGATGGATTCAAGATTCAAATCTAAGGAGACTTATTGAAGAAAAGCTCTGGCAAAGCGAGATCCAAAGACTGGGGATTTCGGAAAGAATTTCAAATTTCAAAATAAATTTTTATTTCCGCTCTATCAATTTCAAGTTCAAAATAATTTTTCCAAAATATTCTAGCATCAAAAAATGTGATTTTAAATTTATTTACATTATTGAAAATTTATATTTCAAAATCTTTTTATTTTCAAAATTTGTTTTTTTTCTAGTGTTAATCCAACCCATTTCAAACCCGATAAGCAACGCTTTGAATAAACCGAAGCTGTGATACCACTTGTAACGTCCCGCCTTTTTGACCGTTTCAAATTGGTAATTAAACAAACTTAAAACGTTCAAACCGACGGATCGTTATTAGCTTGTAGAGTTTAAAATAGAATCAACACAGAAAAACACAGATCAATAAATAACACAATATTGAACAACAAAATAACTTTTATATATTGATTGAGAGATAGAAGTTTTTCTATACAACGGAATTAAAAAAAATGTGAATAAAAGAAAATATTTACTGTTTTTAAAGTCCTCAAAGTTTGTCGTCTTTGAAATCCCCAGCTTCGCCAATTTTTAAATCCTAAGCTGTAATATTTAAATCTGTACTGCTCGGGTCTGACCCGAGCATTTCATGCAAAAACACAAAACACTCGAGTTAGGATTAATCATTGTTCAAGTAAATTAATTTCAATATAAACTAAAATATAATAGTCAATAACATTTCACAATGCCAAATATCGATATAAACTGTCAAAATAAATTTGTCAATATTTTAGTACTTGAAGTAAATAAATGAAGGCAACACACACACGTATATAATATATATTCGGTTTCGAGCATAAGTTTCCAAGATTTGCCAGAGTATATCCGTGGAATTACAAGTGAAGGTAGTGTGTTCATGGTGCAGGTAAGACATGTAATGTGGGATAACATATGTTTCAGCCTTATAACAAGACAAGTACACATGTATGTATAAAAGTGCAAGTAATAATTATACCTTAGGTTTAATTAGCAAAATTAAAGATAAACAACAATGTCAGGCATGATACAACAGTGCAATGCACGGAAGTACAACTAAATATCAAGTATTCATGGTAGCCTAATATAGTGTAGAAATCATGCACTCCGGTTCCAAAATATGACAGACTTGTTCGAGTTATGATAGCAAATCCAATGATTTGTAACCATACTATAGGTGACCATACTCAGATTAAGACAACTCTTATAGTGACAATACTACAGGTCGATCACTGGTCATTGGTATTTCTAATGAGGTCAGTGCTAACAAAATATAAAGTTTGGTCATTCAACAAGTTTCACAATAAGGAAAAATATTTGCAGCGACCAATACAGGAACAAGGATCAATGGGAACAATATTGGCAGCTCAGCATGTTTCAGTTTGTGAAGCAAGTTATTATATAACAGTACACTAGTTTGATGTATTTGCAAATACATGATTAGAATACATAATTGCATGCGACAGAGTTTCCACAAAGCAAGACGGTATGGCATCCAAATGAACCCAATATCACCCATACAGTTACGATAGGTACATACGAGGCCAGGAGATATATTTAGTCCCAATATGGCATACAAAGTCAGGGTACGAACAATGTCAAGATATAAAGCTTCATATTGTAATAATAACTAGCAGCATTTACTGTCAAACATCAATGATACAACTCAAAACAACCAACTTGCAAAGGCCATAGATATGTATGCATATGTGTATGCCAATGATCTATGTGTATTTATGCATACACACATGTGCATTAACCCCCACATATATACAAAAATCAAATTAGAGAGTAAAATAATTTCCAGGTTATAGGCGAATATTTCAGGCCAAAGCAATGTCTAAATGCAGCAGGGTGTATGGTGACCATATGGCAGCGGGTACATACGTATGCCCACAATATGTATACACATATACTTAAGTACATACATATACTTAAGTATATATATACACCTATACATCGGCCTCCACGCATGGTCGACATAGTGCGACAACATGGTTCCAGAAAATAAAAGTCAGGGTAGGTTGGTGCATAAATATCAAACATAGATGACATGCCATACCGGTTCAGGTGTCTCAAGTCCACGTGACCAATGTGAACCACATATTCAGAGTGGCAGGCTACACACATGCTCAATTAAACTAGTAAGTTCAGGTGCAGTGTTTCCGACTGTCAGCAACTAATGTGTATGGCTATAATCAAGTGTGTGTGTGTTTTCCTTAATTGAGAAAGTCAAGCAAATAATATGGGAAATTTTCATATAGTTCCAGATATTGTGGGTGATGTGCACTAAAAACAATTGAAGCATCCATGAACCCTTAAAGATTTAATGGCTTATTGCGATCACATAATGCAAAAACTGCTTCAATGAAAATGACCTATTTATTTTGTTCAAATTACGCAAGGATTAGGAAGTATAAAAGGTGAATCTGAGGATACTTCACTAAATACAAAATGACATCAAATTTTCATCTCATTTTATTTTATTTCTTTCTTTCATCTTGCTTGTATATAAATATTGCACCGAATAAGTTACTGTTTTTTTGTTTGCAGATATTAGAAGCTAGCCAAATGACATGTTCAAGAGTATGAATGCAAGCCACAAATACATGTCAGACAAGTCCAAATCATAAAATATTCGATATAGGAGAAATACCAATAATTTGTAGATTTATTTAAGTCATAGTGATCCAATAATTTTGCTCAAAATATCCACAGAAACCATAACTGGTCTCAACCAGTGGAGATTTCACCAAAAATGCACCCAATGAAGCAATGATCCTTTATAAAAAAAGGGATTATTTGGAATAAAATGGATGGCAATGACATATATAATATACATGACAACCACAACCACAACCACAGCCATTCAAGTTTCCAAGTCATTTAAAACTTAACAGTCCCAATTTCAAACATATTGCAAATTTTCGATTCCGAACAGTTCCTAAGTCAATTCAATATAATGAATCGAGCTAGTTGTTCAGGGTAACCACTTTAAATCAAGGTTCAGCTTGACTATCAAAATTTCAATGGGACTAAACCATTTCAGTCCCACAACCTATCTTTAAATCAATTTACTGGCTGGAACTTAACACTTTCCAATTGTTTAATACTATGAACAGTTCAAACTTCTAACGGTTGATTGCACAAAGAATCTCAAAACATAGCACAACAAAAGAGCAAAGGAAACCTATTATATTTAGCATGAACTAAAATTAAATCACTTCAAACAAGGCTGCGACTTCATCCCGGAGCAAAGGAATCCTAAAAAAGGGGATGTTAGGCTTCGATGTTGAAGGCTGCGACTTCACCCCAGGGTGGAGACAGCAACAACATCGAACGAAGGACGAGGTTCATGCACGACTATCAATTCATGGCGGAGACTTCGAGGGTTTGACGGTGGTTGTCGCTGGCTAAATCGGTAGAGAAAGAAGCAATTTTTATATTTATTATTAGGGAAAAATGGGGTTGGCCTCGGCCATTAAATTGGAAAAGAAGGGATGGTTTTGTGGTCTGAAGAAATGGGGAAAATATCATATTTTGGTTAGGGCTCACGAGGCCGCCATTAAAATTTGGAAGTAAGGAGTGAATTTGCTGCTGAGGAAATGGGAACCCACGCTAATTTTTTTATAGGAGATAAGAAAAGGGATCCGAACAATGTCACTCATAGGTTATAGGGTAGTGTAACGAACAAGGATTTTCGATCCCGAAAATCGACACAAAAACACCTTGTCGAACACTCAAGCATCGAAAACACAGGAACGTTATTAGAAAGAAGTTAGAGGGTGAGATAAGAAAGAAAGAATGTTAGAATAAGAAGAAGCATTAATACATCACAAATTCCCCTTTCGCAGCGGAACAAAATATAATATAGAAACAACTTTTATTGAGAGCATGAAATAATACTTACAACATCAGAGCACATCAATACATCTGGACAGTTATAATAATCTGCCCTCATATACACAGCGGAATAAACTAGATAGATATCACATGTTTGAATTCCTCCAACACGTCATCTAAAATTCCATAGCATCTTAACTTGAACCTGTACAACCCGGTCTAACCCGAGCATTTACAAAACACCGAGTCAGTCTGGTGAGCCAGAGTGAGAAAACTCGCTAAGTTTAAGGGGGATCATCAAACTTGATTTTAAAGTTCAAATTCTTTTTGAAAGAAAAGAATAATTGTAAGACCAAATCTACACATAAATACAGACAAATTTTACCTTACAATAACCCAAAACATTTTTGAAAATCAATACTTTTCTAATATTATGATAGTGTCTAAATACAAATAAATACAATCTAGCAGAACGCTCCACATATATAGTATACAAACAAACCGCGAGCGCTTATTGGAGATTGGATTCCGACTATGACAAGCTATGGAACCACCTGCCGAAAGTGTATATCTAGAGGCGAATATACTGGGTTCAACAAGAACGTCTTGCAACCCGGCCCACACATGATCGACCACTCATTTCGCTTGAGTGTATCGAATGTATATCACCAACGGTTGGGTGCGACCCACCGTCTCCCGAAATGGGACAACATCGAAATAGAATAAAGAAGCAAATGGATTTTCTCTATATAGGTGATATACACCCTAATAGGAGCGACCCACATAGCCATGTTGCCTGCCTGATCCTGTCATTTCCCGATTGTGAGGCTTGAGGTTATAATCTTTTGGAATATCTGGCCACCATTCACATCGTCCGTACAAGTCATCCAGGAACAGGATGAACCGAAGGCACCCTCCTACCACATCCTAGGAATCACCCTATAGACCAGCATCGAGTTGTCCTTGCATTCCGTAGATTTCAATCCTGACATAATCATTGTCAAAATATCTCTAGGGATCAGCTAGAGAAATCCAACAATAGTCCTTCCATTCATGAAGATTTACGGTCTTCAATTGCTTTATCTCGATCAGCATCCGATATCTTCTTCATTTATGTATTTGTTGGTCGGAGTGGTTTTCGAATATAAATCTGATCCCGTGTTTCCGTACTAACAACGTGTTGGTTATGATTTTGATAGTCGATTATTTAACTACCAAAATAAGCAATCATCATGAAATAAAATAGATCCACGGGTTATTACACAGCATCACTTAGCCATTGAAATAATATATTATTCGTAATACCAAAATAGTATATTAGTTTAATATATAAATATTCTCAATTCGTTTTATTTTAATACTTAGAAAATATATTGTAAAAATCAAATCCAATTCTCCGTCAATTATCATTTCGAAACATTTGCTATAACGTCACGTATCATCCAAAATTGGGAAATCGATTTAACTTATCATTTAAAATGATCATTACCAAATTTCCTTTTGTTTCATTATTGGAATACCATAATCGTCGCTTACCTATTTAGAATAAATTCATTCTAAATCTCATCGCTTTACTTTTAAAAATATCGTTATATTTTTGCAAACCTCTTTTATTTCTTTATTACGGAAATACCATTTCATACTTCAAGCCCATTTTCATTTCCTTTTATTATGGAATCCTTATATGCATATATACCCAAACTCTTTAGATAACATTACACTCTTATTTCTCAAAATAAATTACTTTTAACATCACCCCTATTACAACTAATATCATCCTTCGATAATCCTGAAGTTGTTCAAGTTGGGGTATTTTAATTACCTCTCAAACCTTGATCAACAATGTTCTTATCTTAAGATAAATATCAGTTGTAATATCAAAATAGTATATTCATTCCCAATATCTAAACAAATCCCTTTTTTATTTATATCTTGATGAAACATCATCTCTTATTTAAAATAGCGAATCTATATCGCATCTTTATATCTCAACTCATATAACTACTTTAATTCAATCTTGGGTTTTCCATTTCGATTTCCATTTCATATCTTCATCAGATCCTAACTGTAAATTAGTAAGGAATAATTTCCCAAATATCAGTCCTAAAGGTCAAAACCAACATCAGATCAATAGTCAGAAAATCATTTATTTTAACTAATCTCCAGATAGGTTCTATATTCTTAATTTCATATCTTGAACTTTTATTACATTTATAAATCATTTCTAGTAACTCGTTCCAGTCATACATTCAATAATTCTTGGGTTTTATAACTCCGTCCAACTTGGATTTTATAAAATAAACCTCAATAAGGATTTAATTTAAATTTCGAGTTAAACTTAACTTATTATTATTTATATAATTTGCTTAAACATCACTTTACTATAAACAATGGTTCAAAACTTCATAACCCTTCATTTATACATTTTAAATCCCAAGGTACCACTTTGATCATCATTTAACAAATATTAGTATTTAAAAAAGCTTTAATTATCCATTAACTATTTTCTTTAAATTAATAACCAATTACGTAATTCAATTTCGAGTAACACAGTTGACTTAGTCAACTCTACACATGATTAAGTCATTAATCAAATCTCAATTCTTCTTTCCAATCAAATTAGTTTAAAATTAAATTAATTTAAATAATTCCATTCGATTTTTATTAAATAATAGTACTAATCTCATTTTAAATTGCTTCTTAAAGACAATTAACCTCGGTTATTAAACATCACATTAATATCTGCTTCCTCGCTAATCAGTTTTTTAAATATAAGAATCATCTTTATAAGATCATTTAATAATTGATATGAGGCACGTGCTTCGCACACAGATATATTTTGGTACCAAAAATGGTAATTGGTGGTTAAAGTAATTAACGTATATAAGGTTGGTTTATTTCCTTTTTATAAACCCAATTAAATAATATATTTAAAAATCAATATTTAGTTATAAATAAATTTCATAACTTCATTTCTATCGATTTTCCTGACGGTAAATCAAACTTTATATAACAGTGTATATTTTGGCCATCTGCTACAAATTTCTTAACCAATATCACTCATTGGTTAAAAATCAAACAAATGTTGAATTTGGGTTTGAAAAACAATAACCAATTCAATAATCCATTCATATGGGTTAAACAACTCATATAATGATCCTATACAGATAAATAATCAATTCAACTTATAGTGGTCAACCAACAATAATTCAAGCATCTAATTTATTTTAAATACGTTTATATCATTATAAACGTAACTAACAAGGTAGGTTACCTTATTTGGATATAACCGTTAAAATAGCGGTGTCATTTTATTTAAATTAAACAACCGTTTAATTTAAATAATCGATATAACAATATTTATCAACATCTAAACAATCACTGGATCAATCAACAATTTTCAAACATGACATATAAATAATAAACCCGACTTATAATAATTACAAGTGGGAGAACTGAGTGAGTTTAACTCACCTTGGTTTCCATTTATCGTTGAAGCGGTTCAGTTGTGGTTAAATTAAACGAATGTTTAATTTAACCCATAATTCCAGCTATTTCTAGTCATGTCCAGATCGGCTCCACAATATTGCGCTTGCCAATATGGTTCCAACGCTCGTCGGTTTGTTCGCTTCTGTATATGTATGATAATGTTATATATATTATACGCATATGGTTTTGTTGAAAAAATTATACTCCTTAATTAACATTAATTTAAACTAAATTGTTTAGCTTAACCATTAAATAGGCCCACTTACTTTTGCCTAATGAGAAATCATTGGTCCAAGGCTTCTTCTGCTCCAGGAAAAAAAATATACCAGCCAATCTCTATTTCAAAAGCCTTGTCCACGTGCCTCCTTGCCACAACCATTTCCCCATATTGCAATTCCTCTGTGGCCGTACACAGCACATGTTCCCAGTCTCACTTTCCCTTACCAGTTCATTTTGTATTTCATTACTTTTCTTTCTTTCTTTTTTCTCTTTTTTCCCCACTTTAATGGCTAAGCCCAAACGATGTTGGCCCACCTCCATTCTAAACCACACGCAACATAAAGCTTCTTCCCCAACCAGCTTTCTCCTCCAGATATTCCACCTCGTGTACACAATATACACGCAAACCATAATACACCCCAAAACAACGATCGAACCTCCCATTAAACTGCAGTGACCTCCATGAACCGATCTTCACTACCCAATTTCCATCAGAACTCCATACACTCCTCTCCAATCTCGCAGACATCCCCTTCTTTCTGAAACTCCAACACCTTATCTCCATGCATCCCCATAATATTTTGTTATCCTTTCACAATTCCAACTCAATCTCCATGTATCATCCAGTCTATCTCTAGCACTGCTATGTCACAACCGCAACTCCATCCACCTGGAAGCACCACCGCAGCTTCACAACTTCCCACCGCACCAATGCCCAATCACCGAAGATCGTCAGCAGTCCCTCTCTGCGACCCCACTTCTACTCTGTCCACCTTGTCCTACTGAAAAACCTCATCACAGTTTGAAACCGCACTAGAAAAGAAAGAGCAAACCCATGCTGCTCCCCACCTGAGCTTCTGACTTCATGCTCATTTTTTTTCTTTTTTCTTTTTTACAAAGTGGTTTGGTTTTCATTCTTTTCTAAGTTCAAAGGAGAAAGGTTTAAAACTTTAATGGGTGAAGGGAAGTTCCTTGTCTTCCTTTTGGTTTCGCAGAAGAACAATGAAGAGCACCATCCATATTTATACAAGGGTCAAAGGGAAGATTTGAGCAACGTCTATCACTGATGTAAAACGTTAGGTATGTAGTGTTAGGCTAGCTGTTGAGTTGTCATCTCTTTAGAATAACTTGTTGATGGAAATACATAGGTGCAGACGGTACGTATGAAATAAGGTAGCAGTGTAGTATTAATTTTATACAGGCCTTCCGATGTGTATAGGGTTTTAGCATGTTGCTGCGTACATATATTTGCATGTGCCTGAATTAGAAAAAGGAATGGGATAGGTTCAGACTTGTTTAAAACACGCAGGCTAATTATCCTATGGTAGCTGTGCGATTGGAGATGGCATGTGCAAGAAGGAAGGTGTGTAGAATATAGGTAGCTGCGTTACGAATTTTCACATCAGTAGACTGGTTTGCAGAAGAACGTGAGTAGAAACTTAGGCATGCAAGGAAGGAAATATAGGCTTGCTGAGATATTTCTTTTCAGTGGTGGTGATGGAGATTTTGATGGAAAAATGTGAATTTTGTGTCTTGTACAGGGTACAGGAAAGGGTAGGTGTGTGTATTGTCTATATCTTTCACGTGCGTGTAGTGGTCTTAGGGGGTATGTTAGCTGTGATAGAAAATAAAGGGTGTACGTTTCATTTTCTTAGGGTAAAAGAAATTTTATTTAATATCGTTACCGTTATTTAACGGGGACCGTTAAACTCGCACCAATAAACACAATCTCCATAAATTACGAGAATGGACGCCATGGTATAATTTGACGTTACGGTCCGAATGAAGCTAATTTCGCTGAAAACGAACTCCATTTGCAAAAATGGCGCTATTTAGATCCCAATTTATTTATCGGTTCACCTTTAAATTTCGTCTACCGACAAAACAACTCCAGTTGGCTCCAAACTGGAAATCCAGCAATAATTAACGATACATTTTCCAATAAAATTCGTTTCACAAAAAACAGACGTTGTTTGGAAAAATAATATTTATACGACTTATATAATATTGCTATAATATAAATAAATTAAAAAAACAATTAAATAACAATAAATTATTATTACCGCATATATTCAAATAAAATAATGTGTCACTTCTAGCTCAACTCATATAGATTCATAACTCAACATTTATTGTAATCGAGTTAAACGATATTCAAATTTGTAAAGAAATCCTTTTATAAATTATTAAATAAACGTTAAAAAATTTAAACGAAATCTATAGCGACTATTTTCAATTTTGAATTGGTCATATCTCATAATATATAAGCCAAAATCTCGATTTTTCTCTTTCACAAGAAAATTATAATCAAACAGATCAAAAATGTTTCTTGTTTCACAGAATTCCGACTTAAAACGGATTTTGTATATTCCATTGAAATTCAAACTCAATATTACGAACTACCGCGTCATTTTGAGCTCGTTTTAATTAATTATAAACGTTCAATCGCCATTAAAATAAATGAATTCAATATTAATATCCATTAATATTATAAATATAATATTAAAAATAAATTTAAATATTCAGAGGAAAATCCGGGTCATCACTGGTAGCACGAAAATTTCAGATAATAGGGTGGGCGCCATTTTATTTGGGGAAGGATATATTTTTTTTTTAACATAAATATTAGCTCGTACTGCAAATTATCGTCGAACGCTCAATATATGTACCGTTAACAAAGTTTTCAAATGTGACATAAATTATACGTGACTCTATATTTTCGCTTTCTGAATTTAACTGAATTTATTTGGTTGTATTCCAACTCCTTCTGTATACATTGTTATTTTAAAATTTTAAATTATTTATCGGTTCACTGATTTTATTCAGTTTGTCTCCCAACGACTCTGTTCGATTCCAAATTTGAAACGTTAATGTTTTCAAATGCACATATATCCAAGCCAGTATTTTTAAACAAATAGAATTCTCCAATTTATTTAAACGTTAATAAAGTTTATTTTCAATTTCAACCATTTATATTATTTCGTCAAATTTCCAATCCAATTCAAATATTGAACCAAATTCAATTTAAATATTCAACAATAATTATTTTTTTCCCAACCCATCATTATAAATTAAATATTGAATTCAATTCATACACACCCATATATACAATTTTTAAATATCTAACTCCTGTATCAAAATAATTTTAATTGATCCCGTTTTCCAGTTATCAAAATTTCTGGGACGTTACAAAAGGAAAACATCATTTCCTTTCCAATGGCACAGGTCTTGTTAAGGATATTTTTCGTCAACACTAGAGATGGGTTAGCAGGGATGGATCCAAAAGGGAAATAGGCGGATTGGCTATTTTTTGGGTTAAATCGGGTTACCACCCTAGATATTGAAACTTGGAGATATGGGATCACCAAGGACTATCAGAATGGATTTGAACTCAGAGAATGAGGTGCATTCTACTATTCGAGGACATGTTGGGATGGAAATCCATGATTATCTGAAAAATGAAAAGTAAACTGCAACAGTGTGATTAGAAAACAACAACATACACTTATAGAGAAATTTTCTAATAAGAAGATCCCCTTTTATTGAACTTTTGTTGGGAGTACGTAGATGTAATAGGGGAATACCTGAATTAATCTCAGTGTTAAGCTATTTCTAAGAGTACAAGCGTTAAGGAAAAATCGATCCCCAAATGTGACCTCTGGGGTCTTATTTATAGTGGTTCAGGGCTCCTTCCGCTGAAGGGCTATTGGGACCGTGGGGGTCATTGTCGGTTGCTTTATCCTTGGTTTCGGGTGCTTAACTTTCGGTCGTGTTTGGAGTATTAGTTATGGTCTTTGGATGGTACTTGAATCCTTGACAGGAGCTCTTGGATGTAGGCTCTCGGACGTAATCTTTCGGATGTAGGCTTCCGGCTTTATCGCGAATACTTAAGAGGGACTTGACCTCATGATGTATGTTGATAACTACCAGTTCGAAGCCGCTGCGGTTTTCGGTACTAGGTAGATTAGTACTGATAGCCTGTATCTCTGCTTGGGTTCCGGTTATTCTTTGACGGAGTTCTTTTGAAGTATACTGGATCCTCGAAAGGGTGGCTTCTGGTGTCACTTCTATTTTATTTGTGGATTTGGCCTTCCGGTATTCGTACGACAAATGCCCCAAAAGCTGGCCCTGGATGAACCTTGCGTTTTCTCAATTTAATGCCTTTGAAGTGCTCGCCTTCAGGTGTATCGATTCTTCGACGGGTCATTACCGGAGGACCATTTGAGCTTCACCTTACGGGTTTATTGCCTTTGAATTTCTTGTTTTTGGATTAGGATGACTCTTTGTCATAGAATCTTCTGTCGAACTGATATTGTCGGAAGGATTTTGTCAGATTGACCCTAGCGGATAGATCCTGTTGGTTACACCCCGCAGTTCCTACGATTCTTTCCCCTACGAGAGTTTTCGTTGATGCGGCTTTTCGTATTATTTCTTCTTGCTGTTGCCCTTCTTGGTATTTGGCCCTACATTCTGTCGAGCCTTCGATGAGCTTTCGGTCATCCGATACCCCTTTACCGCCAGCTTGTTCCATTATTAGCTTTTTTTGGTAGTAACATTTGCCCCTAGTAAAAGGGTATTTTCGGCTTTCCAATTCAAACTCTTCGCCTTTTTTGGAGTGTCATATCGAAGTATTTTGATCTCCCTTGGCAAGGGAATGTTGATTGGTCCTTGTTTGTGCGGTGGGGATTTGGGTAAATATCCTTGCACAATTACCACTGCTTCTTCTTCACTTTTTACCCGCGACATTAATTTCTCGAACCAAATTATTTGTTCAATGAGGACTTGAAGCTTATTGTGGGAAACTCACTGCTTAAACCTTTGGTAAATATCTCTGTTTCAATCTTTAATCGAGGGGTTGAATTGTTTTGCTCAAATTCGTTTAGGGTTTTGTATATCAGGTACAAATTGTTCTTATCTTAATAACTTGAGGGACAATTCATGGCAATCCATCCATACGCCTTTTCCCCCAAATATTAATTCTAGGGTTTGGGACACGCAATTGCATAAAAGCAACTTTTCAATTAATGACTGGAATGGTGTGTAGGATTATCACAACATTCACTATTCTAACTTTCCATTACTAATAGATTTATATGTTATCACTTTCGAATGTTCTAATGAGTGGGATGTAAACTTTATATGTTTACGAAATTATATCACCTGGCAGCACTATGTCTAATAAAAGGAGTTCCGTTTTATCATCTATTGATGCTTATGAACTTCCTCGGAGGGGGAAGTCTCTTCTCTTGAAGAGATCGTTGATTACTTCTCAAGATGAAGTAAACTCCATTCTTATCAGCTTTGGAATGAACAATGCGGAGGCTATTCCTGCTACTTACCATGATGACATCATGCATCCTCCTGAAGGATACTTTTCCTACTCAGCCGTACATATCTGGCATGGAGGCTTCTTTCCTTTTCCTTCCTTTGTGCTTCGACTTTTGTGGGTTTGGAAGTTTCGCCCATTCAATTTCTACCAAGCACTTACACACTACTCTTATGCCTGGAAGTACTTGTTCTGGAATCGGGTCAGGCTTCTCTTACTTTGAACCTCGCTCGACATCTGATGTGTTTTTCAAGGGGTGTTGACTTCCCCATATTCCATGCTACTCCTTTGCAGAAGATTGTCAACGACGGTGCAGTCAAGGCTATACCTTGGGAAGATCAATTCTTCTTTATTAAATGTCCTGTCGGTATTTCTGGCCAATTTGCTGATCGTAGTAAGTCTTCTTAACCCTTTGTAAGTGGTTACTTTTCCATTTGTAATGTATCCTCAATTCCCTTCTTTTGGATTTTGCATCTAAGGGGTTTACTTAACCAAGAGTGAATCTCGTGTATCTGAGCTTATTTTGAAACTACTCGAAAAGTCGCCAAGTCGTCCACTCTACTAACCAAGGACAAGCTGCATCTTTATAACCTTCTTCCTAACGGACAGAAGGTATTGGGGTGCCCACATGTCCGTCTTCCTGGCTCTAAACGTTTATTGGTATGTTCACGAGTGTTTGCTCCTTTGCCTCCTTTATTTCCAGGTATGTTTTGTTGATTCGGTAGTTTCTTTATGGAGATCTTTTTGACACTAATGTTTCACACTCTCGACTTTTTCCCGACCTTTTGTTTGACTAGGAGTTTCGGTTTCAAAAGCCCATATTCTTACCGATGCCTTGAATCGAACTTCCGTGGCTGCTCTTAAGAGGCTGGCTGAATTTCCTGTCGATCCGTCAGCTAAGAGATTGAAGCTTAATACTTCTACCTCTTTGTTTTCCAGGAGTGTCTTCGGCAGAGAAACAAGAAGTGGTTCTTTCCCATCACGTCTTCCAAGTATATCCGGAGCGGGTGTAGGTGCCACGCCGCATACTTCCACTTCTCGGACTGCTGGTCCTTCGAGGCTCCTTGATTTTCCAATAGACTTTACCGATCTTATTAAACTTATTATTTCTAGACCTGAATTTTCTGATATTTCGTTGCCTTCCACTTCTTCCGACACAACGGATTTTTATCAGCCTTTGATAACTCGACAGCTTAAGGTACAAGATTTTCTTTTTACTCTGGGCTTCCCACTTATCACAACTACTTGCTAAATGCTTCTTATTTCCCAGACTATTAAGGAATGACACTTGTCCAAGCCTATTCCTTCTTCATCTATGATTGAAATTACTCGGCTTCGGGAGGCAAACACAATTCTGAGCGACGAGTGTGAGAGGTTGAAGGCTTCCTTGGAACATGTTAAGTTAGCTTTGAAGAAAGAGAGACATGCTAGTGACATAAACACCCGACAAGGTATCGGCCTTAGAGCACCAGATGGCGGAGGACGTGGTTACCCATGCTGATGAGCTTCGGAAGAAGGACGAAAAGCTTTCTTGTGTCACCCAGATAATCTATGCAGCCAAGGACATGATTTCTAATTTTTTGCAAGTCCACCTCCCACAGATTAAATCCGAATGCTATAAAGATGCCCCATTTCAACTTCTTTCTAACAAAATTCAGAACCTTCCTGAACTCTGAACCACCCACGTTCCTTCTTTCATCCGGGATTGGGTTATGGAAAGGATTAAGTTGGGTAAGGAAGGAATCGAGATGCCGCGAAGGAGTGAACCTACAATTGAGGACCTTTTATATATTGACCGTCTTTCAGACGATTTAGGCAGGGAAGGGGAGATTCTCGCTTCTATTGATAACAATGAAGAGAATGGGGATAACGGTACCTGAGATGGCGGCTACCTAGGCGAGCATTTATCACACAACTGAATCGTCATTGCCTAGAGAAGGTGACCCCTTCAGTCTTCTGGGAGGAAAGGAAGTTGTGGGCCATGAAGTTCCCTCCCCTCGGGTTTAATTCTTACTCTTGACTTTTTTTTTACATATCTGACATCGAGTAGTCTCCTGTTTTTACAATAAATAAGAGAATGCTTCAAGCAAAGTTAGGCGACATAAAGCCCAAACCATTTTTATGTAGGGCAGGTGGCACACTTGTAAATTTAGTTCTACAACCTGTGCAACACTTGTATGGGGTTCCCTTATATGTCATAGTAGATTGGTTTCAAGTTTAATTCGCGCAAATATGTATAAGAAGAAGGGGTTTTATTCTTTGTAGACTGGAAAAAACATAACTAGGGCTATTTTTCTTTGTTCTTGCAAGTAGGTCGATCCTTGTGGAGATCTGCCACCTTAGGGTGAAGCGCCCTTGTCAATAGAACATACTTCTATGTGTCAAGGAAGGTAAGTTTTCCATCAGCGTTTAACCATCAAGTATTTGAATGAAAGAATTAATGTTTTGAAATACTTGTTAGGTGAAAAAGATAGGGTTATTCTTGGAATAAGGACATACATAAAGACTAAACTCTCTATCGAGTTCGAGGATGAGCTAAGGAGTTTACGTCAGCGTATCGTCGACTTGGAAATTGATTCAAAATAATGTTACTAAAAGTGTGAGACATGGGAACATTGTTTCGAGAATATCCCTATAATGATGGGATCTTCGCCTCTTAGCGTTATGGCAGCTCGTAAGGCTCCCGCTCTTCATAAGTGTTATTACTTGAATAACCCTCCTTCGGGGTTAAAGGAATCAATTATTTCTGAGTGGTGTAAAAGAATGGTAGTTAAGATGAAAGGCATTTATGAGACTAAATTAATTAAGGATTCTAACGATCGTGTCGCCGGGTATGTTGACTAGATTAGATATTTGCAAGAAGAAAATCATGATTTGCGTATGAACGTTTTTGAATTGGAAAAGGAAAATAAATCTCTCAAGGCGATGTGTAGGACTTACAACAGATCTTTGAAACTTCAGATTAAGCCTTCCTATCATTTAGGCGAAACGAGCAGGAAATTACAAAGACTTAACAAGCTACTAGGCATTGCGCTTCTTCATGCCATCGACCCTCCTTTGCCTAAGGATGGAGAGGACCTAGATGTTCAGTGACATTTTGTAATGGTGACACATAGTTATACTCATAATCGGGGTATTGAGAATGTAACTTTTTGGTGAATAAACTGTGTATTGACAATGTTTAATATGTAAATAACTGTTGGTATGAGACATAAGTTGTAACAACCCGCATTCTACGCATCGGAGGATCGTAGAATATTTATTTCTTTCCCATATGAAGTCGTATGGTCATGTAACTTTGGGAAACAACCATTTGACTCATTTCCCATGCTCATGATTTTTGTCGATTATTAAATGACCATTTTGCCCCTAGTTGATCTTGTTTTGGACATAACTTTTGATTGGAAAGGAATTTTGACCTGAAACCACATCCATTGGATTCGTTTGATGGTTTATCTTTCCGTAGAGTGGTCATAATAGCCAAACGGATTTACCGTTTGGGAGATATGGCTGAAATAAGGTTTGGAAGGTGAAAAACTGCTTAATCGGGCCAAATAGAGTGATTAGTGGATAGGCCCATAACCCATTTCGGGATTAGGGTTATGGGGAGGCTGAAATGAAGTAGAGAATCATTCCATTTCAGCTTTCTAGCCTCCACTTATCTCCAAGAAACCCTAAAAATGGTCTCCAACCTCTAAATCACCTCCAAATCATCTTCTGGTCAAGGATTAAGCTTAGCAACCTCTAATCAAGGAAGATCTACACCAAATCAACATTGGAGCTGCTGTTTAACATTGGGATTTGCATCAAATCAGAGATTTCTTTCAGATCTTAGTTTTGTTTGTGGCTAAGGTGAGTGATTTGCATAGGTTTGCACTAATTATGGCTAATTAAGGGTAATTAGTGTTAATTAGCGAATTTGAGCATGATAAAATTCTGGAAAATGTTCATAAATTCTTAAATGATGTTTTAGACCTTTGATATGAATTTGGGTTAATTTGGTTAAGTTTTGCTAATCCTATCATTAGTTTCACCTAAACATGCTTAAGGGAAAATATGGGGTATTGGCTATGATTGATCCATTTTGACTTATCATATTGACGTTTTGGTGTTTGAGGTCACTTCTATTTGTTGCTATGACTGTATGGTATGCTTTGTGATTGTTTAGAAGTGTTAGATTGGTCGAAAACGCCGTCGAATGGCGTAAAACAAGTCGCAGGGAAGTTGTGCAGGGACCGGATCGCGGATCGCCCTATGTGCCACGACCCGGAGACCACGATCCAATGGTGGGAGGAGCTCGAACTCGAACCGCATCACGCGCTGGAGCACCCGATCGCATGCCTTCTCCGATCCGACCCGATCCACTTCAGAAACTCACGATCCGAACCGATGTGCATCCACGATCTGAAGGGGGAGTAGCATCACGACCGAAGGGAAGCGCCACGAGCTATGGAGCACGACCCAAATAAGTGGTAGTGCCTCGACCCGATCCGACCTGACGAAGGTGGAGCACGATCCGAACCGGTGAGGAAGCACGGTCACGAACTGAAGGGCGCCAGGGAACCACGAACTGGAGGGTACCACGATCCATTGAAAGACGATAAAGGCTGAACTGATCCGGTGATGACCAATAACCCGAGATGCAAAGGTAGTCCAATATGGGAAGATAGAGCTCAGGATCCAGTTGGGAACCAATGAGTTCACTTCATGGTTGGGCTTTGCTGCGGGACGTGTGCTAAGGAGTTGTCGACGTTCATAACTTCGATTCACCACTAAAAATGGATGATGAGCTACTTATCAGTGCAGTAGAGTCATTATGACTCGATGGGCAAGGTGATGGTAACAAGACTACGTTATCATTGCAGTAGAGTCATCACGACTCGAGGGGCAAGGTGATGCGTAGTAAGACTATGAGCCAGCGCAGATGGGGTGAATAACTCCATGGGGCAAGTGGACATAGTAAAGGATTGGTAAGACGATGAGCCAGTGCAGATGGGGTGAATAACTCCATGGGGCAAGTGGACATAGTAAGGATCAGTAAGGCTATGAGCCAGCGCAGATGGGGTGAATAACTCCATGGGGCAAGTGGACATAGCGAAGGAATAGTGGCTACGTTATCAGTGCAGTGAAGCCATTTATGACTTCATGGGGCAAAGTGATCGTAGCAAGGATGGGTGATCGAGGTGGTGAATATCGTATGCTTTACGCACTGAGTGAGAGATGTGAGGATGGTTGCTATGTTTGATTGTTTGCCATCACTATGACATGCACACCCCCACCTCCGTATCTTTATACCGTTTGATATGGCACCTTAGAGTGTTGTACAGTATGTAGTGCTAACTCTTTGGTTGCAGGTCCAGGTTCAGGTATGTTTTGTCTACCTGTTATTGTTCACTTTAGATGCTTATCGCTCATACCAGGCTTTATGTCTGACCCAGAGTTTTATGTCTCCTCTTATTACTCTGGGTGCTCACACGAGCAGACTAGAGACAGGTTAGCTGGTGGTGCGCGAGTAGCTGATTCGGAGGCGGGCAGGAGGCTTCCACGTATGATATATATACATATTCTCCCTGTGCCGTTGGTGGTCGCTACTTGGGCATTAGTAGTGTACCTCCTTTATCTTGCTTTTGCTTTGAGACAGTTTGAAAAGTTGTAATAATGTTTAACTTTGGATCATAAGCTGTACTTACATTTTCCACTGCTATGTTAGTTGTTTCAGCTTATGCATTGTCTCACCTGTTTTATGTCAAGTATGTTATTATTATATTTTGTCCTATGCGCTGTGAGACATTCTACAGGTTCTTTGTTAGCTCATTTCCTTCTTCCTTTTTCCTTCTGACGACCCGTTCCGTGCTAACTGGACATGTGTATAGCGCACCTTTGGAGTAAATGTCGGTTGGTGCGGGGCGGGCCGTCACACTTGGTATCAGAGCTCTAGGTTGCGTAGTTAACCTAGGGAAAGACACTAGGGGGAGATAGTACGTATATGAGAGCGCGTATTTGTGATTACTTTGGTTTTCAAAATCTATATATGTATATACTATTAGTAGTATAAGAATGAAGTCGCACTGCACTAGCACCACTATGGGGTCGTTAATCGTTTCCCTTTTTTAGATTGACGATGAATCGAGACACGAGGGGTGCTGGTAGAGGGACCAACCATGGGAATGCTGCTGACATAAGGGCGATGTTTACTGACCTCATGAGAGACATGCTTAGAGAAGTACAAGGGGCAGCTCCCAATCCCGGAAATGGTGGTGGTCAAGTAGTGCAGGAACCGAGGGTCGATTTCGCCAAGTTGTGCAAGGATTACACTAACCTTGGTGGGAAGCCGTTCCATGGGACGGAGCCGGCCACAGATGTTTAGGATTGGTTGGATAGCTATGGTCGTATCTTCGACGACTTGGGTATTGAGGATGCGATGAAGAGAAGGCTAGCGTCTCATCAGTTGCAAGGGCGAGCGATGAATTGGTGGAATGCCATTAGAACAGCTACTCCAGAAGATCAAGTTACTTGGGATCAGTTCAAGGCTCGCTTTAGCGAGAAGTTTATTCCAGCTGCCCAGAAGTCAGTGTTGTTCAAGAGGTTCTTGGAACTCAAGCAGAATGGAAGGGCAGTCTCTGACTATATTGCTAAGTTCGACACTTTGTCGAAGTATGGACTATCTCTTATCGATACTCCTGAGAAGAAGAATGAGAAGTTCATTACTGGTTTGGATGGATACTTGGGGGAAAGGCTTATCAATCACATCGATGAGACTTTTGAATCGATCGTGGGGAAAGCTTTGAGATCAGAGAGTCTTTACCCTAAGCCAAAGACTGAGGCTGCATCTGCAGAAGGGCCAAAGCCGCAAGCAGGCGGTGGAGGCAAGAATAACTCTCAGAATAAGAGGAAGCAGGACCAATCTAAGGGTGGCCAGAAAAAGAACGAGAAGGATGTTGAGTACTTCAGCTGTGGTAAGAAGGGCCATTATGCCAAAGATTGTCGGGCCAAGCCAGCGGAAAGGAAGTGCTACAACTGTGGTCAAGTGGGACGTCATAAGGATAAGTGTCCATAACCTCTTAAGGAGAAGCAGATTGTGAAAGCATATGCTATTGATGATGTTCCTTCTTCGTCGAATGCCCCAACTGCGGCGGAGAAAGGAAAGAATGTTGTTATTCAAGGTATGCTTTCTATTTATGATGTACCAGTTCGAGTTTTGTTTGATACTGGGGCTTCCCGTTCCTTCATATCTAGTGACCTAGTAGATAGGTTGGGACTGGAACTCGAGATAATCGATAGACCATTGGTTGTGACGAACCCGATTGGCGGTTCGACTAGCCTTAGTATGATTTGCAGGAATTTGGTCTTATCGAGTCATGGATGTATGTTTGTTTGTGATTGCTTTGTTTTGGGCTTACAGGGTATGGCATTATATTGGGAGTCGATTGGCTCCAAAGATACGGGGTGGTGGTAGACTGTTAGGGATTTTTGGTGACAGTTACGGCGGATGATGGGCAGAGGGTAGTGTTTGGTAGTCTACCTAGTGATGGGGTTATGGCTAGTTTTGTAAATTCCCTCGACATCCCACAGGATGAGTTGTCATATGTGCCCGTGGTTGGCCAGTATCCGGACGTCTTCGAGGAGGTGACCGGGCTTCCACCACACCGAGAGATCGAGTTCCGTATTGATTTAGTGAAAGATGCCAGACCTATAGTGATGCCACTTCGTCGCATGGCACCAAGGGAGCAGTGAGAGCTCGGGGTGCAAGTCAGCAATCTTTTGAAGAAGGGACTTATTAGAAGGAGTGTCTCCGAGTGGGGAGCACCAGTTGTGTTTGCCACTAAGGCAGATGGTTCCCTTCGTTTGTGTGTGGACTATCGCGAGTTGAATAAGGTAACGAGGAAGAATAAGTATCCTCTACCACGGATAGATGATTTGTTTGATCAACTGGAAGGAGCAAGGGTGTTCTCCCAGTTGGACCTCACGACAGGATTTCATCAGCTTCGAGTAGCAGATGAGAGTGTTCCGAAAATGGCATTTAGGACGCCGTCTGGATTTTATGAGTGGTTGGTCATGCCATTTGGGTTGACCAATGCACCAGCCTACTTTGTGGATCTTATGAATCGAGTATTCAGAGATCAATTGAATAAGTTTGTTCTTGTGTTCGTGGATGATATCCTTGTTTATTCAAGGACAGAGGAGGAACACAAGGGACACTTGAGGATAGTGATGGAGGTGTTGAGGAAACACCAATTGAAAGCGAAATTCTCTAAGTGTCACTTTTGGAGAAGAAAAGTGAGATTCTTGGGTCATGTTGTTTCAGAGAGTGGTATTGCCGTGGACCCTGCGAAGGTGGCTACGGTACAGGATTGGCCTACGCCCAATAATGCAACAGATGTAAGAAGTTTCTTGGGAGTAGCTGGATATTATCGTAAGTTTATCCAGGACTTCTCCAAGATAGTAGCACCGTTGACTCAGTTGACTAAGAAGAATCAGTCCTTCGTCTGGGACGGAGTGTGTGAAAAGGCATTCATGAGTCTAAAGGAAAGGTTGACGCGTGCACCAGTGCTAGTCATTCCTAAGGGGAATGAAGAGATGACAGTATACACGGATGCTTGTGGTACCGGAGTGGGTGCTGTATTGATGCAAGGAGGTAGGGTTGTAGCTTATGCTAGTCGACAACTAAAGCCGCATGAGAAGAAGTATCCTACCCATGATTTGGAACTAGCAGCAATTGTGTTCGCATTGAAGATGTGGAGACATTATCTCTTGGGAGAACGATTTGAGTTGTTTACCGATCATAAATCGTTAAAGTATCCTTTCTCTCAGAAAGATCTGAATCTCCGTCAGCAGAGATGGTTAGAGTTCTTGGCTTCGTATGATTTTGATATCGCATACACACCTGGGAAGGGTAATGCGGTAGCCGATGCCTTGAGTAGGAGACATGCCAGTTTAGGGGCTATGTTTCTTGAGTGGAAGCAACTGGAGTATATCGCGGGGTTTGATTTCAGACCAAAGTGCGAATTGGATCTAGTTATGCTAGCTAGTTTGACGATCAGACCCACTTTGATAGAGCGGATTGGTTCCAGCAAGAGGAACGATCCTAATCTATTGGAAATCATCTCCAAGTTAGAGATGGACATCGACGGTGAGGAGATGAATGTGTATGGGATTGATCGAGATGGATGGCTTAGAAAGAATGGAAGGCTAGTTGTGCCCAACGTGAATGGTTTGAGAGATGAAGTGCTTAGAGAATGTCATCACTCAAAACTGACTATACACCCCGGTGGTAATAAGATGTATCGAGACATGAAGCAGACTTACTACTGGGAAGGGATGAAAAGAGACGTTGGGAAGTTTATATCCAAATGCATGAATTGCCAGTTAGTTAAAGCCGAGCAAAAGAAGCCTAGTGGTTTGTTGCAACCATTAGAAATTCCCGAATGGAAATGGGAGCAAGTCTCGATGGATTTCATCGATGGTTTACCAAGGACTAGATCGGGATATGATAGCATTTGGGTAATTGTGGATCGATTGATTAAGAGTGCAAGATTTATACCATTCAAATCGACCAGAACGACAGCTAAGTTAGCAGAATTGTATATGAAATGGGTAGTGAGATTTCATGGAGTACCTAAAAGCATTGTGAGTGACTGAGACCCGTTGTTCACTAGTGGGTTTTGGAAGAGCTTACAAGAGGCTTTAGGGTTAGGATTACATCTCAGTACCGCATATCATCCTTAGACCGACGGTCGGACGGAGAGGGTGAATCGTATATTGGAAGATCTCTTGAGAGCTTGTATATTGGATTTTGGTGGATCATGGGATGACCATTTGCATCTAGTAGAGTTTGCATATAATAATAGCTACCAATCCAGTATCGGTATGGCTCCATATGAAGCTTTGTACGGAAGACCGTGCAACTCACCATCATGTTGGATAGAGACTGGCGAGAAGTTTATGCTTGGACCAGATGTGGTGAGAGAAACTTTATACAAGATTAAGATCATTCAGCAACGAATGAAAGCTGCCCAAGATAGGCAGAAGAGTTATGCTGATAAGAGAAGAAGAGACTTAAAATTCTCCGTTGGTGACTTGGTGTTTGTCAAGATTTATCCGTTAAAAAGCGTGATACGATTTGGCAGGAGAGGCAAGTTAGCACCAAGATTTGTTGGCCCATTCCCTGTTCTTGAACTAGTCGGGAATTTGGCATATAGAGCCGGCCTACCAGAGAAGATGGCGGGAGTTCACAATGTATTTCATGTTTCCCAACTAAGGAAGTTCGTTCACGACTCAGATATGACTATTTCACCTGATCAGTTAGAGGACTTCGAAGTAGAACCCGAAGCGGTAGGGAACCTCAAGCCGATTCGTATTGTGGGGCACGATACGAAGCAACTTCGAAGGAAGGCGGTGAAGCTAGTCAAGGTTCAGTAGGGCGAGAACGAGAATGATTGTACTTGGGAGACAGAGGAGAGCATTAGGAAGGCGTATCCAGAACCCTTTGCCTGGTAAGGTTTACTTCATAATTTAGTTATTCCGCATGCTAGGATAGACTTACCTTACATGTTTTGCATGTTTGATTGTTGTTTTATGGTTGATAGGCATGCGGGACCCTTTGTGTGTGTTTTGATTAGGGAATTTCGGGGGCGAAATTTCTTAAGGGGGGGGGGGGGGGAGAATGTAACAACCCGCATTCTACGCATCGGAGGATCGTAGAATATTTATTTCTTTCCCATATGAAGTCGTATGGTCATGTAACTTTGGGAAACAACCATTTGACTCATTTCCCATGCTCATCATTTTTGTCGATTTTTAAATGACCATTTTGCCCCTAGCTGATCTTGTTTTGTCCATGACTTTTGATTGGAAAGGAATTTTGACCTGAAACCACATCCATTGGATTCGTTTGATGGTTTACCCTTCCGTAGAGTGGTCATAATAGCCAAACGGACTTACCGTTTGGGAGATATGGCTGAAATAAGGTTTGGAAGGTGAAATACTGCTTAACTGGGCCAAATAGGGTGATTAGTGGATAGGCCCATAACCCATTTCGGGATTAGGGTTATGGGGAGGCTGAAATGAAGTAGAGAATCATTCCATTTCAGTTTTCTAGCCTCCGCTTATCTCCAAGAAACCCTAAAAATGGCCTCCAACCTCTAAATCACCTCCAAATCATCTTTTGGTCAAGGATTAAGCTTAGCAACCTCTAATCAAGGAAGATCTACACCAAATCAACATTGGAGCTGCTGTTTAACATTGGGATTTGCATCAAATCAGATATTTCTTCCAGATCTTAGTTTTGTTTGTGGCTAAGGTGAGTGATTTGCATAGGTTTGCACTAATTATGGCTAATTAAGGGTAATTAGTGTTGATTAGCGAATTTGAGCATGATAAAATTCTGGAAAAATGTTCATAAATTCTTAAATGATGTTTTAGACCTCTGATATGAATTTGGGTTAATTTGGTTAAGTTTTGCTAATCCTATCATTAGTTTCACCTAAACATGCTTAAGGGAAAATATGGGGTTTTGGCTATGATTGATCCATTTTGACTTATCATATTGACGTTTTGGTGTTTGAGGTCACTTCTATTTGTTGCTATGACTGTATGGTATGCTTTGTGATTGTTTAGAAGTGTTAGGTTGGTCGAAAACACCGTCGAATGGCGTAAAACAAGTCGCAGGGAAGTTGTGCAGGGACTGGATCGCGGATCGCCCTATGTGCCACGACCCGGACCGGAGACCACGATCCAATGGTAGGAGGAGCTCGAACTCGAACCGTGTCACGCGCTGGAGCACCCGATCGCATGCCATCTCCGATCCGACCCGATCCACTTCAGAAATTCACGATCCGAACCGATGTGCATCCACGATCTGAAGGGGGAGTAGCATCACGACCGAAGGGAAGCGCCACGAGCTATGGAGCACGACCCGAATTAGTGGGAGTGCCTCAACCCGATCCGACCTGATGAAGGTGGAGCAAGATCCGAACCGGTAAGGAAGCACGGTCACGAACTGAAGGGCGCCAGGGAACCACGAACTGGAGGGTACCACGATCCATTGAAAGACGATAAAGCCCGAACCGATCCGGTGATGACCAATAACCCGAGATGCAAAGGTAGTCCAATATGGGAAGTTAGAGCTCAGGATCCAGTTGGGAACCAATGAGTTCACTTCATGGTTGGGCTTTGCTGCGGGACGTGTGCTAAGGAGTTGTCGACGTTCATAACTTCGATTCACCACTAAAAATGGATGATGAGCTACTTATCAGTGCAGTAGAGTCATTATGACTCGAGGGGCAAGGTGATGGTAGCAAGACTACGTTATCAGTGCAGTAGAGTCATCACGACTCGAGGGGCAAGGTGATGCGTAGTAAGACTATGAGCCAGCGCAGATGGGGTGAATAACTCCATGGGGCAAGTGGACATAGTAAAGGATTAGTAAGACTATGAGCCAGCGCAGATGGGGTGAATAACTCCATGGAGCAAGTGGACATAGTAAGGATCCGTAAGGCTATGAGACAGCGCAGATGGGGTGAATAACTCCATGGGGCAAGTGGACATAGCGAAGGAATAGTGGCTACGTTATCAGTGCAGTGAAGCCATTTATGACTTCATGGGGCAAAGTGATCGTAGCAAGGATGGGTGATCGAGGTGGTGAATATCGTATGCTTTACGCACTGAGTGAGAGACGTGAGGATGGTTGCTATGTTTGATTGTTTGCCATCACTATGACATGCACACCCCCACCTCCGTATCTTTACACCGTTTGATATGGCACCTTAGAGTGTTGTACAGTATGTAGTGCTAACTCTTTGGTTGCAGGTCCAGGTTCAGGTATGTTTTGTCTACCTGTTATTGTTCACTTTAGATGCTTATCGCTCATACCAGGCTTTATGTCTGACCCAGAATTTTATGTCTCCTCTTATTACTCTGGGTGCTCACACGAGCAGACTAGAGACAGGTTAGCTGGTGGTGCGCGAGTAGCTGATTCGGAGGCGGGCAAGAGGCTTCCGCGTATGATATATATATATTCTCCCTGTGCCATTGGTGGTCGCTACTTGGGCATTAGTAGTGTACCTCCTTTGTCTTGCTTTTGCTTTGAGACAGTTTGAAAAGTTGTAATAATGTTTAACTTTGGATCATAAGCTGTACTTACATTTTCGGCTGCTATGTTAGTTGTTTCAGCTTATGCACTGTCTCACCTGTTTTATGTCAAGTATGTTATTATTATATTTTATCCTATGCACTGTGAGACAATCTACAGGTTCTTTGTTAGCTCATTTCCTTCTTCCTTTTTCCTTCTGACAACCCGTTCCGTGCTAACTGGACATGTGTACAGCGCACCTTTGGTGTAAATGTCGGTTGGTGCGGGGCGGGCCGTCACATAAGTAAGAATTGCTTGCATAATGAACAACCTAAGTAGTTTTTGTTGAGTAAGAGAAGATACAACCCTTTTTATTTGGCTTTGTTTTTGACGATGAGCTTTTCGTCAACTTCCAAATTTTGTGGATCCTTTCCCGTGGGCACACCTATAGTTGCTTCTATTTGACATAATTACTTTGGAGATCTTCGGACAATCATATGCTGACGGTCGGAGCCTTTTTCCAATGCTTGCGAAGGGTTAACCCAGATTTGGATGTCAATATGTAGAAGACCGGCACCCTCTCCGGTATTTGTTTAGAGCCGAATTGACCCAGATTCGGGTATCGAGATATTGAGGGCCGGGACGCCTACGGTTTTTTACGAAGCGCCAAATCGACCCAGATTTGGGTATTAATAATAGGAGACCAGAACCCCCTCCGATATTTGTGAAATGCCGAATCGACCCAGATTCGGGTATTAATAATAGTAGACCGTAACTCCCTCCGGTGTTTGTGAAATGCCGAATCGACCCAGATTCGGGTATTAATAATAGTAGACCGGAACCCCCTCCAGTGTTTGTAAAACGCCGAACCGACCCAGATTCGGGTATTAATAATAGTAGACCGGAACCCCCTCCGGTATTTATTGTTTCGGTATCCCCTTTGGATTTGATTTGCGAAGCAGAGGCTGTACGTACTTCCTGAGCCACTCTTTGGGCTTTTGGTGTCAAAGCAGAGGATGTACGTGCTTTGTTGGCCACTCTCTGGGCCTGTACGTCCGGCGCGCTTGGCTAGCTTATCCACAAGCAGGTCCTAAGGACTTATCCGACCTCCCTCTAGGAGGCGCCTTATCCTGACCATCATAAACGATGATAAGGTTTTAAAAACTTAGATGGGGCCCTCGTAGGCACAGAACTAAGGTTTACTCTTTTGTCGCTCTACACGGGCCATCATAGGCACTGATAGAGGCTTACACGCCACCTCCTCCAAGGGGTGCCCTATCCTAACCATCGTAGGAGATGATAGGGGTATGTGTTCCCTTCTGCGGGTAACGTGGAACACAAGAAGAGGTAGGACGTGATCTTCTACGAGCAGAGGTAGGACGTTCTTAGTTCTAGCAGAGGCAGAGCATACTCTTCTGCGCGCAAAGGCAGGGCATGCTAATTTTAGATGCACCGCCATGACCATTTCTGGTGTGAAACGAGGGCTTATGTTTTTGATGCTTTAACCCTGCCCCCTCTGATTTGGGCATGGAGAAAGACTAATACACCATCCCCCTCTGGGGGATGCCTTGCCCGGACTAACTTAGTGCTAACAAGGGTTTTACTTCTTTTTATCCATTTGTGACTTGACCCTTCCTTGGTCATTTTACTTGTAGAGTTTCTCTCCTTTGCAAGTGGGCAAATAATCCTTTCCTTATGATTTCATGAAGGTTCCAACGGTGTAACCTCCTATGCTTTCTTTACATAACTTTGTAATTTTCCTTGGTTTAAGAACTTGATGATCATCCCCTCTAAAACTTTGCAGTGGTTTGTTTCGTGCTCGTTTACCATATGGTAGTAGCAGTACGATCCTTATCTCTTATCTTCGTTCTTGGGTTTCTTCTTGGGCGACGGCCAAAAGTTCAACTCATGTCTAGTTAGGAAATAAATACCCTCAATCGGCATTTTGAGCTTACAACCCTTTGGTAATCTTGACTCAAAATTCTACTTTCGCTGCTGCATTTTGGCCTTTTTATTACTCTATTTGGTCATTCTTTCTTCATCTCTACACTTCCTTTTTACTGCCCTTCGACACGGGGATATATCTCTTTCATACTTTTTATTGGTCAGAGGGATAGAAGTTCTCTCAACGCTTTGCTCGAATACGGTTCCTCCGGCTTTTGTGAGGATAGCTTCTCTGGCAAGGAGAAAGGTGTTGTATCTCTCCGTCGAGGATTGATAAAGGGCAAAAGTCGGAGTTGGTTCTATGTGAAAAGGGTTAATGCTCCATCGATCAAGGTTATAGGGTTCTACATCCTCCTCTTTCTCTTGGATATGGAGGGTTTATAATCTGAACCTTTTGGTTGCCCATGGCTTGTCAATACTTGTCCCTGCCATGGAAAATCTGTTAGCAACTGGTAGAGATTTTTTACCCATAATGTTCGCCTCCTCAAGGTTTTATCCAACTCGAGACGGGATGGCACAGGTGGGAGTGTGAAAAGGGGAACCACATGGTCGAAGGTTCAAGCCCTCCTTCTAGCGCCAAATGTTAACGATATTTTTTGTCAACACCAGTGATGGGTTAGCAGGGACGGATCCAAAGGAGAAATAGGTGGATTGGCTATTTTTCGGGTTAAATCGGGTTACCACCCTAGATATTGAAACTTGGAGGTATGGGATCGCCAAGGACTATCAGAATGGACTTGAACTCAGAGAATGAAGTACATTCTACTATTCGAGGACATGTTGGGATGGAAACCCATGTTTATCTGAAAAATGAATAGTAAACTGCAACAGTGATGATTAAAAAACAAAAATATACACTTACAAAGCAATTTTCTCATAAGAAGGTCCCCTTTAATGAACTTTCGTTGGGAGTACATAGATGTAATAGGGGAATCCCTGAATTAATCTCAGTGCTAAGCTATTTCTAAGAGTACAAGCGTTAAGGAAAAATCGATCCCCAAATGTGACCTCTGGGGTCTTATTTATAGTGGTTTAGTGCTCCTTCCGCTGATGGGATATTAGGCCCGTAGGGGTCTTTGCCGGTTGCTTTATCCTTGGTTTCGGGTGCTTGACTTCCGGTCGTCTTTGGAGTATTAGTTATGGTCTTTGGATGGTACTTGAATCCTTGACAGCAGCTCCTGAATGTAGGCTCTCGGACGTAAGCTTTCGGATGTACGCTTCCGGCTTTATCATGAATACTTAGAGGGGATTGACCTCATGGTGTATGTTGATAACTGCTGGTTCGAAGCCGCTGCGGGTTTCGGTACTTGGTAGATTCGTACGGGTAACATGTATCTCTGCTTGGGTCTCGGTTGGTTCTTTGACGGAGTTCTTTTGAAGTATCCTGGATCCTCGAAAGGGTGGCTTCTTGTCACTTCTATTTTATTGGTGGATTTTTCCTTCCAGTATTCATACAGCAAATGCCCTGCAAGCTGGTCCTGGATGATCCTTGCGTTTTCTCAATTTAGTGCCTTTGACGCCCTCGCCTTTCGGTTCTTCGGCGGGTCATTACCGGAGGTCCATTTGAGCTTCACCCGATGGGTTTATTCCTTTTGACTTTCTTGGTTTTGGATCAGGATGACTCTTTGTCATATAATCTTCTGTCGAACTGATACTTTCGAAAGGATTTTGTTGGATCGACCCTGGCGGATAGATCCTGTTGGTTACACCCTGTAGTCCCTACAATTCTTTCCCTTAGTAGGGTTTCAGTTGATGCGGCTTTTCAGATTATTTCTTCCTTCTCTTGCCCTTTCTAGTATTTGGCCTTACTTTCTGTCGAGCCTTCGGTGAGCTTCCGGTCATCCGGTACGCCTTCACCGCCAGCTTGTTCTACTGTTAGTTTTTTCTGGTAGTAACAGGTCTCAACACCTGATTCATCCCAATTCAAAAGTTATTCCCTGTATAAGACTTAAAGGGGAAAAATGGTCATAGAAAAAATTAATAAAAATTATGGACATGTCTCACTTCTCCACAAACAACATATTAAAATAAGAGAATCATCCAACCTTCAGGGAATTGAATAAAAATATTTTACTATCCTCCGATACGTAAAATGCGAGCTATTACACTACCCCTCCATCTCGTTTTCGAAGCCTCGAACCCCTGTTACTCGAATCCCTTCACTTCGGCTCCCTCTTCTTCACATTTCCACATCCCACACTCACCAAGGTTTCGAACCCTTAAGGTTCGAATCCCTCTTCTCTAACATCCTCGAACCCCTTCAGTTCGAATCCTTCCTTTCACCAAAAAGCTTGACTCCCTCCGCATGATGACCATACCCCTCCACACCGTGCATTCGGGCCCCATGCCACTAGAAGTCTTGAAACCCTCCAAATGAACTCTCCTCTCCATTCCTTACCTTATCCCCAAGCGGTGTGAGCACGTATGCCACAGGGGATACGAAAGACTCGTACCCCCTAGGGATACGAGGTAACTCTATCCCTTGAAGGATGTGTTACCTCGTATCCCAAAGGATACAAATTTTGTATCCCCTAGGATACGAATATCGTATCCCCTGGGGTACAAAATTTGTATCCCACGTAAGGGATATGGGTTTTCCCATATTTCAGAGAGAAGGGGGTCCAAATGCATGTGCTGCCTCCAGGGATACGAAAATCTATGTTGTGGACCCCAAATCCTACCTACTCCCACCTAACCACTCCACTATAAATACCCCCAAGCTCACAATTCAAAGGGGTAGAAATTGGCTGATTTAACACCTCTTGAGAGCCCCTAGTGATCTCTTTAATGACATCCTTACTTTGAGGAAGAAGTGGACAAGTTGATTTTTCCCAATATTCATATATGGCAATTATGGCAACAAAATACTTGAAAATGTTTAAAAATGGATGTCATAACATAGGTCTAAGCTTGTAACTCATTATTGTCAATAAAATATCAGCGAACTCTTCCAAAGTGACGTAGGCCCCTCACATGACTGAACCACTATAAATCTACTGTGTTATTTACTATTTTCTGCACTTATTGTTCCCACGTGAAACATAATTCTCTAAGTAACGGAGAATCTGTGGGTGTTACGACATTTTTTGCTGTCAACATTCCAGTGCTTTCACTGAGAACTTAGACTCACATCTTTTTCGCAAATTTCCATCTTGACTTTGACACGCTTTAGGTTTCTTTCATAACCTATCGTCGAGTCCGCTTACGATTGTTAAGCGAACGAAGAATCAGATGCTTGGTTCCTCTGCCGCAACTAACACCAGTACTTCTCAACAACTACAATCGGCAGAAGACCCGGCTAAAACAGAACTTCTTCCCCATGTGGGCCCCGAAGCAACTGCGACTGAAGCGCGGAATTATGCACTTAATAAAAGGTATGAAAATACGGCTCTTGAACTCAACCAAGCATTAAAGAACAACATCGTCCTTATGCATCAACTTCAAGACAGTCAGCGCATCGTCTCTCAACTTAAGCTTGCTCATAACAACGCCCGATGCGGCGCAATATATAAGAAACCTCTTCTTCCAAATCAAGGACCTACATCAAAGAAGGAGGTTCAGTCTCAACAATAACGTCGATGTCTTCTCTAATGCTCATACTAACGGCAACAACAACGGAAATGGAAACGGTGATAGAACCACCATCACTTACAACGGGGGAACGCAATACCATGATCACTCCTAGTTGGTTATCAACGACGAACTAGGTCCGAGGAACCGACCCCCTCCTCGACGGAGCCCAACTGTTGCTGCTCAGAACTTGGGGCCCATGCTCACGGCTACTCATCAGGCCCAAGTCACTTCAGATATCAGAATGCACACCAGTCCACTCAATCTCACCAACCATACCATCAATGTCGACGATATGGAAGAGGCTGATCCCGATATGCATCATAGAAGGCGTCCACAGAATAGAAGTCTCGAAGTTCACAAAAACCAATGGATCCCGCCGGAGGATGTCCAACCAGCGTATCTCTCCGAAATGGTCCGAGGATCATGAGAGATATGTGAGGGAATGCCAATGACTTGTGGGAGACCCACTTGAGGCATAACCCCTTCTCTAGGATCGTGCACGAAGTCGGGTGACCCTGACGCTTCAACGTGCCACAGATGGCATTCTACGATGGCACGATTGACCTCTGTGCTTTCTTAAACTGCTATGAGTGGCAAATGGACTCCAATCTGGCCCCCGATGAAGTCAAATGCAAGTGTTTCCCAGTTTTCTTGTAAGGCATAACTTTGTTTTGGTTCTCCCTCCTTCCACTCCGATATATCAACAACTTCGTCCAACTGGTCACGGAGTTGGTTAGGCAGTTCTGGATGCATGTTCCAACTCCAAAGAACTTCCTTACTCTATCCAATCTTGACCAGGGTCCTGCAGAATCTCTCAAAAGCTACCTCGTGCGATTCAATACTGCCCTCGCTGAGGTCGACGACCCCGAACCTCGCATTGTACTCTTCCAGCTTGCAAAAGGTGTCCTTCCTACTTCTGAGTTTGGAGTCTGGATAGACAGAAAGCAGACTAAGACCCTAGAGGCTTTCTACGAAAAGGCTGAGCAATTCCTGTGCCAAGAAGAAGCCAGGCGTAATCGAGCTTCTCGGGGCAACCACTCCAACAACCTACAAGCAGGCACTGTCGACGACGGTGTTAGAGGGAAGAAGGTCGGAGAATCCTCCGACAAGGGTAAAGAAGCAACCCCTTGTAAGATGAAGCCCAACAGCGGCAAACACGGCGGTCGTAACAACAACCAAGCTTCCATAGGTCCTAAGAACTACGACCGGTACCAAAATTACTAGACTTACATTCCGCTTAACTGAGATATGGAGACAATCTACATAGAAACTTGTAATACCCTCCAGTACAAAAAGCTCAACACAAGGAAATCTACCGATCAGGAGAAAAACACCGACAAGTACTGTAGATTCCACGACATGTACAGGCACAATACTAACGGTTGTCGCCACCTCAAGGATGCGATTGAAAAACTCATCCGCGAGAAATGCCTAGAACGGTATGTTCAGGATCCCGCTTGTCCCGAAGCAACTATGTGTCGTCCAACACTCGCCCTTCCAGCACCTGCAAACGCGACCCCCTGAGTCGTCCAACCAAAGGTCATGTGGTATTGTGATCAATATTATCTTTGGCAAACCTCACCCACACACGACAGCTTCCGCAAGATGGAGGAGTATGCAGCCTCTATAAAGCATGCTACCTGCGAAGCTTGCTCAACCTTTGACGAGTCCGTCCCTGCCAAGCTCTAGAAGACAATGCAGGAAGATACCGTCTTCCGGGAGAGAGATTCCAGGGGAATTGATATCCCAACCATTGACCCCCTCGTCATCACTGCCCAGATCGGATCAGCTTTCGCCCAAAGAATCTTTATCGACTCAGGAAGCTCGGTCAACATCATCTTCAAGGTAGCCTATGACCAGATGAAACTTAAGGCCAAAGACTTGAAGCCCTGCCATTCCACGATCCACGTTTTCAACAGATCTTCCAATCACCCAGTAGACATGGTCGACCTGCCCGTAGAACTGGAGAAGGGGATCGGAGCCGGGACTGAATCCTCACCTTCGTGGTCATCGATGTCATCTCTCCATTCAACATCTTCTTTGGGCATCCTTTCCTTCTAGAGTTCTGAGTCTGCATGTCACCATTGTCCCTTCTAATAAAGTTCCCAATAGAAAATGGGATCAACACCGTAAAAGGCGGACAAGCAGCAACTGGAGATTGCTACCTCATAGAGTGGAGGAATGCACGCAATAAAGATAAAGGCAAGGCCATGCCTCCACCTTCTTGCGCCAAAACCGTCTCCGCATAGCAATCAAAAGCGTGTGAGTTTTGGCTCAGGTGCCACTGCCTTCTTTTCGACGATCTCGATCCAAGGGAAGACGAAGAGCCCAATTTCGAAATGGATACCTTGGTAGAACCTACGTGGATGTTTTGTCAACCCCACGACCCGACAAAGGTCTTGAAAGTCGGATCACAACTCCACCACGCAGTAAAGGAAGACCTCGTAGAATTCTTAAGGGCCAACCTTGATATTTGCTTGGACCCATTCCGATATGTATGGCATCGACCCTGCAGTCGCTTGTCACAGGCTAACTATCAACCTCTTGCAACCTCCGGCCAAACAGAAACGTTGAATCTTGGGAATCGAAAGATCGACTGCACTCAAGGATAATTAGTAATTATTTCAATGTAAGCGTTTAGTGACTAATGCTTATATGTACACACATGTATATATTATACCCATATATGATCGTGTGATGGATAAATGGATGCTTCATGGTTGTTATTACTGATAGTATATGCATTACACTTGTTACACTCACATATATTGGGTATCAGATAAGCCTTGGACCCAGTCGGTATTGTAAATGAATATTTTATTCATTTAAACGTAAGATTTTAAATATTGTTTGGAAATGGTTTAAAAAGGTTTTCTAAAATTAAATAAATAAATAAATACCGGAATGTTATAGGATGATAGAGAGGGATAGCCAGGGAGAGCAGGAACTTTCTTGACCTTTCATCGACTAAAACTTATCAGAAAGGCATGACACTCTCGTGCATGCTAACACACATTATATATTAAGTTAGCATGGTTGTTGAACATGAATATATGTACTCATGTAAGGGGAAACAAATTTAAAATGAGAAGCTTCTTATGTAAGCTAAAAGAAAAAAAAGAGGAAAAAAAGAGATAAGGACACAAAACCCTTTTAGGTGTTCATGTGTAGAAGCATCTCATGACACCTAAGGAGGCATGTGTCACCATCTTAATGTTTTCATGAGTGGTGATGGATAAGTGTCCAAGGTTAAAATGACTAAAATAGCCTTGAGAAATATTATAAATAGCATGCCACTTTGATAAGAGTAGACATGAAAAAAAATCCTCTTTCTTATTTCGGTCATATCTCCTAAACCGTATATTTAAATTGAGTGATTCATTTTTTATTGGAAAGCTATTTGAAAATGGAAGAAATTTTATTTAGATCAGTTTGCAAGATTCATAAAAGAGAATTTTTGAAAGTCGCATGAAAGTGAAGTAATTTTCTAGTGTTGATTTCAGTTTTTAGAAATACCTACTCCCAGTTTTTGAGTCATAACTTTTGATTTATTTATCCAAAATGGATGATTTTTATCTTGTTGGAAAGATGATTCAAAATGGAACAATGTTTCTTTAACCACCTTTGTTAAATTCGAAAGTAGTTTATGCAAAAATCAGTGAGAGGTGAGTGGATTTATTATTTCTGTTTTCAGGCCAAAAATAATTGGTTCACTATCAGAGATCATAACTTTTGATTTACTTGGCCTAATTACCTCAAATTTTGTCAGTAGAAAAATATTTTAATGTTGAACAACTTTCATGTTTATCACTTTTTCTGATTCGAAGAGTAGCCTTGATGAAATCCTATTGGAAGTAAAGTGTTTCGATGGTTTTGCTCTTTAAATTGTTTTACTTTCAAAATTCATATTTAAATATTCATCACTCTAAATCCTCTAAAATTTGGATTTGAGCCTCCTCATAATATCATAAACCAATTATCAAAATTGGGGATGCTAAATCAAAGTGAAAGAGGGTTGAAACATGTCAAGCCCGAGAGCAAAGTAGTTTGACGTGAACTTTGCGAGTTGCGATGATTCGTGAAAGAGATTTTTTTGCTTTGGGGGTGATGGTAAGAACTATTTATATGTTATACGAGGCTTTTTCATGAAGTTATCAAGGAGTATTGTGAGTATACCTAGCATATAAACAATTACAAATTTTTATGCTTGTGTTTGATTTAATGATGCACATGACTTCATCATACTACATTGGCTATGGTCTTTGCTTTTGGCAAGAAGCAACATAAACAACTAATGATTGAGGACATTTATGATTTAGTGTGACTTTATTGGAATGATATGGAAGTGGTTTAGATTGTTTATGAAGGAGTTTTTACATAAGAAGATGATTAGTATTTAAAATAAAAGATGTTCATCTTTTGAAAGAAAGTTCTACAAGAGGTATATAGATGTCATCCAAATTGAGTATTTACAAAGTGTTTTATTTTTAAAGTAAATAATGATATTAAATGTTTTGTGCAAAGAAAAAATACGTTGGCTTGATCTTGTATCTAATTGCTTACCCAATTAGATAAAGATACGTAGGCAGTCACAAGTGGTAGTGATGCAGCTGGTATATTAATAAAAATAATTTTGTTTATTATTCGTTATTACATCTCGTGTTGGTGCGTCTTTCATGTTTAAAATTTTAAGCCATACTGACATATTTATCGAGATTACAGGGATGAATATCGATGTCCACCTCACCAGACTTGCATAAAAGTAGATTTATGGTAATTATGTTTAATTCGTACTTAAGCACACCTGTGAGTTAAACGAATATTCTGATAAGCATTAAAATTCTATCCAATGCCTTTACCGATGTTGTATATTTGTTCAAATAAAGCGGTAGGTGTCATTGTTTGTTTTTAAATAGGCGGGTTTTTGGTAAATTTGAGGTGGATGGGCTACTCAATAACAGTTTCATCTGAGAAGCCTACTACCTCGAATGGATCTTTAATCTAGTTCTGGTCAAGAAAGAAAACGGCAAGTGGCGAATGTGTGTCGACTTCTCTGACCTGAACAAGGCATGTCCAAAAGACAGCTTCCCACTTCCGAAGACCAACCAGCTTGTTGATTCAATCACTGGATACCAGCTTTTGTCCTTCATGGATGCCTACTCAGGCTATAATCAAATTCTGATGTACCTCCTAGACCCGGATCATACTTCTTTTGTAACCGACCTTGGGGTCTACTGCTATCTCTTCATGCCATTTGGTCTTAAGAATGTAGGAACCATCTATCAAGGACTGGTCAACTTCATTTTTAAGGACCAGATTGGAAGATCCATGGAGGTATACGTGGATGATATGCTCGTGAAATCGAGGGTATTGAACGACCATGTCCGTGACTTCTCCGAAATGTTCTGTGTCCTCCGTCGAAATGGCATGAAACTCAATCCCTTGAAATGCTCTTTTGGTGTTGCATCGGGAAAATTCTTAGGTTTCATTGTCAATTCGCAAGGCATTAAAGCCAATCCAGATAAGATTAAAGCTATCTGGGGTATTCAGGTCTCTTAAAGCATCAAGGAAGTTCAAAGTTTAAATGGGAAGGTCGCCGATTTAAGTCGATTCATTTCTAAAACCACCGACAAGTGCATTTTTTTCTGACTTGCTCACAAAGGGGAAGCGCAACTTCACATGGACATCGGAATGCATTGCCGCATTCAAAGACCTTCTGAATCATTAAGAGCGACTACCTATCATATCCAAACCCATGGATCAAGAGGACTTATATGTTTATTTGGTTGTTTCCAAACAGGCAATCAGTTCAGCACTCGTGCGCATTGAAGACCAAGTCCAACGACCTGTTTACTATATCAGCAAGAGGTTAACAGGAGTGCACAAAAAATATGCGAGGCTCGAAAAGATTTCCTTCTATCTCTGGATTACCTCCCATAAGCTATGAGCATACTTTCAGTCTCACCCCATCAAATTCTACACTGACCAGCCGCTACGACAGGTCCTACAGCGACCTGAGGCATTTGGACGACTATTGAAGTGGAATATAGAGATGAGGTAGTTTGAGATCACATTCATTCCTCACCGGGCCATCCTCGGACAAGCCCTCGCCGATTTCATAGTGGAATTCACCGTTCCAGAAAAGCCTCCTCTGGAAGGCATCGAAGCTCCAGACACTCAATGGAAACTGTTCGTGGATGGATCCTCCAACAATCAGTGTTTTAGTGTCGGAGTCGTGCTCATCGCTCCAGAGGAGCGCTCAATATGTTACGCTTTAAAGCTCAACTTTCCTGCTACCAATAAGGATGCAGAATACGAGGCCTTGGTCGTTGGACTCAGAATTGCAATCGAACTTAACATCAAAGCCATTCAAATTTACTCCGACTCACAGCTCATCATGTGTCAGGTATAGGGAGAGTACCAAGTCAAGGGGGCACGACTCGCTCCCTACCTCGCTCAGGTCCATGAACTTCTCACCAACTTCAACCACTACATAATCACGCATATCCCCTAAGAACAAAACGAGAAAACTGACTCATTAGCTAAACTGATAAGCTCCAGGGATGCCCAGCTTACGAGACTTTCCCTAGTCGAAGTACTTGACTCTCCGAGCATCGATCAGATGCAGACTGATTTGGTAGCGGCAACGGAGACCAAAACCGAGTTCGGTTCTTGGATGACATCAATCAAGAACTACTTTCAACATGGAACCCTCCCTAGACACTACAAAGAAAGACGAACACTCACTTGTCAATCGTATCGCTATATCATCTTGGATGGAGTGCTCTACCGAAGAGGTTTCTCTGTTCCATTACTTCTATGTGTAGCTCACAATGACACCGACCGTGTATTGCTGGACGTGCATGAAGGCGAGCGCGGCGATCACACTGGGGGACAAACTCTAGCAAATAAAATTATCAGATATGGTTATTCCTGGCCTACATTCGATGAAGAAGCCATAAACTATGCCCGCAAGTGTGACAAATGCCAGAGGTTCTCCAAGATCCCAAGATCCCCGCGTATTGATCTAATGCAAATGGTCAGTCCTTGGTCGTTTTCCATGTGGGGGGTAGATATCATCGGAACTCTTCCAATGGCTAGAGATGGGGTACGCTACGCCATCTCCGCAGTTAATTACTTCACCAAATGGGCAAAGTCGAAGCCTTCGCTATAATCACTACAAAGAAAGTAATCAATTTCATCGTCCGCAATATCATTACCCATTACAGAGTCCCCTAAGCCATCATCATCGACAATGGGACCCAGTTTGATAGCGCAGAGTTCAAGCTTTCTACCGATTGCACAACATCGAAAAGTGATTCTCGGTAGTGGTTCATCCTCAGGCCAATGGGAAAGTCGAGGCTGTCAACAAAGTGATTAAATCCATTATCAAGAAGCGTCTGGAAAAGCACGGAGGCTTATGGGCAGATGAACTCCCTTTGGCCCTATGGGCCTGCTAGACCACACATAAGTCAACGACTGGCCACACTCCATTCTCCTTTTCCTATGGATCCTAACACGTCATTCCTATTGAGCTAAAAATTCAATCTCATCGGGCTACCTATTATGATCCTAAGACCAATCAAGACTTACTTTTGGAATCACTCGACTTTCTCAAAGAGAAAAGGAATGAAGCTGAGCTCAGAGCTTCCGCTCAACGTCAATGAGTAACCCGATACTTCAATTCTAAAGTCTGCCACAAGGATCTCAATATCAGCGACCTCATCCTAAAATGGATCTTTCCCACACCGTCTGGTTTCAGTCCTCGCTGGGAAGGTTCGTACAACATACAATGAAGGCTCAGAGATGGAACCTTCAAGTTAGCAATTGTTAATGGCGTTGAACTCCCGAGGGAATGGAACAACGAACATATTCACCGCTACTTCACATAAGCTAGTGTACAGATTTTCCTCTTTTCAACAATGTTTTGTTTTATCTTAATTCGAGGCATTGTAAAGGTTGTTACTGCCAAAGTTATTAGTAAAGATAGTGTTCAGTTCTCTATGCTCTTGATTTGTTTACCTTCTTCATGATATGTTTGATCAATCATCATAACTAGCTTGCACACACGAACACCAGATCGGCACCCTTAGCACGGGAGCCGGTACCGCCACTCAAGTCACAAATCAACGACGAGACTGAGTATAAATATCACCACTCGAGTCTTGAATCAATGATGAGACCGAGTATAAATAACCCCACTCGAGTCCCAAATTATCAACGAGACCAAGTATAAATAACACCACTTGAATCTCGAACCAACAACGAAACTGAGTATAAATCATTCCGCTCCGAAGACTCCGGACTTAGGGGCAGTCCTCAACCAAGCTAGTGTGAAACCGACCACTCCCGCGGCTCCGTCTGATCCACCGGGTCCAGATCTGAGTACCACTCGAATCTCGAATCAACGACAAGACCGAGTATATATCAGACCGAATATATATCATTATGTTCCCAAGTCTCCAGACTTGAGGGCAGCTCATCAGCCAAGCAAGTGTGATGCCGACCACTCCAGCGGCTCCATCCAACCCACCAGGTCCGAATCCGGGTACCATTTGGCGAATCAATGATGCCCTCAAGCTCAATACTCGGATGAACGACGAGAGAGCCAAAAGGACGAATTTACGACATCCATGCCATTTCACAACTTAGGACTAACAACCTCTAGGAGGTCCAAGAGAGAAGGCACTTGACCTGGACTCTACGCGACTCGGGACTCCTAATCAAAGGAAAACACGAGAGTGGAATCAGCGCACGACCTCCGCACGACTGGGGGCACCCCCAAGGTGGAGTATCTAATCACGTTCTCTTAAGTGTAACAACAAGTACGCTTGTGCAAGTACAGGAAACTGGAGAGCATAAGACAAACATTCGAACAATTACCATGAAATGCGATGTAAGAAGAGTTAACTAATACTTTCATTCACATAACGAAATCATACTACATATTTAAATATCTTTCTTTCTAACGAAATGGTATACATGAGAACCACACCATGCCACCAAAGACCAAAAGCGAGGGTCATACTTGCGTATACTATTGGCCTACATAACCAAAATGTCTATAATATCTATGACAACCACTGATATTACTCATCCTTCTTCCTTTTCCTTTTCTTTTTCTAAATTGATTCGACACTAGGTGGGTCACCACTAGTTACGGACCTCTTCCTTCCAAAGCCTCTTCCGCCTTTTCCTCATATGCTCTTCACAGGAGTGACGGACTCGTGAGATACTGACGTGCGCTTTCCACCGTCATCCTCGCCGCTTGTAATTACTGCTAATTCTCCAGGAGAATACATTGCAGCGGTTTGGGAGAGGTGTCAGAAGCAAGGGATAGCACAGCCTCTCCCTGAGCCTTCGTTGCTTCCAACTCCGCTTTCTTCTTGGCATCTTTAGCAGCCATATGATCTGCTAGCTTCTTGGTCTTGAGTTGTGTAGCCGCATCCGCCTGAAGTTTCTTAAAGGCTTACTCAGCCCTTTTGTTAGCATCATCAGCGGCTTTTTTATTTCTAGCCTCCTCGCCGGCTCTCTCCTTCTCGGCCTCCTCAGCGGCTTTCTTTTTCCTAGCCTCCTCAGTGGCTCTCTCCTTCTCTGTCTCAGCGGCTGCCTTCTTCTTTACCACCATAGCCTTGGCTTTATCCTCGACATCCTCCCTAGCCTTTGCCTGTGTCTCCTATATGGCAACCTCATTCTGCTTCTTCTTCTCCTCCTGCTACTCAGACTTCACCACCATCTGAGCTTTCTATGACTACACCAAATCGTGCATTGTGTGCACACTCGCATCAGCTGCACCTTCACCTAAGCACTTTGTCCATCCACAACCTCTGCTTCCTGGAGAAGACTCTTATAAACCCTGGATGCCAATCCACATCCAAAATCATATCCATATGTTCTCCTACCTCTCCAAATTATATCCCTTGTAACCCCAATCCAGACTCAAACGTTTGAGGAGGCATGGGGCAAGGCCTGGTGTTACTTTTGCTCCAAGAGGGGCTGCACAACAAAAAACGCAACTATGTAGTTTCTGAGGATTTAGCGCTCTCATCCTCTTTGCGTACCCGCGACAATGAAAATTTACCTCCAGAAAGGTATGGCATAGGTATTATAGGAATGGTACTCGCTGTTGTGGAAAAGGTGGATCCAGCTAATCCCAACCCTAGATGTTCGAGGTCATACTCAGTTGAGACATGAGGTGGGACCGGGGGACCGCTAGTCATGGCAGGTGGTGGAACTGGCGACTGGTAAGGGCTTCCCACTGTAAATTCCTAAGTGAGAATCACACTCTCAATAGGCACAAACTTTCCCATTTCAGCAGCATGCTTCGCCAATCTCTCATTCTCGACATCCTCCCGCAACAATATCCTCTTTTCCTTCAGAAACTTACGCTCAGCCTCGGTCAAGAGCTCCACCACGAGTTTGATTTTATCCATTGCCTCCACATTTTGCAACCGAGCCTCGAACGACATGAATCTCTCCCACTTCCGAGCCATCTCTCGAGGGTAGTCCCTAACCCATGAAATTCCATGGAACCTCAACGCCATGACATACATTCCCCAGATAGTCTCCTCAAGTGATTCCTCCACCCTAGCCTCGGTGTCCTCAACCTCTTCTCTAAGCCTATCCACCTCTCTTTGGTGCTCAACCTTTAGTCCTTCCAACAACCTCAGAACGTCCCTATTACTGGCCTCATCTTTCTCCTCCTTAGAAACCCCCAGTTGCTCCTCAGCTCATTATTCTGCCTCTACAACCTCTGGAACCCTCATTCTCGGCTTTCAGCCTCCCATTCTCCAATATTAAAGCCTCATTGTCCTTCTAGAGCTAGTGTACTCTCTCATTTTCTGTAGATAAATGAATGTTCACCTCCTCCAGCTCTGCTTTATCCTTCTTTAGCAGTGTGTTCTCTATCGAAACTGAGGCTACAGTGTCTTTAAAAGATGAAGCATCATGCTCTGAATTCTTCACCAGCTTGTCATACTTCTCCTTCAGCTCACCTGTTTCAGCAAAAGAGAGTTAGTGTACTGTTACACTACTCGGATACAAAAAACAGATGCAACGTAAAAGATGTGTCTTACACAAAGAATCTTCCCGATTCTGGACAATCAGCTGCTCGTCCGTGACCTCTTACATTCGGTTGGCAATCTCCACATTCTTGTTGTTAACAAGCTCTGAGAGATGCTATGAATACTTGTAATACTCATTAAATTGGTAATAAACAGAGTCCATGTAACACCCCGTAATTTTAAAGAACACTATAATGATAAACTAAAGAATACTTAATTAGAAAATGGGAATTAAGTAAAACGGACTGCGCCATTGCGTTCATCTCGGAAATTCTGCTTAAGATAGGCTCCGAGTTTGCTTAAAATGGACATCGTATGAAGAACAAATTAAGGTTTGAAGTTTGTATACGTATAAGAGAATTATACATATACAAACCATTCCAATAATCAAAATCAAAGGCAGGAAGATGCGGGAAATCAACCCGTTGGGGGTCGATCCCATGCCCCATGGGTGTCGACCCATGGGTCGACCCCTACAAGGGGGTGTCGACCCCACCCAAATCTGGGGCAGATCCATTCTTTGAACCGGAACTTGTTTCTTGACCAGATTCGTTGGTGGTGAGCTATAAATAGGACCTCATTTCTGTTGTTTTATTCATCAAAAACAATGGAGACAAGGAGATGCCGCCCCAACTTAGATTGAATTAGCCTATTCTTCTATAGCAATGACTTATATGTATACAAGAATCTCTACTACAACATCAACACTCTTTTCTCAGTTCTTTAGATCCATTCCTTGTGAGTTTATGTTGCTTTTTATTTTCTGAAAGGCAAGTGAAATTTTTTATTCACCACTTCAAGAGTTACAACCAAAAATGCATCAAAACAATACATGCTCTTGAAAATTTCTAGCCTAAGAATTCCAAAAATCAGTCCTCAGAAACAAGAAAAATAGTAGCGTTCAGATATCACCATCCTACAAAATCCATTAACATGTATACATTAACAACAGCACCAAGCTTGTACCTCATATAACCAAGACTACAGCAGGAAAGAACCAAACTCCACTGTAGGCGTCCAAAGACGGAAATGGGATTGCTTCTCGTGTGTCTTCCAGATTTCCTGGAATTGGTTAATGGCAAACCCATCATTCAAATAATCATCAAAATGTTTCTTTTCCTTTTTACCTTTCTGTTTACCACTCATGGACATAAGTGGTGAAGTAGATCTTGCATTAGATGGTGGAGGTAGAACTAAATGACCAGGAGGGACCAGATGAGCATAGGGTGAGATTGCAGCAGTACTAGTAGATGAAGGGGCCGACAATGTATTATGAGAGATAAGGACCGAGGAGAAAGATTGACTGAAGGTAGAACCCATTAGAATAGATGAAGTTGATTGCATTGATGAGGTAGAACCCAATTCAGCATGTGCAAAATTATTTTGAGTGTTAATCATTCCTTCAATATCACTAAATAAATTTCCCAACATAGAATCTGCACATGCATCATTAGTAATGGTGTTCAAGTAATTATGAACTCTAGTGTCAACCTCCTTTCCATGAATTAAAACGTTATCCACTAAATTATCCTGACCTGAAGTTACATCCTCCCTCTCAATATTAACACAATATTATTCTCGACTTCGAAGTTAACTTGAGTTGGTTGTTCAGCTAACATGGTTTCATCATACTCATTGTTCTCTTCATTATTATCAAAAGAAAGAGCTTCAAAAGGGTTCTCAGTTACCTTACCAAATTTAGAGATAACATGTCCATTGTTATTACTTACCCCTTTCTTTTTCCAATATTTTTTTCCTTTTGTGTTGACTGTAGCCTTGTTATTTAGAGAAACAAAAGTAGAAGTCTTCTTATAATTTTGATTGGCCGGAGCATGATTCCTACATTAGTAACATTCTTCTCTTGCCCCTGAGAATCCATTGTTGCCTTAGAATTGAGATCACAGTTATTGGTGTCGTGGCCAAAAACTTAACATGAGGTACAAATACGAGGTCGCCAATCATATGTTAACTTGACAAATGGACAATTATCTCCTAGACCATCTACCACTATTTTTTCTGGTAATGTAAATTCAGCCGAGACCTCAATCAATGCTTTAGCATATTGAAATCGCTGCAATTTTTCTATGCTTCTATCAAAACATATAAGCTTCCCAACATGACAAGCAAGCCAATTAATCCCCAAAAGGGTCCAAAGTATACTAGGAGTTCTATAGAAATGAACCCACACTGGCACTTTCTTAATCTGAGCTTGGGAATTGCCAATGGAAGGATCCCATCATGTAATTATAAACATTCGACCTCTAATAAAAAGAGGATCGGATTTGAGGACTTTTCCCCTATCCATTTCATTTGAAAATTTGAAATAAAAATGCATACCATCGGATTTAATATCCACCTCGCCATCTAATTTCCAAAAATCGGTTTAAGAAATTAACTACAATGGTATAAGAGAGGGTACCATCCAAGAAGAAGCCGACGAGATGATTGGTTCAGTACTTCATGCCTTCTTCCTTGACTAGATCTGGCACTTTTTCGGTTTGCCGCCTCTAACAATATCAAAATGCTGTGGCTTGTAAATCCCTAAATTGCGAGGAAGTGTACTAAAAAGAGATGCATAGTCCTTCTTGGTGAAAGCAGGAAAGGAAGCATTTGAAGAAATCCTATTAGCAGAACTAGGGTTCGAAGCAAAATTAGGGCTCATATGGGGTACATCATGAGATCAATTAACATTAGAAGGTAAGACATTGAGATCGATGGAAGAATTTCCCAGATCTGGAATCATTGATTTTGCTCCTAGATAAGAATCTGAGGGTTTAGCGGTGGAAGGATTGACATCGGAAGGCAGTAGACCAGGGGGAATAGGTGATGAAGTGCACGAAGGAAGAGGAGGGAAGGCAGCGTTGAAGGAGAAGGAGGATGGAATAGCTAAAGAAAATTTCTTGATTGCCATTATTAGCTGGGAGGAGGATGAGTGGCTGTCAATGATAAATATATGGGCTTTTTTATTATGTTGCTTTTAGATATAAACATTTATTAAGTAATCCTGACATGTTTATAAGTTTGGATCTAAACCTATGTCTGTTAATAACCTGAATAATAACTAAACAGATCTGCCATTACTTGTACACCTGATCTTCTGTTTAATTCTTATATGCCTATCTCTAGAATGCCTATTTCTATCACCATATGCATATTCTTTTAAGTATGCCTATTTCTGTCATCATATGCGTGTTTTGTTATTATGCCTATTTTCGTTCTCTTCTCTCCCTCCTTCCCTTTTTCATTTTTATAGCCAGGCTACCTTCGAGCCTAGGCCTATCACTGAAATATGCGAACAAACGAAATTGGAAACGGTTGGGAATGACAAATTGGGGGCATAACTTGTATTGTGAAACATGACTGGGATTTGGGCATAACCTGTACCATGATCTAAGACTTTGATTTGGGGGATAACATGTATCATGAATCAGAATGGATTATGAGGCAAAACTTATGATGAACATGAATAATTGACTAAAAATGAATATGCCTAAATTTACAATAAATAGAAACTGTAACCGCACTGAGACACGAGGTTAGATTACACTTGTGGTAGAAGTCGGCCCGGAATCGCCCGACAAATCTAGCATCCATAAGTGGTTAATCTAATGTGAGGGGTCTAGTGCGTAAATGTACACGTGACGGTGCTATGACATGAGGTTAAGTCTAAACTTGTAGTAGAAGTCTGCCCAGAACCGCTCGACATATCCTGCATCGACATGTGGTCGGCTTAATGTGAGAGGTCTGGTGCATTAACATTGCATGAATGGGAAATATTATTAACATGTTAACCTGTAATACTTAACCTATTTAAATCTGTGGGGGTTACATGAACCTGTCAAATTATGTAAGGGTTAAGTCAACTTGTTTGAATCAATGGGGGTTTAAGTAAATATGTTAAATCCATGGGGGGTTATACGAACCGACAAACTTAACATGTGAGGTTATGTGGGCTTGTTAAGCTATTAAGCATAACCTGTAAAAATCCTAGTAGTTGGGGATACAAGCCTAGGAGGTGGCTTGTATCATTTGTTGTGCAGGACCCGTATCAGTTAGTAACCCATACATGTATCATAGGGGACCTCGAACTAGGTGGGGGTCAGGGGCACGCTTACTGAGCTGATTATAAGAGGTTCATATGGGTGGAGGTGTTGACGGCGCGTTCCAACGGAGTCATGTGCGTGCATGGGTCTGGATTGCTCGGGAAATTAAGACGTTGTGACATCAATAGATACGGTTGTGCCTATCGAAAAAAGGGGTTGCCACTTTAGGAAGTGATACATCCTACTATGGGGACAACATAGGGTATATACAGGATAGTGAGCCGATCGACTGGGGTAGTAATTATGGTACTTCTAGTCTTGCTTGTTTAGGAGCCCATTATTATCGTTGGGGGTAACACCTGTCATTTCTATTGGGCTGCCTGTTATTATCATTGGGGATAAAACCCATCACTAGAAGTACATCTAAGTCTACCAACTGTTTCTGTTAGGATCATTCTTGTTAACGTTATTTTCCGTCAACACCTGGGTTAAGTCACGCGGGACATGAGCTCGAGTGATTTGGTACATTCATAACCTAGGGTTACTGGAGGATGTCTAGAAATCAGTATTGTTAGGCTAAGTCCGCCCTTCCTCCAGCAATCGGATATCAATCCTGGAAATGAGACATCCTTCCTTCAAGGGATGAATGTTTCACTAACAATACAGTGGAGATCCGAAATAACCCGAGGGAGGACATAACTACGGTCTCATTGGATTAATAACTCCCTAGATCGCGAATACAGTGAAACAGGCCAACGCATCCTCCTACTAAAGAAAGAAATCACCGCAATACTCATTGACTTAGATGGTTATTTTGCATCAGATCGGCTTGAAAGGCCAGGGATGTGTTAAGAACCAAGTGATAAGACAACAGGTAACTTCCTTCTCGAGATCGAGAAGTGTTAGACTCATTATGAGAACATTGATCGACGTGCAAAACCCTTAGAATGGAATGAGGAGGACTTTGGGTTTTTAGAAAGTCCTCCTTCGCGGAGGCAGCCTGATCAACTTTCTCAAACGAAAGGTTAGTGTTAACTCCCTGTTTCATCATAACAGCATAACAAGGTTATTAAATTACGTGATAGTTAAGCCTTGGAATTCTCCATTCATAAATTGTAGATGTATTACAAGAGTTTAAGGAAATCCTTAATTCGCTTTGGGGAATTAGGATATTTTTCTTTTTCGGGGAAGAAAGAATAGGTTTGAGAAGTGTGAAATTCGTCTTCCTCTATGTGGCTTCTAGGGTCATATTTATAGACTCTAGGCCCCTTTTGCTGTTGGCCTACAAGGACCTTTGCCGACGGCTTTTTCCTTGGTCCCAGATGCTTGGGTTTCGGCCGTCTCCAAAGATCCAATTATGTTCTTCGAAGTGGGGGTCCTGGTCAATTGGGGCTTCTGTGGGGGTGAATATAGACTTATCGATGTGGTGGCTTTCGTACGGTGTTTGAACCCCTGGTAACAACCCCTAGGTGTTGGCTCTCAGACGTAAGCTTTTGGATGTAGGCTTTCGGCTTTATCGTGAGTACTGAGAGGAGCCTGCCCTCATGATGTATGTAGAAATATGCTGATTCAAAATCGTTGCAGGTTTAGGTACTAGGTGGATTAATACGGGTAGCCTATATCTCCGCTTGGGTCTAGCTTAGCCTTTTCGTGGAACTTTTGGGATAGTCTGGTTCTCTGCAAGGTGGTTTTGGTGATATCTCTGTTACTTATGAAGGTAGCCCTTTGTCATTTATGAAGTCGATTTCTCAGAGACCGGCTTTGGATAATCTTTATGTATTGACCCGATACTCTTCTTCCTCTAATGTGTCAGTGTTAAGTAGGTTAATTCTAATTATCCTTCTAGGTTTTGATGAGCAAAGCCTATGCTCTCCTCTTTTCTAATCCATGTCTTAGGTCACCTTTCAACACGAAACTCTTTTTTAGGTAGACCCCAATGGTTAGACCATGTTGGATGAGCTTTGCCGGCGTTCTGCAGGTTTTGAGCTCTTTTCTTTCTAAGGGGTGTCGATTTATGTTGCTCTCAGATCCATCTTTCCGTGCTTGTATTCATCCAACATCACTTCACCATCTGCTTATGCTAAGGTAATTTTGGTAGTAACATTTGCACCCCCCCCCCCTCCCCGTGAAGGGGTGTCTTCGACTTTCCAAGTCAAGCTTCTCTTTCCATGCTCTTTTCTATTTAATTGTCAGTAGTTTTTTTAATGATGGGTTACGTCATGGATTCTAGTGGAGTGATCCTCTTTCGGCATTTGTGGAGAAAAGAACTGACCTAGATTCGGGCATTGATATAAATGGAAGACCGTAAATTCCTTCCAGTAATAATAAGGAGTCAAATCCAACTAGATTCGGGTTTTTGAAGATTGAAGACCGGGAACCTCTTCTGGTATTAATGAAGAGCCAAATCCACCCAGATTTAGGTATTTGAAGATTTAAGACCGCGAATCCTTTCGGTACTAATGAAAAGACGAATCAACCCAGATTCAGGTATTTGAAGATTGAAGACTGGGAACCTTTCCGGTATCAATAAAGAGTCGAATCCATCCAGATTCGGGTATTTAAAGATTGAAGACCCGGAACCCTTCTGGTATCAATGAAGAGTCGAATCCACCCAGATCCAAGTGTTTAAAAATTGAAGACTGGGAACCTTTTCGGTATTAATGAAGAGCCGAATCCACCTAGATTTGGGTATTTAAAGATTGAAGACTGGGAACCCTTCCGGTATCATGAAGAGTCGATTCCACCCAGATTTGGGTATTTAAAGATTGAAGACCAGGAACCTTTCCAGGATTAATGAAGAGTCGAATCCACCAAGATTCGGGTACCGGTACGAATGAAGAGCTGAATCCACCCGCTGGTATTAATATAGATAGAAGACCGGAAACCCCTTCCGGTATTTATTGTTTTGGCATCCCTTTTGGATTCGATTGGTAAAGCAGAGGTTGTACGTGCTTCTTAAGCCACCCCTCGGGCTATTGATGTCAAAGCAGAGGATGTACGTTTCTTTGTTGGCCACTCTCTGGGCCTGTACGTCCATTGTATTTGGCTAGATTATCCACAAACACGGTCCAAGGACTTACCTGACCTCCCTCCAAGAGGTGCCTTATCCTGACCATCGTAGGCGATGATAATATCTTAGAAACTTAGATGGGGCCATCTTAGACACAGAACTAAGGTTTACTCTTTTGACGCTCTATACTGACCATCGTAGGCTCTGATAGAGGCTTATACGCCACCCTCCTGAGAGGTGCCTTATCCTGACCATCGTAGGCAATTATAGGGGTCTGTGATCCCTTCTGCGGGTAACGCGGAACATAAGTAGAGGTAGGACGTGTTCTTCTGCGAGCAGAGGTAGGACGTTCTTAGTTCTAGCAGAGGCAGGGCGTACTCTTCTGCGAGAAGAGGCAGGGCATGCTAATTTTAGATGCACCGCCATGATTATCTCTGGTGTGAAATGGAGGCTTACGCTTTTGATGTTTTAACCCTGCCCCCTCTGATTTGGGCATGGAGAAAGACTAACACATTATCCCCCTCCAGGGGATGCCTCGCCCTGACCAATTCAGCAATGACGAGGGATTTTATCTTTTTTCCAGCTTAACCCCTTTTGGGACTCTCTTGAGCTACTGGAAGGATTTGTGTGCCCTTAGCTGTGTAATTATCTTTGGTGGAAAATATTTTTCCTTAGTCCTTTATCGTTGAGAAATAAGGTCTTAAATGTTCCGAGTTCCATGTTCTCGGAACAAGAAATCAATTGGATCTGCACAGATGATATGTTCCGGGCATAACTTCATGATGGATGATCAGGGGTCCTTCCCAGTTTGGACCGAGAGGGCCATCCACTGGCTTCTTAGTGTTAGCCATCACTCTTCGTAACACTAATTCACCTTTTGCGAAGGTTCTAGCTTTGACCTTTGAATTGTAGTATTTCGTAATCCTCCTTTGATATTCAACGGTTCTGATTACAGCCACATCTCTTAGTCCTTATATTAAGTCTAGTGATTCCTTTCTCAACTCTTGAATGGGGTCGAACGCATATGTTATCCTTCTATGTGACGGGATTTAAACCTCGACCGGAAGCATAGCTTCACATCCATATGTCAGGGAGAAGGGGGTGTGTCCCGTGGCAGTTTTGGTAGAGGTTCTGTATGCCCAAAGCACTAAAGGCAACTCTTCTGCCCAATTTCCTTCGACTTGATTTAGGCGTTTTTTAAGGATTGTCTTAATGGTCTTGTTGGCGGCTTTCATAGCTCCGTTAGCTTTCGGATGGGCTACTGAGGAGAAACTTTTGATGATTCCATTTTTCTCACAAAATCAGGTGAACTCTTCACTCTCGAACCGTGTTCCATTATCCGATATGATTTTGTGAGGAGTTTCAAAGCGGGTAACGATGTTTTTTATTACGAATCTTAATACCTTTTTGGACGTGATTATCGGAAGGGGTTCTGCCTCTACCTAGTTGGTGAAGTAGTCGATAGTTACTACTGCATACTTAGCCCCACCCTTGGCGAGTGGTAAAGATCCAATTAAATCTATTCCCCATACATCGAATGGCCAGGGGCTTGATATAGTGATTAGTTCGCTAGGAGGAAGTTGGGGCACCTTAGAGTACTTCTGACACTTAACACATCTCTTGACGTACTCAACTGCTTGGCTAACCATCCTCGGCTAATAATAACCTTGTCGCATGACCCTTTCGGCCAGCTTAACTCCCCTGGAATGGTCCCCACACCATCCTTCATGAGTTTCTTTTAACAAGCTAAGTCCATCTTCGAAATTTACACACCTCAAGTAAAGAAGCGAATGCCCCTTTTTATAGAGTATGTCATTCACAATCACAAATATAGGAGCTTGGTGTTTTATCCTTGTCGTGTCTTGCTTACTAAGGGGTAAAGTTCCTCTAAGGAGGTAATCTACTATGGGAGTAATCCATGTAGTTTCCTGGTGGCAGTTCATTTCTATTAGGGGAGGTTGCCGATTGGAGTTTTCTTCTTGGTTTTCTATGTATTCCCTTCTCAAGGCTTTGGGATCTAGTTAAGACCAATAACTCCCTCCCCGTTTCCAATTCCTCCCGCTCGATGCTAGGCCTTTCCTGATATCCCGCCGGGACTATTCGAGTTTCGAGGGCCCACCGGGAGCAGGCTAACTTGGCTAGTGAATCCGGTTGGGCATTCTACTCGCGGGTATTTGATGAACTGAGAAGTCCTCAAATAGGGAAAGCATCTTCAGTACCCTCTTCATATATAAGACCAGCCGCTTATCCTTGGTTTGATATGTCTGTTTTACTTGGTTTACCATTAATTGCGAATCACTAAAGATTTCTATCCGCAGAAGAGGATAGCAATCTTTCGGACTAGCCTTTTTTAAATCCGTGTAATCAACACATGTCCTCCATTTCCCATTGGATTTCTTCACTAGCACGGGATTGGCTAACCGTTTCGGGTAAAGGACTTCTCACATAAACCCATTAGTTTCCAACCTTTTGACTTCCTCTTTCAAGGCCTCTATCCTGTCTCTATTATATTGTCTCTTCTTTTGCCGGACTGGGGTTACCGAAGGGTCAATGTTCAAGGCATGGCTCATAACAGAAGGGCCAATATCGATCATGTCTGAATGGGTCCAAGCGAAAACATCCTTGTTGAGCTGTAGAAACCGAATTAGGTCACTTCTGAGGGGCTCCATTAGCTTTTTCCCCATGTTGATGACCTTCGATTTATCTTCTGAATCAACATTTACTTCTTCCACTTCTTCTATCGGTTTTATTCTTTCAATATCTCCTCTAGAATCTAAATCTATGATGATTTCTCCTTCCTCAGTCAAGTTCACTTTATCGAACCTTTTCCTCTTTCTTTTCAGAGAAGGGTACCTACCATTGGTTCATTTATTAGTCTTATTTATTTTTACTTTACCTTCGAATGAGGGACGTAAGAATCCCCTATCCGAAGGCATAAAAACAGTAGAAGAATCAAACTACGAAGAACACTCTCTTTTGTATTCGTCAATCGTTGCGAAGTACAATTCGCGGGAACTAAACTATTCTCCCATAATGGTACCCCATACCTGTTTAATTAGGAATTTCAACATGAGATATGTGGAAGAAACGAAAGCGTCCATCTCCTCTAAAGCTAGTCGTCCAAAGAAGGCATTGTAATAGGACGGTTGATCGATCACAACGAAGAGAGTTTCGAAGGTCCTATGATGCAAAGACAATCCAACTTGAACCAGAAGGTTCATTTGACCTATCGGAGTCGACCCTTTGTTGTTGAAGCCGAAGTTTGGTTCACTGCTAGGCTCCATCTTCTTCTCGGAAATTCCCATCTGATCGAAAGTGTGCTTGAAGATGACATTAACAGTGCTTCCAATGTCCACCAGGATTTTAGAAACAACCAAAAGCCCTATCTGTGCCATTATCATAAGGAGGTCATTATGTGGGTGGCATACCCCTTTCTCCGTTTCTTCTGGAGAGACCACTAGGTTGTGCATCTTGAGAGCATAACTTGCGTTCTTCAACAATGGTTCCTCTTGAATGGAGAAGATTCCCTCTATGGATTCTTTCATGTATTGATTCCTTTCTCTCGAGAAGTTTCCGGCGGGGTGCGGCCCACCATGAATTACATTGATTCAATTTATAGGTGGCCCCAAATCTAGGTTGCTCTCCTCCATTGCAACTCCTATCGCATTCACTAAAACCTTCTGCTATCCACTTGCATGTTGAGCTGATGTTGTCTTGTTTAAAACAAATTCCTTTAGATGTCCTTCTTGGATCAGCTTCTGAATAATCTCGTCTAATACCTTGCACTCATCAGTCTTGTGTCCGTTTGCTTTGTGGAACTCGCAATATTTACCACCGGAATGAGGTCCAGGGCAATTTTTGTCTTTGAACGAGACAGGGAAGTTATTAACCCTTTCTCTTGCGATAGCATACACATACGAGATGGGCTTGTTCAGGGCGACCGAGTTGGTATTAGAGTCTTCCCACCTTGATCTCTTTTGGTTTCCTTTAGGGGGCTTTCGTCCAAAGTTCGGCCTTCCTCCTTCCCCACGAGGCCTGAACTTCCTCTTCTTGAAGTACAATTCGTCCATGCGTATAAACTTGTTGGCTTGGAAATGAAAGTCCTGCAAGTCTTTACAGCCATGAATATATAACTCCTTCCAAAAGGGGTGTTTTTGATTAACCCGGAGTGTACGGTGATCAACTTGTCATGTTCGTTCATATCCTTGGCCTTTAATGCTTCGATGTTGAACCTTTTCAGATAATCCCCGAGAGACTCCACTTGCCTCTGTTTGATGTTAGCAATGACAGTGTAGTCAACCGTCGGATCTTTACAGATGCAAAACTACGTGGAAAATTAATAGGAGAATAGTTTCCATGAGTAAATGGTGTTTTCCCTATACTGCCGATACCATTTCGCCACTGCCCCTTGAAAGGTAACAAGAAAAAGGCGGCATCTGACGGCTCCGGAAGTGTTGTAAAGATCCATCTGGCTGTTGAAAGCCATCAGATGATCGTTGGGGTCAGTTGTCCTAAGATACTTTATGGTTGGAACCTTCACTCTCGACGGTATTATGGTGTTCATAATTTCATCGATGAATGGAGCTACTCTTTCGTTATCATTAACCCTGTCATCTTGGGTCCTCTTCCCCTTACTTCCTAACAAGTCCTTGACACTCTTCTGAGTGAGGTCTTTGATGTAAGATTCAGTGTTGTCATAGTTTACTCTCTTGGGATCATAGCCTTTGGAGGTGGAGCTCCCAGACTGTTCCTGCTCGCATTGATTCCCTTGATGATCTACTTCTGTCAGATGGGATTTCTTCTTCTTGGAAGAAGTTGCCTTAAACTTCTCTTTTGCTTCTGAATGCTGAATGGGAGCCTTTCTTTTCGGATATTCATTCGTCTCTCTCTGACTAGATCTGGTTAGCCTTGAGGAGTTCTGTGCCTGAATGACGTTGACCTGAGCCTGCATTTCTTGGAGTTGCTTCTCCAGGACTAAGATTCTTGTGACATTATCTTCCATGGCATTTGATTTTGGTGGTTGTTGTGGATTGGACGTAGCTCCTCTTTCACTGTTGTTCAGATTGAGCGCCAGATCCATGTTTCCTTCTAGGGTTGCATCAGGAGCCGGTTTTTTGTTTCGCTCTTCCAATCGTTTTGATTTCATCTTTCCTGCCGCGGAGCAATAAAATCCCTAAGTTAGTTATTTAATAGACTAACTGTATGGACGGAGGTTCAAGCCCCTCCCTCTAGTGCCAGAATGTTAATGTTATTTTCCGTCAACACCCGGGTTAAGTCATGCGGGACATGAGTTCGAGTGATTTGATGCATTCACCACCCACGGTTACTGGAGGATGTCCAGAAATTAGTATTGTTGGGCTAAGTCCGCCCTTCCTCCAACAATTGGATATCAATCCTGGAGATGAGATATCCTTCCTTCAAGGGATGAACGTTTCACTAACAATATAGTGGAGATCTAAAATAACCCGACGAAGGACATAACTATGGTCTCATTGGATTAATAACTCCCTAGATCGTGAATACAGTGACACAAACTGTGATAAGAGGAAAATAGGCCAATGCGTCCTCCTACTAAAGAAAGAAATCACTGCAATACTCATTGACTTACATGGTTATTTTGCATTGGATCAGCTTAAAAGGCCAGGGATGCATCAAGAACCAAGTGAAAATCCAGCGGATAACTTCCTTCTCGAGATCGAGAAGCGTTAGACTCGTTATGAGAACGTTGATCAACGTGCAAAACCCTTAGAATGGAAGGAGGGGGACTTTGGGTTTTTAGAAAGTCCTCCTTCTTCGCGGAGGTAGCCTGATCAACTTTCTCAAATGAAAGGTTAGTTTTAACTCCCTGTTTCATCATAACAACACAACAAGATTATCAAATTGCATGATAGTTAAGCCTTAGAATTCTCCATTCATAAATTGTAGAAGTATTACAAGAGTTTAAGGAAATCCATAATTCGCTTTGGGGAATTAAGATTTTTCTCTTTTTTGGGGAAGAAAGAACAGGTTTGAGAAGTGATAAATTCGTCCCCCTCTATTTGGCTGCTAGGGTCCGATTTATAGAGACTCCGGGCCCCTTCCACTGATAGGCTATTGGGCCTGCAAGTACCTTTGCCAACGGCTTTTTCCGTGGTCTTGGATGCTTGGCTTTCGGCCGTTTCCAGAGCGCCAATTACGGTCTTCGAAGTGGGGTACCTGGTCAATTGGTTCTTTTGTGGGGTGAATACAGACTTATCGACGTGGTGGCCTTCGGACGGTGTCTGAACCCCTGGTAGTAGCCCCTAGGTGTTGGCTCTCAGACGTAAGCTTTTGGATGTAAGCTTTTGGCTTTATCATGAGTACTTAGAGGAGCCTGCCCTCAAGATGTACGTAGATATCTTCTAGTTCGAAACCGTTGCTGGTTCAGGTACTAGGTGGATTAGTAAGGGTAGCCTGTATCTCCGCTTAGGTCTCGGTTAGCCTTTTGGTGGAACTTTTGGGATAGTCTAGTCCTCCGGAAGGTGGATTTTGCCTGTTACTTATGAAGGTAGCCCGTCGTCATTTATGAAGTCGATTTTTCAGAGGCTGACTCTGGATAATCTTTATGTACTGACCCGACAATCTTCTCCCTATGATGTGTCGGTGTTAAGTACGATAGTTCTTTTGGGTTTCGATGAGTGAAGCCTGTGCTCTCCTCTGTAACGAACCAGAAAATTCGATGCTCGAATTTTCGACACCAATACATCCCGTGTCCAAACTCGAGTACCGAAAATCCAGAATGTTAAAGAAAGAAGTTAGAGGGTGAGATAAGAAAGAAAGACTATAATAGAAGAAAAGGAAGAAGAACAACTAACCACAATATCAGGGTCTCACATCGCAGCGGAATAAAGTATAATACAAAAATAAATCATTATTGAAAACTTGAAACAATACTTATAGTTTATCAGAGTACAGTTGACATGCAATTCATTTGGATAGTTATAACAGTCTGTCCTCCTTTACAACACACAACGGGAAAATATCTAGATATATATCATACGTTTGAACTCCTCCAGCTTGCCTCCTGAATTATGTATCATCTTATTCTGAACCTGTACAACTCGGCCGGACCCAATTGGGTCTGACCCGAGCATTACAAATGCCATAGGTTAGTTTGGTGAACCAGCATGAGAAAAACCCACTAAATTATTGGTATCATCCATATTGATTTTAAAGTTAAAAATCTTTCGAAAGAAAAAGATAATCGTAAGACCAATCCACACATAAACAAGGACGGTCTTTAACTTACGATAACTCAAACTATTTTTGAAATCCATAATTTATCTGATATTATAATAGTGTATAAATACAAATAAATATCAATCAAGAAGAATGCTTGCATCTCACGCTCTACATATATAGTATACAATCAAAACCGCGGGTGCTTATTGGAGATTGGATTTCCAACTATGACAAGGTATGGGACCACCTTCTGATAGTGTATCTCTATAGGGGAATACACCAGGTTCAACAAGAACGTTTTGCAACCCGGCCCACACATGACCGACCACTCATTTCTCTTGAGTGTATCAAATATATTGCCACCTACGGTTGCTAGCAACATAACCGTTCCCGCGAGATACAGAAGTGAAAAGAAGTAACAAATATGAATATTATCTAGATGATGACAATACACCTTAATGGGGGCGACCCACATAGCCATGTTGCCTGGCCCGTTTTTGTCATTTCTCGGTTGTGAGGCTTGAGGCTTAAAATTATACTTCTAGATCATCTGGTCACCATTCACTTTGAATGTCATATCGTCAAATCCGTCAGATATCACTAATTGACGCCCATAAAAATATTCTAGTGTTCAGGCTAAGAGAAGTGCCCTTCTCCGCCATAACCGAAATACGTTTGAGGAAATCAACGTACGTGGTCCTTTGAAAATACTCTGTCATACATTCGTCCATACAAGTTTTCCTAGGACTGGACAAACCGAAGGCACTCTCCTACCGCATCCTAGGAATCACCCTATCGATCAATAGCGAGTAGTCCTTGCAATCCGTCATTTTAAACCATGATAGGATCACCATTAGAATATCTCCGAGCGCGAATCTAGAGAATCCGACAAGTAGTCCTTTCACTTATGAAGATCTACGGTCTTCATTGCTACATATTCAATCCGTATATTCTACGTTTTCTATTTGTTGGTTTAGAATGGTTTTCGAATATGAATTCGATCCCGGTCTTTCCATACCAACAATCGTATTAGGCCAGATTTGATAGTCGGTTATTTAACCATCAAATAAACAACCATCCATCCATAAAATAAAATTGAATTCACTATTCTAATATTCTCCATCACTTTATCATCTTTTGATTAAACATTCATTAATTCAAAACTTCTCTATTTTTCCAATAATTGAATACTCATTTCTCTTCTTATATAAATATATAAGAATATTCAAAAAATCCTTTCATTTTAAAATCCTTTTAAGCACGTATTTCTCATCTCGGTCATTAGTCTCTAATCATAAAGTAGTAAGAGAATAGTTTCCTAAGTATCAACCCCAAAGGCCGAAACCAACATCAGATCGATACTCAGAAAACCATTCAGCTTGCCAATCTCCAGTCAGTCCCTTATTCCTTTAACTCCAGTTTTTTCTAACGAATAAAAATTCCAGTTATTCATTATCTCTTTAAGCGAGATATTTATCTCAACTTTAGCACCATTTCAAATATTGTACTTACAAATATAATTTATTTAAAACCATTATCGACTATTCTATAAATATTCTTTATAAACACCTTTATAGTTTTATTACAACTTATGCCAGTTTATTTCAATAAACTTCACTATATATATATCTAAAATGTATATAAGTATTATTTGTAAATCCTTTATTATTAATGTTTATTATCTAAAATCTTATGTAAATCCTTTAAAAATTATATTGTTCTTACTAGTTCAATTTAAATTCAATTTGAATTTAAAACCCTTTCTAACTTTCTTCTTAATGAGTTTCTACTTTCAACTTATATGCTTTAACACCTATTCACCTCACCCATGAATAATACCAATCCATACTTGATTTATTTAGTCAATTTATTTTATACTTGCCACTTCAAGAATTAATTATGTTAATAACTTCTATTGAGTTATTTCATAAAACCTTCTTTATATTTTCCCTTTGCAAATTGGAAAATTCTAATCCACTTCACATGTTAGTTTCAAATCACATTTCACTTTCTTTTCCAAACCACGCTTAAATTATAATTTTCTCAAATACCTTAAAACAATGGCTTTCACTTCTTTATAAATGTCACTTATAAAATTTTCCTTTTCAAAATATTTGGTTTTAACAAATATTTACCTTTAAATTCTATTTAATTTGGATTCTAATAAACATTTCTATTTGGAAATAAATATTTCCTTTTAAAATTCTTATTATATTTCAATTTCCAATTTGAAATACATATATTATTGAAGGCATTCAAAATATCTAAATCAAGGTCTTGCTCTATTTACACATCCAAACATTCCATAAAAATAGCACATGCTATGGACCAAATCAGCATATAATTTCAAAAACCCTTTTTACTTTCTTTTAACAATTTCCATTTTGTAAAATATATGTTTCAACCCTTATTCACCTTACCGGTGAATAACAACTCTTATTACGAATCCTCTCTCGACTTGAATTCATAATTTCCATTTCAAATTCAATTCTATTATAACTTCTAGAGTTATATATACATATCTTATTTAAAATTTCCATTTGTAGTTGGAAGAATTCAAATCTATTTCAAATATCGATTTTAAACCCAATTCTCATATCTCTTCCAAATTCATACTCAGATTATATATTCTGAATTCTTTAATAATAATAATAATTACTATTATTTCACTTCTTTACAAACGTTGCTTATAAAATAAACTTCTCGTTTTATTTGTTACAATAAATCTTTACTGTTCAATTCCATTTATAATTCAGTTCCCAATAACATTTCTATTTGAAAATATAATTTTCTTTAAATACTTTTATTTATTTAAATCTGTTTTATAATCCATATATTGTTCTTGACACTCAAGAATATCAAAGATCAAGGTCAAATGTTATCACACACCCAAACATGTCATACACTATCATAGGTGATCGATCATACCATATAACAGCATATACATGGAAACAGATAAATAAATGTTTGAGGAATCCAGTTGGATCCCTCCAACCCGTTTCCTACATCCATGGATGTTAGTCAACAATAATAATACCCATCCTGCTTCGAGGCAGGATATCGCGGTATAAAGGTCATCACTATATATTATGGGATGCATAGGGAAATCATTCGCTAATGGTACTGCAGGTATCCGCTAATGATACTGTGGGAATTATCCAATCACCAATATTTTTATTATATAATATTATTATGTACTATGATTACTTTATATCAATCAATTTATCAACCATCAAGCAATAGATAAATTTGAACTATTAAAAATAGTTCCCAATAATTTAACTGAGTGAGTTTAACTCACCTCGATTTTCCTTTTTCGGATATCCAGTTTAATTTCAAATCGATCAGCACCGCCTCTACTTAAATCATCATAAATTAATTAATTTGGCACCTACGATAACTTATTTTTATTTAACGATTATTTATTTAAAGTAACTACTTAATGAATAAACATATTTTCTATGTAATTTAAATTTAAAACGTATACCTTAATTGCCCTCTCATCTACCATAACACAGATCAATCCAATGAACATACTATCTTGTCTCAACCTGAGCTTCCCCATCAGAAAAACAGACCCTTTACCTTAATGTTGAACTTATAAATAATACCTCATTCATCATCAACACCACACAATTTCCAATCCCAACAATTTCCAACCCAATTTTTGCATACTCATGTTCATCATCTGTAATAACCCGGAAAATGTGAACCAATTTAAAATTTTTAAAATTGGTTATTACCAAAGAATTTGAATAGTTGAAATAGCATATTTCAATAAAATATAGAATTGGGTATGGTATTGCAGTTTGAAATTTTGAATACAAACTTTGTCTGACTATACCGAGTGGAAAATATAACGGATTTTAGCGAAACTGAAAATATTTAAATCTGTTTATGAATACCTTTCTAACGAATCTGAAAAATCGAAGTTTCATAGCGGGAATCAAAAGTTATGGCCAAATGAATTTTCAGAAAGGTCGCTATATAGCATATATAGCCCTTGAAAATTGATATTTTTCAAACGAGCTCAGAATTCGACGAAACCACATTTGTTGGGTCCAGGATGTTAAATTATTGCTAAGTTTCAAATTTCATAATTTTTGAAGCTAGTATGTGAGCGGGGCAAAAGAAAATGTGATTGGTCAAATTCTGTTAAAACGGGTCGACCTAAAAATGGTCGTTTTTCAAACGAGCTCAGAATTCGACGAAACTGGTTTTGTTAGGACCGTATCGTCACAACAAAGCTAGATTTATTTTTCTAGAATTTTTCGATTCATTTTGTGGCCCTGACAAATTGAAATGTACGTTCAAATTAAATATCGAATGTTTTATATTTTAATTTGAAAAATAACCGACTGTAACAGTCGAATTAGCCAACGAAACATATCCCATTGTGTCCAGAATGGGGGTATTTAGCTAGGGGCGATAGTCGTTGGGTTTGATTTCGAGTCTGTTTGTGAAAACACTATTTAAAATTTCCTATATAGCTTCGACCAATAGGAATTTTCCTTTATAAAAAAAAATCGAAAACCCTAGCTGCCAGAGATGAAACCGACGATCCTCGTTGCTCCGCGCTTCTCCTCCCTTTTCCGATCGCCACAGGCGACCACCACCAGTCGACAGCCCTTCGCCTCCTCTCCACATCCGACCAAGCGCCGCCCTCTATCATCAGCTCCTCCGCCTGAACGACGTCGAGGAAGTCGTCGACTTCCCAGCGCCGCCGCTGCCCCGATTCGCCATCGCACGCCGATCTTCCCCATACTTCACGGATTTTGCAAAAATCCCAAACCTAGTTTCGAAGCAAAAATAAAGGTACGACCTTTATTATTCAGAATTGAAAATAACATTATAAAGCGTTGCAAAACTTTAAAAAATAATATCTTTTTCGTTCTTTAACGAAATTCGATGAAATAGGAGACACCGTGATCGCAAGGAGGCTCTCTACATTCTAGAAGAAGCCGCGGATTTTTCTGATCTTCCTACGATTTTTAGCACTGCAATAACCAATGTGAGGAATCTAAACTAATTGTGTGAATGAAATCGCGTTGTATAAATTATATAAGCGAAGTGTAAATTATATACGCATTGTATACCTCGTGTGGATGTGTTGTATAAGTTATATTAGCGATGTATAAATTATACAAGCGTTGAATGAAACATATATGCTTTGAATTGTGATGAAATGCAAGTGAATTATAATATTATATATATATATACTCCCCTCGTCCACAGACCATGGACGATATTTATTGCTTGTGATTGACGTGAGATTATATGGTATGACGAATGGTTGGAAATAATTGTTTGTGGTTGATATTGTGGTTGAAAAATACCTTTGTGGTTGAAAATACCCTCTTGTGGTTGAAACAAAATAGAATAGGATTGTGGAATTGAAAATAAAACATGCCGCCTGCGTGCGAACTAGATGCATGATCCCCATTGTCAAAAACCGCGTGGTTTTAAGGTAGAGCGAGGAGTCGTACTAGGGACGGTCCCGGTTTTAACTACCCTGCCGTTATGCTGCCGAAATTTTCTGAAATATACATGTGTTAGAATAATTTTCATTTGTTGAAATAAATTACATATGTTGAACCAAATATTCATGTGTTGAGTTGCAATTCATTCGTTGAGTTGAAATTCATGTGTTGAATATTATTTGAATTTAAACAAATAGCTTTAGCGATAAAAATCACATTTATATATATACAAACTATATCGAATATTCATGTGTTGAGTTGCAATTCATTCGTTGAGTTGAAATTCATGTGTTGAATATTATTTGATTTAAACAAATAGCTTTAGCGATAAAAAATCACATTTTTATATATATACAAACTATATCGAATATTCATGTGTTGAGTTGCAATTCATTCGTTGAGTTGAAATTCATGTGTTGAATATTATTTGAATTTAAACAAATAGCTTTAGCGATAAAAAATCACATTTTTATATATATACAAATTATATCGAATATTCATGTGTTGAGTTGCAATTCATTCGTTGAGTTGAAATTCATGTGTTGAATATTATTTGAATTTAAACAAATGGCTTTAGCGATAAAAATCACATTTTTATATATATACAAACTATATAGAATATTCATGTGTTGAGTTGCAATTCGTTCGTCGATTTGAAATTCATGTGTTGAATGTTATCGTATTTTAAAATAAAATGAATCGACAATAAAAACTACATTTTTATTGTGAATAGGAAGTGTTAAAAACATTCACGTGTTGAATAAATATTTTTGACGATAAAAATATTTCTTTTGTCATGTATATGCTTTGATAAAAATGCACACGTGTTGAAATAAATAATAGTTTGCTAGAAATATTATTATTAGCTTTGTTCTGCATATATATACGTGTGTTGAACAGGGAAAATGGATTAGCTGTAGAGTAAAGAAATTATTTGCGTGCCCGACAAATAGGTAAACCTTGATGAGTTGGCTGCGCAATTTTATTTATATATCAACTCCTGTGAATGCCATTGGATGCGGAGTGCTGGTTATTCTGTGTGAAATAATAAATATCGCCATAGGATAGTAACAATTAATTTTGAACTGCACTACATGACATACTTCTTGACGATAGACATACTTCATCATATCCCACATAAGCAATTGGAGCTTGTGTGACGAGCTGGAAGATTTACCATACGAGCGAGAGGCTTGTATGGCGATGACTATATACTACAGGTTGAACTGATGACTGATATGGACTATAGAAAATATAACGATATATCGCCAGATTAATAAAAACCCCACACAGGTCTGGAGTTGATAATAATCACGTCGCTCTACTTGTTAGATACGGCACATGGACTATTTATTTCCACACGAAAACGGGGTGACGAGAATTTATTCTCTGGAGTGATTATCTATACATGCTCCCCCGTAAACACCAGAATATATCACTATAAATATGTGGATGCTTTTTAGGATTTATTGGGTACCTAACACGGCCCAATAAATTTCCAAACCCCTCCCCGTACAAAGGAGGTTATGGCGAAATTTTTCAAAATATTAAGGCGTTAGTGAAATATTTGAAGTAAAAACGAAATTGAAAATATAGAATGGACTATAGTTGGAATTATAGAATGAACTATATTTATGTATATAAATATAAATATAATTAAAAGGAATCGAAGCCGTGCAGTTCGTGTTTCGAAATCGTAATTTGAAACGATTAGTACGAGAAATCCGACCATCGGATTTTCCCGAAACCGCAACCGCTGGGTTCGCCTTGGAAATATCTTCCCAACGGCACCAACCTTGTAAAAATCCAACGGTTGGATTGTCCGGGATGTTTAATCCAAATCTGTAGAAAAACAGCGCCAGAATCGTTTATATTTATATATAAATATAAATATAATTAAATTAAATCGAATAACGACGCTGCAGTTCGAATTTTGAAACCGTAACTTCAAACGACTAGTGTGGAAGATCCGACCGTCGGATTTTCAAAAAACTGGAACCGTTGGGTTCGCTTTGGGAATATCTTCCCACTGATATAGACTTTGTAGAAATCCAACGGTTAGATTTTCCGATATGTGTAAAACAAATTAGGGGAAAAACAGCGCCAGTGCCACGGCACGACCTGAAACGTCGTTTAATTAAATATGGCCATTTTTAAATAAATAAAAATGGCGAAAAATCGTTATAAAATATTATAGGCCACATAGATTGCAAATAAACCAATTGGGCTTGAATTGTTTGATATTTGATGGTTGTATGTGTTTGACACGAAAATAACACTAAAGAACTGAAAGATGGATGTCGAATAATATAACCATAGAAAGAATCGATTTAAATTCTAATGACGTGAATTATTTGAAAAGGCCGAGCTAACCCTCATTTCAAATAATTTATCGAGCGATTCGAATTGGAAAATGCAAAGACAACCCAAGATCGACGATCTTCGTATCGGTTGGATGGGCGCTACTGAGGTTCCTGACCGGAGTAGCTACCGGAAAGGGACGGAAGTAGTAGCCGTCTGAACGCATGTGTTGATTGTACGGATATACGAGGAATTTGACGCCTCCGGTTTCGTTCAGACCCAGAACGGACTTGTAAATGGACTGTGTGTCTGACATTGGATTTTGTTCTATACAGATTGATCTCTGTTAAATATATATCTGTTTGGCGGCGGAGAATTTATTCTTTTGATTAACGCCCTTCTCTGAGACGTACAAGCTTAGAGGTTATATATCGATGAAAATCAATCGTATGGAGTGGATTGCCTATGTGGCATGCCAAGATGCTGTGATCAAGGCTTCTGTTGCAAAGCAAAGTCTTGTGGATGATGATCAAAGCAAGGTCTACGTGGCCTGGCTTTGTGTATTTCGTAGATTCGCGAGCCTCACACCTCGGTATGAGTTAAAAACGGGATACGGACCACTGGGAGAGCACGACGTTTCTTTCTAGCTATGGTGGTGTCAGTGACTTACCAGCCTTGACATTTATATCTACTTTTCACCTTTGTGGTTGTTGGAATGCGAGGCGCCTCGATTATAGGTCAGTAAGGACCGGGAAACGTGTGCTCAGGCATAATTAATCCTCAAACGTAAGAGAGGACCGGCCCAGCCGAATCCAGGGTTGCCCAGAGTGTGTAGTCCTGAGGCATTTGCTAGAATGTCTCGAAGCGGAGAGGAGCTTGCCCCTTGCCTCGACTCATGACGGAAATCCAATTTCCAATACGAGATAACGGATTCGATTGTAACTTATATATGGTGACATAGTGGCATGGGACACTCATGTCGCCTATGATTGATATTTTTGATGCTATTCGCTTTTGAAACATATATGCACTAGTAATAATATCAATTGATTTTGCTTTATACGTATCAAGCATATTTGGCCATTATAAGGTAAAACTCTATCCTTCGGCTTGCGTTGCATTATATGATGGGACCTGAGTCTTATAATGGCTTCATTCTTTTTAAAGCATTGCGTTGTTTTAAAAAGAATTTACTTTGTTTTAAATGCACTAGCAATCACTTGAATAAACCCGTTCCGCGAAAGTGGCGTGGTCCTATGATTTGCTTATTACTGTTGTTTAACTGTTAAATAGATTCCTCATACTAGTCCCCATGACTGACTCGTTGTTTGTTTCACTTTGCAAACGCGGGTGCCCATATTTTCACATGGGCAGCCTAGTTCATAGGTAACAGGTTGTTTTTGGCTCTGCACTGTTGCATAGAGTGCATTTTTGGCTCATGGCGAGGCTGACTTCACAGAGACGACTTTGACATTTTCCGCCATTATTGTACTTATATTATGATTCCGCCACTGGCGATGCAGACTGCTTTACTTTCAGTACTTCTTATTGTATGTATATGTACCGCCTTCGGCGATGTAGACTGATACCTTTATTATGTCTCACTGCATGTATGTATTCCGCTTCTGGCGATGATGACTGATCACTTCGCTTTTTTTACTAAGTTATATCCTATGCTATGCTATTCTGATGTTATTGCATGTTGTGATTCTGCTGTCATATCCATGTAAAATTATTCTATTTATTGTTTCTGCTATTATCTATACTCTGCTATGATGATTAATGTGTTATATTCCATTGATTATCCTTAATACCGCCCCTCGGATTTTGGGATCGTCACATCATCCCCACACCATTCATACTCCACTATAATGCTTTAAACCTCCTCAGCCCAAAATGACCTGACACTCACCTCCCTCCTACAGACTTTATTCACGTCATCTAGTTTTCCCGAAACAAAGAACAAACTCCACCTAGATTTATTGTCGAATTCCAACTCCCAAACCACATAGCTCCATTTCCCCCATTTCAAATGCCTTCTGTCGAATTTACATCACCACCTCCAATACATCGCATTACCATTGGAACTTCCAATTACCACGTCATACCGCAACACTCTCCCCTCCAAACATCGCACTCCCCAAATCAAACTCGCAACACTCCAGATCGAACTCTAGTACCACGCTCCTCCTTCAGTCCATCGCAATTCCCAGTTCATCGCGATATTTTCATTTTAGCAAATCGCTCTCCCAAAATTCAACACATTCGTCGAACTCCCCGGTTCAATTTGCCATACTCCAGATCGATACCCATCCCTTCCTACAAGTCGCGAGATTCCACAAGTCGCGAGATTCCACAGCCAACTCCTTTTAGCTTCAGGAAACCAATGATTTTCAATTTGAGATTCTCGATTTATAGTGTAGATCGATATTTGTTAAAAAGGGGTTTTCGTGGTTTTAATTGGGAAAAAAGAATAGAAGAAGAAAGCTGGGATCGATTTCTTTTTTCCGGAGGAATTGCTTTTGTTTTTGGTGAATGATTCTTACGTTTAGACTGGGAGATGAAATGAGTGGAATACCTTCATTGGTTTGAGAATAGCGAAGTGCGATGGCTTATTATATAGGGTAAGGTTGTGAGGATAGAATCGACGTCGCTTCCATGGGGTATAGGTGGTTCAGGCGTAGATATGAGGGAGGTGGATTTTGTAGAGTACTTGGTTATGATGCTTCGGGGAGAAGGAAGAATTTAGACGTGAAAGGTGAAAAGAAAACATGGGGGTAGTTTACATAATAGGTCGTCCCCTATTTTATTAATATTTTTATTTTGATTTAATTTTATTTTAATTTCCAGTTGAACTGGTGTGGTTTTACCCCATTTAAATATCACTTGTTTTCAAACTCCCATCAGAGCGCAACCGAATGTCATTTCTAGGATTCTACCATCATTCTGAACACACTGGAACAATTTCCACGGTCAAATCCGACCATATACAAAAGAAATTAAATAAATTGAGGATTTAACATTAAATTCGATTTAATATAAATCGATTCAAAATAACAAATAAATTAATTACTATCATATAAATATACACGAACCGATTTCATAAAATTTCCATAAAATATTAACTTAAATTTTAAACCGATATTTCATTTTCATGTTAAAACAATATTAATTTGATTTAAAATTGATTTATTTTATTAAATAAATCATTACGGTTTATGAACGATTTCACAGTGGCTATTTGAAAATTTGATTCGGCCATAACTTAAAATATAAAATACGAAATCTCGATTTTTTTCTGTTTTATAACAAAATTATAGTTCAACAGATTCGAATATTTCTGGTTTCACAGAATTTCGATTTATAACGGCTCTTGTATACTCAACTGAAGTTCAAAATTGAATATTATGAACTACTGCGCCATTTCGAGCTCGTTTATATTTAATATATATTTATTCGTTTCAAACTTCGTTTAAATTAATATAAACTTCGTTTATATTCCGAACTCAGTATATAAACTGATTTAAATATTCAAATGTAAATCGATAAAAATGCGGGACGTTACATTCCTTTCCCCTTAAAAGATTTTTGTCCCCGAAATTACTAAGTAGAAAATGTGGTTATACCTTATTAACTTCTCATAATCTACTCATGCAGCTCGATACTTACTTCAATATTCGTTCTCTTCGACCAACTTGCTAGTTTCCAATTCTACTCAAAAATCCTCAACTTCGATTTTTTTTTTTAAATATTTTCCCTTATGCACTTACTAGTTATTATTTAACGTAAATCTTTACTATTTATTTAGAACCTTTACTCATGATATCTTTAAAATATTATAAATATAAATCAAATACTATATAAACCTTCACTAAAACTTACTTTAAAACTATTTTTGTTATATCTAAAATAAACCCCATCTCTTATTTTAAAACACACGATTAAGGATCGAATTCTTATAATTCATCTCGCCAAGCCATTTTAATTCAATTCGGGTTTCTATTTCAGTTTCTATTTTCATCTACACATTATATTTATTTCATAATCATTTTAAAGTTTACGACTTTATTACTTGATTCCATAACTACACTTGCTTACGGCACTTTCAAATATCTTGGTTTGAAATATCTACGCCAAAATCCTTGGATTTTATGAAATATAATTCACTTGAATTCTAAGGAGAATTCAATTTTAAACAATCTTATATAATATTGTTAATATATATATATGTATATTCAATTATTATTCGATTTCCGTTCCTTTTCCAAATTTCACATGATTTACATTTTCCTTAAATCCCCAATAAAAATAATTCCACTCTCCAAACTCGAGTACCGAAAATCCAGAATGTTAAAGAAAGAAGTTAGAGGGTGAGATAATAAAGAAAGATTAGAATAGAATAAAAAGAAGAAGAACAACTAACCACAATATCAGGGTCTCACATCGCAGCGGAATAAAGTATAAATAACCTTTGCTCTGATACCACTCGATAGAGATTGGGTTAGTAATACCCTAGATCGAGTTGAGAGCGCATATTTGTAGATTTTATATACAAAGGTTTTGTATTGTGTTGTTTGATTGGTTCAGGTTGAACTGACACTGTAATGACCTATGGGAATTCGAGTTCTGACAAGTGATACAGGATCTGTATTGTTGTCGGAATTCGGAATTAGATTCCCGCAGGTCGTTACAGTGTCGAAAATTCGAGCATTGAATTTTCTGGTTCGTTACATCCTCTTTCATGATCCCTGTCTTAGGTTACCTTTCATTACAGAACTCTCCTTCGGGTAGACCCCGCTAGATAGACCATGCTGGATGAGTTTTGCCGACGTTCTGCAGGTTTTGAGCTCCTTTCTTCCTAAGGGGTGTCGATTTATGTTGCTCTCAGATCCTTCTTTCCACGTTTATATTCATCCAACATCCCTTTACCCTCACCTTATGCTAATGTAATTTTGGTAGTAACAATTCTGTTTTTGTTATACCAGTATTGGTGCAGAGGAAAATATTCGGGAAGCTCAACATATTATGTTCTGTTTATTCTGTTTATCCTGTTTTGTCTGTTATACCCGTCCTATGATACTGTCATCTCTCTCACACAGTTTATATGCATGTCATGGTGCTTTTACTTATTTGTATGCTAAACGTAACTAGACTCACCAGGCTTTATGTTCGACCCGTTTTGTTTTGTTTTCTCTCTCTTCCCTTTTCCCCCAGGTTCTCAGGGTGGGAATACTCGGGCTTGATTAGAATTCTCTCTTTTGTTTCTGCTTGGACCTGCTTAGATGTACCGCTTTGATTACCTGTCTACTATGATATGGATTTTTATAGGGACTATGATTTTATATTACTGTACTCTGATGATTTTAGTACAAGGCAGATATTTTAATTTGATGTAGTGATTTTTCTGTATTTCAGACTTATGTTGTAACTGGATTTTGGACCATGACATTTTCTATTTAAAGAATAATGTTTAAATTCCGCTGTTATTTTATATCTATCTTGCGATGTTTTTGTTTCCCTATAACGCTTCACGGAACATAATGCATTCAGATAAAGAATGATATTAATAGACGTAGGGTGTCACATTTGGTATTAGAACTGAAGGTTACCAGATTGGATAAAATATTTTGAAAATTTGTTTTCAAAAGGTTTTAAAAGAAAGCATTTTCAAAAGGAAAGACTATTTTGAAAAATATATTCCCCAAAGCCATATGAAGTATCTTTCGATTCTGTTTGAATCACTTTTTCCTTTTCTTTTTAGCATGTCTGGGGAATCGAATATTCCCAAGGGCGTTCAGATACCGGCTTGGTTTTGTAGGCATCTTGAGGCTACGGCGCCTGCCGAAGGCCAAGCAGACGCCCCTCCCTCGTCTGCAACTGTTGTTCCTCCTCCTCCTCCACGAGTGGATAATTTCTCCATGATATGAAAGGATTTCTATGCTGTAGGAGGAAAGCCTTTCCGAGGAACTGAGACTTTTGTAGAAGCAAGGAATTGGCTTAAGGAGATGGAGGATTTATTTAGGATTTTTGAGGTTGATGACTGTAGGAAGATTCAGTTCGTTGTTTGGCAGTTGAAAGATGAGGCTTCATTTTGGTGGTAAGTGAAGCAAGAAGGGCGTCTAGTTAAGACTTGGGATTATTCAGATGGAGATTCGAGATGAATTTTCTTTCTTAGGCAGAAGAAAGTATGCAAATGGAAAGGTTTCTGGCGCTTAAACAAGGAGGCATGTCTGTCAAAGAGTATGTCAATAAGTTCAATCAATTGGCGATGTAACGCCTCAATTCTATACTCACGTTGGCCAAGGCCATGGCAAACAACGGTGTCAACTAACCCGATGAATAAGGCTGTTGAGGAGCGACCATCTGTATATTATCTTTGAACGAGTATTAAATATGTCGGATAATATGGTCTAGCTTTTTAAATCACATGAGGAAATCCGACACATCTAAATCAAGTCCAAATCTACTACACAGTGGCTATATATAATTCGGAAAGCAATATAAAATACACAACAATAAAATCAAAGTAACACACAAACATTCATATCACAAATGCGGAAATAGATATGAATAATACTACAAGAGCGGTGGTCATAGTATTAGCGGTCATACAAGATCCACCGTATCATAAAATGATAGATACATGTACAACACAAAAGAATATGTACATGTAAGATTCACAATCTCAAATACATGAAAGATAAAACTACTAAAACAAGTGCGGTTAGCCAAAAGGACGATTAGCCTATGCTACAGCCAAGGAGAGGCACCTGTAATACTCGGTCTAACCCGAGTATTATTTATAAGAATAAATAATAAACGGGTCAGTCTAGCTGTACTCATCATAATAAACTGAGATAGAAATAGAGATAAAAATAGAAAATGACATATATGAAATAAAAACAATGTCCACATGTAAAATGTGAGGACTCGATATGTCCATAAAATATGCCAAAGAAATCTCGGCATTATTTAATGATATCTCAATGAAAAAGAAACTAAGATTGGTAAGTTAGTATCAATACGAGATTGACAACACATATGTCAATAAAAATAAGATTGATAAATTAGTATCAATACGTGGATATTCATGAGAAATTATGCCACCCATCAAATCTACATGAAATATAAAATGCGATATCAACCCATGAATAATAGTGAGAAATGATGTCACCTATCAAATCAACACAAAATAGATAAGTCGGATCGATAACATAGTATCGATAAAAACTCAGATGAACCGAAGTTCCTCAAGATGATTTGGAAATCATCAGAATGACCCAAAGGTCAGAATGATCCTAACATCCACTGGAACCAAAGTTCCTACGATAAGATGGAACCGAAGTTCCTCAATTAGTCTGAAGACTCTCAAGATGAAACGAAGTTCCTTAAGATGATCAAAGGATCATCAAAGCGACCCGAAGGTCGGATTGATCAGAATTGATTAAGTAGTAACTACACCAAGCTAGTAAATATAAGAGTTGAGCTACACGTCCCATAACCACTTGCTCTACTCGAATATTTACGAACAAGTTGTATATTCCATTAGAAAAACGAAACGATCATTGCCACGGTGTTCAATCGAACGAGTCCAAGAATTAAACGTCAAAGCGAACATAAGGGGTCATAGTCCTTGTTTTTACTAAGGCGTTAAATTAGATTTCTCATACAAATGACAAAAAAGTTTATGAAATCATATACTAGTAGATAGTAAAACAAATTTGGAAAATAATCTCATATAATGAAGTAGAATTTGAAACCGTTTAGTAAAAGATTGGTATCTACTAATAATTTTAAAACCCCATTTTATATAGTTTCGAAGTGGAAAATCTAGTGTAATAGCGATTGAAATAACGATCGAATGAAGAATCCACGTTTTAATAACATAAACAAAATCTCACAACTATCGATTGTAATTTCTTTCACCACGAATCAATCGAAAGTTCATGAAATCGAAACGCAGAAATCTGCGAACCAAAGAAATTGAAAAGTCACAAACGAAGGCGAAATGGGTCGAAACTCGGCTGGGAATGAGCTCAAATGGGCCTAAACTATTGATCGTGGTTTCCACCGGTCAAAAGCAGAAAAATAGGATTTGGATGTCTGAATTTGCATTTTCCTGAAGCTACAAGGTTTTTATTTCATTTTGAGCAATTTTAGACATCTGGATTTTTTTGACCAGACGTCTGAATTAAAATTCAGACATATGAATAAAAAAATTCAGATATTTGTATTCTATTCCTCTTGTTTTTGTAATTATTTGAAGCAAGTAAGACGTTTGAACTAAAATATTCAGACTTCTGAACCTGAACCGGAGCGAAATTTTGCCTAGATGACATGCTCAAAACGATATCGGCGAATGTCCGAAGGCCTATGTTGTTATATACATGCAAATGAGGCTTCTATAGCTCGCTGAAGCAACTCATAACACCAAATTCACATGTGCTAACATACATACACGAGATTGCAATGATTTTGATTATAAATTCCAAAACGAATAAATTCCTTAACCAAAGCAATCAAATGCAATTCAAACTTCAACACAATGGTTTGGTAATGCTAAAGGGAAAGCGTAAGGACTTGTGTGCACACAAGAACTTCACCTATATCATACACAATCCAAATATAGTTCATACTAAGATTTTCAATACTAGAAAAGTAAGGAAATCGACAACCCAAGCAATTAAATCAATGCATACACAATATATACACAATTCAAATGTGCCATAGGCACACTTTACAAGCCTAAAGCTTGCGGCATAGATTTTAGTTCTCAAAGAACTCGCCTTTGCTTGCCATAAGCAAGAAATCAATCCAAAGCTAAGCAAAATCAACCACTCCTCCAATATTGCTTGCTATTCTCCAACCTAAACTCATATAAATGGATTTCCTAGGTATTAGATTTAGGATATTTCAAAAAATAAAAAGGAGTAGAGTTGGAGAAGAAGAGGAGGAGGAGGCTTACCTAAGCTTCTCCTTGGATTTTCACTTGATTTCAACAAGAATTGGAGCTCCAAGATTAAGCTAGAGCTTAGGGAATTTTAATTTCCCCTTTCCCTCTCCCATTTTCTATTTCTTTGTTGAAGTGAGAATGAGTGAAGGAGGAGAAAGCTAGGTGGAGGTTATAAGGTAGGCTAGGTAAGCTAAACCAAGACCTAACCAAAGTCCTAATTTCACAAGCTCGAAATATATCGATGCTTATGGTCAAAAAGGTTGTAAACGATGATCCAGACTCAATGGAAGTGGTTTTTATTCCAAATTCATCCATATGCAAAATGCGACTTTTTGGACACACATTCGATTATCAATTAAAGACATTATATTTAAATAAAATATTTAAATATATTATCGTTAAATATGCGGGTCGTTACAGACTTCTCCCCTTAAAGAAAATTGTGTTCCCGCAATTACTTAAGGAAAAATCCATATAGTAACAACCAAGCATCAACAAGTTCTATTTAAAGCTAGATTAACTCAAAATTCACTTTCGAGTAAAATTTTAACTTTGAGTTATAAATCACTATATAACTTAAGTTTATATACATATAATGTTCAAATAAAAGTCATGAACAAATACGAGCAACTAACTTATTTTTCCCATAAGTGTCTTTAAGAAATTAGAATTTTCTTACTCAAATTCTACATACTCTAAACCTCAATTTCAATAATTATTTAAATTGTAATCACGAACTACCTTACCGCGATTTTTTTGAAAACTTGGTTTGGTTATATCTCAAAATTTACAAGATGAAATTCAAATATTTTTCTTTCATTAGAAAATAATAATCCAATAAGTCCGGATAATTCTTGTTTCAAAGAATTCCGACTTATATTGGATTCTACATACTCATTTGAAGTTCATTTCTCAAAATTATGAACTACCGCTATGCGACAAGCTCGTTTTAATTAAATTTGATTAATTTGTTTAACATTCAATAAGTTTATAAATTATAAACCTATACTCTTACGTTCTCATTACAGACTACTTAATCAATTAAATTAAAAGTTGGAAATATCGACTGTCCAAAATCGTTGAACATTCCTTATCACATATTAGCTAGAAAATTTTTATCCCTTATAAAATTTCTCAAAAGCATTCTAGCTTACGAAATATCCTTAAATTAAAAAGGATAAGCGACCTCGTTGGGGGAAACAAGATCATGAAATGAAATCTGGGTTATACACCCTAAATAGGAAATATTAGCACGTCCTCTAATATTTCATGAACGACATCAAAATCATGTAAACATGATAAATGGTAGCAGTTGAAAGAATTTAATAAAACTTGAAAACTCTTGGTTTTCAAATTCACAAGAACGTTACCAATGAATAGTGAGGTCAAACCGGTCGGGTTATGATCTCAAAACTTGATTCAATAAGGTTAACAAAACAAACAGGAATAATTGTTACCCCATATTCACGAGAGCCCGAAGACAACAAATTCGGAATTCGGAATTTCGAAAACAAGAGACTAAAATTGATAAGCGAAACATAGCTTATCATTTTCCGATAGAAGATTCGAGATAATTTTCTAAAGGAAAACTCGAATCACTCAAATTCTAGAATTCACACAAACAGATCTAGACGAATCTAAATATGGAAAGATGCTCGAACAATAATATGTGAGAGCATACAAATTCCATAAATAGCGAAGTGACCATAAATGATCAACAAGTAAAGCAAAATTTTACATTAAGTTAGTAAATAGGCAAGATTAGCCAAATGTCCCATAACCATTGGCTTAACTCAAGGATTTACGAACAAATTGCAAAAATCCACTATTAATCATAACATGGAGTCCTTTTGTCATTCAATAAGGTGATCCGACAACCATGGCATCGACAAGTTCACTGACACCCCCAAAAGCAGTTTGATCATAATGACAAGGTCGTTGCCACCACCCATAAGTAGTTCTGTCAATAATGGTCAGGTTACTGACACCTCCCAAAAGCATTTTTGTCAGCCATATTCCTATCATAGAATACATAAGGTTCTCATCGATGTACATAAAGATATACACCACACGAGCTCAAACAAAAAATGACCAACATCGATGTATATAAAGATATACAACACATGTGATCCTATCCTTACCGATGTATATAAAGATATACAACAGATAAGGTTCCCGCCGATGTACATAAAGATATACACCACACGAGCTCAAATGAAAAATGATCAACATTGATGTATATAAAGATATACAACACATGTGATCCTCTCCTTACCGATGTATATAAAGATATACAAAATATAAGGTTCCTTCCAATGTACATAAAGATATACACCACACGAGCTCAAATGAAAAATGATCAACATCGATGTATATAAAGATATACAACACATGTGATCCTTTCCTTACTGATGTATATAAAGATATACAAAACATAAGGTTCTCACCGATGTACATAAAGATATACACCACACGAGCTCAACGAAGATGATGAATCAAAGGAAAGTAAAAATTCACAAAGTGAGAGCCTTAAGACTCCACAAAGTGAGAGCCTTAAGACTCCACAAAGTGGCAGTTTGAGAACTCCACAAAATGATCATCACAATCCTAAGATTTTAACCCAAAAATAAAGTCAAATCTCAACTGACTAAGTCCAGAAATTAACCGAAAAAGTAAACGCAAGTGTATCGACCCACTCGTTTTTACCAAGACGTTTAATTAAATTTGTTACTCAATCGAAAAGATGAAATTACTTGTTTGAAATAAGTAACACTCAAAAGTAAATAGTGAATACTCAATCATTACCCAAATAAAGCTAAAGACGTCTCGATAGCAAAAATAATTAGGTAACGAAAGCGCAAGGAAAACATGCAAATACCTAACTCGTCATATCTAGGGACAAAGCGTCCATGAGCCCTCTTGGCCCGTATCAAAGAAATCCCGAAAAGGGAAAATCCCGAAAAATGACAATAGCATAATGGTAGAAGGAAATGTACCTTCGTCAAGGAGTATCACTTCTTCCTCTTATTTTGGAGTTCACGGCATCTCGAAATATAATGGTCCGAGCTTTTGCAATAGCGACAAAAGAGGGGCTCAGAACAATCACTCATGAAGTGGCCTTTAGCACCACAATTGAAACATTCCACATGACTAGAGGTAGAAGCTTTTGATGTTCAAGTTGCCTGCCTCCTTTTCTTCTTAGCAACTGCGACATCATCATCGCTATCCTTATCGACCTCCTCAAGACTAAGCGCGATATCCACTAATTCGTCAAAAGGCTCGGCTAATTTAAGAAGCAAATACTTTTTGAGATTGTTGTTGAGCCCATGAACAAATTTCCGATTCTTCTTCTTTGCAGTATCAATATATTCAAGCCCGTATTTGGAGAAAGAGTCGAAAGAACTGGCATACTCGACCACGGAAGAGTCGCCCTGAACAAGGTCTATAAAACATCGGACTAATGCCTCCTTCCCACTCTCAGGAATGAACTTGGCTTCAAACTTTTCTCAAAATTGTTTCCAAGTGAGGTATGCTTCTCGAATTTCGGAAGTCATAAGCTTATACCAGTCAAGAGCTTGATCTTCGAGCATACTAGAAGCGATTTGGACCCGATGCAAGTCCGAAAGGTCCATGCGGGAAAAGATGCGGTTGCATGTCCTTAACCATGATTGGACCTCAATAGCATCTCCAGAACCATTAAACGGCTTTCCCCCAAGCTTGGTGAAATCACCACATAATCGTGTGAACTCGGGTCTAGGATGGGTGGGCACGGAAGCGGCTCCAGCAGCATGAGCATTAGTCACAAGATCCAAGAGTTATTGAGAGGACATAAAGGCTCCCCCTTACAGGGAATTGCTTGAAGAGCCAACACCGCGATCAGAATTTCTAACCATTCTACTCCTCTAAAAGAGAGAAGAAGAAAAAGGTTAGATTCAAATAAAGTCTATTGTTTGAACGAAGGATCAATATATAAAATAGGATATGATGGGTCCTAAGACTCGAATAAAATCCTAAACATGATTTCCTAAGAAACTTAGGACAATGATCCTCGTCATAATATCTTATATTGTTCCGAACTTAGATCTGGTACCAAGTGCAACGCTCCACCTCTATACTCACGTTTGCCAAGGTCATGCTAAACAATGGTGTCAACTGACCCGATGAATAAGGCTGTTGAGGATCGACCATCTATATATTAGCTTTGAACGAGTGTTAAATATGTCGGATAATATGGTCTACCTTTTTAAATCTCATGAGGAAATCTGACACATCTAAATCAAGTCCAAAAATACTACACAGTGGCTATATATATGTCGGAAAGCAATATAAAATACACAACAATAAAATCAGAGTCAGACATAGATGTTCATATCAAAAAGGCAGAAATAGTTATGAATAATACTACAAGAGTGGTGATCATAGTATAAGTGGTCATACAAGATCCACCACATCATAAAATGATAGATACATGTACAACACAAAAGAATATGTACACATAAGAGTCACAATCTCAGATACATGAAAGATAAAACAACTAAAACAAGTGCGGTTAGCCAAAAGGATGATTAGCCCATGTTACAGCCAAGGAAAGGCAACTGTAATACTTGGTCTGAACCGAGTATTATTTATAAGAATAAATAATAAACGGATCAGTCTAACTATACTCATCATAATAAACTGAGATAGAAACAGAGACATAAACAGAAAATGACATATATGAAATAACAACAATGTCCACGTGTAAAATGTGAAGACTCGATACGTCCAGAAAATATGCCAAAGAAATCTCAGCACTATATAATGATATTTCAATGAAAAAGAAACTAAGATAGATAAATTAATATCAATACGAGATTGACAACATATGTTAATAAAAATAAGATTGATAAATTAATATCAATACGTGGATATTCATGAGAAATGATGTCACCTATCAAATCTACATGAAATAGAAAATACGATAATAACCCATGAATAATAGTGAGAAATGATGTCACCCATCAAATCAACGCAAAATAGATAAGTCAGATCGATAACATAATATCGATAAAAACTCAGATGAACCGAAGTTCCTCAAGATGATTTGGAAATCATCAGAATGACCTGAAAGTCAGAATGATCCGAAGATCCACCAGAACCGAAGTTCCTACGATAAGATGGAACTGAAATTCCTCAATTAGTCCTAAGATTCTCAAGATGAACCGAAGTTCCTCAAGATGATCAGAGGATCATCAAAGTTACCTGAAGGTCGGATTGATCATAATTGATTAAGTACAGTGTAACTACACCAAGCTAGTAAATATAAGAGTTGAGCTACATGTCCCATAACAACTTGCTCTACTCGAATATTTACGAACAAATTACAAATATTCCATTAGAAAAACGAAACGATCGTTGCCACGGTGTTCAATCGAACGAGTCCAAGAATTAACCGTCAAAGCAAACACAAGGGGTCATAGTCCTTGTTTTTACTAAGGCGTTTAGTTAGATTTCTCATATAAATGAGAAAAAAGGTTTATGAAATCATATACTAGTAGATTAATTTTTTTTGGAAAATAACCTCATATAATGAAGTAGAATTTGAAACCGTTTAGTAAAAGATTGGTATCTACTAATAGTATTAAAACCCCTTTTTATATAGTTTCGAAGTGGCAAATCTAGTGTAATAGAGATCGAAATAACGATCAAACGAAGAATTCGCGTTTTAATAATGTAAACCAAATCTCATGACCATCGATTATAATTTCGTTCACCATGAATCAATCGAAAGTTCATGAAATCGAAACGTGGAAATCTACGAACCAGAGAAATTGAAAAGTCATAAACGAAGGTGAAATGGGTCGAAACTCGGCCGGGAATGAGCTCAAATGGGCCTAAACTATTGATCGTGGTCTCCACTGGTCAATAGCAAAAAAACAGGATTCAGACGTCTGAATTAAAAATTCAGGCGTTTGAATTTGCATTTTCCTGAAACAACAAGGTTTTAGTTCAGTTTTGAGCAATTTCAAACATATGAATTAAAATTCAGACATCTGAATTCTACTCCTCTTGTTTTTATAATTATTTGAAGCAGGTCAGACATCTGAACTAAAATATTCAGACGTCTGAACCTGAACCAGAGCAAAATTTTGCCTAGATGACATGATCAAAATGATATCGGCGAATGCCCGAAGGCCTATGATGTTATATACATGCAAATGAGGCTTCTATAGCTCTCCGAAGCAACTCATAACACCAAATCCACATGCACAAACATACATACACGAGATTGCAATGATTTTGATTATAAATTCCAAAACGAATAAATTATCTAACCAAAGCAATCAAATGCAATTCAAACTTTAACACAATGGTTTGGTAATGTTAAAGGGAAAGTGTAAGGACTCGTGTGCACCCAAGAACTTCACCTATAGCATACCCAATCAAAATATAGATCATACTAAGATTTCCAATACTAGAAAAGCAGGGAAATCGACAACCCAAGAAATTAACTCAATGCATAAACAATATATACACAATTCATATGTGCCATAGGCGCACTTTACAAGCCTAAAGCTTGAGGCATAGATGTGAGTTCTCAAAGAACTCACCTTTGCTTGCTAGAAGCAAGAAATCAATCCAAAGCCAAGCAAAATCAACCTCTCCACCAATATAGCTTGCTAATCTCCAACATAAACTCATATAAATGGATTTACTAGAAATTAGGTTTAGGAAATTACAGAAATTAAAGAGGAGTAGCATTGGATAGGATGAAGAGGAGGCTTACCTAAGCTTCTCCTTGGATTTGCACTTGATTTCAACAAGAATTGGAGCTCCAAAATTAAACTAGAGCTTAGGGAATTTCAATTTCCCCTTTCCCTCTCCCGTTTTCTATTTCTTTGTTGAAGTGAGAATGAATGAAGGAGGAGAGACCTAAGTGGGTTTTTAAGGTAGGCTAGGTTAGCTAAACCAAGACCTAACCAAAGTCCCAATTTTCACAAGCTCGAAATATATCGATGCTTATAGTTACAGGTTATAAACGACGATCCAGACTCAATGGAAGTGGTTTTGAGTCCAAATTCATCTGTATGCAAAATATAACTTTTTGGACACACATTCGATTATCGAGTAACAACGTTATATTTAAATAAAATACCTAAATATATTATCGTCAAATATGCAGGTTGTTACAGGCGAGTTTTGGTGTGGAGCTAGTGAATACCCAGCACAAAAAAGCTTTGAGGTTTGCAAGAGAGTTGAATGAACCAATCCATGGATTGGTTATGTCTCATATTCAGATGGGGGCAACTTTCAAGAAACTCGTTGATATGACATTGATGCACGAAGAAGATAAAGGTCAAAAGAAAGAGGCTAAGATTGATGAGACACAAAACAAGAAGGTGTGGCCCAAGAAAGAACAACAACAGAAAAAGAAGGGCGGAAAGAACGACAAAGCCCGAGAAAAGAGGAAATGTCATAGCTGTGGACATGTGGGTCATTTGAGCAAAGATTGCAGAAAAAGGAAGAATGCTTGTTTCCAAGGTGGTGAGGTCGGACACTTTACTAGGGGGTGCCCGGAGAAGCAAGGATAGGGCCAAAGGATAGGATCTTCTAAAGGGCAGGTGAATGCTCTCGTGGCCGGTGTATTGGATAGAGGTATGAAAATTTCTGTTGAAGGTTTGATTTCTCTTTCTGATCATCCTAATAGAACTCTTTTTGATTCTGGCGCTTAGAATTCTTTTATATCTGATTCTATGGTTGAGTCTCTGCACCTTAGTACTAGTATGGTTTTGGATCTCGTTGTTGTCTCAAACCCCGTTAGGGGAACGGCTCATCTGTCTATGATTTGTCGGGGTTTGAGAATATCCGTGTTAGGCGTCAAGTTTGAGTGCGACACATATGTGCTTGGTTTCATGGGCTACAGTTTGATTCCAGGAATGGATTGGCTAGCCATGTATGGTGCCATTCTGGATTGCTAGAGGAGGGTCGTTAGGCTTTTGACTTGCCATGGGTGGAATCTTGAGATTTCTTGTGACCCTAAGGGGTCAGTCATTCTTAGTTTCCTAGAATTGCTTGATGCATCTACTGATGATTTACGATCTATACCAGTAGTCTGAGAGTATCCTGATGTTTTTGTGGAGGTTCGGGGTTTACCTCCAAGGCGTGAGATTGATTTCTGGATATACTTGGTGGACGATGCAAAGCCAGTTGCATTGCCAGTGCGTCACATGGCTCTGAGAGAAAGGAGGAAGCTCAACAAGCAAGTAGAGGAGCGACTTGAGAAATGGTTTATTAGGCGAAGCATATCGGAATGGGGTGCTCCAATCGTTTTCGCGACTAAGGCAGATGGTTCGCTTCGCTTATGTGTGGATTATTGGGAGTTGAATAAGCTTACTAAGAAGAATAGGCACCCACTTCTGAGGATAGATGATCTGTTTGAACAACTTAACGGTGCATCTGTTTTCTTCCAGTTAGACTTGGCCACGAGGTTTCATTAGTTGAGGGTGGTCGTGGACAGTATAGACAAGACCGCTTTTAGAACTCCAAATGGTTTCTTCGACTGGCTCATCATGCCTTTTGGGTTGATGAATGCACCCGCGTATTTTGTGGATCTGATGAGTAAGGTGTTTTGGAAGTTCCTAAATAAGTTCGTTGTGGTCTTCGTTGATAACATCTTGATTTTCTCGAAGAATGAGGAAGAGCATACCCTACATTTAAGGGAGGTTATGAAGACTCTCCGAGCGCATCAGCTTAAGGCAAGATTCTCCAAATGTCAATTTTGGAGAAAGGAAGTGAGATTTCTAGGGCATGTGGTCTCTAAAGATGGGATAGCAGTGGATCCGGAGAAAGTAGTTGCAGCTCAAGATTGGAAGATTCCAAAGAATGCAACGGAGGTGAGAAGTTCTCTTGGTTTAGCAGGCTATTATAGGAAGTTCATTAAGGACTTCGCAAAGATATCAACCCCACTCACCAGACCGACAAAGAAGAATTTAACCTTTTCTTGGCATATTGACTGCGACGATGCTTTCCCAGTGATTGAAGAGGGCTCTAACAATAGCCAATGTCTTGACTTTGCCTGATGGGAATAAAGTGTTCATAGTATACACTGATGCATGTGGTACTGGTTTGGTGCAGTTTTGATGCAAGAGAGAAGGGTATTATGTTACGGTGGTAGACAGTTAAGGGTTCATGAGAAGAACTACCCTACCCATGACTTAGAGTTGGCTGCCATAGTATTCGCACTTAAGACTTGGCATCATTATTTACTTAGAGAGAAGCTCGAGTCGTATACCGATCGTAAATCTCTTAAGTACTTGTTCTTGCAGAAGGATCTCAATTTGAGGTAACAGAGAGGGATGGAGTTCCTAACGTCCTATAGCTTTGAGATTGCTTATACCCCTGGCAAGGGTAATGTGGTGGCGGATGCACTGAGTCCTCTATTCGTAGAGAGGTGGAGCTTGGAGTATGTATCAACCTTTGGTTTTAGGCCGTCTACCAAGTTTATGCCTGGTTTGTTCTCATCCTTAGAGGTGCGACCTACTCTTATGGATTAGATAGGGACTTCGCAGTGAGAGGACCCATAAATAGCAGACATCTTGGATAAGCTTAGTAGGGGGACGCTTCTAGTCACCTCAGTAGATATTCCGCGGATGATAGAGGGAGGTTGCGATGAGATGGAGGGCTTTGTGTTCCTGAGTTGGGAGTTTGTTGAAGTCAGTCCTTGAGGAAGCCCATAATTCTAGGGTGACTACCCATCCAGGAGGTGATAAGATGTATAGAGATATGAAGAGGGTTTTCTTTTGGACTGGGATGAAGAAATATGTAGCGGGGTTTGTTTCTCGACGTTTGATTTGCTAGTAAGTCAAAGCTAAGCTAAGCAAAGGAAGCTCGGTGGTTTACTTCGTCCTTTGGAGGTCCCACAATGGAAGTGGGAGAGCGTATATATAGATTTCATTAATGGTTTGCCTAGATCAAGGAAAGGCAACACCAGTATTTGGGTTATAGTTGACAGGCTTACTAAGAGCGCTTATTTCGTTCCTGTTAAGAGTAAAAGAACGGCAGCATGGTTGACAACAGTTTATCTTCATGAGATAGTCTGTTTACATTGAGTACCTTCCAGTATAGTGAGTGATCATGATCCCATATTCACTAGTGAGTTTTGGAGAAGCTTGTAGGAGGCATTAGGTACACAGTTTTGTTAGAGCACTGCTTATCTCCCTCAAACCGATGGGCAGACGGAAAGGGTGAGTAGAGTTCTTGAGGATCTTTTAAGATTGTGTATCCTAGACTTTAGAGGGACATGGGAGGAGCATCTTCCTATAGTAGAGTTCGCCTACAACAATAGTTATCAAGCTAGTATTGGCATGGAACCCTTCGAGGCATTGTATGGACGACCTTGTAGATCCCCGACTTATTGGTGGGAGTCTACAGATAGGCTTCTACTTGGACCTAAGATGATTAGAGAGACTTCAGAAAAGATTGATCTTATTTGTTGACGCATGAAGACAACTCAGGATAAGCAGAAGTCCTACACAGATAAGAGAAGGACTGATATCGAGTTTGAAGTGGGAGACATGGTTTTCATCTAGGTATTACCTTTGAGGTATGTGGTTCGCTTTGGATCTGTAGGGAAATTGGAGCTAAGGTTTGTAGGCCCATTTCCCATAACATAAAGGATTGGCCAAATGGCCTATAGGGTGAAGCTACCAGAGGAATTAGCGGGTCTTCATGATGTTTTCCACGTTTCTCATTAGCGGAAATGTCTACACGATGCAGCAGAGGAAGTTGAGCCGAGTATGCTTGAGGAAGTAGAGGTGGAATGAGAGATGACAGTTAGACGAGTTCATACCCGTATTTTTGGATCAGAGGTTAAGAAGCTACACAATCGAGAGGTCAAGTTGATGAAAGTTCAATGGGGAGAAGACCGCGAGGATGCAACTTGGGAGACTGAAGACAAGTTTCGCGCTTCGTACCCTTTTGTTTTCAAGGGTATGTTCTTAACTTCTATTTCCAAAGCTTTTGCTCGTACTTGTTTCTATCATTAAGTATATCCTATCGACCGAATCTTCGACCTTTAGGTAGGGATCCAATGGATGCAAACATGTGTTTTTGATATGTTATGTTTGGTGGATGCAAGTGTCTACCAGTGGTTGCTCATGGATGCTTATAGACACACACTAGGCACTAGATCGGCTCAATTACTCTCATAATGCATATGGATGCGTGTGCATATTTTTCTTTTATGGATGGAAATAGGTGTATTGTCATATGGATGTTGCATTTAGAAGGAGGATTGTGCACGCATACAATATTTACATGATATACTAGGACTATTTGCATACATGGTGGATTCATGGCATTGACATACATTGCATTAAGGAGGTCAACTGAATCAGTAGACCGCGTGATTTTTCGCATTAGTATAGGGACATGCACACACCTTTGCATATGTTCATATAATCATTAGAAATCTTTTAAGGATAATGGATGCCTGTAATTGGTGGATGAGTAGATGAATGATGGACATTAGGATATACATTCTTCTTAACTTGGAGATTTCGGGGACGAAATCCTTTAAGTAGGGGAGAATGTAACACCCCATAATTTTAAAGAACACTACAATGATAAACTAAAGAATACTTAATTAAAAATTAGGAATTAAGTAAAACAGACTATGCCATTGCGTTCGTCTCAGAATTCTGCTTAAGATAGACTCCGAGTTTGCATAAAGCAGACATCGTATGAAGAAGATATTAAGGTTTGAAGTTTGTATACGTATAATAAAATTATATATATACAAACCAGTCCAGAAAATCAAAATCAGAGGCGGGAAATCGACCCATTGAGGGTTGACCCCATGCCTCATGGGTGTCAACCCCTAAAAGGGGGTGTCGACCCTAAGGTCGACCCCACCCAGATCTGGGGCAGATGAACCGGGACTTATTTCTTGACCAGATTCGTTGGTGGTAAGAAATAAATAGAACCTCATTTCTATTTTTTATTCATAAAAAACAATGGAGACAAGGGGATGCTACCCCAACTCATATTGAATTAGCCTATTGTTCTGCAACAACGACTTATACGTATACAAGAATCTCTGCTACAACATTAACACTTTTTTCTCAGTTCTTTAGATCTAGTCCCTGTGAATTTATGTTGCTTTTAGATATAAACATTTAATAAGTAATCCTGACATGTTTATAAGTTTGGATCTAAACTTATGCATGTTAATAACCTAAATCATAAATAAACAGATCTGCCATTACTTGTACACCTGACCTTCTGTTTAGTTCTTATATGCCTATCTCTAGTATGCCTATTTCTGTCACCATATGCCTATTCTGTTAAGTATGCATATTTCTATCATCATATGCTTATTTTGTTATTATGCCTATTTCTATTCTCTTCTCTCCCTCCTACCCTTTTTCATTTTTATAGCCAGGCTACCTTTGAGCTAGGCCTATCGCTGAAATTTATGAATGAACGAAATTGGGAATGGTTGGGAATGATAAATTGGGGCATAACGTGTATTGTAAAACATGACTAGGATTTGGGCATAACCTCTACCGTGATCTAAGACTTTGATTTTGGGAATAACTTGTATCGTGAATCAGACTGGATTTTGGGGCATAACTTATAAACTGTAATGGCACTGAGACACGAGGTTAGATTACACTTGTGGTAAAAGTTTGCCCGGAACCGCCCAGCAAATCCAGCATCCATAAGTGTTTATCTAATGTGAGAGGTCAGTGCGTAAATGTACACACGTGATGGTGCTAAGACACGAGGTTAAGTCTAAAATTGGTAGAAGCCTGCCCGGAACCGCCCGGCAAATCCAGCATCCACAAGTGGTTGGCTTAATGTGAGAGGTCTGGTGCATTAACATTGCATGAACGGGAAATATTATTAACCAGTTAACCTGTAATACTTAACCTGTTTAAATCTGTGAGGGTCACATGAACCTATCAAATTGTGTAAGGGTTAAGTAAACTTTCTTAAATCAATGGGGGGTTAAGTAAATCAATGGGGGGTTATGTGAACCCGACAAACTTAACATGTTTTATATGTTGGGGTTATGCGGGCTTATTAAATTGTTAAGCATAACCTGTCAAAATCCTAGTAGTTGGGGATACAAGCCTAGGGGGTGGCTTGTATCATTTGTGGTGCGGGACCCATATTAGTCAGTAACTCATACATGTATCATAGGAGGACCGCGAACTAGGTAGGGGTCAGGGGCACGCTTACTGAGCTAATTATAGGAGGTTCATATGGGTGGAGGTGTTGCGGAACGTTCCAACGGAGTCATGTGCATGCATGGGTCCGGATTGCTTGGGAAATTAAGACGTTTTGACATCAGTAGATATGGTTGTGCCTATCGGAAAAAGGGGTTGCCACTTTAGGAAGTGATACATCCTACTATGGGGCCAGCATAGGGTATCTGCTGAATAGGGAGCCGGTCGATTGGGGTAGTAATTATGGTACGTCTAGTCCTTCTTGTTTAGGAGCCCGTTGTTATCGTTGGGGGTAACACCTGTCATTTCTGTTGGGCTGCCTGTTATTATCGTTGGGGGTAAACCCATCACTAGAAGTACGCCTAAGTCTACCATCTGTTTCTGTTGGGATCATTCTGTTTCTGTTATACTAGTGTTGGTGCAGAGAAAAGTATTTGGGAAGCGCAACATATTCTATTCTGTTTATCCTGCTGTCTGTTATACCTGTCTTATGATACTATCATCTTTCTCATCCAGTTTATATGCCTGTCATGATGCTTTTACTTATTTGTATGCTAAAAGTAAATGGACTTGCTAGACTTTATGTCTGACCCGTCTTGTTTCCTTTTCTCTCTCTTCCCTTTTCCCCTTGGGTTCTCAAGGTGGGAATACTCGGGCTTAATTAGAATTCTCTCTTTTGTTTCTGTTTAGAGCTGCTTAGATGTACCACTTTGATTACCTATATAATCGGATATGGCTCTTTTTGCGGACTATGATTTTATATTATTGTACTTTGATGATTTTAGTACAAGGCAGATATTTTAATTTGATGTAGTGGGTTTTCTGTATTTTAGACTTATGTTATAACTGGATTTTGGACCACGACATTTTTTGTTTAAAGAATAAAGTTTAAATTCTATTGTTATTTTATATCTATCTTGTGATGTTTCTTCTTCTGTTTACCTATAACGCTTTATGGAACTTAATGCATTATGATAAAGAGTAACATTAACAGACGTGGGTTATCACAGTGCACCTACTACCATGCCATGTCTCTGTCCTCCTAAGGAATTAGATTAAAATCCGGAAGCCACACAAGTTCGTCGAAGTAACATTTGGGAAATTTCTCTTTCAGCATGACTTTCCTCTATTCTACACTAAGTTCTGGAGCTTTGGGCGGCACGGACATTATCCCTTCTACCTTGAGACTACTTTCTTCTTCCTACCGGCATGTGCCAACTCTTTCTCCTTGGATAAAGCGACAGGCTGAGCAGGCAAAGTGTAATGGGAAGTCGTCAAAGAAGGACACCCAACACTACTGAAAACATGCCCTATGTTCGTTCCCGATGACTGAGTGTACGGAGGAGGAGACGCAGAACTCCGAGATCGCTTCTGGCTGCGATGGTACTCGTTACTATAGTCATGAGGGGAGGGGGCTCATCAAACAAACTGGTACTTTTCCTGAATTCCAAGACAAATCCACCCCTCGAGGGTCGGCGACTCCAGTATCCATAACCTTGGCCTCTCCCTCCTCGAGTCATGTCACCTTCCAAATAATCAGATCCAAAGTCAGCATCGATCATCCTGTGCACACAAATAAATGATGTGTCATACAGTGCTTATGAATGTGTGTCATAAGTGTTCTCTCAACAGACCAGACAGTGGTCCGCTCAAAGGAGTGATCTCCCACACAGCTAAAGCTAGTTCCTCCATACTTGTGGCGCTAGGCTAGGGAAACATTTCAAGTGGGAATTTATTAAGCTCCTAAAACTGACCCTCTTTCTCAAGCGAGACAGCGATCTCAGAGAGAGTCACCGGAGACTGCGGCCTAATCGGCAATTCTATCATCGCCTTACCAATTGAAGGTAGAACAGGAGCGACAAACGGTCCCTCGTCCCTAGAAATTGCCTCCTCATCGTCGGTCTCTCCCCCACCGGCTTCCTCCTGAATCTGCGTGGCCAAGTGCGATTAAGACCCAACAGGGGATGCTTTCCTTTTTTTGATCGGAGAGCCTATTTCTTTCTCAGTCTCCACCTTCTTTCCACCTGCTGTGATGGCCGGTTTGATTATCGCACGGTCGGTAGGAAGCAATCCTGCACCACGACACTATCAGTCGAGCAAGCCTTATCCAGGATGGCCAACAAAGACTCGAGGCATTATTGGTACACGATGTCTGTAGGTGCATCAGGATTTCCTGTCATACAAGAATGAAGTTAGACTTAAGTCATCAAACCCACAATTCTCAATTTCAAAACAAGGTGGAGTGCTTACTTCCTTCCAACCATCTCCCCGCAAATCTGGGAGGACAACGCACGAAGAACCAATCATGCTTATACATGATCAACTTGGGACATTTCTCATCAAACGACTTGGTGCTGGGCATAGCTTCCAAAAAATATTGAGACAGTGAAATGACTCTCCTCCTCAACTGAAACAAATACCGGATTCCCTCTCTGGTGGGTTCTAACTGCAGGTACTCTCTATAGAGAATGTATGTACCTAAAAGGGAAGCATACGCATTTGTATGGAGCTGTGATGGCACAAGGCGAAAATAGTGTAGTATATCCCAAATGAAATTGTTAGCCGGGGGCACTCACCCAGAAATGCACGCCTGCTTGTTCCAAGCAGTGTACCCTTCCGGTGGTACATGAGCCCTACCGTCCTTTTCGGGCGCGAGAACATCTCTTTGGAGAACACTAAACCGCGTTGCCATGCGCCTCACCGTCATCTCATCCATATGTGATGACACCGAATCTGATAGGTTCTTAAGTATAATCGTCCCCTTCAACATATCTGGCGCCACCAACATGCTTTCCTCGACGATATCTAGGTGCTCTGCCTCTTTATGTTCGACCAGCGGTTGTTGTCCTTCCGGCTGCACCCCGCGGTCAGATGCCTTCGGCGAATCTATCGTCTGAGAAGGAGTGGATTCTCTGGAGGTCTCAAGCTCGCTGCCCTTCGAGCTAGCATCGCTAGTTGAACCGGATGAGGTCGGTGAATGCTGCGAAGCCTCGGCTTCCGAAATCTGCCATGTTTTTGACCTTGTATCCATTGCTAACTATACTTTAATATACTTGCATTAGACTTCGCATTATATAACCCGTACTCCTTGTGCTGGTGCAAAGTAACGCATGTGTGCGGTGTTGTGCAGTGCCATGCTAACACAATTATAATTTAGAAACTTAGGCCACAACGATGATCACAAGTCCCCGAGACTGTAAGCATCGTCACAGTCGACGAATATTCCCGGATTCGCATCAAGCCATGACTGCGTTACGATTAGAGTCGATGAAAAACATGTTCGACAGTTCATTCAAAGTCCAATTGTATGCTCTAATCTTATATGCCAGGCAGAATTATCAATTATATAATGGTTAACATAGGCGTCGGCATAGTCATACAAATTTTATGTAAACGTTGTGAATCCCAAGGCAAGAAGTCGAAGGTCCGAGACTCAAAAGAGAAACACGAAGCTTCACAAACGTGGGATTTGAAGCACTCGGCCAAACACGAAAGTTCGTGTCCCTTTAGGGATACAAGATTTCGTATCCACTCAGGGATACGAAATCTCGTTCCCTTCCGGGGTACAAAATTTCGTACCCCTTAAGGACACGAAATTTTGTACCCCCTCAGGGTTACGAAATTCCGTATCCCTCCAAGGGTACGAGATTCCGTATCCCACCCATAGAGGGGTACAAATTTCAACATTTTGGACAATTTCAATTCCCCAGCAAGACTTCATCTTCCCCTTTCATCTCCACCAAAATACTCAACTCCCTTCCTCCTTCCCTCTTCATGTCCTTTTCTTTTCCCTCTCGAACCTCCTCTCCTCGTAACTCCATACAAAATCGCCATGAGTGATTTCGGGTCAATGCCATTTGAAGCTACGTGTCAAGCACAAGTCGCACCTTGAGCTCATCCGAGGTGGAGCTAGAAATCCGCCTCATAGCTCGAATCAAAGCATCAGCCCAGGTGCCGACCTCAGATCCACTCCAATTTTGGGTGATTTTCAAGACCGAAGCACTCACATCGAAGTCCTGATTCGAACCCACCTATGCATTCAATGTTCAGAGATTTCAGATCCTAGAGTTCGGGTTCAGATCGCAATAAAAAGATGAAGAGAGGATAGGAGGAGAGGCGACGTGAATTTATAGGAAAAAAGGGAGAACGAGCTAGGCCCAATGACGCTTCATATCCCCTAAGGATACGAACTCTCGTATCCCAGTGAGAAACAGAATCTCGTATCCCATTGGACACGAAATTATCATACCCAAAACGTGGGTTACGGGTTTTTAAAAATAGAAAAGAAAATATAAATAAATAAATATAATAACATACACTACATGGTATCATATTATGTGTGTACATTTACATATAAATGTACATACGCACGCATGATGTATACGTGGATATGAATAGCGCATGTGCAAGCTTCTCACATAGGGCTTTCCGTGTCCCAATAGATCGAACACTTGCAAATGCACACTCGCGTACATTTGTATTCACGTATACGCATTACTTTTTACTTCCACTCCTCGTCGCATAGCACAAAACCACGCGAAAAATGTGTGAGAATATACGCGAAGGCATATCGGTAGCAACTCGGTTTCGTTACAACGTAAACGAGAGTCGACAACTAACGTTTACATTCATACGTTGACAGGAATTAGACGATTCAACCAAAACCAATTCTATCAACTCAAAGCATGTCATGTCAAGACAAGACGTACTTTAAGGGGCAAATGTTAACTGGTCTTTTGGTCTGGTTCCAAAAGTACACCAGACACGCTCGACTCAACGCACCTTGTGATGTAACAGCCTGAAGTGTCACCAAGAAGCTAAGGAAACATGCTTAGAAGAGGTAGAAAGAGCCTCACAACTCCTCAAGATGATGCGTTAACCACATTTTTGTACCCATCCATCTCGTATCCGAAGCTTCGAATCCTCGTTACTTGAGTCCCTTCACTTCAGCTCCCTCTTCTCCACATTTTCGTGTCCCTCACTCACCAAGGTGTCGAAACCCTAAGGTTCGAATCCCTCTTCTCCAACCTCCTCGTACCCCTTCGGTTCGAATCCCTTCTTTCACCAAAAAGCACAACTCCCTCCACATGATGACTATACCCCTCCACATCGTGCAGGACCCCATGCCACTAGAAGTCTTGACTCCCTCCAAATGAACTCTCTTCTCCCCTCATTACTGTAGTCCGAAGGGGTACGAGCACGTATCCCATAGGGGATACGAAAGACTCGTACCCCCTAGGGATACGAGGTATCTGTATCCCTTGAATAATGCGTAATCTCGTATCCTAAAGGATATGAATTTCGTATCCCAAAGGATACTAGAGATGGAAGCATTCAATTTGTGTTGTAGTGTGCCTATTTATTAGAGATTTTATAGTACATGCAACACTCGTGCATGTAAAAAGTTCTTGTAAAATTAAAATTTATGCATAGTTTAATAGAAATAGATTAAAAAATATGAAGGAAACACTTTAATTTTATTGTTGGAACAGAATTTCAAACTTGTAACTAAAGTTACATTTCTAAATTTCCATTTGAAAATATTTTTTTCTTTATGAGATTTGACCTCCTATAATTGTATTTTCTAAACTTCGTGATTACACCAAAAAGTGGTGTTTCTATACCAACTATTGAACCATTCGTACTAGGTTTAATAATTTGTTTTTTGTACCATCACAATTAATTTTTTAAATCTTCTATTGAGTAAATTCACATTAAACAAATATCGTTTAAGTAAACATTTCGTACCCCTCCATCTCGTATCCAAAGCCTCAAACCCCTGTTACTCGAGTGCCTTCAATTCGTCTCCCTTTTTTCCACATTTTCGTATCCCTCACTTGCTAAGGTTTCGAACCCATAAGGTTTGAATCCCTCTTCTCTAAAATCCTTGAACCCCTTCGGTTTGAATCCATCCTTTTACCAAAAAGCTCGATTCCCTCCGCAAGATGACCGTACCCCTCTACACCGTGCATTTCAGACCCTACGTCACTAGAAGTCTTGACTGCCTCCAAATGAACTCTCCTCTCCCTTCATTACCGTATCCTCAAGGTGTGCGAGCATGTATCCTACAGGAGATACGAAAGACTCATAACCCCTAGGGATATGAGGTAACTGTATCCCTTGAAGGATGCGTTACCTTGTATCCTAAAGGATATGAAATTTGTATCCCACATAAGGGGTACGGGTTTTCCCCTGTTTCAGAGAGAAGGGGGTCCAAATGCATGTGTTTCCTCCAGGGATACGAAAATCTGTGTTATGGTCCCCAAATTCTACCTTCTCCCACCTAACCACTCCACTATAAATACCTCTAAGCTCACACTTCAAAAGGGCTGGAAATTGGCTAACTTGACACATCATGAGAGCTCAAAGTGACCTCTTTAATGGCATCCTTGCTTTGAGGAAGAAGAAGTAGAAAAGTTACTTTTTCCCAATATTCATATATGACAATTATGACATCAAAATACTTGGAAATGTTTGTAAATGGATGTCATAACATAGTTCTAAGCTTATAACTCATTATTCTCAATAAAATATCAGTGAACTCTTCCAAAGTGGACGTAGGCCCCTCACGGGACTGAACCACTAAAATCTACTGTGTTATTTACTGCTTTCTGCACTTATTTTTCCCACGTGAAATATAATTCTCTAAGTAACGGGAAATCTTTAGGTGTTACGACATTTTTTTGCTGTCAACAGTTTAAGAGTAGAAAGAAATGTTAACATCAAATTTGAAAGTTGTGGCAGTTTTTGACTAATATGTAATAACTAAAGCTTATTGAGACTAAACCATGGAAATGTTACTAAATGCAATAGCTAAACTTTAATCTTATAGAATGAAAAACTAAATGATTGTGAAATATGATACGTATGTGTTTTTTTAAATAACCAAACCAACGTTCGATCTTAGTCAAAATTGGGAAAGACAGAATGGGTTAATACATGTACATTTTAAAATATACAAAGACTTCAAATTTTACTCAGTAACAATCTATTAATGAATAGACATAATTACGTTCAGGACTTATGGTGGATTTTGAATTAAAAATATGAAGGCAACATTTATATTGGACTTATCCAAGTACCGTGAAATGATACAAACATTATACTACTACGTTTCCAGTATACTATATTTACTCAATTGTGTAAACAAAATCACGTGCATTAACAAGATTCATTTTTAATAATTCTCTGAAATAACTTGTATGATTGGGAAGTGACTAGCTTGAATAGAATTGCATTTGGAAGATGATGCCGGTCTATGTAATGGATGTAATAACTAACTGTAACGAATTATATAACAATGTGAAACAATGGTTTCTAGAGCAAAAGAGTTATTTAGAATGTATGGTAAGAACACTTATGCAGTTTGAATCACTCTCATTCAACTCCTACGAAGTTCAAATTGTCTTTAGTTAGTGTAATCTTAGATACAAATGAGTGGTCATTTATTAACGGTGCAACAGAGAATAAATGAAATGAGTGGAATTTGGACCTTCGATAGGGGAGAGAGAGGGAATATATTTTCCTGTAAAATGACTATATATGCTGATTGGATGGGTACGTTGGGATAGAGTAATTTAAGACAAGGTGATCTGCTCCCATGTTAGACACGTAAAATGAATGACATGATGAGTGACAACTAATAAAAGTGAATTGTTGATACCTGATATGGAAACATTCAATTTATGTTACAATGTATTTATTTGTTAGAGATTTCATAGCACGTGCAACACACGTGCATGTAAAAAGTTCTTATAAAAATAAAAATTTATGCGCAGTTCTAACATAAATTTTACCCGGCTATGTGTGGTCGTCGCATCTCGTCAAAACAGCTCTCCAATGGCTATGTCTTTAGGGATCGGTATAAACCACCTTCAGGGATTGGTATGTATCCTCACAATCCAAGCGACTCAACAAAATGTATAAATCTTCCGGAATAGGTATAACTCCCCAAAGACATTCGGGATTGGTACAACATCGATAATCACCAAGAAATCTCTAAGTGTTGCTGGATAGGTAAGAATCACAAGGAGATGTTGGGATCAGTGTGACTCACGCGATACTTCAGGGATTAGTGAGAATCACGAGGTGAGGGGTTTGATGTGAATCTTGAGATACACATGGCATCGGCGTGAATCTCGATTCACCATAATTTCACACCAGCCTTCAAAGCCTTAGGAATCTTGATCCACATAGTAACTTCCTATTAAAATTCAACTAAAGATGGAGCAAGGCAAGAAGAAGATGCCTACGAGCCCAATGTCCCCAAAAAGATGAGGCATTGGGGATCAGTACCGATCTCGTCCATGTATGTTCTTAGGCTTTAAGCCATCTCCATAGACCTCTTCTTGCGCACCTTCTCATCCTTTCTCCATCTCTCCGCCTATAGATAGCCCCCAACCAGCATTGTAAAAAGGACTTTTGGTTCTTTAGCACCTTGAAGAAGTTTGGGGATCTTGGACCCTTGGGTATACCTTGGCACTTTAGCACTATAGGAAGAAGAAATCCAACTCCTTCTTGGACTTTTTCCACCATTGCTATTGTAGCAACTCAGGAATACCAATCCAACTCTTGTAAAGCTGAAATATACATGAATAAAATGCCAAATCTTCAAAGTGGATGTAAGTTCTCACGAACTAAACCACTATATATGTGTGTCACTTATTTTACGTATTTCTTCTCTAAAAAATTTCATTTTACATTTATTTTCACCATGGCGGAAATATTAGGGTGTTGTGCCAACTTTTGAGCATTAGCATTATGGTGCTTCCATAGAGAGAATCAATAAAAGAACCGCCCTTTTCCTACCTTTCTTCCATAATAGCTTGGAGTACTACTGAGATCTTCCTAAATTTATCTACCAAGTTGGCTAACAATGATGAAGAAAGGAAAAGTTACCATGGTTGGAACTTCCAATGTTGAATAAGAAACTTCTATTCATCCACAACCTTCTAGCACATTAGCCACCATGGATATGGCTACCTACTCTAACCCTGAAGCTCCAGTTACTCAAGCCTAGTTCATTGAAGTTACTAGGAAACTAGAGAAAACTTAGAAATTGCTTAAATGAGGAAATTAAGCAAAGCATTGACTTGATGCACAGGCTCCATGTAACAACCCGGAAAATCAGAACCAATTTAAAATTTTTATTTTAGCAATTTTAATGGATTTTTAATACTTAAAATAATTTATTTCAAACCATAACGACGAAAAATTTATTTAAATCAAAGTTAGAACATATAAATTTATTTTAATTATATAACGAGCCTGAAATGACGCGGTAGTTTGAAAATTCGATTTCAAATTTCAAATGAATGTACATGATTCAAAATAAATCGGATTTTAGTAAAACCAAAAATATTTAAATCTGTTTAAAAATATCTTTCCAACAAATCTGAAAAATTGAAATTTCATAGCGGGAATCAAAAGTTATGGCCAGTTGAATATTCAGAATAATCGCTATGAAATTTAATATAATATATAGCCCATATAACCATTTTGCAAACGACCTCCATTTTCGATGAAACCACCCTGGTTGGATCCGGAATGTCAAATTATTGTAGGATTCCTATTTTCATAATTTTTGGAATTAATATGCGAGCATGGTAGAAGAAAACGTGTTTTGTCAATTTCAGTCAATTTGGATCGACCAGAAAATGGCCATTTTTCAAACGGTCTCCAAATTCGATGAAATTAGTTTTGTTAGGACCGTATCATCAAAACATAACTAGATATAATTTTTTTGGAATTTTTAGAGTTTGTATGTGTCCCCGGTAAATTAAAATGTACGTTCAAATTAAATATAAATTGATTTATATTTTAATTTAAAGAAAAACTGATCGAAACAGTCGAATGGGCTTACGAAACATATCCCATTGTGTCCGAAATGGGGGAATTTAGCTAGGGCGACAGTCATTAGGTTTGGGTCCGAGTTCGTGGCATTAAACAAGAATTATCAATATTAAAAGAAAATTAAATAAATATATATATATGAGTATATATACCCCAACTATACGCCGTATGTCGTATTTCTCTTAAAACCCTAAATACACAGCCGCCTCTAACACTAATTCAATGGCTGAAAAGCTCCATCAATCACCTCTACTATACTCCCAATCCACGCTATAATATTTGAAAAATCCAAAGACAAAACCCCTCCTCTTCTCGAGACCTTTCAGCCCAACGGTAGTGATCTGAAGTAACATCGTGTATTGCGTGAATTGGAGGCCTGAAGGCGTAAATTTCAAAGGAGATTTTGGGGTGATTAGGTTGTGCGAGTTCAACCACTTGGCCAACGGAGATGGAGCAAGGCGAGGCCTCTGACATGGTGAGGGTTAGATGAGGATCCGACATCTGGAAGGGCGTGCGATGGCGGTCAGAAAGGCGCGATGATGAGTTTGCGCGAGAAGCAGGAAACTGTGACCGAAGACGATGACACAATGTTTTATTAAACGTGATTAAAGGTGATTAACACTAATGATAGTATTAGTTAATATTTATATTGACTTTAATTTATGAGAAACCTCAAATATTATAGATGAAAAAAATAAAAAAGATAATTGTTTTTAAAAAAAGATAATTGTTTTAAAAACGAAAAGGATCATTGTTTTATAAGTAAAAATATCATTGTTTTACAAATAGAAATATCATTGTTTGTAAATAAAAATAACATGTCTTTATAAAATAAAAAGAAGATCTTTTGTTTTATAAAATAAAATATTCAATGTTTTGAAAATATAGTATACATTGTTTTAATCACATAAATATGCATTGTTTTTAATCATATAAATTTACATTGTTTTAAAGTACAAAAGTTACATTGTTTTAAAATAGAAAAGTTACATTGTTTTAAAATAGAAAATTAACATTGTTTTAAGATAGAAAATTTGCATTGTTTTTCAAATAAAAAGATGATTTTTAAATCATATACATTGTTTAAAAAATAGCATGATATTAAAATATGATTTTTGAAATATATATAGCATAATAAAAATGGGATTTTCTATATATATATATATAGCTTAAGTAAAAATATGATTTTCATTTTAAATGGCTATGTTTTAAAAATATGATTTTTGGAAATATATAGTACAGTTTAAAATATGATTTTTAATATATATATATATATATATAGCATTATAAAAAAATATGATTTTCATCTAAATAACATCATATTAAAAATGTGATTTTTAACATAAACCGCGTGACACAGATTGCGAAGGAACTGACCGGAAGCAGAACGGAATCCAAATCATCCGCTAAAGAATGACGGAGTTGAAATCAAAGGTGAGAACTCCTCACTAAAATTTCAGCATAGTTATTTATTTATTTTCATAACTAAAAAATATATAGAATTGCAAGTGTAGATTTTTGTCAGTATAATCATTATAAATTTTATACGGTGCCTGCTAGATCACTTTCCTCATCCACAAACCATGGACAATTTAAATTGACTGTTTTGTATGTTGTTTGTGATGTTGAAATGATTAAAAATAATGTTAACATAGATTTTGTAGTTGAAATTAGATTATAAAGATTTATTTTATAATTTGAATAGTGAAATTTGGTTAAAATTATTAACCAATAATTTGTGTAAATAAACTGTTGTTGTTTGAAAACCCCACACGGGTATTGGGATGATATTTGACATACACTAATCCTAATATTTAATTTTATGTCAATCGATGGATTGACAGTCTGTGATGAGCATTATTTATTTATTTTAATGCTCACACAGTTGTAAATTTCACTCTGGATGTGAACGGATTGTTTGTTGATTATTTATCGTTAATATTGTATACATGCGATGTATGAAATCCATATAGCTGAAATTATATGGTAATTGATTGATTCACATTCCGATTCAGAAATAAAGAATATTTTTAAATATAGAATATTTTAATATAAAATGTTTTAACAATAAAATTCACAGTTTTATTGTATGAATAAAAATATAAAATAATCATTTGTTAAATTATATTTTTGTACATTAAAAATGTTATCTTCAACATGTCAATGAATATAAAATAATTATTTGTTGAATTATATTTTTGCACATTAAAATTGTCGTCTTTCATATGTTAATGAAAATGTAAAAGAATCATTTTTAATGTAAAGTAACATTTATAATGTAAAAGGATATTTTTAATGTAAAGTAACATTTATAATGTAAATAACATTTATAATGTAAAATAACATTTATAATGTAAAAGGATATTTTTTTTATTGTAAAGTAACATTTATAATGTAAGTAACATGCATATATAAAAGACCATTTTAGTGTAAATAATACATTTTTTTATATATATAAAAGAACATTTTTATGTTGTTGGCAAGCTTTTGGACCTAGCTACCAAGGTTCACTCACCAAGAAAATATGGAACCTCACTCGTTAAGACCCTTAGAAACACGATCGTGGTCACCACATCATCTTCGGCTCGTGGTCCACCATCACGACCCCTGCTCGTGGTACCCAGCAACGACCTGATCCGCTCGCGCATATGCCCCACGACCCGATCCTCGTGGTCAAGGAATGGAACGACCTGGTCTATCACGACTCGAAAGGTCCGGATCTCATGACATCTGTCCATAATGGCTATTTTAACCATTTCTACATCTGCTCACGAACCAGTCCAAGATCTTCGGGATTTGTTCCACGTATGACCACGATCCACCGGTAGATATCACCTATAAATAGCCCAGTGCTTGCCCTTTTTTGGGATCTTTTTGGCATTTTGGAGTATTGTTTCTACCGTTGCTACTTTTCTATTATTTCTTATCAGTCTTAGCTCGAAATTATCGAGTGAATCATTATTGTAAAAGTGAGATTGAGGGAGAAATCATTGATTATACTTGAATCTTACATATAATCATAGATATAAAGTGGACGTAGGCTCGTTAACGCCGAACCAATATAAATCTTGTGTGTTTTCTGTGTTTTTCTTGCAATTCTAGATATTAATCTCAGCGTATTCAGATAATTTGGGTGTTAGTACCCCTTTTGGATCTAACATTTTGGTGCTTTCACTGAGAACTGAAGTTTAGCATATTGGGTTCTCGCTCTACTGTTTGGATACTCAAGTCCGAAGAACATAGTCCGAATATTCACTGTTTTGATTTTAGAAGAACTCAATAAACTCAAAGTATTATGGCTGGAAAGAAGTCCAAGGATGCACCAGCTTCGCAAGTCGATGAAGCTACAAATGAAGCTCACGAAGATAGCGTTCAAGGGCAGGTCGACGTGGACTCTCCGGATCGTGGTGAGGAGGGAGCTACCCGACCCGGTGGTGGTAACACGACTCGAATGGCTGAGGGTGTAACGACCCAATCCCAAGACAACACCACCATCCCCCTACTAGTGTTACCACGATCCGACCTCAGGGGACCACCACGAGCCGATGCCAAGAGGGTACCACGAGCCATCAGCATAGGGCGACCATGACCCAAAATGATAATCAGACCACTGTTCAACCTGAGAAGGAAATTATGGCTTGTTTTGCTCGTGTTGGTGCTTCTGTACGACCTGGTTCAGGTTCTTTGCGCATAAGAGAGAATGTTGATGATCAATTACATGCTTCTGCTCCAACAACTGAAGGAGATCTCTCTCGCATACTTGAAGCATTGGACTGAACAACTGATGAATTGGTCGCTTAAAGGCGAGAGAGCTCGTTGCTACGTCATAATATTACTTCTTTAGATGGACGGATTGATGATATCCAAAGGCAGGTGTCACCTCCGCCAGCTCACCCTTTTACCCTAGAATACTCATCCTCGTCCGAAGAGCCTCGAAGAAACCGGCGATGGCCCCCATTAGAAAGGGCTGAGAACATAAAGCAACTTCGATTTGGGTCACTTCCTTCTCAAGAAGAAGAGGCGCTTAATCAGGGAACTAAAAACCGTAACTTAGATGATCCCGCTCTACCACCTAGGAATGGTGACATCGTTGACCCTGCTCAGAATCAACCCCTTCCTCCCGCTCATCGCGTGACTGACCGCGGCAATAGGGGGTGAGGGAGTTCTGCTCAGGCCCCAGACTTTGTAGCAGCACGTCAAAGAAATGCTGAAGGGGCCCGTAGGGCAAGAAGCATTGATCCTAAATCTACCCTGACCCATGCAGATGTCGAAGCCATGATTAGACAAATAATGGTAGAAAACTGCGGACAAAGAAGTGAAGATTGGGGTATATTCCGTAGTCATACGCCCTTTACAGATGACATACTAGAGGTTCGATTCCCAAGGAAATTCAACATGCCATCTATGAACCGTTATACAGGAAGGGCGGATCCAGTCCAGCACCTAATGAGATATCATGGTACATGAATGCAGCTGCAGCCTCCGGCACTGTAAAGTGTAAGGCATTCCCGATATTTCTAGAGGATATGGCGTTAATGTGGTTTACTCATTTGCCAGCGCGATTGATCTCCAGTTTCGGGGAATTAAGTGAACAGTTCGTGAATCAGTTCCGGCCGCATACTTAGAGATCTAAGAATGTCATCGAGTTATCCCTTATTAAGCAACGTCCGGACGAATCTTTGAGGTCCTATCTAGATCGCATTAATCTAGCAGTCACGAAAGTTAGAGATCCCCACGAACAAACTGTTTTGATGGCCTTGATAGACAGAGTGGATAAGGATACTGAGTTTGGAAAATACTTGGCCGACAAGCCACCGCTGACCAGGGAAATATTCTATGAAAAAGCCAACATCCGCCTGCGTCAAGAAGAAATCTACACCAACCGAAAGAGGAAGGCCAATGACAAGGAAGATATACATAGTAATGTGGCTATCAAACAAACTGGGGACAACTCTGGAAAGGTGGAAGTGAACGTAGGGAATAAAAACCAGGGGAATGGATGTCAATCTAGGAATGGTAACAAGAGGAAGAATCAAGGAAATAACTCACAGAAGAGGCCCCGATACCGGCGATTCGAAAATTTCATGCCATTAAATGATACCTTAGAAAATATCTTTACGGATATTTACAACGTCCTCCAATATCAGAGGCCCCCACCTAGGGATTCTACAGAGAAAGAACGAGAGTCGGGGAAGTTCTGCCTTTTCCATCAAACCCACAGACACTCCACCAACGAATGCCGGCATTTGAGGGATGTTGTTGAGAAGTTACTTCGTGAGGGAAAGTTGGACAAGTATAAGATTACTCCGAGAGACAGGGGGCAAGCCGGACAATCTCCGAATCAGAATCAACCTGCTGCCAGACCTATCGCTCAACAGAAAGGAAAGAACATTGTCATTAACTTTATAGTAGGAGGACCTCATCCTGCTGGACACAGCTTAAGGGCAATGGATCAATATGTGAATGCAGCCAAACATCTTGAAATAGGGAAGTGCAGTAATCCTGAAGTTGCAGCCCCGGTGAAACAGCAAAAAACTATGTCCGATGATGTCGTCTTTCGCGATAGAGATAACGTTGGAATTCATTCCCCCACCGAGGACCCTCTGGTGATCACCACAAATATTGGCCCTGCATTAGTCTACAAAGTTTTGGTGGATAATGGAAGTTCGGTAAATATACTCTTCAAAAAAGTATTCGATCGGATGCAATTGGAAGCAAAAGATTTGAAGCCCTGTGATGGATGGATACGCGGCTTCAACGGAGCCTCAACATCCCCGATCAGATATGTAGATTTGCCAGTCACTCTAGGAGAGGGAGATCGTCAGAGAGTGATAATCCTCATATTTATAGTGTTGGACATTGAGTCGCCTTATAACGCTTTCCTGGGTCGACCGGCCATAGCAGAATTCAGGGCCTGTATCGCGTCTTGGTGCCTATTGTTGAAATTCCCGACGAATGCTGGAGTGGGAGTAGTTAGGGGCAACCAAGTCGCAGGAAGAGCTTGCTATATAGCAGAACTGAAATTGTTGCTTAAGGGATTAAATATTGATCTGAAGGATACTTCTCCGCCTGCAAAAGAGAATACAGCATAGCAATTAAAGGAAGTTTCGAGGGAGCTGCCAAAGGAACTACCCGAGGATATAGATCCCAGAGAGGACAAGGAACCCGCGGGTAGATTGGTGACTCCTAATGAAACAACTGAGGATGTTCCAATCGTTGATAATGACCCAGCGAAGGTCTTAAAGATCGGGTCCTAGTTGGACTCTGTTCGTGCAAAGGAACCGACCGACTTTCTAAAGGCCAACCTGGATGTGTTTGCCTGGACTCACGCTGATATGTGTGGCATATCTCCGTCAATCATGCGCCATTCAATGAGTATTAATCCGAAGCATCCACCTGTCAAGTAGAAAAGCTGAATGCTGGGCCCGGAGAGGTCAGTCGCCTTAAAAGAAGAAGTTGAGAAGTTGAGGAGCAACGGACTCGACTTACCCGGATTGGATTTCAAACCCGGTTTTGGTAAAAAAAGGCCAATGGATAATGGCGTACCTGTATCGATTTCTCGGACTTGAACAAGGCTTGCCCGAAGGATAACTTTCCACTTCCCAGAATTGACCAATTGGTGGATTCAACGGCAGGTCACGAGCTCCTCTCCTTTATGGACGCTTATTCTGGATATAACCAAATTCCCATGCATGTTCCGGATCAGGAACATACCAGCTTTATCACAGATTTGGGATTATGCTATTACGTGGTGATGCCTTTCGGCCTAAAGAACGCCGAAGCGACTTACCAAAGGCTGGTAAGCAGAATGTTTTATAACCAGATCGGGAAGACGATGGAGGTATACGTAGATGATATGCTAGTAAAGTCTAGACAATCAATGAATCACACTGCTGATCTAGCTGAAATGTTTGATATACTTAGATGATATGGAATGAAGCTCAACCCTTTGAAGTGTTAGTTTGGAGTTGCTTCTGGGAAGTTTTTAGGTTTTATTGTTAGTTCGAGTGGAATTAAGATCAATCCAGATCAGATTATAACAATCTGAAACATTCAGGAACCAAGGCAAATCAAAGATGTGCAGAGTCTCGCTAGAAAAGTAGTTGCGTTGAGTAGATTCATCTCCAAAGCTAATGATAAATGCATCCCGTTCTTCGATCTGATCAAGTGAGGCAAGCGCAACTTTAAATGGACTCCTGCTTGTGTGAAGCGTTTCAGAACCTATTGGATCATTTGGAAAAGCCCCCAATATTGTCTAAGCCAGTGGATCCTGAGGATTTGTTCTTATACTTGGCAGTATCGTCCCACGCCGTAAGTTCATCATTGGTAAGAGAAGAGGATGAAGTTCAGAGGCCCGTGTATTACGTAAGCAAGAAGTTAGCGGCCGTAGAGCAAAATTATCCGAAAATAGAAAAGCTTGCATATAGCCTGCTAATCGCATCAAGGAAACTTCGTCACTATTTTTAGGCTCATCCCATTACAGTATATATGGATCATCCACTGAGACAAGTATTGCAAAAACCCGAGGCATCGGGAAGGCTATTAAAATGGAATATTGAATTGAGTTAGTTTGAACTGAACTTTCAGCCCCGAAGATCAATAAGGGGACAAGTACTAGCAGATTTTATAGCAGAATCTACCGTCCTCGAAGATAATGAAGTGAGTGAAGAAATTGATACCCCAAAACAACTCCTTGACCCTAAAGCATGGAGACTATATACCGACGGAGCCAAGAATGATAGAAGATCAGGTGTAGGAATTGTATTGGAAACCCCAGAGAAGTGATCAATATATTATGCTATGAGGTTGGAGTTCCACGCCATGAATAACGATTCGAAATATGAAGCCCGGATTGTCGGGATTAGGCTTGCCAAGGAGTTGGGAATAACAAAGCTGGATATCTTCTGCGATTCAAAGATAGTTGTGAACCAGGTTAACGAGAAATTCCAGGCTAAAGGGCCAAGACTGGTGTCATATCGAAGGAAGGAAAAAGAAATGTTGAATGGCTTTGAACATTACATTATTACACACATCCCGCAATTGGAGAATCAGAGGGCCGATAAGCTAGCCAAAATGGCTAGTTCTGATAACCCCGAGGATACGGAGATGGTCCCGGTAGAAACACTTCAGACTCCAAGCATCGATCAGATGGAAATTGATCATATGTTGGAGACTAAGCCTGAAAGGGAGTCATGGATGACACCCTTGAATAATTTCCTAGTCAAAGGGACACTCCTAACCAAGAAAAGTGAGAGATGCACCATGATTCGAAAAGCTTCGCAATATGTCAAGCAAGGTGAAGTTCTATATCGGCAAGGATTCTCGATGCCGCTCCTCCGGTGTATAGCCCATGACGATATAGAAAGGGTATTAAAAGAAGTTCATGAAGGAGAATGCGGCGACCACAGTAGAGGACAAACACTGGCAAAGAAGATATTACGATATAGGTATTTTTGGCCCACTATAAATAAGGATGCAGCTAAGTATGCTCGACACTCCAACGCATTCCAGAAATTCTCAACGATCTCTAGGGCACCTCCTAGCCAATTAAAGACAATGATGAGTCTGTGGCCTTTTGCAGTATGGGGAGTGGATATTATCGGAAGTCTCCCCCTAGCAAAGGGTGGAGCAAAATTCGCTATAGTGGCCATCGATTACTTTACAAAATGGGTTGAAGCAGAAGCGCTGACAACGATTTCAACCAAGAAGGTGATCAATTTCATCGTGAGAAATATCATATGTCGATTTGGGATCCCGAAAGTTATCATAACTGATAATGGAACCCAATTCGACAGCTCTGAGATCTGAGATTTTTGTCAAAGATACCATATCGAGAAAAGGTTCACGGTTGTGGCACATCCGCAGTCAAATGGGCAGGTAGAAGCGCCAAACAAAGTAATCAAGTCCATTTTGAAGAAGCGGCTGAAGCAGGCTAAAGCCATGTGGGTCGATGAGATACCTTTGGCATTATGGGCCTACAGAACAACTTTTAAATCAGCTACCGAGCACACTCCTTTTTCTCTTGCTTTCGGGTCGGAAGCAGTCATCCTGGTGGAGTTGGAAGTGCCATCCTACAGGGTCACTTATTATGACCCAATGACTAATAACGAGCTGCTTATCGAATCCCTGGATATGGTAGAAGAAAAGAGAGACGAAGCGGAACTACGTGCCTTGAGGCACAAGCAGCCAGTTGCTCGTTATTACAACAAAAGAGTCCAAGCTCGAACCTTTGAACCTGGAGACTTGGTTTGAAAGCGTGTCTTTCCACCTCCAGTGCATTTGGGACCGAAGTGGGAAGGACCCTATGCCATCCTATGGAAGCTCGATAATGGATCCTTCAAGCTAACGACCGATGGAATTGAAATCCCCAGAGTGTGGAATGCCCAGCATTTGCGACACTATTTGACGTCAAACTATCATTCTTATTCTTTTGTTCGTAGGACCATGTAATAAGGCTTGACTTGCCTAGAATAGTCCAGTTATATGAACAAAAGATTATAAAGTGGATGTAAGTCATGATTCGACCGAACCACTATAAAATAACGTGTGTCATTTACTTTTATCGCACCATTACTTACTATATTATTACTCATGAATTATCATAGACTATGCAATAACTGACAATATGCAGGGTACTGAGAAGGCGATGAAGTAAATGACACAGCCATCGCAGCTGTACTTCTCTGGATCTGAGAAGAAGTACATAGGACAAGGGATAAAATTGTCCGCGAGACGTGAAGGTGCACCATGATTTTAAAGACCGTCTCGACTGGAACTCTACCCTTGGCATTCGACAGAAGAGTATAAAGGTGTCGGGGACTCGGCGCCGCAAAAGAACTCCTACCCTGCTGAAGGATCGGGGAACAAATTGAAAGCTAAGTTCAAACTCTATCCTGGGCATACGACAGGAGAGTATAAAGGCGTTTTAACTAAATGCCGCTTAAGGGATCCTATCCCCCTGTAGGATCGGGAACAAGAATGAAAGCTGAGCCCGACCCCCTCATTTCCGGATATGGGGGACAACATAAGTGTGACTCTAATCAATCCTCAATAAGCCCTGGCTAGGCATTATAATGATGACTGATTAGGGGCATTCTCGTACGACACTACCCATTTATGTAGCGCGTGAACTTTTCAATGATTATCATTTATGACTTCAGCATTACCTATGATTATATTTAATATCTACGATTTAGAATAATAAACTTTGTAGATATGATAAACTTGCAGGTATGAGAAGATACAAAAGAAACAGATTTTCATTTACTAAGTGCGGAATTACAAAATAAAACTAAGCAAAAGGCGAGGGCCATACTCGCAGCCACATCATAAGGCCAGTGAAAATACTAAAAAGAAAAAAGCATAACTAAACTAGTACTAATTGGGCTTTGGGGACAACCTCAGCCTCTTCTCCTTCCTTTTCTTCCCCGTCTGCTCCTCCTTGTCAACATCGGCTTTATCATGCTTTTTCCTCTTCTTTTTATCGGAAGGAGGATCCATTGGAAGGTTGGTAGACTGGCCTACAAGTTGCGAAGTTATCTACTTAGAGGGTAACTTTATGATTAACCCCGTTTTGGGATCAGCAGCAGTGATAGGAGGCACATTCAAAGGCTCTTGGTCCTCTATTTTTAAGGCCAACTGCTTATCCCTCCTCGCTTTGATCTCGGCCAAAGTCTCACTCTCAGGATCTTTGGTTTCTCCCATGATGTCTATATCCTCCTCTTCATCCTCGTGGTCTTCATCAATATCATCCAAAGCCCCAATAATTTCAGCATCCTTCGGGGCACCCTTGCTGGAAGCTTCAATGGTTTCCTTAGTTATCTCAGTTTCGGGCTGCTTTGGATCTTCAGGAATGACCTCAGTGACTGGAGGCACACCAACCTTCTCGACATCCGTCGGCTTCTCTGTAGCCTTCTCGGTAGACCTGACACCTATATTATGAGAAGTAATAGTCATTAGTTCGGGAGAAAGCGTGGTCCCTTCAATGGATTGCTCTGCATTGCGATGACAAGTTATAATAGCTTTGACAAACTGTGGAGAAAATGTAGAGATACCTTCCGCTGATCCTTCAGCCGAAGCCGCAGTGGAAGCCCCAACGGCAGGAGGGACTGGAATTTCGAAGATCAAGGGATCGTCAGGATCGTATTCCTCGACTTCATTAGTTTTGGGTCCTGGTACTGAGCTGGAACCCTCATCAATTTTAGTTTTGCCCTTGAGATCAGATTTCTCTTTTTCCATGGCCTCTCGGATCATACGTCTACCTTATACCAAGGCCTCAGGCTCTCCACCCTTAAGGAAGGTCTCCATAAGTTTGCTTTCGTCGATCTCATTAACCCCCAACCGCTGCTTCTCTCCATCGACTATCATATCCTAGACATTAACTAGAGTGGTGTATAATCTTGGATCCAAGAGATATCTCGGGTGCGGATAACCTGAACAAAAATGTCCATAAGAAGCTCTTTAAACCCTTCAATATCCTTCTCGGCTACAGCAAGGCGAGTAGTGGTAGTGGAAGCCGACTCAAGAGCAGCATTGGTATTACTTTCGGCAAGAGCTACCCGTTCTTCAGCATGGATGAGTCTATCATTCAAGCATGTTCTCTCCTTTTCCCAAGCGGCCCTTTCTATAGCAAATCGATCTTGTGCAGCTTTCAGTTCAGCATTAGCAAGTTTTAGGTCCTCTACCTCCTTCTTCATGGCCATGCGCTCTTGACTATTTGAATCAAGTTCGAGGAGGAAGAGTTTCGTGGCATTCTCTAGGTCGGTCTTATGATTGTTAGCATCCCGCTGAGCTATCGCAAGAAGAGCATGTGCATCCACAAGATCCTTTATTGCTTTATTCCTGGCCCTGGCCTCATTATCAATCTTTACCCTGGCCCTGGCTGCATCCGTCTCTAGTGTACGGATAACATCTGAAAGATTCTTAGCATGTTTTTTCATCAACCTATATTTCTTGGCTACATGAGCGATGCGTCCCACAACTTCGTCATCCCAATCCTCAGGAACCGGCTCTAGGTTTGGGATGAAGACCATCCTCTCAAAATAGATTTCGGGAAATTGCTTCCGCAGCGCTCCAGTTTTGCCTTATTGTCGGGTGACAGGGCCACTTATTGCGTAGTAGAGGACTCTAAATGTTATTGACCCAAAGAAACGAGAGCTGTTTTTTCTTGCTCTTTGCCTTTGCTTGGTTCCTTTTGTTTTCCCTTGGGATCATGAGGCATTTTAGAAGATTTGCTGTGGGGAGGTAATCCCCGTGGAGGAGTTGGCACCTTAGGAATCTCTTTACCCCCAATATGTGGTGGTTGGCGACTGTGGGATTTACCAAGATCTTGCTTAGAAGGAGAGTGAGAGCATGGGGAATGGGGTTGATAGGAATCATAATGTCTTTGACTATCCTTCCCACGACTGTCGCTACGGTCATGCTCGGACATGGAAGAAAGCCTGTGAGTATTCTCGCGAAGAGCGCGGTAAGAGTAGGAATGACGACGAGGCATGCTTCCTGCGGAAAATAACAAACGGAGATCAGAGTTACAGATATGACTAGCGTAAAGGTGTCGTGACAAGTGGTGCATATGGTATGTGTGCATGCCCGTGTAATCCCCCTAACAGACCAGGGCCCGAAGTCTGCCTCGTCTGCACGGTTTCTTTATCTTTGACAGGAGAAGTTTCTCCCTCGGAGGTAGGAAAAAATGGTTCCCCTCCAAAATCTTCGGAGGTATAGAGGTCATCTGGTAAGGGAATCTTTTCTAAACCCTTACGTATTTGCTCATCTGTTAAAGAGGGTTCGAGTGGTGGTAGAGTCTTTGCGGGAGACTCTCCTTTAGAGGAAGGGTTGTCTTCCAGCTCGCTAACTCGAGTTTCTCCTTCTTTATACACATTCAGATCCTCGTCATCCTGATCGGTCATTGGTGAAGGACTTTTAGGAATCTCAAGAATCTTTGCGACTTCTGTGGTCCCTTCTCCCCCAGTCGGGGGCATGCGGCCAGACTCCCCGATAGCAGGGGGCACATACTTCTAAGGTTTACCACCTAAGCCAAACCCAAATCTCATATTCAAAAGATGGTACTTGTTAAGATTCTCGTCGGTGATACATCTCTTGAATTTTAAGAAATCTGATGTGCTTTTTAGAAGGAGGGACAGTCGATATTCATATATCGAGCCTTCCATTTTCGGGAAAATGTGATCTGCACATAGAAAAGAAACATGTTAGCACTTTGATTATGTAATTAGGTCATGCACCGGGAAACTTAAGGCTTACTTGACTTAAGCCACATCCTCGCGCACCCGGCCTGATGCTTTATGTAAAACCAATCAGCTTTGGCATCCCCTATGTTGCTGTGACCCTCCGATAAAACCTTCCTGTTGGCCACAGATTCAAAGAAAGTAAAGTTTGGAGTTCTTACGGAGCGGTGTTTGAAGTGGTAGTAGAATTTCAGGTCCTTGAAAGTGAGCTCAGTCTGTAGAATCTCCACATATGCAACACATAGATTGTATAACGCCGCGTACGCGTTTGGATGAAGCTGCATGGGGGCAATGCGTAGTTGCCTTAAGGTATCAACAACAATTGGTGGAAATGGAGGAATAGCGCCTACCTAGCACATGAGCCTACTGACTGACATATACCCTTTTGGGGCAGAATGAGGCCTATCCTCACCTCCTGGAGTTTTCTCGTCATCCCAGGAGATCCCGTGTCTTAAGCATATTTTCTTAAGCTTTATATCATCTAATTTGGAAGCTAGAGAATCAGTGAGCTTCTTTTCCTCAAATTCCTCAACACCAGGAATCTCGTCAAGAGCTCGGTCCTTTTCTTCTTCCTCTTCCTCAAGCGATGCGCTCTCAGAAGAATTCAATTCTGTATCTGTATCATATTCAGAGCCAGAATTACTTCAGTCTGAGCCTGACGGGAGCACATCAGGATTATGGTATTTAGAGGACTCCGGGTCGGCTCTCATTTCGGATATTCTCGAAGAACGTCTATCTGACATGGCTGTTTTGGCGAGAAAACATGAAAGATTAGGATGCAGTTACCTGTGAACCCTGTGCGTGTGAAAGTGCTGGTGTGTGCATGTGTGCATAATACTGGAAAGTAAAATCGCAAAGTAAACTTGGATAAGCGTGATAATGGCCATTGTATGCTGTTAAGTTATGTTGTTGATCAGTCCAGAAAGTTCATCTCGAAGGCTCTAACCTAACTGTCCATTGATATATTATTGCATTATGTTCTTTAGTTAACATGTACATGGTATCGTCAATAGAACTGGTTCGTAAAAATCTTGGGGTTTAGATTGTGATTTACTCGGATCGTGGAATGTATGTTGGACCATGAAAGAACGGATCGCCCATCAATCTCGCCAATGGAGGGACTTTGGGTCATGGGACAGATAGGTTCGTGGTATCTGAACGGATCGTGAAACACCTCCCACAATCCACCTTAATGCCCAGAGCTACGACCCGATCCCGTTCCAATATCGCGACCCGGCCTGCTGTCCAGAATCACACCACGGTTTCCTCCCTGGTCCTTCTGTTGCCACGACCCGAGCCAAAACCTCGCCTATGAACCAACCTTGCCTGCTCCTTCTCCCTTCTCATTTCTCCTTTCCATCCATGAATCCATGAAATTGAACCTATCACCGACCTCAAACACTGCTAGCTCCACCATCCTTCATCTGAACTAGTAAAAACTCGAGAAAAACGAGACTGAAAACATATGTGGGCGTTCTTAGCCTAATTACCTTTCTAGTGTAGATTGGTAGATGATTTTGATTTCTAGCAGTTGCAAATTAGAGTTTTTGTATTGGTTAATACTGGACGGAGGCGGTTAAGGTAAAGGAGAAGAGAAAGGTTAGGGAAGAAGAAAAGGTGGCGGTTGTGAAAAGTGGAAAGGGTAAAAGGAGGAGGTTAAAACAACTTATATAGTCAAGAAGAGGACTCTTGACCTTCCCCTTTTTGTCTTATGCGCCTCGCTAGTCCTGATGGGCCACGAACATTCGGGAAGCCCACCATGGTTCGCGCGTGGGCCTCCCCAGGCGGTGGTCCGTGGCATATCGGACTGTTGGATTGGAAAGACAGAGTCCCATATTTACAGAAGTATAAAAGTTATTAAACACTACTTCTCATAAAAAAAATTAAAGCTTACCTGACGAGTTAATCACGATATCTTCCGGAATTTAAGAAGTGGAAATTAGCTAAGGAATAAAGAAATGATTGATGATGAAATTTGATATTTATACCCATCGAAGAACATGACTCTTTGAAGCAGTACGACTTTCCAAACAAACATGACTATTGATTCATGTCGTTTCACAAAGTGTTGGTTCAGCAATTTCGAAGCATGTTCCATCCTTGATAAAACATACTTCGAGGGGGCAAAATGTTGGCGAACTTTTGGACCTAGCCACCAAGGTTCACTCACCAAGAAAATATGGAACCTCACTCGTCGGGACCCTTAGAACCTCGCTCGCGCATGTGCCCCACGACCCGATCCTCCTGGTCAAGGAATGGAGGCAACGACCTGGTCTATCACAACTCGAAAGGCCTGGATCTCACGACATCTGTCCATAACGGCCATTTTGACCATTTCTACATCTGCTAACGAACCAGTCTGAGATCTTCGAGATTTGTGCCACGTATGACCACGATCCACCTGCAGATATCACCTATAAATAGCCCAGTGCTTGGCATTTTTTCGGATCTTTTTGGCATTTTGGAGTATTGTTTCAACCATTGCTACTGTTCTATTATTTCTTATCAGTCTTAGCTCAAAATTATCGAGTGAATCATTATTGTAAAAGTGAGATTGAGGGAGAAATCATTGATTATACTTGAATCTTACGTATAATCATAGATATAAAGTGGACGTAGGCTCGTTAACGCCGAACCACTATAAATCTTGTGTGTTTTCTGTGTTTTTCTTGCAATTCTATATATTAATCTCAGCGTATTCAGATAATTTGGGTGTTAGAGCCACTTTTGGATCTAACATATGTCAAGATACATTTTCATATATAAAAGAAACATTTTTATGTCAAGAAACATTTTCATATATAAAAGAAACATTTTTATGTAAAGAAACATTTTTGTATAAAAGAAACATTTTTATGTAAAACAAACATTTTAATGTAAAAGAACATTTTATGTAAAAGAACCATTTTTATGTAAAAGAACATTTTAAATTAAAACAAACATTATAATGTAAAGGATATTTTAATGTAATAGAACATTTTAATTTCAAGAATATTTTATATAAAGAATCTTTTAAAATAAAGAATATTTTAAAATAATAATCAATATTTTAAAATAATATACTATGAATAATAAAATTATGATTTTGATGTCCGATTTTGGATGGACACAAAAATATAAAAATAAGAAGCCGAATTAAGTAGTAAACGCCATTTTAACCCGAACGGGTTTATCGATCGATTTTATTCATTTTAAAATTGAATATCGGAAAGAAGTGATTTCAAAATTTAATATTTTGAAAATAATATCATTTTAATATGATAAAGATATAGAATATTCAATTTTTATTTAAAATTGAAAATGAAGTTAAAATTGTTTTGGAATGAATTTATAAACGATTTATAAAATACGTTTTAAAGGAAATCGACGAAATATATATACAATATATATTACATATATTTAATAGCCTGAACAGAATGCGCCGCGCAGCATCCGTTCGCGAATTTAGACCATTAATTTCAAATTGGCGTAACGAGAGATCCGACCATCGGATTCTCCTAAAACCGAAACCGTTGGGTTCGTATCGAAAAGAGCTTTCCAATGAATATAAGAGATTTGAAATCTAACAGTTGGATTTGGAAATATGTCCAAAACAAATTTGGAAAAGGTCGTTGTAAGTGCAGTTCGATGACCGTTTATGGAAATCGACTGTAAGGGCCTTAATAAAATTACTAAAAATTATGTAAAATCATAATAAATGATTAGGAAAGAATTTGGATGAAAAATTCCAATTTTGTAAAGATAAAAATATATCTTTATCAAAATGAACTAGTTATTAGCTAGAAATAAAATCCAATGTTTTAAAGGAATAAATAAATTGGATTTTGGGTTTGTCATGAATGGTGTCTTAAATAACATTGTTCTTAAACCTCTTATGAAAAGAATAAATCTTTTAATTAAGATTATTAGAGTTTCAATTATATTTAGTAATTGGAATAAAATGAAATGTGAATTGGTTTTATCGTGAACTGTGTTTTTAACGACATTCGTTCTTTAACCCGATTTACAGTGAAAATATAATTTTGGAATATATAAATCTTTTAATTAAGATTATTAGAGTTTCCAATTATATTTTGTAATTGGAATAAAATGAAATGTGAATTGGATTTATCGTGAACTGTGTTTTTAACGACATTCGTTCTTTAACCCGATTTGCAGTGAAAATATAATTTGGAATTTATAAATCTTTTTATTAAGATTTAATGGAAATTTTCCAAAGCAAAGTTTTCCAATTTAATATATTAAATTGTAATCGAATGGAATTCTATTTAATAATAATTGAGATAAGTTTCTGTGAATGAAGACCGTTACTATATATGGAGTTTAAAAGGCTTTGCCGTTATTCCCTTTATGTTATCTGTCTGATACGGAAATTTATATCGATTATATATTGATCTGATTTCTGTGAAGATTCCATTTTGATGGAAGATGATTTTGGGTTTATCGTGAATAATGTTTTTAAATAACATTTGTTCTTTAACCTAGTTAAAAGATAAGATAAATTTCTTAAATTTGAATAATCATTAAGTAATGATTTTGTCATTAAAACTAAACTAGAGTTTTAATGAATCTTTAATTAGATTGAAATGGAAACGAGATAATTAGATTTATCACATTCTTGAAATGATCGAGAATGGAGTACCACCAGTTTTAGTCCAGGCGATAGTTAAATCTTTAATTAGATTTGAACGTGAAATGGTAATCAAATTTACCGATAACACCGTGAGTGTTAGATATGGAGTACTACCAGATTTGCTCTATGGGATGAATAGGTTGGGATTGGGATTAATAATAATTGATTACTTCGGTAAGGTTCGCTAATCCCGACTAGTTAAATAAAACTTCTGAAAATAATATTCAAACGAAGATTAAAGAATAAATTTAAAAGGATTTATCTTTGATAAAATTAATGGGAACCTTTCCCTAATAATATGAATATTTTATTAAAAAATATTCTAAATTGGAATGAGGCGTATGATGTGTTTTTATAGCATTTGATTATAAAAATACTTGTGTTATTCGGAAAGACTGGGTTTAACCCATTCTGGATAATTTCTACGACGATTAAGAGTCAAAGATAATGACGGTGGTTGAAGACCGGAGATCTTCACATCGTTTGGATGATTACTGATGTCTTGATTGGGTCGTACACCCAAGACAATGTAATAAGTGGTGATCGTCCAAGCATACTTGGAGATCAATGGATATGCAAGGGCCACTCTCCTGTATTGGACATATGAGACGATGAATAAGGTGCCTCCGGTTTCGTTCCGACCTAGAACGGACTTGTAAATGAATAGTATGTATGACGTTGTATTCCATAATGTTGTATTCATTGATCTCTGCTAAATATATACCTGTTTGGCGGCGGAGAATTTATTCTCTTGCATAACACCCTTCTTTGAGATGTACGAGCTTAGAGGTTATATGTTGGCAGAAATCAATGGTACGGTATGGATTGACAATGTGGCATGCCAAAATGCAAATGATCAAGGCTTTTGTTGAAAAGCAGAGCCTTGTGGATGATGATCAAAGCACAGCTTTAACTAGCATAGCTTTGTGTATAGCGTTACTTCGCGAGCTTCACAACCCGGTATGAACCAGAAACGGGAGAGGACAGCAAGGAGGGCATTGATTTTCTTTCTAGCTAGGAGGGGTGTCATCGTTTTGCAAGCCCTGACATTTAACTCATGTGGATGTTGATTATTATTACTTGATGGACAGAGAGGCGCCTCAGATATTTTTATGGTTGACATTACTGACCAGATTTTATGCCCTATAGGGCGGGGAAACGCATGCTTAGGAATTATGAATCCAACATCGCACATAGTGTGGACCAGCCCTGCATGTTAACTAGGTACAGTTGCGAATAAAGCCTGAGGCTCGGGCTATAGAGTCTCGAAACGGAAGGATTGCGCCTTGCCTTGGTTCATAGATGGAAATCCAACTTCCAATACGACATCATGTAGTTTTGATTGTAGAACTAGTATGGAGACATAGTGGGATGGGGCACTCATGCCGTCTATGATTGATACATTTACTTTCGAAATTGATTTCTACACTATGCACTTATAGTAATAATAAAAGAGAAATTTCGCGTACCAAGCATTTTTGGCTATTATAAGGTAAAACTCTATCCTCCATCTTGCGTTGCATTGTGTGATGGGACCTGAGTCTTATAATAGCTTCATTTTTCAAAAAGCATTGTGTTGTTTTATTTTAAACTAAGATTCATGTGGAGTAAACCCGTTCCGTGTTATATGACGAGCTCCCATGATATCCCCACCATTAAAAATAAAGTTAATAACTGCTTTGAGTTCTCACACCAGTCCCATGACTGACCTGGAGTTTATTGTTTTAACCTAAAACTCTGGCTGCCCATATTTTCCACACGGGCAGCTAGTAGTTTTGGTTTTGCAGATATTATATTCACAGGATCCTGGATTAATAGCTAAAGCTATATTCGGAAAGCTCTGTATCCATGTATTTCTTTTAGTTGTGTTCTGTATTATTTTTCCGTTGCTTTATACAAATGTAATTTAAATCTCTGATATTGTATTTCTATTGTATATTAATTATTCATACTCTAGAATATTCTTGTACTCTGATGTAAACTATTGTAATAAGCAATGAAATGTTCTTCCGTTTGTGTTCTGATGAGTGTCGTTCTCAATTCAGTCTGTACTTTCCTTTATGGGGAAGTTTGGGTCATTTCACTCCTAGAGAATACCCATTGAAATATTTCCCTCCTTCAAGCCAATAGAAGCACTCAGCCTCCTCGCTACATCTCGAAAAGCTCATTTTTCGACATCCTCATAGTAATTGAAGCCAAAGGAGAACAATCAACTGTGATGGTGTTGGAGTAACCATCAAAGAGGGAGCCGGTCAGCACGATCGCTCCCGGTTGGTCTCTAGTCAGGACCCAAGGACTAGTGCTCAACCCCTTGCTTGACAATCTCAACCTGTCACCATCCTGAACTTGGTACCTACGCTTAGAGAAACTACACAAACCCAAGATACTTACAGTCAACCTCAATGAGAATATAGGTTGAAGGTTTGAAAGATAATAAAGATGTTCATCATAAAAGGAGTCCTAGGCCCCACACTCCAAAGTTGGATCGAGATCGCTGGAATACAATGGAGGTCCGAACTCTGGTTCTCGTCAACATGGTCTATAGGATCATGAGGGAATCGCTGGGAAACATCACCGGTGAATGGGAAGTCAGTTCGAGACATAACCCCTTCACCTAGGATGTGCTCAATGCTGAATGTCCTAGACATTTCAACAAGACCAGCGTACGGTTTATTCAGGGAAGAACGACCCTCGTAACTTCAAACCGTTACAAATGCATATGGACTCCTTTCGCACCATAGATGTAGTGAAGTGTAAATGCTTCCACGTCTTCAATGAAGGTGTGGCTCTGCTATGGTTCTCTTGACTTCCACCGAGAACTATTTCAACTTTTGATCATCTCGCTAGGGAGGTGATCAAGCAATTCATGATGTATGTTACAAGATACAAAGACATCCTGACCATATCCAACATTTACTAGGGCATTTGGGGAAGGTTTGAAAAGCTACAGCGAAAGGTTTGACGCTGCTTTGGCAGAGGCTGAAGATCCTGAGCCTCAAACAGTCCTTGTTCAGCTCACTACGGATGTACTCCCCGACTTAGAATTCAAGGCCTGGATAGATAGAAAACATCCGAAAATCTAGGAGGTTTCCTATGAAAAATCTAATTAGTTCTTGTTCCAAGAAGAGGTGTGCAAAAATCAGGCAATTCAAAGTGGCCACCCTTATAACCTCTAGCAAGGCACTATGTTGAATAGTGTCGTCTCCAAACAAACCAGAGAAAATGATAGAAAGTCCAAGGAGAAGGCTCAGGCCAAACCTACTTAGGACGGAAACAATAGAGGTAGTATCTATCGAAAGTATAATTGACCAAGAGTCCAATCCTTAAAAACATACACTCTGCTCAATGCCTCCCTTGAATCCATATATCTTGTAACCTGCAATACAATGCAATACCAGAAGCCCGCCTCCAGGGAATCCATTGAGAGGGAGAAACAATTTGGAAAATACAGCGGGTACCATGACATGTATGATCACGACACCACTGACTATCGCCATTTGAGGGATACGATTGAGAAGCTTATCCAATAGGAAAAGATGGAGTAGTACAAGCAGGGTCCCTCAAATGAAGTTCTTGAATCATCCAACACTGACCAAGAACAACCACCAGCCAGGACCTTGATTACTAACCAGATCCTCGGGGGTCAGCCATTTGATAGGGCAAGATAATAATAGAAATAAGTGTCCTAGCTATTACGCCACATTGTTTACTTTATCTTGTTTTAATTATACTGTAACGACCCGGAAAATCCGAACCAATTTAAAAATTTTATTTTGAATTATTTAGTGGAAAAATGTGGCAGAAATTAAAAATTTTCATTTTTAAATAATATTAAAGCCAGTGAAAATAGTCAATTTTCAAACGATCTTTGTTTTCGACGAAACCAAATTTGTTGGAACCGGAATGTTGAATTATTGCTAGGTTTCAATTTTTAGAATTTTTCGAATTAATATGTGAGCGTGGCGAAGGAAAATGTGTTTGGTCGATTACAGTCAAATTTAATCGACTGAAAAATAGCCATTTTTCAAACAGTCTCAGAATTCGACGAAATTAGTTTTGTTAGGACCGTATCGTCATAACATAGACAAATATTTTTTTTTGGATTTTTCTGATTCCGTTTGTGGCCTCGATGAATTTATTTATGCAGACGAATTAAATTAATAAAGGAGTTAAATATTAAATTAGATAATAAAGGCCACAGACAGCCGTTTGGGCTGACTGGACCTGTCCCATTGGATCCAGAATATGGGCTATTGGCTAGGGTCACTTTCTGCTGGACTGAAATTGAAACGGTTTGAAAGATATGGATTTAATTGTAAAAATACATTAAATAATATTATAAATATTGGATTTTAAAACCCTAAGTTCACTATTCATCGTCTCTGCCGCCGCCCCCCAAATCAATGGCCTAAAACCATTGAAACTTCCTCCACAAATTCCCATCAATTCATTCAGTAAAACCAATCCTTCCTTTGAACAATTTCGTAGAGCTATCTCTGCTCTTCAATTTGGTACGGGTTTGATCGAACCTTGTCGCCTGTGGTGGCCGAACCACCCCCGTAAACAGGCGCCGTCGCGACCGGAATTCCATCCCCCAGGGCCGTGCGAGTTGTACGTGGACCCCACCGCTAGGAGCGCCGCTCCGAGCTCCCTATCATGACGCCCACCGATCAGCACCTCGACCCCTGTACGGGCAGCGAACCCGAACCCTAGTTTTGAACCACAAGTAAAAACATACGGCCGATACTTTATTTGGGGAAGAAAGGTTATTTTCTTAACTAATTTATTAATTAATTAATTTAAATTGTTTTAAACTTCATTTAACCATAACTGATTCATTTCAACTCAGAATTTGATGATTTCGGAAGCGTTGGAATCGTAACAGCGAATAGAACGTGTTGAGACTGAAACGGGACCATTCTGAACAGTTTAAATTTTGGCCAAAAATCTACAATGACTGCGAGATTTCTAGATTTTAATAATTAAATAATTTAATTTTATTTGTTATGTGAATCATTGTATGTTATTTCTGATCTGTGATTGATGGTTGTTGTATGGTTGTTAATATTCGTTGTGGTATCATGATATAGCATGTCAGTTTAGATCTGTGAAATTCTGATGTAATCTTAATAAAGTTCTCATCTTTATTGTTTTTATTTTTATTCTTTTTTATTTTTATTCCTTTATAAAAATGAAATAGGATAACAAAGATGACATTTTGAATCTTTATTTTGTTTTTACAAAGTAAAATGAAAAATTGAATCTTTGTTTGATTTACAAACAAAGATGACATTTTGAATCTTTATTTTGTTTTTACAAAGTAAAATGAAAAATTGAATCTTTGTTTTCTTTACAAACAAAGATGACATTTTGAATCTTTATTTTGTTTTTACAAAGTAAAATGAAAAATTGAATATTTGTTTGTTTTACAACAAACATGAAAAGTTAAATCTTTATTTTTGGTTCAACACATAAAATGAAAAGTTGAGTTTTTTATTAACAAAATGAAAGGTAAATTTTATTTTGATTTGTAAAATAATATCATAAGGAAAATTTCTATTTTGATTTGCAAAATAAAACAAAGGTTTGATCTTTATTTTTTATTTACAAAATAAAACAAAAAGTTAAATTTCTATTTTTGATTTGCAAAATAAAACAAAATTATAATCTTTATTTTTGATTTGCAAAATAATAACAAATGTGGAATCTTTATTTTGACTTACATAAAATGAACAAAGATTGAATCTTTATTTTGTTTATGATTTATAAAATAAAGAAAGATTAAATCTTCTAAATTTTAATTAAAGGATAAATAAAGATTAGATATTTTATTTTGATTTTCAATATAAAATAAAGATTAGATGTTTTATTTGATTTACAAATAAAACAAAGATGAGACCTTTTATTGTGATTCATCGAATTTATACACCAAATCATATGTTGTGTTGTATGTGTAGACATTGAAATGACGATGTTGGGTAAATAGAAATGGTTAGACAAAAACCATTATTTTTTGTTATCATATTTTGTCACCAAATTGAGTTGAGTCCCTATAGGAAAAATGTGCATTAAGAAGACGATTAGGGGAAATTTACATTTTTCTATTATAATAAAGAGTAATAGGAAATTTACATTTTCCTATTATAATAAAGAGTAATAGAAAATTTACATTTTTCTATTATAATAAAGAGTAATAGGAAATTTACATTTTTCTATTATAATAAAGAGTAATAGGAAATTTACCTTTTTCTATTGTAATAAAGAAAAATAGAAAATTTACATTTTTCTATTATAATAAAGAGTAATAGGAAATTTACATCTTTCTATTGTAATGAAGAGAGATAGAAAATTTACATTTTTTCTATGTAAAATATAAGATTTACCTTTTTCTAGGTGAAGATGAAAGATTTACTATTTTTCTTTGTAACAATGAAAGGTTTACATTTTCCAATGTAAAGATAAAAGAATTTACATTTTTCATTGTAAAAGAAAAGGAGATAAAATATATACATTTTATAAAAACATAAAAAGTTCATTTTTATGTTATAAAAATGAAATAGGATAAAAAGTTCATTTGTATGTTATTAAAATGAAATAGGATAAAGAGCTCATTTTTATGTCTTTAAAACAAATAAAATAAAAAGTTCATTTTTATGACTTTAAAACAAATAGGATAAAATAACATTTTTATATAATTAAAGAAAGAGTACATTTTAAACATCATTTTTGTTGCATTAGAATTGGCGAACGAAAATGTCATTTTTATTGAATATAAAAATATACGATGTTGAAAACATCATTTTTGTCGCATTAGAATTGGCGGACAAAAATGTTATTTACATAGAGTAAAAGGAATAAATTTTAATAAAGGGAATCGCCCAATGGTTTATATATTTTATATAAATATAAAATATAAAATTAAATGAAACGAGCATGGCAGTTCGCGTATCGACAATCGTAACTTCAAACGATTATATAGAAAGATCCGACCGTTGGATTTTCCCAAAATTAGAACCGTTAGGACCGCTTTGGGAAGAGCTTTCCAACGATATCAATTTCATCAAAATCCAACGGTTAGATTTTAAGATATGTGTAAATCAAATATTGGTAAAAGCAGCGTCAGGGCCGCCCATTGACCCGAAACATCATTTATTTATTTCGAGCTATTTTTAATAAATAAAAATAGCGATAAATAGTTATAAATATATATGAAATGTTTTAAATTATAATTATGCGAAAATTATTTGAAAAGGCCGAGTTTAACTCATTTCAAATAATTACACGGCGATTAAATCAAAGATGTAATAAGACGATGGTTGAAGACCGGCGATCTTCACATCGAATGGACGATGACTTCTGATACCTTAGACTGATTTGCTCCCGGGACAGGGTTGAAGCAGTAATTGTCCGGACGTGTGTGTTGGTTGTGCGGATAAGTGAGCGCCTTTTTGGTGTCTCCGGTTTCGTTCAGACCCAGAACGGGCTTGTAAATGGATGCATGTCTGACGTTGAAATTCACTTCCTATAATTTAATCGATTTCTATTAATATATGTCTGTCTGGTGGTAGAGAATTTTATTCTCTACTTAACACCCTGATACGTAGTAATGGTTATCGATCGCATGGCGTTGAATTGTCTACGTGGCACGCCAAGATGCAACGATCAAGGCTTTGTTGAAAAGCAGGCCTTATGGTCGATGATCAAAGCATAGCCTGTTTAGGCATAGCTTTGTGTATAACGTGACTTCGCGAGCCTCACACCCCGATATGAGTCAAAAACGGGATATGGACCGTAGGGAGTGCATACGTTTCTTTCTAGCTAGAAGTGGTGTTTGGGCTTTAACACGGCCCGACATTTTACTATGTGGATTATGGATTGAGGTACCTCGTTTTTTATAGGCCGGAAGTGGTCATATTATAGGTCCAAAGGGGCCGGGAAACGTATGTTCAGGAATTGCCAATCCACTACCATTAGGTGGGGACCTGCCCTACCGTTCCAAGGGTTGCCCATAGGTGTGATTATGAGGCATTTGCTAGAGTGTCTCAAATCGTAAGAGGATGATCCCTAGCCTCAATTTCATGACAGAAAACCAATTCCCAATACGACAACATATCGGTTTTGATTGTAAACTTATATACGGTGACATAGTAGGATGGGGTACTATGCCGTCTAGGATTGATATATTTATATTGAAGTATTTTAATACTGCTTAGACACTAATAATAATATTAAAATATTACTTTTCACGTATTAAGCATGTTTGATCATCATAAGGGAAAACTTTATCCTCCTGTGTGTGTTGCATTGTGTGATAGGACTTGAGTCTTATGATGATTTCATTTTTCAAAAGTCATTTCGCTGTTTTAACAAACTTTATAAAATTATGCACTGGCAATCCAATGGAATAAACCCGTTCTGCATTAGCGGCGTGGTCCTGAGATTTGCCTCGTAGTTAGATAATTTAGTTAAGAATTCTCACACCAGTCCCATGACTAACTCGTAGTTTGTTTCACTTTTGCAAACTCGGGTGCCCTCTTTCCACACGGGCAGCCAATTGATAGGTTCAGGTGATACATTCTGTTTGGAGCTTTCTTGGACGGAAGAAGAAGAAGACCTTTTCTCTAGTTTTACTTCTGCTTTGAGACATTTTACTTTTTTTAGCTTTGATGTATGTGACGGAGTTTGAGATTGTTTCTTTCCATTTGAAAACTTATTTCCCTTTTTGTTGAGACTCTTTATTTGGCTAAATTGTATCCTGTACTGCGTACTCTGATGTATTGGATATTATGATGCTGATGACATTTATTTCCGTTGCAATGGTTTATGTGTTATGATAATTATCTGAGATCTGTTTTTTGTTGTCAATATGTTGTATTCCAAAATGATTATCCTTACTTTCGGTCCATGAAAGTTTGGGTCATCACAGTTGGTATCAGAGCCTAAGGTTGACCTTAGCTTCGGAATATAACATATTTAGAACAATTCGTCTAGATAGAATCCACATAATTCTAAGACAAGTAGCTCATTAGAGATAGGACTAGTAATGTCCTAGAGTGAGCACAGCAGAATAGCACATATTTACCAGTCATTACATCATCATCTTTTCATCTCGTCCTTATCTTATCTTTTTTTGAAAATTTTCATTTTTGTTGGTCTGACTTTTTCCTTGATGGTACAGACTGATTTAAATGGATACTAGAGCAAGAACAGCCCGAGGCGGAGCCCGAGGTGGAGATCGAGGCGGGGCTAGAGGAGGAGCCCGAGTAGGAGCTGGAGAGCAAGCCAGAGACGAGACTCCCATCACTCAGGAACGACATAATTCAGAGGTCGTAGCCGAACCACCTCCTCCTCCACAGCCTTTCGATTTGGAGAGAATGTCAAAGAAATTCAAAAACCTTGGAGGTGTACCTTTCACGGGGCGAGAGTCTGCGATTCAGGCCGAATCATGGCTTAAAGATTGCGAAAAGATCCTAGAAGGCTTGGAACTGGAAGATCAGCGAAAGCGTTACCTGGCAGTTTGGCAACTAAAAGAGGAAGCAGGGCATTGGTGGGATACGATCAAGATCTGCAATGACATGGCCAATATGTCTTGGGCCAGATTTAAGGAACTTTTCAATGAGAAGTATATACCCCCACAAGCTAGAGAGCGCATGCGCGAGCAGTTCGTTAACATACAATAAGAGAATATGACCGTTTCTGAGTATGTGAGGAAGTTTGATGAGCTTTCACGATATGCTCCTAGTTTGATTCAAGATCCGGTAGAGAAGAAAAAGAAATTTATCAAGGGTCTGTCAAAGAAATATTTGAACCGAGTCACTGCCCATATCAAGCTTCCTTTCAATTAAGTAGTAGAGATGGCGTGCCGCTATGAGGAAAATGACGAGTCTGGACCGCAGGATAGAGGGAAAAGTCAAGGCAACAACCAGACGGAACATGCTAACAAGAAACAGGAGGCGAGCAATTCTTCTACAGCTAAACCACAAGGGAAGAAGAGGGATAGGAGCAATGTGACCTGCTATAACTGCGGCAAGATTGGGCATTTTGATTACGAGTGTAGAGCACCTAAAAGGGTCAAGAGAAATGATTCAGGCCCTAGTCAGAACCGTGGTCAGAATCCCCAGAACCGTGGTCAGAATTCTCAAAATCATGGTCAGAACCCCAGGATTGCCATAACTGCCATAAGCCGGGGCACTTTGCCAGAAACTGTCCCCTGTTGAAGAAAACCGAAGTGGCACATGTTTATGAGGGAGCAGTTGCACCAGCTTCTACTGAGGGGCCTGATAAACCCGATGTCTTAGGAGGTACGCTTAATATTAAGAACATCCCTATTACTGTCTTATTTGATACTGGTGCTACACGAAGCTTTATTTCTAATGATGCGATTAAAAAGTTGAAACTGAAACCAAGGAAACTCAAAAATTTGATTAGAGCTAATAGCCCGATAGGAGGTTCTCTTATTCTTGATCAGTATTGTAGAGTACATGTTTCTTATTCTCGCTGCAAATTTCCCTTTGACTTGATCGTTATGAGTTTCTCTGGTTATGATGTCATTCTTGGGATAGATTGGCTGACAAAATTCGAGGCCGAAGTCAAATGTGCCGAAAGAATTGTCAAAGTTAAAACTAATCTCGGCAATGTATGTATCCCTTACCATGGCTCAGCCACCGACAGGAAAACATTCTGGTCTTCTCTAGAAGTTACCCCTACTTCTATTGAGGATATCCCTATCGTCAAAGATTACGCTGATGTATTCATAGAAGTTGAGGGCTTACCTCCGCATAGAGAAATCAGCTTCCGAATTGATTTAGCTCCGAATGCGAGGCCTGTCGTACATCCCATTCGGATAATGTTGCCAAAAGAAAGAGAGGAGCTGAAAAATCAAACCAAGCAGCTTTTGTGGAAGGGTCTGATCAGGCCCAGCTTCTCAGAATGGGGAGCAGCAGTGGTGTTCGTCCCAAAATCAGACGGTACTCTCAGGCTATGTGTAGACTACCGTGATCTCAACAAACAAACTCTGAAGAACAAATACCCACTGCCTCGTATAGATGACTTACTAGACCGCTTGCATGGAGCGCGAGTATTTTCTAGGATGGACCTAGCTACAGGCTTCCATCAACTTCGCATTGCAGAGGAGTGTGTGCCTTTAACTGCTTTCAGAGGACCGAATATCTTTTATGAATGGCTAGTAATGCCCTTCGGTCTATGTAATGCTCCAGCAAATTTTGTTGATCTGATGAACAGAGTGTTCAGAGATGTTTTAAATAAATTTGTGCTCGTGTTCATCGATGACATCCTCATCTTTTCTAAATCCACTGCTGAGCATGAACAACATCTAAGAGAAGTCTTAGAGATTTTGCGAAGAAATGTGCTGAAAGCAAAATTTTATAAATGCATATTTTGGCAAGAAGAGGTGAAATTCCTTGGCCATTTGTATCAAAGGAAGGCATCTCAGTAGATCCAGGCTAGATCTCAGCCATCCAAGAATGGAAGCAGCCTAGAACTCCCATGGAGGTTAGAAGTTTCTTGGGACTGGTTGGCTATTATAGGAAATTTGTCAAAGATTTTTCGAAGGTAGCCTGCCCATTGACAAACCTGACCAAGAAACATACAAAATTCAAGTGGACACCGGAATGCGAGACAGCTTTCCAAGAGCTAAAGAAGAGGTTGACCAATGCTCCTGTGTTGACCATCATAGATGACAATCAGGATTTGAAGTTCTGGACCGACGCCTCTAAGCAAGGTTGTTTCTTTTATAAATTAACATGTCAGAGATAACATTTTTTTCTTTGATGTCAAATCCTATTTTAACATGTTATCCCTTATTTATTTAAGGTATTGGTGCGGTGCTGATGCAAAGAGACAGAGTAGTCGCATACGCTAGCCGTCAGCTGAAACCGCATGAGAAGAATTATGTCATGCATGACCTTGAACTAATGGCCATTGTGTTTGCTCTTAAAATATGGAGGCATTATCTTTTGGGTGAGAAGTTTGAAATTTACACGGATCACAAATCCTTGAAACACCTTTTTACCCAAAAAGATTTGAATATGAGGCAGCAACGCTGGGTTGAATTTCTTGCATCATATGACCTGGATATCCTATATACTCCGGGAAAAGCCAACGTTGTAGCCGATGCGCTCAGTAGAAAGAATGCAGAATGCAACAATCTCATTATCGCCAGTCTCATTATCACTCCTACTTTGATTGATAAAGTTTTTGCTCTTCAGAAGAATGATAAATTTATTCAGAAGCTTTGTGAGTGAGTTCGTAAAGGCAAGGCCTCAAGTTTCCAGATTGACGATAATGGGACCCTTAGATTGCAAGGGCGAATTTGTGTGCCTGACATTGCTGAGCTAAAAAGAGAAGTGATGGATGAGTGCCACAAATCTAAAATCAGCATCCATCCAGGTGTAAACAAAATGTACCATGATCTCAAGCGCACCTTTTGGTGGAAATCGATGAAGAGAGATATTTTTATTTATGTTGTTAGATGTCCCACTTGTCAGCAAGTTAAAAGTGATCAACAGAAACTGGCAGGTTTGTTGCAACCACTGGGAGTTCCAGGTTGGAAGTGGGAGGAAATTTCTATGGACTTTATAGATGGCTTGCCCCGAAGCAGAAAAGGCAATGATAGCATATAGGTGATTGTGGATTGCTTAACAAAGTCTGCCCATTTCATCCCTGTTCGGTCCAACAGAACAGCTCGAAGTTTAGCACAGCTCTATCTTAAAGAGATAGTCAGACTGCATGGGGTTCCCAAAAGCATTGTCAGTGATCGGGATCCATTATTTACCAGCAAATTCTGGGAAGCTTTTCAAGAAGAGCTTGGGACCAAGTTGAATCTGAGCTCTACCTATCACCCTCAGACAGATGGCCAGACTGAGAGGGTGAATCGTGTTTTGGAAGACTTATTGCGTGCTTGCATCCTTGATTATGGCGGTTCATGGGAGGACCAATTGCACTTGGTGGAGTTTTCCTATAATAATAGCTACCAAGCAAGTTTGGGGATGTCACCGTTTGAATTACTTTATGGCAGGTCATGCAGATCTCTGGCATGTTGGGTGGAGTCAGGCAATCGACTAGTCATGGACCCCGACATGGTTCGTGAAGCATCGGATAAGGTTGACTTGATTAAGAAGCGCTTGTTGACTGCTCAGAGCCGACAAAAGAGCTATGCAAACCAGCGAAGAAGGAATCTAGAATTCTCTGTGGGTGATAGAGTATACTTGAAGGTTTCTCCTTTGAGAGGCATGATTCATTTTGGGAAGACGGGAAAGTTGGCATCGAGATTCATTGGTCCATTCCCTATTCTCGAAAGGATTGGTACTCTCGCTTATAGAGTGCAGCTACCTGACTGGTTACCAGGGGTGCATGATGTATTTCATATGTCTCAACTCTGCAAGCATGTTCACGATCCAGATCTGATAGAGTATGAATTAAATCAACAGGTCCTAGATATTGCTCCAAATCTGATAGTGAGGAAGGACCCGATTAAGATCATTGGCAAAGAAACCAAAATTTTGAGGAACAAGAGGATCAACCTAGTCAAGGTTCAATGGAGTGGGGATCCTAGAGACTGTACTTGGGAGACAGAGGATAGCATCAAAAAGGCTTACCCCAAGTGCAAAGTGGATATCTCCGAGTAACTCTTGTACTAAGGTACGTTTATACCAATTTACATTTTCCATCTTGGTTCCTACTTTTCTTCGTTTCCTTTTCGAGGACGAAAATTCTTAAGTGGGGGAGATTGTAACGACCCGGAAAATCCGAACCAATTTAAAATTTTTATTTTGAATTATTTGGTGGAAAAATGTGGCAGAAATTAAAAAAATTCATTTTTAAATAATATTAAAGCCAGTGGAAATAGTCAATTTTCAAACGATCTCTGTTTTCGACGAAACCACTTTTGTTGGAACCGGAATGTGGAATTATTGCTAGGTTTCAATTTTTCGAATTTTTCGAATTAATATGTGAGCGCGGCAAAGGAAAATGTGTTTGGTCGATTACAGTCAAATTTAATCGACTGAAAAATAGCCATTTTTCAAACAGTCTCAGAATTCGACGAAATTAGTTTTGTTAGGACCGTATCGTCATAACATAGAAAAATATATTTTTTCTGGATTTTTCTGAGTCCGTTTGTGGCCTCGGTGAATTTATTTATGCAGACGAATTAAATTAATAAAGGAATTAAATATTAAATTAAATAATACAGGCCACAGACAGCCGTTTGGGCTGACGGGACCTGTCCCATTGGATCCGGAATATGGGCTATTGACTAGGGTCACTTTCTGCTGGACTGAAATTGAACAGGTTTGAAAGATATGGATTTAATTGTAAAAATATATTAAATAATATTATAAATATTGGATTTTAAAACCCTAAGTTCACTATTCATCGTCTCTGCCGTCGCCCCCCAAATCAATGGCCTAAAACCATCAAAACTTCCTCCACAAATTCCCATCAATTCATTCAGTAAAACCAATACTTCCTTTTGACAATTTCGTAGAGCTATCTCTGCTCTTCAATTTAGTACGGGTTTGATCGAACCTTGTCGCCTGTGGTGGCCGAACCACCCCCGCAAACAGGCGCTGTCGCGACCGAAATTCCACCCCCCAGGGCCGCGCGAGTTGGACGTGGACCCCACCGCCAGGAGCGCCGCTCCGAGCTTCCCATCGTGACGCCCACCGATCAGCACCTCGACCTCTATACGGGCAGCGAACCCGAACCCTAGTTTTGAACCACAAGTAAAAACATACGGCTGATACTTTATTTGGGGAAGAAAGGTTATTTTCTTAAATAATTTATTAATTAATTAATTTAAATTGTTTTAAAACTTCATTTAACCATAACTGATTCATTTCAACTCAGAATTTGACGATTTCGGAAGCGTTGGAATCGTAACAGCGAATAGAATGTGTTGAGACTAAAACGGGACCATTCTAAACTGTTTGAATTTTGGCCAAAATCTGCAACGACTGTGAGATTTCTAGATTTTAATAATTAAATAATTTAATTTTATTTGTTATGTGAATCATTGTATGTTATTTCTGATCTGTGATAGGTGATTGTTGTATGGTTGTTAATATTCGTTGTGGTATCATGATATAGCATGTCAGTTTAGATCTGTGAAATTCTGATGCAATTTCAATAAAGTTCTCATCTTTATTGTTTTTATTTTTATTCTTTTTTTTTATTTTTATTTCCTTTATAAAAATGAAATAGGATAACAAAGATGTTATTTTGAATCTTTATTTTGTTTTTACAAAGTAAAATGAAAATTGAATCTTTGTTTGCTTTACAAACAAAGATGACATTTTGAATCTTTATTTTGTTTTTACAAAGTAAAATGAAAACTGGAATCTTTGTTTGCTTTACAAACAAAGATGACATTTTGAATCTTTATTTTGTTTTTACAAAGTAAAATGAAAAATTGAATCTTTGTTTGTTTTACAACAAACATGAAAAGTTAAATCTTTATTTTTGGTTCAACACATAAAATGAAAAGTTGAGTTTTTGTTTTGATTAACAAAATGAAAGGTAAATTTTATTTTGATTTGTAAAATAATAGCATAAGGAAAATTTCTATTTTGATTTGCAAAATAAAACAAAGGTTTGATCTTTATTTTTTATTTACAAAATAAAACAAAAAGTTAAATTTCTATTTTTGATTTGCAAAATAAAAAAAAAATTTAATCTTTATTTTTGATTTGCAAAATAATAACAAAGGTGGAATCTTTATTTTGACTTACATAAAATGAACAAAGATTAAATCTTTATTTTGTTTATGATTTATAAAATAAAGAAAGATTAAATCTTTTAAATTTTAATTAAAGGATAAACAAAGATTTGATATTTTATTTTGATTTACAATATAAAATAAAGATTAGATGTTTTATTTGATTTACAAATAAAACAAAGATGAGAACTTTTATTGTGATTCATCGAATTTATACACCAAATCATATATTGTGTTGTATGTGTAGACATTGAAATGACGATGTTGGGTAAATAGAAATGGTTAGACAAAAACCATTATTTTTGGTTATCATATTTTGACACCAAATTGAGTTGAGTCCCTATAGGAAAAATGTGCATTAAGAAGACGATTAGGGGAAATTTACATTTTTCTATTATAATAAAGAGTAATAGGAAATTTACATTTTTCTATTATTATAAAGAGTAATAGAAAATTTACAATTTTCTATTATAATAAAGAGTAATAGGAAATTTACATTTTTCTATTATAATAAAGAGTAATAGGAAATTTACATTTTTCTATTATAATAAAGAGTAATAGGAAATTTACATTTTTCTATTGTAATAAAGAGAAATAGAAAATTTACATTTTTCTATTATAATAAAGAGTAATAGGAAATTTACATCTTTCTATTGTAATGAAGCGAGATAGAAAATTTACATTTTTTTCTATGTAAAATATAAGATTTACCTTTTTCTAGGTGAAGATGAAAGATTTACTATTTTTCTTTGTAACAATGAAAGGTTTACATTTTCCAATGTAAAAATAAATGAATTTACATTTTTCATTGTAAAAGAAAAGGAGATAAAATATATACATTTTATAAAAACATAAAAAGTTCATTTTTATGTTATAAAAATGAAATAGGATAAAAAGTTCATTTGTATGTTATTAAAATGAAATAGGATAAAGAGCTCATTTTTATGTCTTTAAAACAAATAAAATGAAAAGTTCATTTTTATGTCTTTAAAACAAATAGGATAAAAGAACATTTTTATATAATTAAAGAAAGAGTACATTTTAAACATCATTTTTGTTGCATTAGAATTGGCGAACGAAAATGTCATTTTTATTGAATATAAAAATATACGATGTTGAAAACATCATTTTTGTCGCATTAGAATTGGCAGACAAAAATGTTATTTTCATAGAGTAAAAGGAATGAATTTTAATAAAGGGAATCACCCAATGGTTTATATATTTTATATAAATATAAAATATAAAATTAAATGAAACGAGCGCGGCAGTTCGTGTATCGACAATCGTAACTTCAAACGATTATATAGAAAGATCCGACCGTTGGATTTTTCCCAAAACTGGAACCGTTAGGACCGCTTTGGGAAGAGCTTTCCAACAATATAAATTTCATCAAAATCCGACGGTTAGATTTTATGATATGTGTAAATCAAATTTTGGTAAAAGCAGCGCTAGGGCCGCCCATTGACCCGAAACGTCATTTATTTATTTCGAGCTATTTTTAATAAACAAAAATAGCGATAAATAGTTATAAATATATATGAAATGTTTTAAATTATAATTATGCGACAATTATTTGAAAAAGCCGAGTTCAACTCATTTCAAATAATTGCACGGCGATTAAATCAAAGATGTAAGAAGACGATGGTTGAAGACCAGCGATCTTCACATCGAATGGACGATGACTTCTGATACCTTAGACTGATTTGCTCCCAGGACAGGGTTGAAGCAGTAATTGTCCGAACGTGTGTGTTGGTCGTGCGGATAAGCGAGTGCCTTTTTGGTGTCTCCGGTTTCGTTCAGACCCAGAACGGGCTTGTAAATGGATGCGTGTCTGAAGTTGAAATTCACTTCCTGTAATTAAATCGATTTCTATTAATATATGTCTGTCTGGTGGTAGAGAATTTTATTCTCTACTTAACACCCTGATACGTAGTAATGGTTATCGATTGCATGGCGTTGAATTGTCTACGTGGCACGCCAAGATGCAACGATCAAGGCTTTGTTAAAGAGCAAGCCTTGTGGTCGATGATCAAAGCATAGCCTGTTTAGGCATAGCTTTGTGTATAACGTGACTTCGCGAGCCTCACACCCCGGTATGAGTCAAAAACGGGATATGGAACGTAGGGTATGCATACGTTTCTTTCTACCTAGAAGTGGTGTTTGGGATTTAACACGGCCCGGCGTTTTACTATTTGGATTATGGATTGAGGTACCTCTTTTTTATAGGTCGGAAGTGGTCATATTATAGGTCCAAAGGGGCCGGGAAACGTATGTTCAGGAATTGCCAAGCCACTACCGTTAGGTTGGGACCTGCCCTACCGTTCCAAGGGTTGCCCATAGGTGTGATCCTGAGGCATTTGCTAGAGTGTCTCGAATCGAAAGAGGATGATCCCTAGCCTTAATTTCATGACAAAAAACCAATTCCCAATACAAAAACATATCGGTTTTGATTGTAAACTTATATACGGCGACATAGTAGGATGGGGTACTATGCCGTCTAGGATTGATATATTTATATTGAAGTATTTTAATACTGCTTAGACACTAATAATAATATTAAAATATTACTTTTCACGTATTAAGCATGTTTGATCATCACAAGGGAAAACTCTATCCTCCTGTGTGCGTTGCATTGTGTGATAGGACTTGAGTCTTATGATGATTTCATTTTTCAAAAGTCATTTCGCTGTTTTATACAAACTTTATAAAATTATGCACTGGCAATTCAATGGAATAAACCCGTTCCGGATTAGCGGCATGGTCTTGAGATTTGCCACGTATTTAGATAATTTAGTTAAGAATTCTCACACCAGTCCCATGACTGACTCGTAGTTTGTTTCACTTTTGCAAACTCGGGTGCCCTCTTTCCACACGGGCAGCCAATTGACAGGTTCAGGTGATACATTCTGTTTGGAGCTTGCTTGGACGGAAGAAGAAGACCTTTTCTCTAGTTTTACTTCTGCTTTGAGACATTTTACTTTTTTTAGCTTTGATGTATGTGACAGAGTTTGAGATTGTTTCTTTCCATTTGAAAACTTATTTCCCTTTTTGTTGAGACTCTTTATTTGGCTAAATTGTATCATGTACTGCGTACTCTGATGTATTTGATATTATGATGCTGATGACATTTATTTCCACTGCAATGGTTTATGTGTTATGATAATTATCTGAGATCTGTTTTTTGTTGTAAATATGTTGTATTCCAAAATGATTATCCTTACTTTCGGTCCACGGAAGTTTGGGGTCATCACATATACCTTATACAAACTTTTTTGTTTATTTATAGAAGTATTTTGATTGCAACCCTATACTTCAACATGTTATGTGAGTTGTTGACATGATTGACTTAGATGTAACCCATGTGCAAAGTGCTATAGTCTCATCCTAAATCTTTAAGATTCATCCGTGGACCACCAGAGTACTACCACTACAAAAGTGATCAAACGAGTTCAACCTCGCTTACCTCATAAGCAGGGAGCAAGCGCTATATGACCGATGGATTTGACGCGACCTATCTACACTCGGGGGTATTAAGGATTCTATCTGTTGGCACAATCCTAAGCCCAATATACTTGACACAACCTACCTATTCTCAGGCATACACAGGAGTTGGTTTGTTGGCACCACTTCATTTACCTCCTAAACTAGGGGCAAATGCCATAATCCCGGTGGACACAAGATGACTTATTACACTCAAACATATTCAGGAGTCTATCCGTCGGCACCACTTAAAGCTCAATGCGTACGAAACGACTTACTTATGCTCATACATATTTAAGAGTCTATCTATTGGCACCATCTTTAAGCCTGACGGGTATGACACGACATTCCATTTCTGTGCATGATTAGGAGTCTATCCATTAGAATGATCTCAAGATTACCAAACTAAAATGTGGCTAGAGTCAAATGTGATCCGTCCATTTACTCATCGAACCGCACTATTGGTAACTTTCTTTATGCATAGTATGTTAAGTTATGAAAATGACTAATTTGCATACATGAGTGCACCAAACCGGCGAACCAACAATGCCATCAACTCTAACTCTAATGAAGCGATAAGAGAGTACAAAGGATGAACCAACAACGTCCACCACTTAAATCCTCGCAATTTGGGATCAATGACCGCAATGAGGTCCCAAGAGTGGAATTTCTAAACCCGAACTTCACACGACTTACGATTGAAAGGAAGTCTCGACAGCAAAGTTATCACACCTAGGCTTCACATGACTTGATTTCATCAGGAGTGAAGAAATGAGAAACATGAATTTAAGTGCAACAACAAGTAAATTATGTAATTACCAAAAATGGAAAGTATAAAAGAAACTCGAACACTCAAAATGATATGTAATCTAAGAAAAGTCAACTTTCATTCACATGTAAAAATATATTTCTTTCTAACAAAACAATGTACATGAAAACCACATCGTTCCTCCAAAAGTGAGGGTCGTACTCGCCTAACCTATCAGCCTATAGAAGTAAAACTATTACAAGCATAATTTTGATGAGCCACCCTTCTTCTTCTTCTCAGACTCGGGCTTGGTTGGCTCATCGTCTTCCTTCTTCCTCTTACTCTTCTCTCCACTTCCCTCGGATCCCTTCAGCTCTTTGGGTGGTGTAGGTTTGGGACGAAGCCTCAGCTCAAAGCCCTTAGTCGGTTCCCCTATGTATTCTCGCACTTCTTCGTCGGAGATATCTGTCACTCAGGGGAGGATGATATTCAGTGGAGGAGGGGTAGCTTAGACCATGACTCCAGAGGTCTACAATTTCATGGATTTTCTATAAGACTTCATCTCGGCCTTCTTATCCTCTTTCTCGGCCATTTTTCAAGCCTCCTCCTCAGCTTTCCTCTTTACTCTTCCTCGGCCTTCTTCTTCTTGGCCTCCTCCTCTGCTCTTTTCAGGGCTGCTTCTTCTTCGGCCTTTTTGTGGCCTCTTCCTGGACTCAGTATCAGGGCTTATCTTTGGATTTTTCCTTGGTCTCCTCGTAGGTTTTGAGCAATGCTAGCCCTCCTCTTCACCTCAATCTCCGTCGGTTTCACTAGCTTGTGGGCCCGTTGTTTTCAACCAGATCACACATCGCTAACCTGCATGCTTCCACCTGTCCGATCACCATGGGATCCACATCATGCATCCCTTTCTCCTCCTCAAAGATGTGGGAGAACTCTGCCATCTCCCAAAATAGGAAGCTCTAGTCATCCTCGCTCAATTCCAAGCTCGCATAGATGTCAATAGGCCTAAACTCATGGCCCATTTTCGTCTTATATGCCTCGACATCAAATGCGGGCCTGGCACCTATGGTGGTCCCGAAGTCAGATGGGATCCTCATTCTAAGAGTAGCTGCACATCTGAGAGGAAGACATGTTGGTCTACTTCTACTTCTTGTTGTCATTCTTTCAAATATTGGAGAGAAAGTGGATATACCTCCAAGCATCTACTGCGTGACCTTCATCGACGCAAAGCCTTCAGCTATTAGCGGAAGAAAAATCCTGGTGCCCAGTCCTGGATGCTTGGAATCATACTCTGAGTCTTAGAAGCTTGTGTGGATGTGCCACCAGTGGAAGCGGGTGGAATGACTTATTATTTGGAAACACCACCTTCAATTTCATGAGCAGACACAATGCTTTCAGAAACGATTGCCTTCCATTTCTCTACAAAAATTCTTTCCACGCTTCTGCTTCGACACCTTCCTTAAGCAACACTTTTCCTTTTGTCAATACCCAACGCTTGTCCTCGTTCAGATATTGGGCAATAGTCGCCCCTTTGTCCATCGCATCCACATCCTTGGAAGCAGCCTCATCTTTTAACAACTTCTCCCAGGCTAGAGCAAGCATCCAAGCATCATCCTCTATGCACGAAATTCCACGATATCAATGAGCTCTTGGCATAAAGACCCAGGATTGCTAGCTCAATCGCTCTCTACCTTTGCATGAGCCTATCTTGATTTGGCTATAAGCACCTTTAATTGGGCCTTGAATTCTTCCTTAGCCACTTCTGCTTAGCCCAGCACCTCTCTGTTGGATGCCTCTACCGCCTTCTTCTCTTTCTTTGCCTGCTCGACCTCAGCACGATTTGCTTATATTGTCTTTTTGAGCTCCTCATTTCCCTTTCATTAAGCGTTGGGCCTCTTCATCTCTCTCCGTAGCCATTAATTTTCTTCGGTTAGCACTTGGTTAAATTTCCTAAGTTGCTTGACCTCCTCATTGTCTTTTTGTAAGAGGAGTTCCTCCTCGGTAAGCGGACAATCTAGCTGACAAGAGGCCGCTACATCTTTATGTATCTCCTTGGATTAAACAATCGCAGCTCCAGCTTCCTTGGTTCTTTAATTGGCAGCCTCCAACTCATCCCTAATCCCTTAAATCTTGATATCATGAGATTTGATTCTCTCTTATCAGCATTAGCCCTGAGATTCAGATCATACAATAATGTTGTTCTTTATGAAGATTAGCTTAAAGAGTCTTCTACCATACTACGGTATAACCTGGTACTAGTTTTAAGCATCATATACCCAGACCCAAATCTCTCTGTCTATCTCCATTGGGAATTTAGGATGGGTGCAGCTTAGGCATCTAGATCATCTCCTCGAAGTAGAATCCCAGAAAATACTTCTTCAGGTAAAAGCTTTCTCTCCTCTAGAGTAATCTTTGGAAGGTCGAAATTCATTTCCACCACATGGACATGCTTTCTATCTCCCCTTCCACCTTCTCTTGATCCTCTGTTGAGCCTCTCTATGTCATTGTCTTTAATCACCGGTGCAGGTAATATATTTTGTCGAAGGCACATGAAGGGGAGGAATGGGATCCACAAACTACCTTATGCGTGCTCATTTACTTTGTCCTTCTCTCAGCATCAGACGGTTTTATGCTCGATGGCGGAGACACCGAGCACCAGGGATAGTCTTGATGACGACGACCCCTATTATGATCATGGGGTTACCTGGGCTTTGGTTCTCACAACTGCGAACTCTTGAGAAAAGTGCCTATAATTTGTGCCTTTGGTCGTCAGGAACTCCTAATCTCTGATCTCGCTCTCTGTCGCTTTCTCGAATCATAATGCATGCACAAAGCAAATATTGAATCAGAAGCGAACTTCCCACAAATGCACAGGTTAAGCGTTGTATTATGCGATGCTTATAAGTGTGTGTGTGTGTGTGTCCTAGTGTTCCCTTATGGACCAGTTGTTGGATTGCTTGAAGAGGTAACCTCCCCAACGTTCAGCTAAAAACTTTTAACTTTTGTGTTGCTGAGTACGTTTCGATGGGGAATTTATCCAGGTCTTTGAACTAACCCTCCACTTCCATCAACGTAGTGGTCTCAGAGGTCGTGACTAGAGAAATTAGTCTGAAATTGTGCAGTTAAAGCACTTAGCGGTTCTATGGCGGTGGAGGTGTCAAAAGTTGTAGCGGAGATAACACAGGGAAATAGCGGGGCTATAGGGGAAGTGAAAAAATGTTCATTATATATAAAACTAAGTATTTAAAATTAATTAATTATCATTTCCACATCATTTTTGTTAAAGAAATTTATATTAATTAGTCTTATATAGCAACATCAGAGAATTTAATGATTATGACACTAGATTTGATGGTTATAAAAGATTTCCTCCTTACATTGGGCACTTATGCCTTAAAATTAGCTCTTTATTCTAACTTTTTTGATATATTTTAAAAGAGATCTGGACAAGTTATCCTATGGATATTAATATTGCTAAAGCAGTTGCTAAATAGCCTTGATTTAGTGGGTATGGCAGAAAATAGCAGGGCTTAAAGTAGATCTACCATTCATCGGGGCTAAATTGAAATAGCGTAGTGGACGGACAGTGCTATAGGCTATAACGGGGATTTTGCGGGGTTTAGCGGGACTTTAACTGCATAGGTCTGAAAGCCTCTCCCAACCTCGTCTTCTGTATTGGAGAAGGAATGAGGCTAGGTTGCAAACCATCTCCTCTGGATGACTCCTCCTCATCACCGCCTTCATGGGAACATATGTTTCCTAAGCTCTGGCTTCCTCCTCTTCGATTAGGGTCACGACAAAAGGCACATCCATATGAGGACTCATAGCTATATGTCCTCCCTTAGCTTCAACATCTCCATTCTTCATCATCATTTCTATGGCCAATCGATAAACCTTTAGGAACCTAATCTAGTAGATGAAGAAGGTAGTCAAATAGCAAAGTTTATGCGTCACAGAACATTCCTAATATTCCTCAACACCACGACTCTCTGAAGATAGACATTGCCCCTTGGAATTCGGGGGATACCTACCACAAAAAATATTAAGTTAGTTTAGATATTATGACTCAATTAACTTAAAATTCAATGTGAGTATTGAAGCACTTACGGCTAGCGAGCCACCTCCTCGCAAATCTGGGAGGACATCTAAACATTAAACCAGTCGTGTTTGAAGTAGCCGAGTTTCTTCCATCCCCCATATGAAATGACTGTTGGCATGTGCTTGTAAATAAATGAAGGAAGGTGAGATGTTTCTTCTCTTTAGGTAGTAGAGATATTGGATGTCCTCCCTAATCGGTTGTATGCCCAAGTTTTATATGTGCAGGATGTAGATGCGGAGAAGAAAAGCATACACGGTTGGATAAAGCTGTGTCAGTGCTAGGTGAAAGAATCACACCATATCTCAGATGTATGCGCATGAAGGGGTCGCACACCCAACAAAATACATGTTCTGTTCCAAGCAATATACCCTTCTAGGGATGCGAGCACCCTATCACCCCTTCTAAGGGCCAAGATATCATATCGAGGTAATTGTACCTCATGAGAATCTACCTCAGCGCAACTTCATCAATTTGTGAGGCAATCGAGTCTGGGGGATTCTCAAGAATATCAGTATCACCCATCATATTTGGTGTCATTGGAACATCTTCTTATTTGCCGCCTGCATCCTCCACCTCTTTCAGGCTACCTCCTGCTGGCTCTGGCTCTTTTTGAGCAACTGTTTCATCTACATGCTCGTCCAAATGTTGTGATCCTTCTAATTGCTCTACCTGATCGTGCACGTCGGGTGTGCTCGCTTGTTGAGAAGGGGTAGAAGCTTTAGAGCTCTCATGTTCACAAGCTATTGGGTTAGAATCATATGAAGATTCGTGTGAACTCGAAGATGGTTATGCAGCTTCAACCGACAAGCCTTGGAGTCATCTAGAGCTTGGCAATGCCATTACAAACTATATATTCAAGATAGTTACATTTGTTAGCATAATAAAATCTGTAACCCGCTGTATTAGTGCAAACTAACTTGGAACGTGCAGTGTCAGGAATGCTGATGCAACTACGGTAAAATCATTTTGGGATAAGGTGACAATCTCCAGTTTATTAAACTAAAGCTATCATCGTCGCTAACCAATGTCGTGGAATTCGATCCGAGTCACGATTACGTTGTGGTTGGGTTAAGAATCGAGTTTTGAAATCGATGGTTTAGTCATATATCCATAGTCTAGTTTTATGCTCTAATCCTACGTGCATGTCTGAATTATCAATCTAAATAAATTCTTTTTTCGATCGTTAAGACATTTGTAACAACCTTGATTTTAGTAAAACATTATTAAGTAATTTAATCATAAGGGTAAATTGGAATAATGTGATGGAGGAAGTAATGGGATTTGTTTTAATGAATCAAGTAGAAAGTCGGCCTTGTAACCTAATAAACTAAGTGAAACATTCATAAAGCACGAGGAGGGAAAAATTAGAGATTTTGGCCCTTGTATATATTGTAATGTTCTCCAACATTTTCACTTACTTTCTCATTTCAAAACCTAAACTAAACTACAAGAAAACCCTATGAAGACTTGCCATTACAAGTAGGAAAAGAAGAAGAAGATAAAGCTAAGAAACTTAGAAGCTTGGAATACATCAAAAAAATTCACCATCCCTATCCGGTCAAGGTAAATAATAAACTTACCTTTATGGTTTCAGTTATTAAGTTCTAGCCGAAAGTTGTGCAGAATGTTTGTTTGGTTTTCTGTTAATCTTGATGTTTTGTGTTGTTGTGAATCATCCATGTTTAGTTAGGTGTCATAAGTTGGTTTCAGATGTATTGTTTTATAGTTTAAGTGGAAGATGGTTCGTATGTCCCTATTATATGTGAACAACCTGCTTTTGTAAGATTGGCAGTACAAGTGAAGATGATTAGGTACAAGGGAAAACTCTTAAGAATCCCCAAATAACGTGAAACTGTTATATAATGTGTGTTGAATGTTTATGGAGATGAGTTTCGAAATTCATGAATCATTATGCTTGTATGATTTTTTTATGAATTTCCTAAGGGTGCATGCTTTAGGAAAAGATTATGCGTTAATTTCTTTTCTTTGGCAAAGCCGACCGGCTTTTATAGTGATCTGTAACACTTACTATTATAACAAATAATAATTACAATAATAACAGGAGTTTGGTAGCTTGCCAGACTACTATTTCAGTTTTTAAAGTGAACTGTCCACTACATACAGCATTTTAAGTGGGTCGTCCACTATTTCTATTCCAGATTATAGGACATGAGCTAGTTAAAATACTAGACTACTATGTCTCCACGCAGGGAGATAATGACTTATTACGTTTCATTCTTCACGTAAAAGAGCAATAACATTTCGAATACAAACAAGGACACTTTACAGAAACTATACAAATTACACTGCACATGTACAATACACAGTACAGCTAAAAGTAATAGCAAAGCAAAGTGTACTCCAAAAAGTGACATGTTAGGCAGCACTAGGTTGCTCCTTGATGTCACCAAACAACAACAAAAATTCACATCTAAGATTACATGGAGAAGTGGCCAACGACCATCATGTGCGAGGTGAGTGATAACTGAAAGTAAAAGGAAGGAGATGACATTCTCAGCCAATCCAGCAAAGTTCGAGTAGAAGCTTCACATAATTGCTAAATAAAACTAAGCAGAATGTGTACCAGAACACCATTACCAATAAGAGTAGCACAACAACAATAATAACTTAAATTCAGCATTGACATGGTTATTTGACATTAAACATTCCATAGACCAGATAGAGGTCAATCACTAGCATTAGGAGAACAAAAGCCACAATAGAATTGCAACACATCGAAAGCATAACTTCACCCATGCGCTGAGCTTATGCAGCCACGCCCAACCAATGACCATAGTCTGCACCCACAGCCTCCCATCCCAAACAACAAAAACCAACAGCCAAGAACCAAAATGACAACAACCCATAGAACATCCCATACTTTATCACCAACTCATCACCAACCAAGTCAATCTAATCCACATTGAATAACCATCACCCAAAGTACCATCACAACCAAATAGGAAAAATGCAAAACTAAGGAAACGAATGTAGTTACTGCGAACCTAGGACTCACATGTCAGTGACAAGCCTCCACAGTCCAAACAAGTCGACATAACTCCATATCTTCACCTACCACTATTCATTACCCAACACCGTAGACTCAACTAACGCACAATATCCCTAAATCTCTTGACATATTCAGGCTAACATCGAACGGTTATACACTAGGCAATGAAGCATGGAGTCGCCTGGGGACCTGATGTAGCGCATTATGGAAAATCGTATGTGTGGGAAGAAGCATCAGCGCAGCAAGGTCACAACCAAAAGCATTGGAATCTAAGAGAAGCCGCCACGTTAGGATATGGAGGGGAGATTGAGACGGAGTTGGCCAAGGGTTATCAACCAGGCCTTGGAGTGGAATTTGAGATTTTAGAAAAAGATAGGGTTATATCTAAAATTAATATCTTGGTTCAGGATAAGAGCCACGCAAACAAAATCAGGAAAGCTGAGAAGAGAGAGCGAAGGAACGTGAAGCGATTTGAGTTGAAGAGGGAGAAAATGATTGCAGAAGTCGAAGAAAGGAAGAAAAGGAACGAAATCTTTTCACCATTAACAACTCCTTTTTTTTATTTTTTTTCCGAAAATCTAGTATTACCATATAAGTTGTTAGACCCATGTATTTTGTATTTTTATGAAGTACAAAGTATTGGGAAATTTTATACACTTTATTTAGAATATTTTTGTAAACCAATAGATTTTTGAGAAATATAGTGAAGTTGGTGAGTAGAAATACTGTAGATAGAAATAAATTAGTTTTGTACGGAATTACTGTCAATGCCATTTCCAAAACAGGAATCTCTCCTGCTAACGATCAGGACTCACTTCAGATGCACTGAATAATTGAAGTATCACGTGTGATGCTTGAAGTATTCAGGCTTCTACCTCTCACCTTTGGGTTTAGGATCCAAGCTTATATATACATTTTGGTTTTAAAAGACAGCCATTCTGCTGAAGGCTACTGCCTTGACTCTTTCGGCTATGTCGGAGGGGTGTTTTTCTATAAAAGAACAATATCATTTATATATTTACCTATGAAAAAAATCTAGGTGGTTCTTCTGAAAGGAATGGGGGTTGAATGCCTCTAGGTCTTTCGTTGGCATCGGAAGGGCCTTTAATCCTATGCTTCCAAAGGCCTTGAAGTTGTTGCTTACATATACATGCCTTTATATTGTCTTCATAAAACCCTTCCTTAGGTAATGAAGCAGCTGCTAAAAAACTTTCCCTAAAATCAAATGTTTTAAGGCATTGCCTCTTTAGCTGCCGGCATCAGTGATGACAATGTGAAACTTTTATCTAAATAGTATCTATATATTTTCTAAAATGAAATAGAGGCCTTGTCTCTATTGCTTGCGATCATTTCAGGACATAGGCATTGGTTGTTGTTAAGCAAGTGAAGCCGGAAGGGCTTCCCCTTTTGTAATAGTTTGGAAATGGACTTTGATATCATTACAAAAGTCGAAGTTGATTAAAGCTAATACAGGTGTCGGGTATAATGTGAAGTATGTATTCGTTAATTTCCCTTGAAATGTTATGTAGTGGTTGTGGATTTTGTTAGGTCGTAACATTTATGCGGGGAAAGAAGGGAGGTTCCTGACACTCACCGGTAAATAAAGTAATGTTAAATGAATGAGAATCCATTGCTTCGCGTAATACAGAGGGATTTAGAAAAGGAACCTTTGATTTCATGTTAGTAGGGAGGTACCTTGCGAAGCACTGAAAAAAATTGAATGGGACGTCGGTTCCGTATAGATGGCTTGTAGTGCCTTAAACCATCGAAAGGGAGCCAACAATAGAATTTAGGTTTGCCTCTGTTGTCTAGCAAAGTAGATCTTTGCGAAAGCACGAATGAGGCATAATTGTGGAGGGAATCCATCGTGTGTTGTTTAATGCATGTTTGTGTTTGTTGTTGAATATTTATAAGTTATATTATGATAAAAGAACTAACCATGGTGGTATGGGGGGATGTAGGGTTAAATACTCTCGTATAAGATACTAATAAGAGGGAAACCCGTCCCCTTATGCGTTGTAATCTTGTTAAATATCATTGATGTCGAGTAATAATTATTATCCACACCAGTCTTCTTGACCAATCTATAGTTTATGTTTTCCCCTTAAAATCACACGTGCTCATTTGAGCAAGCTGAGGGATTTGGTGTTTCAGGTGTTAGCCATGAATAAAGTTCCGAAGGCGAAAATGTAGATAGCTACTTAAGAAGCGTTGTTGTGTTTTGTTTGTTGTTGTCTTTATGCATCATCATGTATTTGAATGTCATTATCTATATACTTAGATCATCCAAGGGGACATCTTTATATGTCGCTCTTAGTGTTATTTTGTCATAATTTATATTTTCTCTGAATGGGTTCTTTGTTCGGTTATATAAATGAATTATTTATAGGGTGCGTTTTTTACAGGTCCATGTTAACGTTTTAAATTAGGCTCAGGTCCGGTCATAAACTTATTGTAAATTTAGTCCCTATTTTTCAAAAAAGCAACAAAAAAAAATCACGTAAATTTGTAATAAATTAAAACAAATAATCGTCAAAAAATTCAGATCAAAAAAATATCAAAAACAACGTCAAAATAAAAAATTACACAAAAAAGAAATGCAGTAAAATACGTCAAAAGATGCATATAATTCGACTATTTGCATACATATATGCATTTTTTTCAAATTTGCGTCTAAACTGCAGTGTAAATGCGTACATATATGCACATATTTTAAATACATGCATATTCTGATGCACTGATTTAAACCATACATACATACGCCCAAATTTTTCAACTTTGCATATATTTTGACATATTTGCATACACCTATGCATTTATATTGAAAAACTGCATACATGTACGCAATAATTCGATAGGCGTGTACGACTATATGCATGTATATTCAAATAGTTGCATATATGTATGCAGATATTCGTAATAGTTACATACATTTATGCGACTTTTTTTTTGGTCGAGAGCTGCTGACAATATTTCCAGATTTTAGATTTTTTTTATTTTTTATGTAACAGCGCATTTTTTTTCTTTTCAAAACTGGAAAAAGCGAAGGGAATAAACTGGAAGGCAGAAGGGACCAATTCTTTTGGGCGGCACGTGAATTTTAGGGACCGGAAACCCATCTAAAACTATGGTTGGACGTGGGTTTTATTTTAAACATTTTTAAGGACCCTAGCCTAATATTCACTTATTTATATACAAATGAATATTTGTGAATATTTTCATACTCTCATGTTATCCATTGTTTAGACTGAATAACATTGATTTTTCTATTACCTAAAGTTAAAACAACAGGTGATTGCAACACCTGTAGCATTTAGCTTCTGACATTAGAAAGTGAGATGTTATAACATTAGATGATGATACGTTCGATTTGAATCCCAACCCAACCGCGACATGTCACGAAACGATCCAACTTTCTGTATTCAACTTTTGAAGTCAAAATTTTCTATGTCTTTCGGGACCCGAATTTTCATTTTGTATCCTCCCAGCTCTTGAAAACTTCAACTCCTAAACCACAAACATGAAAAAACTCTAAGTGTCACGGGATACGAAATTTAATTTCATATCCTTAAGTACTTAAGTTTTTATCCTAACCTCCTCTAATTCTCTACGACTCCAGCACCGATCCCTTAGAATTCCTGAATCTTGTATCCTCGAAGTCTCCTCCCTTCGAAGCTCAACTTTTTTTCTAAGTCCTCCGAGATATAAAATTTTCATCTCGTATCCCCACTACTTATCAAAAAATTGATAATTCCTCTGTGATACCCAATGACTTAGCGACCCCACGACTTAGCCAACTTCCACCCAACTCCTCCTTCCTCCTATATTTTATTACCCATAACTCCTCAAAATTTCGTACTCCATTATAGAGTCTCTTCGAGCACCACAAATCTCCATGTCATAACCAACAAACACCACCAATTCATCCACTGGCCTTGACAACAACCACCAAGTCCTTGTTGTCGTCCATCTCCACACAGTAGGAGGTCAGTAAATCAACGAACTCAAGTCAGAACCCAACGCAAACCCATTTAAATCAAATGGGAAATCTATGACTAATAAGGATTGGTGGATGGAGGGATTATGGTGGTCTTGAAGAACTCAAAGTGGTCAGAAGGATGTTCTGACGGGGCACAACGAGCTTAGGGAACTTAGGAATTTTTGGGTATCGAAAATTTTCTAAGTTCTCTAGAGCACGAAATGGTAGAAAGAGGGGAAGGGGAACTATATATCCTACTTGCACATGGAAGGAGAAGGAATTTTTTCCAAGTGTTTGGAGATCAGTACCTATCCCTGGATCGGTACCAATCCCAACACCAAAAAAAAATGATGAAAAGGGGGGAGAAGGAAGAAACGGATAACTCCAGATCGTTGAAAATCTCTGAACTCAAAACAACAGCCACAATTGTGCATACATGTTTTTAGAATTCGATCATCGAAACGAACTCGATTCATTAACCAATCATGTACTCACCAATCTTAACGATGCAATAGCACTTCTAATGACCAAGTACAAATCTGATTATGTTTCCAAAACTAACGTACGCAATCGTACGTTTGATGCATACCATCTCTACTATGTTTCCTATTACAACACTCCAATCTTATCATGCAAAATCATGTCCAAATGTGTGATTGCGTACATGACTCTAAGTCGGCAATGACTCATTTATGCCTATGTTTCCTATTATAACACTCCAATCTTATCTTGCAAAATCATGTCCAATTGCGTGATTGCTTACGTGACTCTAAGTCGGCAACGGCTCATTTATGCCTCGTGTAAGCAAGAGTCGGTGACTAATGTTTAATTTCTTGATTCGATGGAGATTAGATACTCATCTGAGCAAACAGACAGGTTCCATTTCGAGTAACCAGAACTCTCAGCAACGTTGGAACTCCCCACTTGTACCAATGTGCTTCGACAAAGCGCCATAGCTACTCGAAAATGACATACTTCCTAGAATATGATTCTTTATGAAAAGGTCGTGATCATTTGCTAGATACAACTTGGAGATATTTCAGTTACTAGAAATACTTGTCTTATTTCAAAGCACATCATGTTAACGCAAGACATACATTAGGGGGGAAAGTGTTACCCAGCCGTTTGGCCCGGCTAGCATAAGCACTCCAGACCAACATGACTTGATCATCGCATGGATAAATGACTCAAAATTGTCGTCCGAACACCCAAAAGTCAAGTTTAGATGGAGTTGTGCAAGTAGGATCGTCCTATCTCATCAAAACAGCTCCTTGATGGCTAAGCATTTGGGAATCGGTATAAACCATCTTCAGGGATTGGTATGTATCCCCATATTCCAAGATGCTCAACAAAATGTGTCTTTTGGGATTGGTACAACTCCCCGAAGACATCTAGGATCGGTACGACTTCCATAATCACTAAGAATTCTCTAAGTGTTGTTGGATCAGTTAGAACTACGAGGAGATGTTAGGATCGGTGTGAATCAAGGGATACTTCAGGGATCGGCGACAATCACGAGTAATTAAGGGGTTCGGTGTGAATCACGAGATATACATGGGATTGGCATGAATCTTGGATCAACACAATTTTACACCAACCTTCAAAGCCTTGGGAATCCTGATCCACGAAGTAATTTCCCATTAGAATTCAACCAAAGATGGAGCAAGGCAAGAAGAACATGTCCACAAGCCTAATGTTCCCGAAAGACAGGGCATTAGGGGTCGGTACCGATCTCTCCCATGTCCTTTCTTGGGCTTTGGGCCATCTCCCTGGACCTCTTCCCACGTATCTACTCACTTTCCCTTTATGTCTCTGCCTATAAATAGCCCCCAGCCAGCATTATTAAGAGCACTTTTGGATCTTTGGCAACTTGAAATAATTTGTAAGGGCGAGTAATATTCAGTTCGAACCGAATTAACTGATCAAACTGGTTTATTTCAGTCGGTTTGGTTCGGTTTTAAAACTAAATCGGCTTGAATTTGGTTTGTAAAATATATTTTTTGGTTATCGGTTTAACCAAATTAACCGAAAGTTTAATTTATTGTGTAAGTTTATGGTATTCTAGTATTTTAAATAATTAGTTTAGTAATATAAAACAAAGGTGTTTGCTGCAAATAAATTAAATTTTATTGTTGTTGACTTACTTTCTGGTAAAAACTGTCACATATGGAATCTTTGAATAGCATTGCGCTCAAGCATTGAGAACATCGTCGGAAGACAGGAATCGATTTGATTGAAGTTGCATCACAAACAAAGAATGGCCCGAAACTCCTATCAGATGACCTATTTTAGGCCTGAAAACATCAACTACGGAGCGTTGCTTAGTAACTCTTGTATCCCTTTGAATTAGCTTCAGGTAGAGCTTTCGTTTTGCTAAAACGGACTTACAGTTTGGAAGTTACGCCCGTTTCCGTGAACGGGTGTAATTTGGCATCAATCGGCAATTGCTTGGACGAAGCGTTGGAGACTTGGACCGGCTCGTGACCTGGCTTGGGTCACCCCCTTTGGCTCGTGGGCTTCTCTTTGACTCGCGCCTTCCTCGGCTCGTAGGGTCAAAACAGTGACATCGGCTCATGGATCACTACCCACCTCCGGCTCGGCTCGTGATGCACCTAGGGACCATGACCCGATCCCCTCCCCAGCATCGCCATGACGAAGTCCAACTCGCATACACAAGGCACCTGAACTCGTGGCTCATGAGGGGCCCAGCTCGGTTCGCCCACTCATGACCACGAATCGCCTGGAGCCAGCAGCAGCACATTGATTTTTGACCTATTATGATGGCTATTTCCACTCCTACGAACCCGAATCCCATTCCGCATGGCATACAACGACTTGGAGAGGATTTCTCCACGTTTCCGAATTCATTTCGAGATTTTTGGGATGCGTACCACATGTGTCACGAACCGGTTTCAGGAAATGGCTATAAATACACCATTCGGAGGCATTTTGAAGGATCTTTTGCCTCTAACTCCTCACGGCTTCCACAATTGTTCTAAGCGAGGCCATTGCTCAACATAGAAGCCAAACTCCACAATATAACATGGGGATTTTGTGTATAATCTTCTTATTTCTTACTCTTTTCATTGTAAACACGAGGATTTCGTGAATAAACCGAGAGAATTGTACTTGTGACTTCTTAGTATTTAAGAAGACATAAAGTGGACGTAGGCTTGGTTTGATCCGAACCACTATAAAAGTCCCGTGTGTTCCCTGTTCTTTACTATATTTCTGCATTTATCCTCTGTGATATGCGATTGTGAGGACTTCACACCACATTTGGGTGTTAGTACCAGAATTAGGTCTAAAATTTTGGCGTGCTGGGCAGGGGGGTACACGATACAACTTCAACTTCTAGATTGGATTATTTGGCTACTAGATCAGTGGCAATCAAAAGGAAGGAAACTGGAACTTACTCTCATGCAGAGGATTCTGAAGGCACTAGAAGCGAGGCAAGCCGGGGGGCATCTTCTCATGGAGATTCTTCTGCATACTTGACCAGAGAAGAGATGGACGGCGATCTCGCTGAATTGAGAACCCAGATGGCAAGGCAAGATGATCTCCTTAGGAAATAACAGGAGGTGATCAATGGATTCTTCGCTCGGATGGATGGAAGGCCGAGCAACACTCAAGTCATTGGAAATGAAGCCACCGAAGCGGCTCGTGCATCACATGGACTCGGGGGCAACCCCCTCATTATTGGAAATGGCCAGGTTCGACATACTTCAGCTCCAGTTTAGACGGACACCAGATTACGAGCTCCCGCTCCTCAACAGCATCAAACGGCTCGTGGTGCACCCCTGGACCACGACACGGCTCATGGTGCACTGCCAGGCTCACGAATTGGTCCCAACAACTCACTCCCACCTACTCACCAACAACAACCTGTTCGTGACCTACTTCCGGGACCCAATCAGTTTGCCCCTCATAGTCCACAAATCGGCCTCCACGATCCGCTCCCAGCAGCTCATCAACAACTCCCTCCTCCTCTTGCATTCAACGCTGGGGGCACCATCTCTGATTTAGGCAATATGCAACAACTTTTTGAAGGAAATCAGCTAGCAGATTTGATTGAATGCCTCTCGAGAGGCTGTACTTATCAGAATGACTTGGATGACGTCAATCATAACCCATTCACTCAAGAAATTAAGAATTCTCGTAATCCCCTAAATTTCAAACTTCCATAACTGGAGCCTTACAAAGGCAGGACGAATCCTACCGTGCACCTAATGCGCTACAAACTGCATTTGGAAGTTCAATCGGCAATCGAAAATGTCATGGCTAAACGTTTTCCCCTCTTTCTAACTGATATAGCAGCCATGTGGACTCGGCAGTTAGAAACGGAATCGATCGATAGTTGGAACATGTTGGTCACACGCTTTATTGAATAATTTCGGGTTCACATCGCCCGACCCAAGAATGTGATGTCGCTCACCACAATCAAGCAGAGACCAAGAGAAACTCTGCGTTCATTTCTGGAAAGATTCAACGTTGCAGCAACATCTGTTGACCGACCTGGGCCATCCATGGTATTAATGGCAGTAGTATTCGGCGTTCTAGATAACTCGGAATTCAAAAAATCTTTGTACCATGATCAACCGCGAAATCTTGGCGAATTCTACCTTGAAGCAGATAGATTTCTGCGGGAGGAAGATGCAACTTCCGAGAAGAAAGTTCTTGATGTCAATATGCTCAAAGACGGAGAACAGTCTGGTTATGGAAATGGCAAGGAAAAAGCTACTATCAAGAATGACCGCAACACTCAGTCGCGGAGAGGGCCCAGATTTGAAAAGTATTCTGAGCTCAGTGCTTCACTATTTGACATCTACATGAACACAAGCGGTGTTGTCTCCTACCCAAAGCCTCGTAGGAGGGAGCCATCGCAAAGAGAACGCGACTCTGGAAAACATTGCATATTTCATGATATGGATGGTCATGATACAAATGACTATAGGCACCTGCGTGATTTGATCGAGGAATGGGTTAGACGTGGAGAGCTACCCGAGTACGTGAAACAACCAACAGCGCATGCACCCGTGTTGCCACCTCCTACTCCTAGGAGTGGAAATGGTCCTGGATCGAGCTCTCGCGGGAATATCATCAACTGATCTGGATGAGATCAGCTTTCATTTTCTGCATTTCTTAGGCCTTAAGATTTGTTTTTGTTTTCATTAGTTTTTCCGATTGGTTGAATCGAAGTACACACGTACGGGGTTAGGAAGTAGCCCCAAAGTATTCTCTGGACTCGATGTCAAAACAATCAGGATTTGCTTTGGTTTTGCATTTTGAATTGAATAAGGAAGGACTTTCCAAGCATGGATTATGTTTGGTAAATTCAAGTGTCTTGTTAGGTTGTGGAAAGATTCTCAATCTCGGCAAAGTATGGCTTATACTTATTATTGAACTCTTGGTATGGATTATGCCTAGGGATGGACTAGCTTGTCAGGTTGTGGAAAGCGTAGCACTACTTCAGGTTTAAGTATGGTTTATACTCACTTTGGAATCTTAAGTATGGATTATACTTAAGGAACTGCAAACATTCTTGTCAGTATGTGACAAAAGAAATTGTGTATGGATTATACTTGGTTTGAACTTCTTGGCATGAATTATGCCTAGAAGGTTTGGCCTTTGCCAGGATGTGGCACATTTGTTCTACCTCTATTTCTGCGCAGATATGGACTTCTCTTATTATCCAAAACACATCTTCCTTCAACCAGCAGGATATGTTCTGGTGGGCAAACTTATAGACACACTTTTTGGTAAAAGCTATCATACATGGAATCTCTAATAGCATTGCGCTCAGCCACTAAGAACATCGTCAGAAGATAGGAAGCGATTTGGTTGAAGTCGCATCACAAAAAAAGAATAGCCCGAAACTCCTATCAGACGACCTCTTTTGGGCCCGAAGGCATCAATTACAGAGCATTGCTTTGTAACTCTTGTATCCTTCTGAATTATCTTCAGGTAGAGCTTTCATTTGGCTAAAACGGACTTACAGTTTGGAAGTTACGCCTGTTTCCATGAACGGATGTAATTTGACATCGATCGGCAATCGCTTGGACGAAGCGTTGGAAACTTGGACCGGCTCGTGACCTGGCTTGGGCTCGCCCCCTGAGGCTCGTGGGCTCCTCCTCGACTCGCCCCCTCCTCGGGTCGTGGGGTCAAAACAGTGACATCGGCTCGTGGATCACTACCCACCTCCGGCTCGGCTCATGATGCACCCAAGGACCACGACCGGATCCCCTCGCCAGCATCTCCACGACAAAGTCCATCTCACACACACGAGGCACCTGAACTCGTGGCTAGTGAGGGACCCGGCTCGGTTCGCCCACTCGTGACCACGAATCGCCTGGAGCCACCAGCAGCACATTGATTTTTGACCTATTATGATGGTTATATCTACTCCTACGAACCCGGATCTCATTCCACATGGCATACAATGACTTGGAGAGGATTTCTCCACGTTTCCCACCTCATTTAGAGATTTTTGGGATGCGTGCCACGTGTCTCACGAACTGGTTTCGGGAAATGGCTATAAATACACCATTCGGAGGCATTTGGAAGGATCTTCTGGCTCTAACTCCTCACGGCTTCCACCATTGTTCTAAGCGAGGCCATTGCTCAACATAGAAGCCGAACTCCACAATATAACATGAGGATTTCATGGTTTCATGTATAATCTTCTTATTTCTTACTCTTTTCATTGTAAATACGAGGATTTCATGTATAAACCGAGAGAATTGTACTTGTAACTTCTTAGGATTTAAGAAGAGATAAAGTGGACGTAGGCTTGGTTTGAGCCGAACCACTATAAAAATCTCGTGTGTTCCCTGTTCTTTACTGCCTTTTTGCATTTGTTCTCTGTGATCTGTGATTGTGAGGACTTCACACCGCATTTGGGTGTTAGTACCAGATTTAGGTCTAATAATTATAAACATAACATTTACTATATAAAATTTCTCCAAACATGGATTTAGGTTTTACTTTGAGTGAATTTATCATTTGAATAATAATGCATACTTGAAGTTCAGTTTAATTGGTTACCAACTGAATTAACCAAACTTAATGTGGTTTGGTTCGGTCTGGAAAATTTCCAATTCCAATTCGGTTTGAGTATTTTTTTTTCCTTAAAACAAACCGAAGCGACCGAACACTCACCCCTAATAAATTAGGGATCTATAATCTTGGGCATACCTTGGCACTTCAAGAAGAAGAAGTTCTGCTCCTTCTTGGAATTTTTCCACCATTGTTATTGCAACTTCTAGGGAATATCAATCCCACTCTTTTAAAGATGAAATATACTTAAATAAAATGTTAAATCTTCAAAATGGACGTAAATTCTCACGAATCGGACCACTATAAATGTTGTGTCACTTACTTTACTACATTTCTCCACTAAAAATCCGTATTTTACATTTATTTTCATTGTCATGGAAATCTTTGGGTGTTGTGTCAACTTCTGGACATCAACATAAATAGACTAGAAAATATAAAGAAAACATTTTAATCTTATAGTTAGAATATAGTTTCGAATATGTAACCAAAGTTTCATTTCTAAATTTACATCTAAAAAGAGATTTTAATATTTGCTCTTTGTGAGATCTGAACTCCTAACCTTTTATTTGCATGTATGGGAATTTTTGGGACTTTGGTGTTGGAATAAAAATGGTGTTTATATGCCAACTATTAAACTAGTTGTACTAGGTTTATTAACTTGTTTTGAGTACGCATCACAATTAATTTGTTAATCTTCCTTTGAGTAACTTCCACATATGTTTAAGTAAATAATTTTCTTTACTATACACATATAACAATATTCCACGATTTGCTACCATCTCTCCTCTTCGTAGGAGCTTTATCCCGACAATTCAAGTAGATGAAACTAATGAGTAATATCATCACCATAACATGTTTTTGGAAAAGATCTATTAAAGGGAAATTCATCACAACAATAATGTGCTAAAAAGCAATAAAGTTGAATCTGTGCACAAAGACCTCCAAATAATGCTTGCTATGAAAATAAACGAATAAGAAGGAAAAATGCCTTCCTTTATTGTCTCATAGAAAAAAGAGAATACAAGAGTATGTTCTCTTTAAAATTGAAGCATAAAAGTAATTGAAAAATGTAAACCTAGAAAAAGTTGTTAGAGAACATTGATTTTCTCAAAAACTAGTGCCCAAGAGGAAAATCTTGAATCATAAGTATTCAGTAAAATGTTACTAAAATAATTATGTAATTTATTAGGTGTTCTTAGTCGAGGAATGAATTATTGGAGAATGGGGTTTTAATGACAAAAACCTTGTCTCAATTATGATTGATTTATATATATATATATATACATACATACATACCAACATCTCTATCTAGAATATATAGACAAATATATGTAGAATTGGTACATAGGACTAAAATGCTGAAGACTGTACAGTTTTATAGCTTCAAGAGATTCAAAATTCAAGATAGATTCATGACTCATGAGTTATCAAGATTATCAAGAGTTCAAGAGTTCAAGAAAAATATAGTAATGGAGTCTTGTTTATATGTAAGACAGTGAACAGCACTCCAGGTTCAAATTCTGTTTTTCAAATTACAAATTTCAAGTTCTCTTTTTCAAATTTCAAATTATTTTACTTATGATTTCAATAATATAAGTTTAAAGTTTTAATATGTATGTATGTATGTATAAGTTTATATATAGTTTTATAGTTTTAAACCTTATAACTTTATAAATATGTATATAGTTTTAAACTTTATAACCTTGTTCATGTATTGGAGTAGATATACTTCTTTATTGGGTGGTGGCTTTGCCGGAACTCGATATTGAAGTTTGATGGGCGGTGATTTATCCGGAGCACATCTATCTACTATCCTTTGCATTCCTGTTATTTTGTGTTGTATTGTTCGGTTCTGTTTTTGGGTTGTTGACCGAATTTTTGTATTCATCTTGTTTTTATTAATATGTGTGCTCTCTTCTTTATAGAAGATCACACATTTTTGTTTCAAAAAAAAAACTTTATAAATATGTATATGATTTCATATGATTTTACACTTTATAACATTTATTTATATTATTAAGTTTTGATTAAAGAATTTCAAACTTATGATTTCAAATATATTTCATAATTTATAAGTATTCTTATTTTTATAGTTTTATTAAATATATTTTACTAAGTTCATATTTGATTCTTCATATAACATTTTGTTTATATAGTTTATAAATATCTCTTTATAAATTCCTATATATGTTTATAATTATATTATATATGTTTATAATTATATTATATATAGTTTTTATATCACATATATATTAAGTTTTTAATCATATGTTTAAATAGTATTTTCTTATGTTTTTATACTTCAAAAATAAATGGTTAAACAACTAGTTTTGTTTCAGGAATTTCCAGAATATATATATATATATAATTTTAAATACTTAAAAAATGATTTAAAAATGAAAAAATATGGTGGATATGTCGACAAACATACATGGGTATGTCGACATATAACTGTCAGAAATTTAAATTTCAAAGGTAGTGTCTTTTCACTGTTTGTAATGTTACGAAAGCATTGCAACCTTTCAAATCTTATAAATAGGGCTTGATTTTGAATTTTTTAACCATTCTTCTTCTCCTTCTTCATCCCTTTTCATTCCTCCATTATTATTTCACATTTTTATGATTTCTACACATATACTCTGCTGATTTCAATTCTATTTATATAAAACTTCTTCTTTTCTCACTCTTTACTCATTACTCTCTAAATCAAAGTTCTATTGAAGAGTTATAGGGATGCTGTAATCATTTGGGATAGTCATAGAAACGGTGTGTTCCTTGTAGCCGTGAAATCACGGAAAGGAATCAGGGTTAACCTTGTAGCTGGGAAATCAAGGGTGATGGAAATGGTAGTAACCTTGTAACCGTGAAATCAAGGGTGGCGGAAACGGTGGTAACCTTGTAGCCATGAAAACAAAGGGATTGTACTTGAATATTGATATAGTAATTGTAACGACACGGATTTCACCCGGACTTAATCGATCGCTAAATCGACCAAGACCGTACGAATCCCACATACGCTAACTCTGGGCATACAACGCATCAGAACAAATAACAGAAGACTTCTATAAACATCATAATAATGTTACATCAGAGTACAGAATATCAGAGTATATCGAAAATAATTCACAGCGGAAGATAAATTTACATAAATGTAATACAATGTACAGCGGAAATATAAACTACACAGCGGAAGATTGTAAATGCCTGGACACAGCTTAAAGCTTCAATCCAGAATCCTACTCAATATAGCTGCAAAATAAAACTACTCGACTGCCCGTGTGGAAAATAAGGGCACCCGAGTTTGCAAGGGAAAAGAAAACTATGAGTCAGTCATGAGACTGGTGTGAGAAACTCTAAACGGTTATAATTAACTTATTTAATAATATGGCATATCACGGGACCACACCGCTAACGTGGAACGGGTTTACCCCCATGAATGCCAATGTATAAACAATAATCAATATAGATATATGGATCTACTATGCATCAATCAACATGCAATATCCCATTCTACCCATTTAGATTAATCACCACACGTAGATTTTCTAAATCCAATTCAATTTACAGAAATTATTCCTTTGGACTTTATTTCCCGAATTCTATTTCAAATCATTTGAAATATATATCTAGCTTTTATATCAAAGAAGATTTCACTTCGGGATCTCAAATCAAAATCTTTGGAAATATGAATTCCAAAACATAACAATGCATACAAACAAGTATGCAACCAAATATCGCGCTCCCCATCGACAAGGCAAAGGGTACGCATCTAGTAACTCGATATATAAATGTGCACCTACCCCCACATAGGAGCAGGCTACACCGACGATGCACCTCCCACACATGGAGAGCATACACCGCCCTCTCACCCCTACTTTTAGTCTCAGGGTTACCCGAATCTTTAGCCATATACTAAATCATTTCATATCCCGAAGTAGGGAAAAATCATTTTCACAACATAATAATCACAAGTACTTTCAAATCATAGTACTTCACATCAGCAATTCACACATATGATTAATCACTATTAATCACATAACCTTTGAGCTCGTACGTCTCAAAGAAGGGTGTTAAGCAAGAGAATTTATTCTCCGCCACCAAACAGATACATCATTAATAGCAACAAATTGAATATGCGATAAACTACAACGTAAAACCATAATACATTTCCAAAATAGTTTCGAAATCATCGGGTTTTAGGCCTCGAAATCCTTTCTATTTTATAAAACATTTTTATAAAACATTCCCTGTCCAAAATCGGGAATATATTTCTTTTCACTTAAGAAAAATATCATTTCAAAATCATTCGTTAAATTTGAAATAAACAACATCGCTAAACACCTTATCGTCAAATCGTGAAGTGTTTCGCAAGGTGTTAGCACACAGATATTTCTACCTAACCCAGTGCTAAATGTAAAAGCATATTTTGCTCATAAACTGGTCGAGCACAATCCAAATAATCAATCAATCCAATTTGACATTAAATATAAGGTTTTGAATAGAGATAGTATTGACTTATATTCAACATCAAATCCTGAAACCAACAGATATCATATCGGGAATAACGATATCGATATCTTCCAAATTCCCATCACAATATCCGTATAATCACGGAATCTAATATCGAAATGTTCCGGATATTATTTCCATTCCAAAACCATTCCAATTCATACATTGGAATATTCTGGTTATATTGAAACCATTTTAATCCTATTTATTTATTTAAAAATAATCGGATAATAATTCTAGTTAATAACTAGTTCATTTCGATAAAAATATATTTTTATCTTTTCAAATATGGAATTTTTCATCCCAATTCTTTCCAAATCATTTATTATGATTTTACACAAATTATCGATATTTTTAATAATTTTATCAAGGCCCTTTCAGTCGGTTTCCATAAAAGGTCATCGAACTACACTTACAACGACCTTTTCCTATTTTGATTTGTACATAATTCCAAATCCAGCCGTTAGATTTCAAATCTCTAATATTCATTAGAAAGCTCTTTTCGATACGAACCCAACGGTTCCGGCTTTAGGAGAATCCGACGGTCGGATCTCCCGTAATGTCCGTTCGAAGTCAATGGTCGAAATTCGCGAACTGCAGCAGCGCGGCGCATTCTATTCAGGCCAATATATTATATATATAATATATATTTCATCGATTTCCATTTAAAACGCATTTTATAAACCGTTTTAAATTCGTTTTCAAAACGATTTCAATTTCCATTTCAATTTTTAAATCAAAATTGAATATTCCATTACATGACAATTTTATACAGTGTATATACATGTTAAAAATTATATTTTTAACAATCCAATATTTGTTTCAATGCACGACCATTTTTCACATCACTATTTATATAATTTTCACATCGCTATATATTTAATTTTCACATCGCTATATATATATATATATATATATATATATATATATATATATATATAATTTTCACATTGCTATATATATAATTTTCACATTGCTATATATATAATTTTCACATTGCTATATATATAGTTTTCACATGGCTATATATATTCTTTTCACATTTCATATCTACAATATTTTCATTTTCAATATGTATAATCTTTTACTTTTCATATATACAATCTTTCATTTTCAATATATACAATATTTTCACTTTCATATATATAATCTTTTACTTTTCATATATACAATCTTTCACTTTCATATCTACAATATTTTCATTTTCAATATGTACAATTTTTCACTTTCATATCAACAATCTTTCATTTTCAATATATACAATATTTTACTTTTCATATATACAATCTTTCATTTTCAATATATACAATATTTTCACTTTCATATATATATAATCTTTTACTTTTCATATATACAAACTTTCACTTTCAATATATACAATATTTTCACTTTCATATATATAATCTTTTACTTTTCATATATACAATCTTTTCATTTCAATATATACAATATTTTCATTTCAACTCATTTTTTTTTTTTTCAACTCATATATATTTTTATTTACATTTCTCATCACAATCACAACACAGTACAATCAAACAAGTCGTCCATGGTCTGTGGACAACGGGGAACAGTTCATGTATGTAGTTATAAAATAAATAACTATACAGAAAATTATAGTGAGAGAATTTCTCACATTGGGATCCACTCCGTCAGTTTTTATTTCTGAATTTCTGTTCAGATTCGAATTTGCTTGAAATTCTGATTTGCTTCATTTCCGAACTAGTCAGTCTCATGTTGTAGAGTTTTCTGATACGAATCAAACGCAAGTGAAATCGCTGAAATCTGATCTCGTATGAAGAAAATATTGCAGTTTATACATTGAATTATATGATAAACATTAATAGCATAATTAAAATTTAATCAGAACCCTTAATTACATTCAAAATAATCGTGGTCGCTCTAATCCCTTTCCTGTTGAAACCTGAATCGAGAAACCCATTTTCTCGCCTGAAACATTTCGCCGCTACCACCCCTATAAGCGACCGGACCCCGATCAGAAGGTGCCACGATGACCGCCTCTCCTCACCCTTCCAGCGCCCGCCGTACCTTGGAACTCGCACCCCTCCCTTGCTCGCAATTCCCATTCGAACGTCGGCTGAATGAGGGGTGATTTCGAGCTAAACTCGCCATGAAAACTCATCGTATAGGTACCAATCGAAAGAGCTCTAAAGGATCTTCAATTTCTGTTTTGGATTCCTACCCTAATTCGATTTAATTTATGTGCGATTTAGGGTTAGTTTTCAAAGAATTCCGCTCGTTGGTTTAAGAGATGCGGCGGCTTTAGAACTGATTAGGTTTAGGATTTTTATTTTTTCAAGGAGGGGGTATATATAATAAATTAAATAATATTTTTAATTCAAAAATTACTTGCTTACTACTACGAACTCGAAATCAAACCCAACGACTGTCGCTCCTAGCTAAATACCCCCATTCCGAACACAATGGGACATGTTTCGTAAGCCAGTTTGGCTGTTTCAATCAGTTTTCGCTGAAATTAAAATATAAATCATTATATCGAATTTTAAACGTACATTTCAATTTACCGGGGCCACATACGAACTCTAGAAATTCCCAAAAAAATATTTTCTAGCTTCGTATTGCCGATACGGTCCTAACAAAACTAATTTCATCAAATTCTGAGACCGTTTGAAAAATGGCCATTTTCTGGTCGATCCAAATTGACTTAAACTATTCAAACACGTTTAACTTCGCCACGCTCACATATTGATCCAGAAAATTATGAATTTTGAAACCTAGCAATAATTTGACATCTCGGATCCAACAAAAGTAGTTTCGCCGAAAACCGAGGTCGTTTGCAAAATTTCTATTTTCAAGGGCTATATATTCTCTATAGCGACCTTTCTGAAAATTCATTTGGCCATAACTTTTGATTCCCGCTATGAAATTTCGATTTTTCAAATTCATTAGAAAGATATTCATAAACATATTTAAATATTTTTGGTTTCACTAAAATTCGTTTTATTTTGCACCCTGTATAGTCAGTCAAAGTTTGAATTCTAATTTTGAAACTGTCGCGCCATTTCAGGCCTTGTTTATAATTTAAAATAATTATATTTATTTTCAAACATCGATTCAAACATACTTTTCATCGTTATTATTTAAAATAATTTATTTAAAATATTTAAAATCCACTAAAATAGCCAGTTTAAAATTTTTAAATTGGCTCAGATTTTCCGGGTTGTTACATTAATAAAACTCTGTGCAATCCAGCATTGCGTGGGACTGGACGTAGGAGTAATCCGAACCAGTATAAAATCCAGTGTGTTCTTTTCTTTTCTGCATTTTATTTATGTTTATTTCTGTGTTTGTGTTTAATATTGTGTCTGTGATTATTCTGTAGTGTGCGATTCATATAGTAGATCATATAAGTTTTATATTGTCTTAAATTCCTTAAAAACACTATTCACCCCCTCCCTCCCCTCTCTAGTGTTAGTTTTTCCTTAACGATTCATTCCGCGTTCCCTAACAATTGGTATTAGAGCAAGGTTTTTCAAAAAGTTCATAATTTGATTTTTGAAAATACTATTGAAATGATTTGCAACACTAGCTTAAATTCATGCATTGAATTAGTATTAGATAATTCTGCATTTAATTTTATTAAAAAAAATCAAATTATCGTGATATGATTTCTTAAAAGGTTTAAATGGATATATCACAAAATCATCATGATATTATTATTTAAAATTACAATTAGTTATTTTGATAAGTCACTCGATTCTTTGAAAATGTATGTTGTTTTGCAGGAAAGAAGACATATTTGATGACTGTTAGCTAAAAGACACCAAGATGATCATTCATCAATCAAGATAAGAAGAGTTTATGAAAGGATATAACTTTTGGGCTTATAGCAGTTGAAATGTCCATTCATTCTAAATTCAAAATTTAAACTCAAAATTTGGGCGCCAAGTTGGTTAAACTGCTAAATCATCAATTTCATCGTGAAATTCTGAAAAATGTAATTATATGGTTTAAGACAATGGAAGAAATGAAGATAGATGTTATTACTGCAAACCAGGGCATATAAAGAGAATGTGTCCATATCCAGATAAATCAAATTAACAAGACAGACAATAGTAATTCATCAAAGAAAAGAAAAAGGGCATACGTAGTAACTTTAGAAGATTCAGATTCATCATTAAATGATGAAGAGCCAGAAACCGGAAATTTAAATATGTGTTTCGCAACAATTCTGAATTCATAGAATGTCGAAGAAAAGTATTGAAAAACCGGGGACATCTTAATTAATTTTTACAATTTTCGGTTGAATGGATGTTTTGTTTGCTTTGCTTTGTTTTGAATTTGAAAATTAATCTTTAAAATTCAAACTTGAAATTTAAAATTCAAACTTGAAATTTAAAATTCAAACTTGAAATTTAAAATTCAAATTTGAAATTTGAATTATGAAATTCAAAATAATAATAATAAAATAATAATTAGTAAAATAATAAAATAAATTTTTGATATCTCTTAGGATTAATATTAATATAAGAAATAATAAAACCTGAAATATAAATCGGTAATATAATCTAAACATGTCTTTTGAATTTCTGCATGTATGTCGACATACATAAAAGGGCACATCGATATATGTACCAATAAATTCAAATTTTGAACTTTCAAACTTCCCTCCAACTTTTCAAATAAGAAAATGCCAGTTTAAACTCTAATTATTAACTTTGTTTATCTACTTATTTTCTTATATCTTGTTTCAAAAAATATATATATTAAAAGTATATAAATTAATAAAATTATATAGACATGTTAATATGATATACAAAGTTAATATAATTTTTTTATATTGCTATTAAATATAAATTTATTTATCTTTTATATAGTTTAAACATGCATAGTTTAATTTATATATTATTCATATGATTTCATAACAATTTTGGGTTACATTATCACAAATACTATTTGTAACTTAATACTTATTTTGATTTCTTATTAAGATGTATAAAAGCTTGAATATTTAACCTAATACTTTGGTATAAAACTAATAATATGATTTTATGTCTTAAATATATAGTTTAAATATAATAAGTTATAGTTTTATAGTTTAATTTATATCCAGATTTCATAGTTTTGTTATAACTATAAATTTCTTTTAAAAGTTTTAATATACAAATTGTTCTTTAGCAAATTAATATATTTCTAAAGTTTAAATTTAAAATTAATTAATGAATATCTTATAATAAATTAAATTTTAAGTTTAAAAAAAAATAGTTCTTATACATACAATTATGAATATATGTTTACTACATATGGTAAAATTATATATTATCTTTAAAAAGATCTTCCATATTTACAACATTATTAAAGAGCACCCTGCAAAGAATATTTAACTCCACACTTCTCATAGAATTATTCTAAATATTTTATTACATATTATGAATACCATAAAACTTTTATCTTTACTATGCTTTCAATCTCTTTCATAAGAACCATTAACCTAAGTCTAGAAATTAATATATATATTATCCTTGTTTAATTCAAATAATTTATAAAATATATGTATATGCATAATAGTTAGATTGTAGTCTGAATATATTTTACCAAAATAGATATATGCATACTAACATTACACATCTTATTTTATACATACTTCATTATTATAAATTATAGTACATCTCAAATTAACATCATTCACATCACAAGTTTCATTTATTCAATATATCACTTCATATAGTTTTGCATATGATATACACACTGCATTACATGTTAACTTTAACTCCATACACAACAACTATAAAATATGAGAAGTTTTTATCTAATTAGAAATAAAGGATTATTAAACAAATGCATAACATATTTACTTTTGTCTTAATTAACTTGATTGACTTGTTTGTCTTGGTTGAATTGACTGAATTGATTGGCTTGACTGAATTGATTGGCTTGACTGAATTGATTGGATTGATTGACTTGTTTGGTTTGTTTGATTTGCTTGACTTGAATAACTTGATTGACTTACTTGACATGGTTAAATTTCAATAGTCGTTGATAGGTTTGTTAGAAAAATAGTTATGCATTTATAGTTGATAGGAGCTTTATAGGTTTTTAGGAAGAATAGAAATTACAAGAAATGTTTGAATTTATGTTTTGATGTTTTGTGATAACAAAACTTGAATTAGTTGATTGTTTGGATTAAATTGCTTGAATATTGACTTATCATTGCTTGAATATATTAATTTAAGTTGTATTGTGGCTTTAAGGATATCTTATTTCTTAGTCTACATTAAAGTCTTAAGGAAATTAGAGTTTAGGCTAGGTTTAGTCGTGTATTAGATTAAGGGGGAGTTTTATAGTTTCTAGGATTAGTTGAAGTCTCAAGAAGTATTTTTGAATAGACTTGAATTGCTTGTTTGGATTGATTTGCTTGTTTGAATTGATTATCAATATTGGGTTGTTTGCTTAGTTTATTATCCTTAGTTTATTAGGCTATCATAGTCATAATTTTAGGGGGAATTATAATATTTTAAGTTTAGAATCATAGATTCAGAGGAAAATATAAAGTTAAAATATGATAAGGATAGATTTAGGGGATTAGCATTAGAATGGTTATAATAGAATAACGATATAATATAGGCATAAATTTAGGGGGAGTTATGTATTTTAGTACTTTAGTATATAATTAAGTATTATAATCATAAAATATATAGATAAATATAGGTTATAGATTTAAGGGGGGTATGTTTAGAATTTCTTTTTGAAAATGACAAAGAGGGAAAAATTATAAAATATAGTTTAAGGGAGAGTTAGATGGAATTCATGGTGAAAAGGGGAGTAATTGAAAAATCAGATTATCAGGCATGAATATTTTATGAACCAAGGTTGTCATCATCAAAAAGGGGGAGATTATTGGAGAATGGAGTTTTGGTGACAACAACGTTGTCTCAATTATCTTTGGTTATAATATATATATATATATATATATATATATATATATATATATGCTAACATCTCTATCCAGAATATATAGACATATATATATGCAGGATTTGTATACAGGACTTAAATACTGAAGACGGTATATTTTTAGAGTTTCTAGAGATTCAGAATTCAAGATCAATTCAAGACTCATGAGTTATCAAGACTCATGAATAACCAGGGAAAGGGTCGACATTTAGGGCGTAGATGGTGGTAAAGTGGTCAGGCTCAGGTCGGGCCTAGGTCGGAGGGCGATGAGGTGGTTCGGGTGATGGACCGAGCTTCAAGGCAAGGAGAAACAAAGGATCGGTGGCGATTTTTAATTTTTTGATGGTTGGGAAGCTTGGTTTTGCTCGGTTATTTTTACTGGGGAGGAGAAGGATACAGACAGAGATACACTTTACAAACGTCGTCTGTTTTGCGCGTTATTGACATGAAATTTTAGATTCGGGACAACAAACGCTTGGATTTCGCAAAATGAAAAATACCGTAATTCTTAGAATATCTTCTAGAATTTTTAATCTAGATTCACCTAAATTTCGATAATGTTTGATTCTTAATGATCTGTTAAATGTTTAACTGAATTAACATGAATGAAACAAACTTGCTTACTTTACTATGTAATTTATTCTTTCGCTATCGAGTTAAACGTATATCAAATATTAAATTTCGTAGTTAAATTAAAATTCTTAATTTTAACGTCAATTATGATATATCGGTTGTCACTACCGCAAATCGATCGCATAAGCTGATTTAACAGAGCGATCAAACTCACATGTTTTCTTTATATAATTAGTCAGATCACTTCTAAGTAATATTCAAATTTTAAGAATCAATGTTTTATTAATTATCGAGTTCGTATTTGTTTCAATTAATATATAATTTCCGAATGTAACTTGGCGTCTTAATTTCTTATTTCCAAATTGACATTCATATTTTAAATTTATATTTAGAAATCCAATTCATATTTTCAATATAAATAAAAATTCAATTTCTATGTTAACTTTTAGTTATAAACATTAATTTAAAAGTTGGATTTCAACTAACTTTGGTATTTAAAACATTAAAATTATTAAGTCGTTACATCATATAATGAACCATCGATCGAAGAGTCATTATGTTGAGACCGCTGCTGAACGAACCATCGCATCATTCTCTTCGAAATCGCACCATCGTCCATGTCAAATTGACCGTCCATGTCAAATTGACCAGAGTGACCAACAACAATAGTAATCGATATTGACTACTTCATGGTAATCCGTAACGACTACTCAAATCACATACTTAACAAAAATTGATTAATTATGCATCCCGGAAAAATGTCCAGCGTACGTCGCGAAGTTCAGCTTGTCTTCAAGCCTATCTGTTGTCTTCAGATTTACCATCAAGCTCTAATGTTGCTCCGTCTTCAAATCCTTCACCAAACATCGTTATTGCTCCATTGTCCCAAACATCGCTGTTGCTCCACTGTCCCAAACATAGTTGTTGTTCCACTGTCGAAGCCATCCACGCATTATGAAGCTTCTTCGTTAATCCATCTCATCCATTTAAGTCTATCGTCCTTGTGCGTTCAATCAATATATATATATATATATATATATATATGAATGTATGTATTTGGCCGATAAGCACCCCAAATTTCAACGAATGAGATTTCCTAATACTAGATCGCTTACAAACGACGTTTTAATATAAATTAAGCAAACAATTCGACCATGCAACCAATAGTCATACAAATTCCTAAAATAGCATACACACATTCATAATAGCAATAATAAATCAAATAGAACTTGTTTATAACAATCAAAGTGTAATAAATGTCTATCTCTTCTCCATCTCTTCTCCTTCATCTTGGATGTCCGTATTCCTCTGAATGTTTCGTTGTTTATGTGGATGATCCTTTACGATGGACTACCGATAAACGAGAACCTTCAGAGGTTTGACATTCCACTTGTGTCCCCTTGTAGGTGCTGTGGGTCTGGTGACATGGAATCCAGTGCTAACTTGTTTTACTTCGGGTTTTCAACCAAATATGTTTGGAATTACTACGGGAACTTAGTTGGTTTTCGATGTAGCGCGACTTCTCTATCTGATTTACTGAGAAATTGGTGGGTCGGAATCTCAGAAAAATCTTTGCGATCGATTCTTCTTCGCCTTATCCCTTGTCTTATTTGCTGGCATATCTGGTGCTCACGGAATAAGGCAGCTTTTGCTGAGGCCCCTATGAACCCGACCTTCATCATCCGGAAGATAAGGAACGATGTGTTCTTTACTTTTCGAGGCATACATTTTAGAGATTCAATATATTGGTTCCCGATCGAGGTGATTAGCTGGTACATTTGATGTTTCGACGGTACTATCTACACCCCATGCGGGGATTGGTTGAGTCGTCTGATCTTAGGCTATCGGGACCAGTGCTACTAGCGTCTCCACACCTTCCCCCTCCCCCTTTTAATGTTGATGTTGTTTGCTAGTAATGCATGGTCTTGATTTACAGGTTCTCTTGGAATGCTAGTCTTTGGTTTACTAGCTCTGGAGTTGCTGCCTAACTTTTCGGAGCTTTCTTTCAGATTGGAGCTGGTGATGCTAGAGCTTTTGGATCGTTTCTTTGGTGCCTATTACCTTCGTCAGTGATCCACATCAGTTGACCTTCACTAAGTCTTGTTCATGTATCTTCAGTGCTGCTGAGGCATGCTAGGTGTCGGACTTTTTATGGTGACTGCCTTTTGAGGCCTAGTCTGGTTGGCATGTGATCTTGTTCTTTTTATGTTGGTGGTTTTGCGTTTTTGAGCTAGTAATTGTGTTGTATCTTTTATATGTTTGTGTATGTTCACAGTCTATGTAGCTGTATCTTCAGAAACTGTTTTTGTGAGCCATTGGAGAATGACTAGATTTTCCCTTTTGTTATACTATATTTACCTTAAAAAAAAGTGTTTAAATAACCTAAATTTAACAATGTGGTCAAAATAGTGCATAAACGAGTAAATAGCGCACACAATAGCGCTCAAATAGGTAAAATGTATAATCATGGTCAAACCTGCTTTAATTACTCATTAATCTTTCTATTAATTATTTTTTAGGTTTAGTTATCCTAACAATTACATTTTATAATTAGAAATAATTTAAAACGTCAAATCTATATTGTGCGAACAAACACAGTTCAGTGAGAGATAATATTACTCACCTCAACCAAATCTTCCCAAACGTGCTCCACTGTGTAGGGTTTGCCAATACGAGTCCAAAGAAACAGAGTCTGAATCCGACCTCGTACGTAAAAGATATGGAGTGTATAAGTTATATGACTTAAATCGACATGATTCAACTAACCAATTTACTTTATTTATTACATTATGCTACCCTTAAATAATCTTTCCTAAACCCCTTATTCTTCTTGGCCCTAACCCGTAGCTCACAAACCCAAACCAATGTGTGCACAGATCAAGTGATACGGAGCTAGAGGTAATGGAATCCAGTTTCGTTAGCCCCGTTAAACTTCTCCTCAAAAACTAAGCATATCTACACCCAAAAACTCAATCTTGGCCCTCTCTGATGAAACACGTCCATGTCAATGCTATGGGAAATGTGCGTGAAGTGTAAATGTCGAACTCTTCTTTGGTCAATTATATTTTCCATGAATTTGAGGGATGATGCTTTGTGTCATAAGATCAATGACGATCTCCTCTCGATCAATCGTCGCCTGTAGTTTGCTCGAACCTCAACCCTAGCCATGACTTGAAAATTTCGAATCCAACATTGGAGATTGATTGTTACCAACTGGGTAGATGCAGAGATAATTTCATCATGAGTTCAATGAGATTTATTTCAATATTTTTAGTGGCTTAAATCTCTCGATTAAGATTTTTGAAATACTTTGAAAGGAGGTGGCCAGGTTGTATTATGTTAATAAAACAGTAATGGGCCAATGAGGGTTTGGGCTTGCGGACCATATTTTATTACTACTATATGGATTTATTCTCAAACGAGCCCAAAAACCTGATATCTCCAATCGACTCATACCGCATGTTGTTATCAATGTGAAAAGGCATTCTGAAAACAATGCACTAGCTTCGAGACCAAATTCGATTGTATACAGAAGTTCGCTTTCAAAACTCAAATTATACAATTATAATTATTTACATAAATCAACATATGTTTTAATCACGCACGATATCGAATAGTACATCCGATCGCTACAAAACTTGACGGTGTTAAACAACTCATTCCAAAATATAATTTTGGTCATAATCATACACTGTGCTCCTACAATGACAATTTATATGTATTTCGAGATTTTTTTGACCACAAGTTGGTTTAACCTGAAATATAGTGATTCCGGTAGTTATTCTCACAAAAAGAACAATCCGAACTCAACAAAACTAATCGTGATTTCTGATTTGATCATTTGAAAAAAAAAAACATTTTGGAACTGTCAATCGAATAATTAATGAACAATATTTAAATAAAATATTTAAAGTTCCAATCATAAAAATATGAGTTGTTACAATTTTCCTACTCCATATTACAATATAATCAACCTACCATTGATTAAATAGGGTCCTCCCCTCCATTTGCATATCGCAATGAAAAAGAGTATCTAGGTCTGGTAATAAGCTCATGCTTGAGCCTTGCCTTGAATGCACATCTCACTAAAAATAGTAAACAAGAATTTGAAGTATTACGAGTCAAAGTGGATAAACAAAACTTGTTCCCATTGGAATTTATAGGTCTGTGGGGTTTTCCTGTATTATGTTCCAAAAAAAAGAGGTCCTACCTTTTAAAACTTTGTCTAGAACCATTATATTTGAAATTTTGATCATGACGAAACAATTATTTTGAGTAAAAGTTTTAAAATTTTCCAAGCGGTTCCAAGTTCTAATATCAAAAACTCTGAAATGATGATAATAAGGATGGATGCCAAATACATAGTGTTGGAAATGAATGAGCAAAGAAAGAGGAAAGTGGGAAGAAGAAGAGGTAGGGAATAAGAAGAGATAACAACATTTAAAGTCCCACATCATAGAAATATTAGCACAATCTCTCCTAATATATTAGAATCCAAATAGGCTTATATAAAATAGAAAGGAGAGGGATGATATTAGGATGTGGGCTGGCCATGACATAATAATACATTAAAATGTCAAAGATAAGGGCCTTGGGCCTTGAGGCTTTTGGGGTCTCTTGATTGGATATGGCTGACGGTTGCTGATTGGGCTAGTGCACTGACATGATAATATTTTTTCTTAGAATTTTAAAGGTGTGTCTGTTCGGTTCAGAATTTGAAAGGAATGTCTGTTAGTTGAATGAGTACAACCATTTGAATTCTCAATGTACGCATATTAATAATCGGGTGGTTAAAGGGTCACAATCTTTCCTATTATGACGGTTACTAATGCATGCGAACAAGCACTCCTCCCTGCCTATATATACACTGCACAAAATTAGACAGAATTCACTTTTTCAGCTTGCATTACTTCTTCTTCTTCAAAGTAATCCTCTGATCTAGTTTCTGTAATCAACTTCAGTTCGTCAGAGCTCCGTTTGCTGGCACTACGCAACGGAGTTGATCCGTTTTATCCTGGGAAACAAATTGCAACTACGCCGATTGGAACATACAACGACAATATTGTTTCAAGGAAACAGAAAATTTCTGGACTAGGGCATTACTGAAACAGAATACTTTCTGTTTATCTTAAATCTTGTGCATAAATCGGTTACACTTTCTGTGATTATTGTAAACATAGTTTGACGTGACAATTGTGGCATAATTGATTAACGTTGATTGTTGTTGCTGTCTGTTTGTAATACAATTGTGTAACTACAAAAGTTCTAACAATATTGAAACAATATTTGTTGTAGATGACGAAAAACAGCAACACTGATTCTACATTGATTCAGACGGTGACAACTGCTCAGCCAGCGCCTGTGCTTCTAACAATGGCTCTGTCTCATGGCGAAAGGCCAGAGAAGTTCAATGGAATCAATTTCAAGCGCTGGCAACAGAAAATGTTGTTTTATTTAACAACTTTAAGCCTTGCCAATTTTCTGACTGAAGAGGCTACTAAAGTAGAGGCACTTAATATCTAGACAAACTCGAACCTGATGCTACTAAAGTAGAGGCACTTAATATCTAGACAAACTCAGATTTCATGTGCAAAAACTATATTCTGAATGGTCTGAATGATAGCCTCTACAATGTCTATTGTACTTTTGCAACGTCCAAACAACTTTGGTTGGCTCTGAAAAGAAGTACAAAACTGAAGAGGCAGGCATGAAGAAATTCATTGCTGGAAAATTTCTAGACCTCAAAATGGTTGACTCAAAGACAGTGATAAGTCAAGCTCAAGAACTGCAACTTATCATCCGTCAATTAGAAAATGAAAAGATGATTCTTAGCGAGACTTTTCAAGTTGCTGCAACTATTAAGAAATTGCCTCCTTCTTGGAAGGACTTCAAAGATTAACTTAAGCACAAGCGTAAGGAAATGACAATGGAAGATCTCATAGTTCGGCTACGCATTGAGGAGGATAACAGAAATTCTGAAAAAAAAAAGATTTCTCAGAATATTGCTGCCAAAGCAAACATTGTTGAGTCAGACAAGACTAACAAAAGAAAAAGGGAGAATGCTCCTAAGAACTCAAAGAAATTTCTAGGTTCTTGCTACAACTGTGGAAAGAAGGGGCACAAAGCAGCCGAATGTCGTGCACCTAAAAAGAAGAAGTTAGAGGAAAATACGGTTGATGTTTCGAAAGGCATTTCTGGTCTTGATATATGTGCAGTAATATCAGAATGCAACCTTGTTGGTAACTCAAAGGAATGGTTTGTAGACACTAGAGCCACTCGACACATATGTGCTAACAAGTGGATGTTTACAACCTATAAAACTGCAACTGATGCTGAACAGCTTTTTTTGGGCAATTCTTCCACTTCAAAGGTCGAAGGCAAATGAAAAGTTGTGTTGAAACTGACTTCTGGAAAGGAACCGACTTTAAATGATGTTCTCCATGTTCCAAAAATTCGCAAGAACCTGATTTCAGGATCGTTGCTGAGCAGGCATGGCTTCAAATTGATCTTTGAAGCTGATAAATATGTTCTTTCCAAGAATGGAGTGTATGTTGGAAGATGATATGTGTGTGATGGTTTATTTAAAGCAAATGTAACCGCTATTGTACCACGCACTGATATGAACAAAAGTGAATTTTCTGCTTACATTGTTGAATCATCTGACATATGGCATTCTAGATTAGGGCATGTAAACTATGATACATTGCGAAAATTAATTAATCTAGAATTTATACCAAAATGCAATATAGATTCCAACTATAAATGTCAAGTTTGTGCAGAAGCAAAATTGACAAGAACCTCATTTCATCATGTTGAACGAGAAACAGAACCTCTAGACTTAATATATATTGATGTATGCAATTTGAAAATGTGTCAAACTAGAGGTGAAAAAAGGTACTTTATTACATTCATTGATGATTGTACCAGATACTGTCATGTATATCTCCTTAGAAGTAAGGATGAAGCATTCGAAATGTTTAAACAGTACAAGGTAGAAGTTGAGAATCAACTCAACAAGAAAATAAAATCTTTAAGAAGTGATAGAGGAGGAGAATACGAGTCTCCATTTGAGGAATTTTGTGCTGAGCATGGAATTATACATCAAACTACAGCCTCGTATTCACCTCAATCTAACGATATAGCCGAACGGAAAAATAGAACTCTTAAAGAAATGATGAATGCCTTACTAATTAGCTCTGGCTTGCCAGATAACTTTTGGGGAGAAGCTATTCTTTCGGAAAATCATATTTTAAATAAAATACCCCGAAAGAAAACATCTAAATCTCCTCATGAACTTTGGAAAAACAAACCACCATTCTACAAATACCTAAAAGTGTGGGGGTGTCTTGCCAAAATAGAGGTACCAAATCCAAAGAAGGTCAAAATTGGACAAAAAATAATTGATTGTATATTCATTGGATATGCACAAAATAGTGCTGCATATCGATTTTTGGTACACAAATCTGAAATTGATGATATTCATGAAAATAACATCATTGAGTCAAGAAATTCTAGATTTTTCGAACGTGTATTCCCCTTGAAACATGGTACTAAAAGTCATGCACCTAAGAGACCAAGGGAAAATGAAGTTCCTTACTCTATTGAGGATGCTGAACAAAATAACACTCAGCAAAGTAGTATTGAGCAGCAAGTGGAGGAACCAAGAAAAAGTAAAAGATCGAGGACTTTAAAAACCTTTGGACCAGACTTAAAAACATTTATGTTAGAAGATGATCCATTGACATACAAACAAGCTATGTCTTCCAGCGATGCCCCTTATTGGAAGCAGACAATTAACAATGAGATTGAATCCATTATGTCCAATCATACATGGGAATTGGTTGGTTTACCTCAAGGATGTAAGGCCTTGGGTAATAAATGTATATTTAAAAGGAAATTGAAACCTGATGGTTCAATAGACAAGTACAAAGCTTGTTTGGTAGTCCAAGGATTTAGACAAAAGGAAGACCTGGACTATTTCGATACATATTCACTTGTAACGAGGATGATGTCAATTAGAATGCTCATTGCAATTGCATCCATACATGACTTGGAAATACATCAAATGGATGTTAAAACTACATTCTTGAATGGTGAACTAGAGGGGGAAATCTATATGAAACAACCTAAAGGATTTCTAAGCTCGGAAAATGAGCATAACGTTTGCAAACTAGTAAAATCATTTTATGGCCTTAAGCAAGCTCCAAAAAAGTGGCATGTGAAGTTTGATAATACTATGTTATCAAATGGATTCATGATAAATGAATTAGATAAATGTGTGTACATAAAACATACACATATTGGATATGCCGTTGTTTGTCTTTATGTCGATGACCTATTGATCCTAGGCAATAACAAGGTCATAATAACATCTACAAAGGATAAGTTATCCTCTAAATTCGATATGAAAGACCTAGGACTGATGATGTGATATTGGGTGTAAAAATTCTGAGAACACCACAGGGATATGCATTATACCAATCGCATTACATCACCAAAATACTTGAGAAATTCAAGTAATATAATGTAACTATTGCAAAATCACGAGTAAATATGAACCAAAATTGGGTAAAGAACACTGGTGATGGTATTTACTAATTGGAATACTCTCGTATACTATGAAGTATCATGTATGTTATGAACTGTACTAGGCCTGATATCACATATGTTGTAAGCAAACTGAGTAGATTTACCAGCAATCCTGGAAAGCATCATTGGAAAGTGATAATCGGAGTTCTAGGATATCTAAAGTATACACAGAGTTATGGTCTATGCTATACAAACTATCCTTCAATAGTGGAAGGATACAGTGATGCAAATTGGATCACTGGATCAAATGATACAAAGTCTACAAGTGGATATGTGTTCGCATTAGAAAATGGAGCAATTTCATGGAAATCATCCAAACAGACTTGTATCGCTAGATCTACGATGGAATCAGATTTTATTGCGTTAGATAAGACTACAGAAGAAGCAGAATGGATTAGAAGCTTCTTGGAAGACATTCCCAATTGGAGCAAACCTATGCCTCCAATATGTATACATTGTGATAGTCAGTCAACTATTAAAAGAGCTAATAGTACACTATACAATGGTAAATCTGGACATATTCGCCGTAGACATAATACGATAAGACAACTTCTTTCTAATGGTGTTATCACAATAGATTACATTCGATCTAAAGGTAACTTAGCGAATCCACTTACAAAAGGCTTGCCAAGAGTTAAAGTTCAAAATTTATCAAAGGTAATGAGGCTAAGGCCTATAGACTAAAGGTTTTTCTAAAATGGAAACCCTACCAAGTTGACTGGAGATCCCAAGATCTAGGTTCAAAGGGACAACGAAGTTTAAGAGAAACTTAATGGCAGTGTTATACACAAACCATTCTTATGATAAGTCAGTGCATTATATGTTGAATAAGGATAAGAATTAGTACTTTTAATGATGTATGTATTTGAGGAATTAGAGAATACCCTTTACAGAATCACCTACGTAAGTGCGAAGGCGCCGCTTCAAAGAAAATTATGAGGCCAAATTCTCTAAGCACTTATGAGACCAGGTAGGTGTTCAAGGAAAAAACGAACACATAGAGAGAACGAAGGGTTATAAGAAACATTTACCGTGTGTTATCTACTTTGGAATTACACAAAAGGCTTACAGTTCAAGGATAGCCTATGTCTACTGATTCGCCTGTGATTCAAATAGGTAATCACTAGGAAAGTTCAAGACCCATGTGCTACTTTAACAGATGCGATAAATGATTCGTGAAACTAAAATCGACTGCTCATTCATGTGGGGGATTGTTGGAAATGAATGAGCAAAGAAAGAGGAAAGTGAGAAGAAGAGATAGGGAAGAGGAAGAGATAACTACATTTAAAGTCCTGCATCATAGAAATATTAGCACACTCTCTCCTAATATATTAGAAGCCAAATAGGCTTATGTAAAATAGAAAGGAGAGGGATGATATGAGGATGTGGGCTTGGCCATGACATGATAGTACATCAAAATGTCAAAGATAAGGGCCTTGGGCCTTGAGGCTCTTGGGGTCTCCTGATTGGGCTAGTGCACTGACATGAGAATATTTTTTTTCATAATTTTAAAGGTGTGTCCGTTCAGTCCATAATTCGAAAGGAATGTCTTTTAGCTGAATGAGTACAACAATTTGAATTTTCAATGTACGCATATTAATAATTAGATGGTTAAAGGGTCGCAACCTTTCCTACTCTGACGGTTACTAATGCATGCGAACAGGCACTCCTCCTTGCCTATATATACACTGCCCAAAACAAGACAGAATTCCCTTTTTCTGCTTGCATTACTTCTTCAAAGTAATCCTCTGATCTAGTTTTTGTAATCAACTTCAGTTCATCAGAGCTCCTTTTGCTGACACTACATAACAGAGTTGGTCCGTTTTATCCTGAGAAACAAATTGCAACTACGTCAATTGGTGCATATGACGACAATATTGTTTCAAGGAAACAGAAAATTTTCGGACTTGGACATTACTGAAATAGAATACTTTCTGTTTATCTTCAATCTTGTGCACAAATCAGTTACGCTTTCTGTGATTATTGTAAACACAGTTTGACGTGACAATTGTGGCATAATTGATTAACATTGATTGTTGTTGCTGTCTGTTTGTAATACAATTGTGTAACTACAAAAGTTCTAACACATAGTTTGGTTTTGTTATTGTCCACTTCCTCTACAATCATTACTCTTTTATCGCCCAACGTGATAGACGCAACTGCAAATCAAATTTCGAATTAATGCCACCATTTTTTTTTAGCAAATTTGCCCAAAAAGACGAGTTCTTGATTTGTGATTGATCCGAAATTCTGTTAATTTTCTAGATCTAGGTATAGTTGAAGGAATTCTTAATGTTCTTGGATCATTTTGGCTATATTTGATTCCTCTAGGTTGACTTTTTGTAGGAGCTCGAGCATCATTAGGCAAATGAAATTGTAATTGGTACTTTGACGATTTCTTATGGGTTTAAACCCATCATTGTTGAAATCCGAGGCGTTCCCTTTTGATTTGAGAAAGGGAAAAGTTTGGAAGTTGATCAGAAAGAGAGGATGAAGAAGCTTTGGAATTCTGACTAGTGGCTTTGAGTGACTTTTTCCGTTTTTTGGCTTCTTCCATTTGACAAGTTTATTGAGCTAGCTAAATCAATACAAATTTTATAAAATTTGCTGAAGATCTTTATTACAAACTTTGTTGTTTGTTTACAAATTCATTACTTGATTACAATTGCAACCCTTCATCCTTATTTATATCATAGCATATCATTAAACTAATTGCTAAGATTTGCCAAAACAATGTTATTCCAATCATGTTAATTTATTTTGAGAATATTCTGAAAATAGCCTTTAAATGAGATTTCTTTAAAACTAGTCTAGTATAAAAAAAAAACAAATCTCAAAATTAGACAAATCTTGCCTCTTATTGTACCCACGAAATTAAACGGGTCAATGGAACCCAAACCTTGTCCACGTCATCCCAAGTGCGGGATCAATGAAAAATTTCATCTGGCGCGTTTAACCTGCTTTTGAGTAACAGGGGAAAACCTAGGGGGCAAGTCAAAAGTTTTTTCCAAATTCCCAAATCAATGCCTCTGCTCCAATGGTGACGTCAACTTCCTTAACGTAACCATTGTTAATGCCCGGAGTGTCGCAAATGTTTGCAAAAGCCGGTTCCTCAGTTATACTCGAGTTTCAAATCGCCAATTTGTCTTCGATTTCGTCATACTTTGACGTATTTCAGCTTGTATGAGGAATTAATTGCTCCGGTGAAGTTTTTTCTGCTACGGTTCTCGAAGAATGTCGTTCCTATTCATCCACGCATGCTGCACCGTGGTCGCTACAAAATCTTTTGACATTCCCTATGTGGTCTTCGTAGTAGAATTTTCTGGCAATGAAATCAGCTTCCTCCTCGACGTTGAAGGTAACGTTAGTCGATCACTTCAGTTTTAATCTCATTAGGCTTTACAAGTAGGCGCTATAAGGACACTAAAAGAGGAAGTGATATCTCGGTGCATAATTCCCTAAGGGTTTCATTGTAGTTGTTAATCCTTTGTATATAACGTGTTTGATACAGTTTTGTATGCACAAGATGATTGCTTTGGCTGATAGCTCTATGTAACACCATTTTTAGTATCTTATTAATATTCTTCCAAGCCGAATGCATTGAGAAACCCTTAGGGCTTTCTTTGGTTAGCCAGTGCTTAGCCACAGCTTGTTTTCAATTTGTGTCTCTTTGATTTCATGTGCCAAGCAGTTATGTGTAGGGGCAGTAGGCTAGGATTCAGACCTGGCTAGCTATTTGTTGGAATGAGCTCAAATTTTTGATAGATGATAACATACATGTAGATTGAACATCAATAAAATCTTGTTGGTCTTGGATTAGTGTAGCTTGCGGTATGGTAGGTGTGTTAAATGGGTGCTGCAAAACAGGGGTGCCCGGGTACACTTCTCATATATATATATATATATATATATATATATATATATATATATATATATATATATATATTCTTCAAAATATCTAGTCACTTTGTTGCATCATTCACCCGCACTATCATCGACAGGAACAACGACAGGAAAAACACGTTCATCGATATTTGTTTCAAAAATAATGCTCACCGTGTTGCACAGTAGTATCAAGAGATTACTGCTTTGTTCAAGGAACGAACTGGCCTAGATTACAACATTAGGCAAATAAAAAACATGTTTGACAATTTGAAACGTGAATGGAACCCATGTAACAAGCTACTATAGATTCCATGTAGCTTTTGAAATGAAGAACATGACACAATTGGTGAATTCGACGAGTGATGAGATATGTTTGCATCGAAGTAACGCAAATACAAACATGCATCGCCTGCTTGTTTTAGTTAGTTAGATATAATTCTTGGTGGTTGCATGCGAACTAACAAATGTGACTTTTTTATTTCACAAAATCCCTGCGTCAGCTACAGTCGATGCACACATTTATGTAGACTATCTTCGGGGTGATGCTGAGTGGATCATCAACCGCAGAGCGTCTAGACAACGGTCATTTGGTGATCGTTCTGAAACTGTTGGCAGTTCTTCGTATAATCTGATTCTTGATAGGTGCATGAAAGCGAAGTAGGAGAGTGTGATTATAAGCAATGAGAGGTCTCGATTTGTTTGGCTGAGTATGATAGCAAATGTTACAATCTTTTGCATGCCTTGCTGGACGACCTCGAGCAGCTTAGGAAGACTGTTATTTATCTTGTTATCAAGTTGAGAAGGAACATGTAGGTTGTTTTATCTGTATTTTATTTTTGCATTTGTTATTCGATACTTTATTTCTTCATTTTTATTGTGAATTCTAAAATAAATTAATAACATATTTTTTTTTGGTCTCTGTCATTAAAAAAATTGTGTTCTCCTTTTGCGAACTAGCCCTTTCCATTTGCCCATTTTGGTTCAAAAAAGAACGCACCCAGTGTCCTTATTAGCTATCACTCTTTCAGTGAACTGTAAACCTTTTCCTAAGATCCTTAAAATAATTTGAATGTCCTAAACTGTTAATATCCACAAACATAGTCCACAAATTATTGCCTTCACAATGTGTACCCACAATTTATGGATTTTGTCAACACTAGCATAGAGAATATGACAAGTCATCAGCAAAATAGAACCATCAAGTCAATTGCTAAATTAATTGGATCGGTTTTTGTTACAGTTGATAGCATTTCACTACCTTGCATTTCTTGATATTCTACAAACAGACCAAATGCTTTGAAAAGTTCGAAGATAGGAGGTAAGACTGTCAATGGATACTTCCAGATACTGATAATGCCAGATACCACATCCGAAATCATTTTCGGATATTCACATTTGCGAATACGGACAAATAACGGATAATTATCATATTCGCTAAAGATAGGTAAATCAAGAAATGCAAGCTAAAATTTTGAGTTCAATATGAATTTTTTTGAATGTCATAGTTTATAAAAGTATATAAAATGATTTGGGGTATTAGGAAGAACATATTGGGGTACCCTTAGCACCACACTAGATTTAAATCATCAACATATTACAAATGATTGGTAATCACGTCCACTCTAAATATATGGTCAATATCTCTTTGCACATGTTATTCATTATGACCCAAAAAAAAGGTTCCGTAGCTATGAAAAACAAAGAAGTAAATTTAAAGACACTATGCTTAAATTTATATTTTTTACTAGTTTCAACCCCATCCCTTTTGCTTATGATATTATTTACAGATGACATGAAAGAATGAAAGGGACACGATCAGGTAGGGGTGAGCAAATTGTTAGTTCGGAAACTGATTAAAATGTTATGTGAACCAAAATAACCATTCATGAAAAATAAACCAAACCAAACCAAAACGATATAATTTGAAATAAAAACCAACCAAACCGATAATATTTGGTTTTGTTCGGTTGGGTTATTTGATTTATCTTCAAATGAAATAGTTAGTCTGGTTGTTGATATAACATATGATTAAAGCAACTAATTGAGTTCACATGATGCCAATATTTTAGAAAAACATCTCTTTTTTTGAAAATATTAAGGTGAAATCAATGAAAAATAATATTGTTATGGGGCTACCGTAAATAATAGCATTGTCAGTGTTAATTTTTATTTTTAAGATAAACAAATTTTTAGATTTGGTTTAATTGGTTGGTTTGGTTTTTAAATATTAAAAACCTAAACCGAAGTAACATAAAATAAAAAACCAAAACCAATATATTAACGTACAAAATCAAACCAAACCGGCCAAATTTAATTGGTTTTGACCAATAAATGCTCACTTCTAAGATCAGGTTTGCGTTTGATGGTGAAGGTCATGGACTTTAGTAACGTAATCGATATAATTGATCTGGTGATTTAACAACCAAGCTGGAATAGCTCAGTTGGTTAGAGCGTGTGGCTGTTAACCATAAGGTCGGAGGTTCAAGCCCTCCTTCTAGCGTTGCTACTCTATATTTTTGCCCCCGTTTAGTTCCAGATGGTGTTTATATTGGCAAATTGGTACAAATTGTTGGTTTTTAACTGAAGATTAACGGAATGCCTCATTAACAGAGCTACTCCGTTTTTCTTACAAACAGGGTGATGTTTATTTTTAGTGTTGCATGTACCAAATAAGATGGCATGTATTCATACTCCGATTTAACCCAGATTTGTTCATGAATCTACCAACTATCTTTCCTTGTTGCTTATATGAAGTGTTAGTTTCCGTTGGTAAATTTGCCTATAAACTATAGATTTGCCCCAAAATGATGTTTATATTATGCTGACCAATTGCTATATATTGTTGATTTTTTATGGAATATTAACGGAATGCCTCATTAATATGAACTATCATGTTATTCTTACAAACATGATGGTGTTGATTTTAGTGTTGCATATTTCAAATAAAATAGCATGTATTCATACAACAATTTAACCCAAATTTGTCCATGCATCTACCAACTTGCTTTCCTCGTTGCTTATATGAAGGTCAAATATTTAGTTTGGTAGTGGCAGTGTTTAATATATAGGCTAATGACTCAACAATGAAATGTCTCCTACCTGCAGACTCTTAGCACACAAATTCCAGATATTATATGTGTGTGTGTATAACACCCCTAATTTAATAGCCATACATTTATCCACTCTTTGTAGATTTGCCCCCATTTACTTACAGATTGGGTTTACATTGGCCAATTAGTATAATTTTTTTGGTTTTCTACAGCAGATTAATGTAATGCCTCATTAATCTGAACTATCATGTTATTCTTACAAACAGGATGATGTTGATTTTAGTGTTGCATGTATCAAATAACATAGCATGTACTCATACTCCAATTTAAACCAGATTTGTTCATGTATCCACCAGCTAGCTTTCCTTGTTGCTTATATGAATGTCAAATAGTTAGTTTTAACTTTTAAGTAGTGGTAGTGCTTAATATATAGGCCAATGACTCAACACTGAAGTATCTCCCACCTGCAGCCTTGTAGGACACAAATTCCAGATATTTTATGCAGATGTAACATCCTTTTTTCCCCCCCATTTTAAAGCCACCAGGCTTTGTTCGCACTGGTACATTTGCCTACACTCTGTAGATTTTGCCCCCATTTACTTACAGATGGTGTTTATATTTGACCAATAGATATAAATTGTTGGTCTTTTATGGCAGATTAACATAATGCCTGATTAATCTGGACTATCATGTTTTCCTTACAAACTGGAGGATGTTGATTTCTGTGTTGCATATATCAAATAAAATAGCATGTATTTATACTCCAATTTAAGCCAAATTTGTTCATGAGTCTACCAACTAGCTTTCCTTGTTGCTTACATGAAAGTGAAGTAGTTAGTTTTAACTTTTAAGTAGTATCTTCTACTTGCAGTCTCTTAGCACACAAATTCCAGATATTTTATGTGCATGTAACACTTCTAATTTTCAACAAGACTTTTTTATTTAACAAACAAAACCATACGAAAAAGCACAAAGAACAAAATGCAAGTAGTTCGTATGCAACTTATAGAGGGTGATGCGTACAGTACAGTTTATTCTTACATGATGCTCTCTGTCAGTACCCCGCAACACCACCCCCCCACCCACCCACCCACCCACACAAAAATTCGTCTCTTCCCTTTTTTGAATGGCTGTGCTTGCATTATCTCATAATTATTTTTACCCAGTTAGAAAATAATATTAGTAATTCGTTCCGTCACCAGTTCCTCATGCCCTACTGTTTATAAGAAAGAGATGCAAACCCTACGTATTTGAGCATTAAAATATAAATACGGATGTAAGAGCTTTTTCTTTTTCCTCACTATTCTGTTTTCTATTTCATTGTTTATATAAAGGAAATGAGGAATAAGGGAATCGAAGAACCAGTTCTTTTTCTTCAGTTTTATTGCTGCTCCTTTCAGTTATTTATGCTTCCATCTTGTTTTCTTCTTCAAACATGTTCTTTCATATGTATAATTTGATTCCATGTGGTTGAGTAGATCTGATACCACAAATTTGATGAAAAATGAGAAAGCATAACTGTGATAGAGAACTCTAGCTCAATATTGATATGTATGTTTAATCAAAAGTGCTAACATTTTTTCACTCTGCTATCCATGAAATGAATTATGTTTGTGATCACTGGATATTTTTTCACTGAAGACTTCATTGATTTGAAGATCACATGAATCAGTTTTTAATAGTGCTTATGTTCAAAATTATGTTCTACGTACGCATAAATAATCTCTGTATTATCTCTTCACAAATTTTAAAAACGATGAAAGATTAGTAAAATAAATCAAAGAGATGCATTCCGGACTTTCCTAGAATTGGAGGATAAGGCACAAAATTAAAAGGACCCAAACTCAAATGTTATTGCATCACTTTGCCACTAGGGGAACCTCATCATAATTGTACTGCAGTAATGAAATAAAAACAATAGAACAATCTAAGGACACTCCAAAATTACTTTGCAGTGTACACATAATACATGGCCGACACCGAAGGGTATATGGAAGATATTTAACTCCATAACTACAGGTAGCTAGCATTCAAACATGAATCAAAGCCCTAACGAGGATGAACAAGGGCATTAATAAGAGCCAGTGAATTACTTGTCATTTGTGCCACGTTTAAAACGTGATCTCTAACAGCGGTCTTGAGCTTGCCATCCATGGTTCTACTTGAAAATCCATCCATGCACGTATTGTCATCAGTGAGTGCTGCGCTGACCCAAGTCTGAATGTTGCTTAGTTGAAACGCAAAATTCTTGGCTTTCATGTTGTCCATTGCACACATGGAGTCCTTAAGCTCTCCTACTGACTGCTTCATGGTGTCCATGCAGTCCTTCACGGCTGCTGCTACCCCATGGCTCATCCCCCCTGCTGCAGACATATTTTTAATGGCAGTGGAGGATGCACGTGCACTGTCTAGTGTCACAGAGAGTGAAGTATGTGCCAGCTGCATAGGGTTGCTTTTGATGGTGCTTGCATATGAAGAAAGGGAAGTATAGCAAAGTGATGGGTATGTTGTTGCTCCACATTTTGTTTTTATATATTCACTATTTGATGATTGTTGGATGAGAATTCTTGAAGCTATACATGCTTTTAAGTCGATAGTGAAAAGAAGACTGAGGCTGAAGACAACTGTAAAGAAAGAGGCCATTAAAGGTATGTTTTAACTCGAGCAATATATGATAAAATGGATTTTAGATGTTTTGGAATGAATGAAGGGTAGGGAATTTATAGATTGGGTAATGAACCCTGTGAATAGTTAATCAGGTGTATTGATATGAATTGAAACTCAAATAAGACTTTTGGTTAGACAACTTGCATACCTGATTAAATTTGGGCCATGGTATGTAAAATATTTAGGTGGTGCAGATGTCCAATAATATAAATGGACCACAACAAATTAGTAAATTGATCGTTAAGAGGGTTACCTTATGTAGTTTTGTAAAATATGAGGAATTTATCACATGCTTGTTTATATAAATTTAGTTTAGTTTAGTTTATTTGGATCGTAGGGGCATTTGATATTTAGGATCATTATGTGTGGAGCAAAACCTATTGTTCATAGAGACATGGTTAGCCGAATATATTGTTCACAAAAAAAATTGGTGCCCAAGAATCATGAGTTCGACCTACAGTTACAGCATCGGACATATATTCCTATATATGTACATCAATTGTCTTTGGAAAAATTTACCTAGATAATCCACAACTTGCAAAACTTCTGAATTTGAAATTTATGTGCAATAAAAACTGAAAATTATGGCATTTCAAAACATGTTGCATCTAAATTTCAGAATTTTCTAATGTGAAACAAGTTTCGTATTTTTGTGCCTTAATGTCAATAATGCTTGCAGTACTCTTTCAGCTACTGTTCCTCCATATATTATGGTCCCATGCTACATTTTTATGTTGGAGTTATTCTATCTTATGTCAACGAGTGGAGTCTTATAGTTTCCTTGTCGGCAATATCATGTTTGGAGCCTTAATTTCATGATTTCAACTAAATTTAATGAATGGATCGCAATGTGAGCGACCCAAATATGGCACAGAGTCTTACAGAACGAGTAAAAACGTTATGTTTAACATTTAGCTCAACATACACGACAACATGTTAGGCTTTCATGACAATAAGAGGTTGTAGTAATGAAATTTAATTATAATTCAATAAATATGATTTTCATGGTGTTTTTTTTTTTAATTCTATAAATACCCTTGTTCGTCAATGGAATCTCACCGTCATTTTTCAGCCCGAACAACCATCTTATTCTCGTCCGTGAACTTTATCATCAATTTATTTCAACACTACCAACAAAATATTTTGAAATAAATATGTGGTGACTATCAATATTTTCACACTTACAACACACATTCTCTCACTCATTTTTTATTAAATAAAATGTAAATATCTCTATTTATTATATGCGCTCGCATGCGGCCTTATAATAGGATATACTAATTGTCGTTGTTGTTGTTGATATTTGAAGTGGTGAAAAAACATGAATAGTTGATTGATAAGCCTGAAGATTATGGGAAAATTAGGAGTTATGAGATATTTTATAAACAAGCCAGTTGCCAGTATGAGATATTTTATAAACAAGCCAGTTGGAACATTCGGATATTATTAAACATAGATAAGATGGATAAAACTGGCAAACTATTGCAGTCTTTTATGGGAGGTTAAACGCATATTCTCTTCTTATATTGGTCCCCTCACCAAATAGCTAAACTTGTGTACAGTTTAGTTAGTGCTACTGCTTTCAAAAGTGCAACTCTACTTGTATCTTTTGTGAGAAACATATATCATAGGCTCGTAATGTTCCCCGTTCACATATGAAATTGCGAGTAGAGCATATGTCTATGTGGATATATAAGATATTTCATTGCCCACTAACCAACATAGCAAAGCAAGATAATGGATAAGACAGGCAATTTATTGCAAACCACTTCACGCCACGTCCTATTGATGACTTGGTGAAAATGAAGCAAGGCTGGCTGAAACGGTGAAACCTGCTGATACTTTGACCTCAGTGTATTTACCATTTGGCATGGCTATGAGTTATCCATGGATGGATGGAATTCACGCTTTGAAACACTTATTCATGTTTTTTCACACTCAATGATTCGATGACATAGAACTTCAGAATGATAAAGGATTGGATGCAAAGCTCCTGGATGACTGAGTACAAGAGATGCTGAAATGATACAAAAAAGAAACTCAAGCTTTCCTGGATGACTGAGTACAAGAGATGCTGAAATGATACAAAAAAGAAACTCAAGCTTTTGTTTAAATACCGCAACCGGTACCAATAGTTACTGCTCTATAGCTTGGTAAATTTTTCGGTGAGCAATCAGTAGATTTATATCTTGGGACATTGTTTTAAGTTAAGGCATGAAGCTATAATCAAGAAAGATAGAACAATTTGGAGCAAGACAGGAAGTTCTTATAAGTCATTAATAAACCATTTATCCATATTGATCAAAGTTTTAAAACACAAAAGGCGTACATGAGACGTTTTCAGGTTTACGAGGCGAGACATGCGTAAGCCTCGAAACATTGAGGCGGAAGCTTTTTAGGTAAAAATAAAACACAAAACAAATAAAGAAATTCTGATACTCTAAATTAACCAATGCAAAAAATGAAAATCATATAATTTAAGATCCGACTTTTACCAACTATATATTTTTGTTATAGATAAAAATAAATAATCGAAACTCATATGATTCAAATTTTGATTTTTTAAAACTATTTGAAGATCACAACAAACTCTAATTTTAATATAATCTATCAATTCAAATCGATTTGCAAATTTTATTTTGAGATTTCACGAAGTTTATTGAAAAACATTCTTTAACACCAATGAGAAAATTCATTACATTGCTGATGATCATTATTTCATAAACAATCTTACTTCATCATGTCAATATTGAAAAGTAAAAAGTGCTAGTTTTTTTTTTTTTTTTTTTTTTTTTATAAATTTGTCTTTTTTATTTCCATTAGAAAATTAAAGTTTAATGACTTTTATCTGTGTCAATATATATAATTTAAGATAAAAATGTTTTCAAATCATATGCCTCAGCTATTTGAGGCGTGCATGGCGTACGTTTTATGCGGTTTGTATGCCTCAAGTTGTTGAGGCGTAAGCTTTAAAGGTAAAAAGCCTTTTGAAATAAGTCTCAAGGCGTTTTATCTCTTATTTTCTTGAGGCGGGCCTTGAGGCAAGTATCGAGGCGGTTTTTTTTAAAACAGTGATATTGATCGACGGTATAACTGTGTCAACGTGATGCTTGTTTTGTGGATTTAAAATGGATCTTTTTTAATCGAGTTCGGGAGAAAATTGAGCAATTTAGAGCCTTGAACATTTTTCTTATAAATACAAATAAATATCTTTGCAGAGGTTTTTTTTTTTTTTGGCGGAAAGGGGTGAAGGTAGGAGGGGTGGGGGGGGGGGGGTGGTCGTTGTTGTACTAAATGCGCTATAAAAATAATTTAGATATTGTTTGTTTAGAACTAGCATCCACTTATTTGATCATTTCTTGTTAAATAAGAACTAAAATTGTGTTTGTTTTTAATAAGTGTTCAAACCTAGAACAATTATTAAGTGAAAAGGTGTTAAGCACTTTTATATTGCTTATTCAAGTTCTGAATGCTTAATAACAAAATTTTCCATTTATCCCCTTACATATATTTATCAAATTACCTTTTTTCTTTAAAAAAAAAATTGGTAACATTTTATTACTAAATATTAGTTGTACAAATTATACACAATACAATTGTACAATAAAATCAAGCCTAAAAAACAAATCCTAATGGCCAAGTCAGTAAACTCAAATTGTACTCTACATATCCCACGCGCCTTCAGCCTGCATCCTGTAGCTCAATTCCCCAACGTCGAAGAAAAGCAACATTTTGATTAGATCTGGTGGTAATGCTCCAGTTGTTGTGGATCAGGTTGAATTTCCCTTTCTATCTGATAAGCTTTAGTGATAGCATGAGTACTTCTCTGATTGAATATTCGATTGTTTCTTTCTTGCCAAATAAAATAGATAGCTGCAGTAAATAACACAAAGGCTAAGTCTTGAACTTGGTCTTTTGATCATAAGTTGGACAATAAGTTAACAACCTCATCTTCTATTGTAGGTAATGTGTGTTGAGTTTAAATTTGAATGAGCACCAGATAAATGCTGAGTAATCGCATTCGGAAAAAAGATGTTGAGAAGTTTTAGCATCCTTGTTACACAGAGGACATGTAGTGTCTGATAATGCCAAATTGTGTAATCTACTCTTGGTGTTCAATTTGTCAGAAACTATTAAATAGGAGATAAACGACTTGTGCCTGCAAATTTTGGAGTGCCAAACAACATTGTAGATAGGTCTGGATACTCCTCTTGTTCTGACTTTATCCCATGCTTTGTGGAAAGAAAAAGTCACCTCCTTTACACCATTCGTAAGTATCATGCTGTCGAAGTAGAGATGTAGAAAGATTTTATATTACAGCAGTTAGTTCTCTAGCGGTTGGATGAAGAATAGAATGAAATTGGTCATCCCTTACTATCATGCTGACTGTGTCCATGGAAGTAGCAAGTGTGTGTAGCTTACTTATTTCTAGCAGATCCACTAGACATTGGCTAGGGTTCGAACCAAAGCGATGTAGAGGTACAGTTTACCTTATTGAAAATTTGAAATACTGCTTGATTGTAGAACGTAAACGTAGTATAGCTTTCCACGTTGAAGATGCGTTATTATCTATCGGCATTGACCATAATTGTTTGTTCCGACAATATTTGCTTTTCATCCATTTGCTCAAGAGATTATTTTTGATGTGCAAATTCCATAATAATTTTAAACAAGCAGCCTTTTTTAAGTCTGATAGAAGCTTTAAACCTTTACTCCCTTCACTCTTCGGTTTGCAAACCGTAGACCATGCTACTTTGTGTTGACCTCCAGAAGAAGTCAGCACCATGGATTGCAGTTTATCCAAAGTATAACCTGGTATTTGATAACAGATTGAACGAGTTCAGCTCTTCTTGCCAGGCCGAGAAGCTTTGTTTCCCAACCTTGCATCTTAACTTGTATTCTATGAATTAAGGAGTGGCATTAAGAATAATGCAAGTAATTTGAGGAGAATGGTACCTCTAAATATTTAATAGGAAGCTATCCCAATTCGAAACCAAGTATATTATTGATATCCTGCACATTAGTAGATGTCGAGCTGAAAAATAACTTAGTCTTTGAAATGTTAACATTAAGGCCAACATGTTTTGATTTCTATGTAGATTTAGCAAAGACCATTAAGTCGTCTGCGTATAAAAGATGCCTGATTACTAGTTCCAATTTGTAGGTAGGTTGTATTAGATCTATAATGGTAGCTTCTTCCATAAGAAAGGACAAATATTGCATTGCAATGGAGAAAAGATACGGAGATAAAGGATCGCTTCTAATCCCTCTTGTAGATGTGATGAAGCCTTTAGAGACTCCTTGAAATAGAATGGAGAAAGTAGCTATGGACATACACTCAAAAATAATGTTATAAAAAATGGACAGAAAATCCCATACAGTTCATAATATGACAGATGAATTCTCTACTCAGCATGTCATAAACCTTTTGCAAATCCACATATACGCAAAAAATTTGACATCATGTTTTTTATAGTCCCTCGATTGTTCATGTGCGAGAAGAATGATATCCCATATATATCTACCAACGATGAAGGCACATTGATTCTCTGAGATAACATGAGGTAAAAAAGGCTTTATCCTATTACATAGGAACTTGGAGAAAATTTTGTAATATATTTACAGTATGAAATAAGTCTATAATGTGTAATACTGGTAGGTCTGTCTGTCTTAGGAATCAAGGTAAGAAAAGTGTGGTTACACCCCTCTGGAAGTTTAGCACAAACGAATATATCATTCATAGCTTCTAGTAAATCAAGTTGAGTTCTTCCCAATGCATTTTAAAGAACAGGAAAATTGCGTGAAGGACAAAAAGAACAAAAAATTATGCTAAAAGGACAAAAGACAAAAAAAATTAGCCAAAAGGACAAAGTTTAGTGTAAACTATGAAATGATAGTGGAACCCTGAATTCCTCCCTTTACACTAAAAATTGTCCTTGAGACTAAATTCTTTGTTGATTGTCCTTATGGATAAATTTTTGGTTGATTTTGTCCTTGTGCCTAAAAACCCCAAAGAATTTAGATTCCTACCACCGGAGCATGGGCTGAAATCATCATGGACCGAGTAGACAGCTTTCTGAACTTCAAACATGGAGATAGGTTGTAGAAGGAAGTGCTTGCCTGCATCGTTGATAATAGAAACAGGTTGGAAGAAAGGAAAAGGTGAACCTATGAATCCGTGAAATAAATCTGTGTAATATGAAATAACTTATTGTTTTATGTCCCATGGGTTGTGCATCAAATTCCCTTCAGGAGTTATAAATGCTTTAATGTTGTTTACGAACTGCCTGTTAGTCGTTCTGGAGGAGAAAAACTTTGAGTTTGTGCCCCCTTCTTGAAGCCATGCAACTTTTGCTCATTGTTTAAGTTCCCATAATTTGATATTTTGCTGAGTTTGCCATTGCTATTTAGCATGTATCATGTCTTCGTATAAATCATCATTATCTGGATCCCTATCCACTGCCAGCTCAAGTTCTTTAAATCTTTGTTCAGCTTGTTGCAAGAAATCAATTTTACATATGTTTTTATTCCAGGCTTTGATTTCTTGTTTGCATGCATATAACTTGCTTTGGAACTGATAACTAGGGAATTCCCCAGTGTTAACTTGTAATCCATGTTGAAGGCATTTGAAGTATCCTTTCATCAAATGTCAGTCATTGCTATACTTGAAAGGATAACCTTTGAAAGTGCCAGTGGGTATCAGGTCTACTAACAGTGGGTTATGATCACTTGTAAGTTGGGAAAGAGAGAGTGCTTTGAGATTTATAAATTTTTGTAGGATGATAGTACTTGCTAAGATCTTATCAATATGAGTTGTTAACAACCCGCATTTTACATATCGGAAGATCGTAAAATATTTTTATTTTATTCCCTGGGGGTTGGATCATTCTCATATTTTAATATGTTGCTTATGGTGATGTGGGACATGTCCATAATTTTTACGAATTTTGTTTGTGACCATTTTGCCCCTATCAGTCTTATACAGGGAATAACTGTTGACTCGGATCGAATCAGGTGTTGAGACCTATGCCATTGGAAAGGAAATGATGATTCTCTTTCCGTAAAGTGGTCACAATAAAGATTTGGCTTTGTGGTTTGGGTGGAATCGCTGTTTTAAGGTTTAACAGTTGGCTATTCATGTTTGGTAAGCCATAATGAGCTGATTTGGAGAGGCCCATTAGCGGGCTGGTGGAGGCTATAAATAGAGGGTGGGAGGCATGGAAAATAGTTTACTTTCTCCATTCTCTCATTTGAAAGGGTAAGAGCCCCTCCATTTCTCCATTCTCTTCATCTTTCCACCATTAAGCTTAGGGAATTTGAAGATCAACATCATTTGGGGGTAGATCTACTCAAATCAAGGAGGGAGTTCATCAAATTGAAGAGTTTAGATCAAATTCTTCGCTGTCCGGATCTAGATCTAGGTGTTTTTGGATTGTTTTGAAGAATTGGTAAGTGATATGCATCTCTCACACGGATTCAATCAAGTATATGAGTGTTTGATCTTCTTTTTCATCAAATTCAAGTGTTTTCTCCTACATCTACATCATGGTAAGTATAATTTCATATGAATCGCCATATGATCTACTTTAGCAACTTAGACCGGTAATTTCTATGTTATTTCATATGTTTATGCAAGTTAGATCTATCGTTTTAGGTCATATGTTCATTATCATGATTTTTGGGTGAATTATCGGTAAATTGTCATTTTTATGTTGTTCGCAACTTCGTAATATGCTTGTGGATGAATTGTATAAATTGACTTGTCGATATTGTCGTTTGGTGGAGTTTTGGTTGAATTTCGAGTGGAAATCGTGATGAATCGGATTTGGAATAGTGTTGGTCGGTCGGTCGAGCAGTGTACGGGTTCGAGCAGGTGGTCGGTCATGCTCTAAGAGCTGGTCGATCAGTCTCTGCCTTGATAGTGGGTCAGTCGTGCACCCAAAATTGGACCGGGCCGGTCATAATCCAAGAAGAGGGGTCGATCACACTTCTGGTCGGTCGGTCTTAAAGTAATGGGGTCGGTCATGTTTTGGAGCGGCTAGGGTTCGGGTCGGTCAAGCACTAGGGTTCGGGTTGGTCAGTCAGGGTCTGTCAGTCAGGGTGTGGGGATCCTGGTCGGTCGGTTAGAGACCGGTCGGTCGGTTGTGAGATGATGGTGGTCGGTCGACCGTGATTTTTGGTTGGTTTGGAAGGGCTCCGGGTTGGTCGTGATGTTGAAGGGGTCGGTCGCACAGGGTCATTTATGAAAAATAAATAAATTTTCGAGTGCGACCCACATTTGAACAAAAGAACCTGAACATAAATAAATTTCGCGGGCGATGCCTATGCCTCCGAACCCGTGCCACAGCGCACTGTGCTTTGAAATGCCAGGGTTGATGGTAGAAACGTCGTGTCTTGTTTCCGTAACGATTTGTTGAATGCTATGTATGGATTGATATTGAACCTTATGTTGATGATTCTTTTTGGTTCAAGAGTGAGGATAACTTCGAAGTGATTTCAATGGGGAATGTCGAAGTGATGTGATGTGTTCGTTGTTAGTCGTAATACAACGAGTGTCAAAGGTGTTTTGAGTTGGGTGGTAATGGTTGGATGGTCGCCGTCAATGACGACTAGAGATACCGAAGGCTGAAGAATTATCGTTGTCGTAGGTTATAGCGGGCTCAAAGCAGGGGTACATGTAATGTCCCAGATTTTTAGTCGATTTATTTTGAAAATTTAAATTTATTTTAAATATTGATTTGGAATAATAAATGGGTTTTTAATTTGAATTTTGTTGTTTTAATAATCGATATACGATTTAACTTTGAATATATTGAAATATCGTGATACTGAAATATGAAATGATTTAATGTTGAATTAAAAAAGGAACCAAAACAATTTAGTCGACTAATATAAATTATGTATATTAAATTAGAACTATAATAACATTTTATTATCGATGAATTTAATTGTTTGGAATCGATTATATTTTTAAATCGAATTTAATTTAATTCGTTAATTTAATATTGACAGTCTGTATAAATGTTTAAATTAAAATTTCAGAATCCATTCTATTAAGTTCAAAATATCAGTATAAGTTGGAAACGTCTGTCATTACGATAAAATAAGGGGTTCGGGATTGCAAATTTGAGACCACGAGATATTTTGGATATTATATATATAATAAAATCAAATCGAAATAAATTACTGTATGTACTTAATCCAACATTTCAGCCGACCTATACGTTTAAATCGCGCAACATATTTCTCTTAGAGCAGAAAGTTTTGTCTCCCACTTTTGATATCAGGGAAGACACCAATTTAATGGCGTGTACCTTTTGTTCCCATTCTCATCTATATAAACACGATCAACACCCTTCATTCTCTCATTTAATTTCCATTCTTCATTTATTCTTTCTCACGAACCAGACAAACTGAAATCGAGTTCCTCTTCTTTCATATGTTCAGATCGATCTCAAAATAAAAAGGGAAACAAGAATCGAAATCGCGATAAACCAGCGAGATTACTGATGCTCGATTAGCAGCTAGGAGGCGTGCGTATAGGGAAATCGAAGTCATGGAGGAAGCGGGTTTGTTCGAAGTTGCTGAAACATCGCGATTTAGCCACTCGCGTTGCAAGGTAGGGTGCGATTGTTGGTTTCGGGTGCAACTGTAGAGGAGTTCGATTGTTGAATCTGGAGGTGCACGATGGGATGTATTTGGCGTTTGCGATTTCTGGAAATCGATACAGAGGTAGTTGCGAACTGGAGTGAGTTCGAAGGTATGGGTGTTCATCGGTTAAGATGTGGAGGAGTTCGATCTTTGAAGTGGTGGTTTTTTTATTCATTGTACTGTGATGATTGAAGTTCGATTTACGATTGAAGTGTGAGGAATGGATGGAGTTCGAACGGATGTTGGTAGTTGACTTGGTGACGGGTGAAAGTGATTTTCTGGAACATGGACTGCGTGAATTGGAGGAATTAATGGAGGTACTACTGTTGAATTGGGAGTGGTGCAAATGTTGGGGGAACTGCCGATTTGTAAAGGCTGAGAAGTAACGATGTAGTGAAGTTTGTTGATAACATGGAGCACAGATGTTGGTCAGATAGGAAAGTGAAGATTGCAGATCTGTTTTAGGGGAGTTCGGTTACTATTTTGGTGAATACGAGGCCTAAGATTTAGTGGTGAAGGCAGTGAATGATTTACAGGTACAGGGTGAAGTTTGGGAAGGAATTGAAAATTGAATTCTTCTTACAGTATGATTGAAATGGAAAAATGTAGTAAAGAGGAAGATGAGCAAGAAGTTATGGTGAAGTCAGGACCGTTGCGATGCAGGCGTGGACTGTATAATGGGAGAAGAGTTGTCTGGAGTTTGTTTAGGTGGTACAAGTTGATGGTGCAGCAGTTCGACAATGGGACTGTGGTGATAGGAAGGGATGGTAGTATTGACAACAAAGTGTTTTTTTTTTGAAATGTCGAAATGATGGTGCAGTAGTTTGGGCCGATCAGTTTTGGAGATTGTTTATTGTGAGTCGAGAAAGCGAGTTAAACAATTTATAAAATTTAAAATGAATGGGATAATTTATTTATTCATTGTATTTATTAATTTAAATAAATAATTGTTTAATCGTTGAATAAAATCAAATATCATAGGTAAAAAGTAAATTTCGTTCGAGTCGATTCGGAGACGCGAAGATGTCATGTAAATGGATTCAATGCCAAGACAATAAGGGATTCTAAATGGATATTCAACAAATGAAAGTTAGGTGAGTAAATCTCACTCACAGTTTTATTTTTAATAAATTATTGATTGCTTGGATGCATGCATGAATGATTGAATTATTGTGGTTACATATATATTATTTATTTAGGCTTGATGGTTGAATATATATATATATATATATATATATATATATATATATATATATATATTGGTGATTGGATATTTCCTACATTACCATTAGCGGATGCCCGCAGTATCTTTAGCGGATGACCCTATCGCCCCACGATATATGAGTGGATGACCTTCTATACTGTGATATCCTGCCTTGAAGCAGGATTGGTATTATTTATGTAGTTTGACATTTGTGGATGCAGGAAACAGATTGGAGGAATCCAACTGGATTCCCCAAATTTATTTACTGTTGTTTACATATTTATGTGTGTGATGTGTAAATTGAATGGATGATTTGTGTGTTTGGATATTAGAATATCACTGGCCCTAGATATTTATATTTAAAATATCATAAAAGAGATTTTTAGGTTTTAAAAGGGGAAAATTTATTTTTTTTGAAATAGAAATGGAATTTTGAACGAGATATGAAATATTAACTTGTTTTTAATAATAAAAACAAGTAATTGGAATTATGAACGATGTTTGTATTTGGTTTTAAAATTCAAGTATGAAGTTAAAAGGAAAATTCATTTTCCAAAGTGGAATTGGATTCCTAATGGAATTTGAAATTGAAAACTTGTTTTAATATTTAAAACAAGTAGTGAAATGTATTAACGATAGTTATGAATAAAAGGGAGAAATTGTTATTGGATAATTTAAATTCAAGTATGAATTTAAAAGGGGGATTAGAAATCACTTAACAAAGAAATAATGAAATTTATTCCGATGTTCAGAATATAAAATGAATTGAAATCCATTCGGATTTATGATTGGAATTTGACTATGTCAAAATAAATTATTTTTTGGAATGATATTTGAATTTTATTTAGTGGAAACGTAATTTAAAAGTTAACATTTAAGGAAGTTAATATTTCTAGCAATTTAAAATACGGAAATAGATTCTATGTTTTTAAAATAGAAGTTTATAATAATAAAATATCACCGAATGTAAATGAAACGAAAAATTAAAATTTAGAAGAAAATTAAAATGCTCCCAAACAGGGGATCGAGTTCAAGTAGAATATTAAAATGGAAGTTCATTTTAATGTATGAAATAAGGTAGTTCATTTATAAACAATGTTTATAAATGAAATGAAGAAATTCTCATCGTGTAATTTGGAAATAAATTTCCGAATATAAGAAATGGCATTTAAAATCATATTTTAAATGAAATAGAAAAGGAAATTTTATCGATAAATAATGTCAGTTTTGTATTACAAACTCTTATCCATCTTGAGATAAGAACATTGTCGATCAAGGTCTGAGAGGTAATTAAAATACCCCAACTTGAACGACTTCACTATTATCAAGGGATGGTATTAGTTTGTAATGGTAAAGTTTGTTGAAATAATTGATTATTCCCATAAAGGAATTTATAATTGAAATTCGATTATATCGAATTTTATAAATAATTTAACTCCAGATAGACTGGAATTGATTATAGAATTTGAATTGGAATATATTCATAGTCGAGTTATGAATGATGGAATAAATAGTCGACCAGTTCGAATAATCAAAATTGTTAAGTCATATTTGGATAATAGGTTTGAATTATTAAAATGGAATCGAAATTTATTAATAAATGAAGTTTAAACATTATATTTAAATTATAATTAAAACGAACTCGCCACAGCGCGGTAGTTCGTAATTGGCGTTTCGAACATCTATTGAGTATATAGAACTCAATATAAGTCGGAATTCAATGAAACAAGAAACGTCCGGACCTACTGAATAAAAAATTCTAATGGAAGAGGAAAATCTGGATTTTGTTTTATAGATTTTGAGTTATATCAAAATCAAATTTTAGAAAAGTCGCTGTAAAATCGTTTATAAACCAAAAATGGTTTATTTAATAAAAAAGATTTTAAGTGAATAAAATCCGAATTCTTATTGAAAAATCTAGATTTGAGTTATCAAATGTATACAAACTCAAGGCGTGAATGAATTGATTTTTGATGAAAAAATCAGATTTGGATTATGAAATGATATTGACCAAATTATAAAAGGGGTTAGTTAATGGAAATTTGAATGGAACTTAACGCGGCCAAGTAAATTGGATTTGTAAAGTAGAATTTGAAATCGAATATGGGGCTTGAGTTATAAATGAAATTCGATTTGTTTATAAGTGGATAAAAATATGTTTGAACGCCACTGTTCCAAACTATAAGTGAATAAAGCCACTGAACTAATTAAAGAATTAATTAGTGAAATTGAATGCGATTAAATCAAAATAGTTGTATGAGTTGGAATAAAATGAAAATGCAGGTGCATGTATATCAGACAAGTATGGGATAAAGTGAATGAAGATTTTAATTTAAGTGCCCAACAAAAAGGTACATGTTTAAATTTCTATATGAGGTTTTATGCGCCGAATCAGCTAGCCGCTTGGCTTTTTTATTTTCTTTTTGAATGGAAAGGGCCTAGAGAGGCGAGTTGGGGTTTGAACGATTGACCGGTACAGGGGAGGTGCTGGCGAAATTTTCCGGAAATTTAAGGAGTTGGAATATTTTTTAATAGGAATAAATATATCGATATATATAGAATTCGATAAGGGATTTGGAAAACAACTAGTGAATGAATATTAATTGAAAGGGGCCAGTGATTGTTTGATGGTTTGATGGATGTTTATTTTCCTTTGATAGTTAAATCACCAACTATCAAAGATTTTTGACCATCGTTGTCAATAAGGAGAGACCGGTTGGATTTATTATCCGAAAAACCACTCCGTATAGGCATAGGCATTGCGAATTAGATTATTTGAAGATAATCGAAGACGGAGTAAAATGCAAGGGCTGTTCTATTTTCAGGATGGTGCCTTCGGTTTCGTTCAGTCCCAGAACGAACGTATATGGACGAATGTATGATAGAGTATTTCCAATGATCATGCCTGTTGGTTTTTACGAATATACCAAGTTGGTGGGGAGAAGGTGACTTCTCTTTATTTTAACACCCGGAGTGTATTTGTATAAATCAAATTAGTGACTAATGGATTTGATTATGTGACATTCAAAGTTAATGGTGACCATATGTTCTAAAAGTAAACGTGACCTTAAGCCTCATCAACCGGGAAATGACAAAAATCGGGCAGGCAGCATGGCTAGGTGGGTCATTCCCAAGTAGGGTATATTGTCACTGATCTAGAGAAAATTCATATTTTGTTCTTCTTTCATTTTCTGTGTCTCCACGGATGTACGGTGGGCCCTTAAAATCGTAATAGGGTGACAATATATTCGTTACACTCAAGCTAAATGAGTGGGCGGTCATATGTGGCCGGGTTGCAAGATGTTCTTGTTGAACCCCAGTGTATCCCTTCTAGAGTACACTGATCGGAAGGTGGTCCCATACCTTGTCATAATTGGAATCCAATCTCCAATAAGCGCCCTGCGGTTTTTTTGATTTTATACTATATATGTAGAACGTGAGATGCAAGCGTTCTACTATTTGGTTATTTATTTGATTAGACATTATTATAATATCACTGGATTTTGCTATAAAAATGGTTTAGGTTATAGTAAGGTAAAAACCGTCCGTGTTTATGTGTGGGCTGGTCTTACTATTATCCTTTTCTTTCAAAAGGTTTTTCAAAGTTAACCAATATGGTTGGAGTTTACTCACACCAGTCCCATGACTGACCCAGAGTTTATTTTGTTTTGTTTTTCCTAAACTCTTGGGTGCCCAAATTTGTACTGACAGTCAAGTGTTTCAGGCATTTACAAATACATGTGGAAGAGCTTGAAGCAGGAGGCTTCACCGTTAGTTATTTAGAGTTATTTCCGCTGTATCAAGTGTTATGTTGTACTCTGATATGGTATGTATATACAAAACAGATTTTGTATTTCAAAGTTATGTTATGTATTATATTTTATTCGTTCCGCTGTGAAATTCTGTTTTGTTATTCCTATTCTTCTTCTATCTTTTTCTATTTCTTTAACCCTAATGACTCGAATTTCTGTATTATTTGAGTTGAAAGTGTGTTGTACCAGTCGACTCAGATAGTATGGATTTGCGGGCCACTACAGTACATATTAAGACCGGTCGTAGGTCGAGTACCATGTGTATCGTTGGAAGGTCTAGGTACGTATCGTTGAAAGGGGTATGGGTTTTTTGCTAGAGCCGGGGTTGCCATTAGTCCTTGACGGATGGCAGTGTGATATGGCTAGTCATACAATTAACGATGGTTTCAAAGAAAGATTAACGGTGATAGTCAGAGTCTGTCTTGTATGATTGTTTGTTTTGCTTGTACCATCTCACGTAGATTGTCCGACATCGGAGGAGATGTTTCTTGGATGCTTGTCTGATATTGGTTTATGGCTTTGGGGCTTGTCCTTGAGAGATGCTAAATTCGATTAAGATGGTTTACATGAGATATATAATCTGGATGTTATAAGTGTTATTATCGATTACGTCTGGTTGCCATGATTTAATGGTTGCTTGGATTACCTTAGTCGTATGGTTGAAATGTTTATTGTAAAGGCTATCACTGTCCAATGTGGGGAAGATGGGAGTTGTGTTCTTCTCTGGTGTTGTGGGTATATTAGTTCATTTATTTACCTGTTCTCATATACTTTATCGATGAAATTCGTTAGCTGTTTTATCACTCACTAAGATTTTTGTATGACTCAAGGTTTTATGTTTCCCTCTTATTACCTTGGGTTGTTCATTCGATTGTTTGAATGGGCGGACTAGGTAGCAGGTGACATGTGATATCTTGGTGAGGACGATGTTGCAGTTCGGTGACGAGCAGGAGCCTGACATATTATCTTTGCTATTATACAGTATCTTTGTTTCCATTGTGTGGTGTTTATCTCTGAGTGCTGTAGTGAAGCAAATTTGTACAAACACTTATGTGGTAATTTCCAGATTGTACAAATATTTTTCTCTAATTGTTATGAGGGTTTAAGTTTCTGATCAAGTATGCTTCACTATTATGACATGTTGTATATACTCTATTATATTTTATCCTTGCACTGTGAGTTATACGGTAGGTTCCGTATATGTTATCATACCTTGATGATCGTCTATAGCTACCTGGCACACCTTTCAGCGCATTATTCCTCTTGTTTAGTGCAGGGGTTGTGGACGGCCGTCACAAGTTGCAACCTTTTCGTCTCTAGGTAAACTAAAATCCCATAGGCTTAATTTCCATCAAGCTAGATTGTAGCAAACTTTTTTGGAAGCCCCTTATGTAATGACCTAGATTTTTTTACCCTTAGGTTTGAATATTTAAAACTAAGTTTAAATGTTGATTTGGAATTATAATAAAAATTTTATTTATTATAAACGACGTATTAAAGTATAATTTATACTTTAATTATAAACGAGCTCGTAACGTTGCAGTAGTTCCTAATATTAAGTTTTGAACTTCAATTGAATATACAAGATCCAATATAAGTCGAATTTCTTTGAAATAAGAAACGTTTGGATCTATTTGATTATAATTTTCTAATGAAAGGGAAAAATCTAGATTTCGTCTTATAAATTGTGAGTTATGTTCAAATCAAAATTTCGGAAAATCGCTATGGAATCGTTTATAAATTATAACGATTTATTATATAAATAAATCGACTTTCAAATAATATGAATGCTGTTTTAATTTAAAATATCGAGTTTAAAATTCAAATATGTTTATTTTGGAGCTATTTGATATTCTATTCGGATATATACGATAATAATAGTTTATTATTATTTAATTTAATTGTTTTTGAATTATTTATATATTAATCGATATATTAAGCCTTAAATATAGGTTTTTGCAAACGTTCTTCGTTTTCAACGAAATCAGTTTCATTGGATCCGCAATGTTAAATTATTGTATGAAAATAAATTTTGTGGCAATTCGATATCGTATGTGACCCTGGTAACCATAAACGCCTACATTTTTATTTAATCGTTTATTAAATTTAATATGGAACTTAAGAATAGTCAATTTTCAAACGATCTCCAATTTCAACAAAACCAATTTTACAAAACCCATAATGGTTAATTATTTTAAGATTTCCAGTTTGGGGTCAATTGGAGTTATTTTGATCATCATGCGCGATATAAACGCGTATCGATTTACGGCGTGAGTTAAAAGGAAGTTATACCAAACGATCTCGGAATTCGATGAAATCAGTTCCATCGTGTCCGAAATATTTAATTATTGTAAGATTTTGAGTTTCGAGTCAATCAGAGTTGGTACGCGAGCGTGCGAAAATTTAATGTGAATCAATTAACAGATTTAATATTCAAAATTTCGCTATTTTTCCAAATAGAATCGAATTTCAATTAAACAAGTTTCGTTGGGTCCGGAATGTCAAATTATAGCTAGAGGTACAATTTTATTGGGAACGAATATCGTATGTAATCATATGTATTTAGAAATGATATATACAAATGGAGATAGGCATGGATTTGTAAAATTAAATAAAATATTATTAAAAACTATTTATAAATATGCCTTTACCCCAAATCCCTAAATCACCATTCTCATTCTCGTTCGTTCCTTTTCCACGCTACATCTTCACAACTTAAATCGATCAAATCACAATATACATGAAGAAATTAATGAAGCTCTTAACTAAGGAATGATAGACGAAGGTGAGGACTATCAATTAGGGGTGGTGTTAGCGGGTGCGATGGTCAATAATAGGAGGTTTTGATGTTCAAAGTCGTGATCGTTTTTGCAGAGTTCTGGCGAACTCCGTAGCCTTTGGACCATGCTTCAGCTGGAGGTGTGGATGGAGCTGGCGCATTGTTCGAGGGTCAAGGCGAGGTTGCTGGGGTCCCATGGCGGTGGAGATAGGTGAACTTGATCGGAACGAAGTTTAATTTTCGTATTCGTTCTAGGCATATAGTCCATCGGATGGGACGATGCTAGTTGGGGTTTGAAGATAGGTGGTTGGGGGTCGTCGCGGTAGATGTTGGGTGAACTCCGGTCAAGGGTAGAGGTTTCGGCGTGAAGTTGGACGGAGGACTGTTGATGTGTGATTTCTTTTCAAAGTGGTTTGATTTCTGGGGGACTGGAAGGTCTGTGGGGGCGTTGGTTGAGGCAAGGTCGGTCTGTGGTGGTTACTGTGATGGTGGCGCGTCGGAGGGGAGACGTCCAGAGATCCGAAGTCCACCGACGATGGATCGAAAATAGGTGGAAAAAGGAAGACACTGTATTGGGTTAGAAAAACGAGGAGCATCGGGCCTTTTGCCAGGCACGAAGGAGAGTAACCGCGTGTTTAATTTATTTTAAATGTTAATTAACCCTTAATAATCATCATTAAGATTGAATAATTATTTGAATTTGAATAAGAACTTGTAAACATCTTATACCATTCATTCGTGAACAAAAATTAAGGCAACAAGTTACATTGGAACCATGGCAACGAAATCTACATCACGGATCTGACGTCGCTAAAAACAAAGCTACTGGAATTTCATGGAAAAATCAAACGCTTGTTTGATTGTAAATGAAATAAAAGCAGAATCGTCAATTACAACAATTGAGTAAACTCACTAACTCTGACTCGTTTATGTTTTTATATAAATGAGTTTTAAATTTATTTATAAAATTTTTATACTGTGTGATGGTTGTTTGGATGAATGGTTGATAAAAATTGGTTGATATAGCTATATCGTTGATCGATTATTAATTATGTTTACTATGATATTTCATATTGATGTGAAATTAATATTATTGAAGTTGATTAACATCTGTGGATGTAGGGAAACTGGTTGGAGGGATCAAACTGGATTTCTCAACATTTATATTACTGTTTCTATTGATTGTGCTATAATGATGTGATATATAATCTATGATTGATTATTTTGTGTTTGAACTACCCTAGCTCTAGAATTTTGGTATTTAAAAATCGTAAAATATTTTCGGATGTAGAAAAGTAATTTGAGATTTAAAAAGGAAATTTATTTCCAAAACAACAATTAAATTTCAAATGGACTGGAAATAGAAACTTGTTTAAGTAGATTAAACAAGAAGTTGATTATAACGTTGTTTATAAATAAAATAAAATATTTATCATAGGATAAATTAAAATATAAATTCAAGTTGAAGTTATATAAGAAAAGTGGAAATCAGTGTTGACACCAATATTTGAAGTAGGATTTAAACGCAATAGTTATAAAAGATATTTGAATTGGGAAAAATGAATTCAAATGGAAATTTGAATGAGAAGGAAAATGGGAAATCATTTTCAAAAGGAACGATGGGTTTATTAAGTGACACGATAGCTGAGATTTGAATCTGTAATGATATTTGCAAGTAAAATCAAATTGATTTGGTAAAACGAATCTAGATTCCTATTTAAGGAATGATATTCGTATTTGAAAGTGAACAACGATTGAAAGCAAATGTTTTGCGAATGGAAATAATTATAAGAAATTTGGAGTCAACCTGAAAGATAGATTTATTCCGAAGTTCGGAATATTAATCGAATATAGATTATTCGAGAAAGAGTTACTTATTGAATTCGATATATACTATTTACTTTCCGTTTAAAATAAAGGATTAAATATTTATATTATTAATTTTTTTACTTATTAATTTATTCATTTATTTATCCAAATTAATAAGTCAAAGTTATACTTTAAATTTAAATAGTTCGGAAGCAAGGATTATAACGCTATCGTTATAATCAATGGATAATTTGTGATATATGGAAATATTTCCCAGGGATCGTGGAGATAAGCAAGCTTTGAGAAATATCTGGGAATGATAAGAAAATGGGAAATTGGGAAACGATAATTTAATAAGAAATTGATTTAAAAGGGGTTAATGCTGTTTGATGGTTGATCGATAGAATTTCCATTGGAAATAGGATTATTGGTTGTATGGATGTTTTCTTTGATAGTTAAATAATCGGCTATCAAAGTTTTAGTTTATTTTATGCCTCCGTTGTCAATACAGAGAGACCGGGATCCGGTTTATTATTTGAAAACCACTCCGTATAGGCATTAGCGTTACGAACCAACTTATGTTGAAGATGATTGAAGATGGAGTAAAGTGCAAGGGCTGTTCTGTTAATCCTAGGTAGAAATTGCCTAAAATGGCCTGATAGAACGGTGCGTCGGTTTGTCTAGTCCTAGGACAACTTGTATGGATGAATGTCGGACAGAGTATTTCCAAATGATCACGTACGTTGATTTTTACAAATATACCAAGTTTGGCTTCGAGGAATTTATTCTCTTTGCTTAACACCCAAAGTGTATTTGTGGACATCAATTAGTGATTTGACATATTTGACGATGTGTCATTCAAAGTAAATGGTGGCAAGATTTTCTTGAAAGATAATCGTGACCTCAAGCTTCATCAACCAGGAAATGACATAAATCAGGCAGGCAGCATGGCCAAGTGGGTCATTCCTATTAGGGGTATTATCACCTGATCTAGAGATAATTCATTTGCTTCTTATTTTATTCGCTGTTGTATGCTTTCGGTAATGGTTGCTTATCACAACCGTTGGTGATAATATGCTCGGTACACTCAAGTTAAATGAGTGATTGGTCATGTGTGGTCGGGTTGCAAGATTTTCTTTTTGAACCCAGTGTATTCCTCTCTAAAGATACATTATCGGAAGGTAGTCCCATACCTTGTCATGGTTGGAAATCCGTTCTCCAATAAGCGCCCTTCGGTTTTTAATTTTATATTATATATGGAGCATGAGATGCAAGCGTTCCGCTAGATTGCTATTTATTTGATTTGGACATTATTATAATATCACAGGATTTGATATCAAAAATATTTTGGGTTATCGTAAGGTAAAAACCATCCATGTTTATATATGGATCGGTCTTACGATTATCTTTTATTTTGAAAGGATTTTTAAAAGTTAAACAAATGGTTGGAGTTTACTCGCACCAGTCCCATGACTGACCCAGAGTTTATTTTGTTTTGATTTACCCTAAACTCTTAGGTACGCAAATTTGTATGGATAGTCAAGTAGTCAGGAGTTTACAGATTCACTTGGAGGAGCTTGAAGCAGGAGGCTTCACTAGTTAGCTATAAACTATCATATTTTTCGTTGTGTACTATGTGTGTATCTGGAAACAAGTGTTTATAACTGTTCCAGAAATAACTTCTGTGCTCTGATGATGGTATGTATATACAATCACTGATTTGTATTTCAAAAATTTTGTTATTTAATATATTTTATTTGTTTCGCTGTGAGATTTGCGTTTTTCGTTTTCTTCTTTTCTAATTTCTCTTTATTTCTATTTCTCACCCTCTAACTTCTTTCTATTAACGATCCACGAATTTATGATGCTTGGTTAGTCGACATGGTGTTTTGTGTTGATGACCAAAATCGAGAATTAGTTGGGTCGTTACACCTTAATTGCTGAAATGGAAGTGGCATACCACCCTGTTTATCAAAAGGAGATAAAGAATTATTAAAGTCTCCCATTAATAACCAGGCTTCAGAAACATTATTTAACTGGTGAGCTATGGAGTCCCACAGTTGCTTCCTTTCTGAAAATATATTACTTCCATAAATTGCTGTGAAAATGAGGGCAAAGCCACCAGAGTTAAAGGCATTAACAGATAAATGTTGTGAGGAGGAGGATAACATATTGACTTGCTATACTTGGTTATCCCATAGAAGTAAAATTCGGCCTGAAGATCGAAGGAGTCATTAGTTAACTATTTCTAGTGGATAGGTAATTTTTTAGCAAATTTATTCAGATTTGCCGTATTCAACTTATTTTCCGGTAAACTAACTATTGTTGGTTTAAACTATTTCAGGAGTTTGAATACATCACACGTTCGTTGTGGTGTATTCATCCCCCTGACATTCCATGTTAATATCATCATTTTTTTAAGGATGTGCTCCTCAGATGTCTTTTAAAAGGAGCACTAGTTGAAACACTTTTTTTTTTGCATGGCTTGGATAGTTGGAATTTATGGAGACAACATATGGGTTGTCTTCTTGTGTAGGTTCCTGTACTATAGCATCTGCTATATGTTTAAACATATCCTGACCCAAGTCTGTTGGCAATTCAGTGTCATAGGAAGTCGAATTCCCTTCAGCGTTTGAGTCTGATGGTGCATGTGCTTGTGTAGAAGAAAATCCCCCAGTAGAGGTTTGATCCTTGGGTATCCATTTTGACTAGTTTCAACATCATGAATTGAAGTTTTATGCCCAAAAATTCTATAAGTGTCACATTTATAGGGAACATATTCATACTCTACTGTTATGTCATACTGTGTACCCACATGCATTAAAACAAGGATTTTTTTATTTTAGATCTGTGTCCATGTTGATTGCAATTTGCACTCGAGCGTGCTTAGTAAACTTTTTATTTGTAGTGTTCTCATCTAGCAAAAGCGGTTTACCAATTAAACTAGCAATCATTTAAATTGCTTCCTTCGTCCACATCTCCATCTTAAAATTGTGTAAATGCAACCATATGTAGACTTTGGTTGAACTGAATTCAGTATAATCATATCCAGGTTACCAAGCATCAACCATTAACAATTTGTCGAAATAGGTCACTCCATTACCTTGTTAAAATCTTCAGCACTGTCAAGTTGGATGGAAAATTGATATTGTGGTGTGATGTGTACTGTGAAAACATAGGTTGGTTTCCAAACTGTAGAAATATAGTTATTCAATATTACCACAGAAAGTCTGAAATTAACGAGAAGAAAAATCACTGTGTTGATCCACGAGTCTTCAGATTTCTTGATTATGTTTTTGTGTAAAAACACATGATTCTTAGGGCTGGACTAATTCGAGTTTACAGGCATTGTTGTCGGTAAAGTTTGGTGGGTGAGAAGATCGAAGAGTGTTAGCGTAGGACTTTGAGGGTGCACTACTAGAGTGGATGCTTATTCCGACGTCCTGTTTCCAACGGCCGCCAACGGTTTAATTAGCCGTTGGAAGCCGTTAGAAAAATACCGTTGGCAGCCGTTGGAAGCCATTGGAATAAGACGGGATATTGCCTGCTACAGCCAACCGAGAGCTTCATTTCATCCTACTCCACCAATTAATCATCTCCTCCAACCCTTCCTCCCCTTCCAAATTTGCTGCCAAGGCTTCCTCCATCACTCCAATCTCTTTGGGCGCCCTCTACGTGCTTCTCCAACGCATCTCCACCCTTCTTGCTATCCAAATTAGGTAATTTCATAAAACCTAATTTTTAGGTATTAATTGATTTCGGGTTTAATTTATGATTTGCTTAATTTCTACTTGTTTGTATGTGTATATTACATCATGTTAACCTCTAATTGTTGTTATTGTCACAATAATGATTAAATTGTTTGGGATTAAATTGATTTAGGGTTTGATTGTGTTTATTTAGGTAACTTTAGTTAGTGAATGTTATATGTGTGTGATAGTGTTTGCTAATAATATAATTTATGCAAACACGAAGATTATATTATGTTGACAAATACGAAGTAATTTAAAATAATGTAAGTGGTGCAAACACGAAGTAAATTACAAAAATATATAATTTTGTACATATGTACTAAAACGGTTAAAATATTTACAAATTGTATATTGAAATTTAATGTAGATAAATATTTAAACCCTTAGTTATTATTTGGCCCCGTCTGACAAGTGTTGTATATGATTGTTATATGGATATTCGTTCTTTTACAAAACGGAAATCTATATTCATCTGATACAATATTTGTCGGATTTTTCCTTGTATTGGACAAGTTACAAACGCTATAAAGTAATTATATTTCGTAGATCATATCACTTTAAACGGTTCACAAAACTTTGATGGCATTTCCTTTACGTTCCTTGTGTACACGCAAGTGTGTACGATACAAGGAACACAGGGGAAATGCTGTCGAAATTTTGTGAAATCGTTTAAAATGATATGATTTACGAAATATAATTACTATTGTGTTTGTAATGGGAAGTAGGATGGCCGACCATCAAAGAAGACATATAAGCGTCAGTGAACCAATAGTTATTTATTTTGAAATAAAGTTTGTAGATAACTATAAAATTAACGATTATTTTTTATTTCATCATAGATTTTAAAGTATAGGAAAAATGGCCAATTACTTTAATGAGCGGAGCTGGATGTATCAAAAAAGGGAAATTAGTGGTGCAATAAGTGAACATTTTGAAAATGGGGTGAAAGTGTTCATTGATTTTGCGATAAGTAATATCGGAAACAGTAGAGAAATTCGTTGTCCATGTAGTAGATGCAAATTGTTGAACTATTTAATACCGAATATGGTTAAGATTCATTTGCGCCAATACGGTTTCCTACCCAATTATTTGTTGTGGGATCGTCATGGAGAAATTGTAGCCCATAATACTGAAGAACATTCAACGGAGATCAATAGTGTTGAAGTTAGCACGAATCTCATTGAAAATATGGTCGAAGATGCTGCACGATCAATGTTTCCTACCGTTCAAATTGGTAACGACGATGATAACGTAGAAGATAAGCCAAATGTTGAAGCTAAAAAAATATATGATTTATTGAATAATGCTAAAAAACCCATTTGGAATGGATGTGAAAGTGGCACTCAATTATCGGTAACTGCAGAATACATTGCAATGAAATCAAAATACAATCTTACGGAAGCTGGGTTTACGGCTGTTGTTCAAGCGGCTAAACGTCATATGCCATCGGATAATTTAATGTGCGAAAATTATTATGAAGTGAAAAAACTTATGTCATCTTTTGGCTTGCCATATCAGAAAATAGATACATGTGTAAAGGGTTGCATGTTGTATTGGAAAGAAGACATCAATCTTAGAAAATGTAAGTTTTGTAATCAAGAAAAATACAAACCAAGAAAAAAGAAAGGAAAAGAAGTTCCGCACAAGCGTATGCATTATTTACCCATCACCCCTAGACTTCAAAGATTATATGCATCATCCGTAACAGCGCAGCATATGAGATGGCACAGTGTGAGAACACCTCAAGAAGGTACGTTGACACACCCATCGGATGGAGAAACATGGAAATATTTTGATAAGAAATATCCTGATTTCGCAGCGGAAAGCCGCAACGTTAGACTAGGTTTATGTACAGATGGCTTCGCACCGTTTTCTCAGTTTGGTTCTAAATATTCATCTTGGCCTATAATAATCACACCTTACAATCTACCTCCGTGGATGTGTATGAAAACTCCATACATGTTTCTCACAGTTGTTGTCCCTGGCCCTGATGATCCGACACAGGGTATTGATGTTTACTTACAACCGCTAATCGAAGAATTGAAAATACTATGGAATGAAGGAGTTGAAACATACGACGTATCAAAAAAGAAAATTTTTCGGATGTTCGCTTCTTTGTTATGGACGATTAGTGATTTTCCAGCATATGCAATGCTTTCGGGTTGGAGTACAGCCCGTCGTCTTGCTTGTCCATATTGCATGGAAGAAACACGAGCATTTTCGTTACCATACAGAAAGAAAATTTCATGGTTTGATTGTCATCGATGCTTTCTTCATGTTAATCATACTTTTAGACGAGACAAAAAAAATTGAACCCGAAACCGAGTCTGAATCAGAAAACGACGAAGAAATTGATGAAGACTGAGTAAAATTTGGTGATTTTCACAACTATTCACATTACATTTATAATTTATGTTTAATATTGCATTTTCACAACTATTCACATTACATTACCTATGATTTGCATATGTATCAATATGACAGGTATATTATGGCTGACTCTCAACAACGTGGTGGTTGGAATAGTGACTTCAAGAATTTGACGGTAAACAATACTTTTGTATGCATACAATAAATTAACGTTTAAATATACAGTGTTATAATATTTTATATGATGAAATAACATTTTTACTATGAATTCGATTTGCAGATTCGACAACTTAAGAGGACTCAATACAAAGAAGAAATTAAAGAGCTTAGAATTATGATTGAGCAACTACGTGATAAGAGTCGTCTTCAGACTATGCAGTTGGAACAGCTAAATCAAAAGTTTGCGAAGTATATGCACATTCATGGTAGTCGTCCTTAGTCAATTGTTGAAGTTGCTAGCAATGCTTAAGGTATGTTGTATGTTTTGACATTGAGTGGATGAGAATGATAAATTTGATATGTTTAGATGATTTGTGGACATGTAACTTTGATGTATTTGCTTTATGAACATGTATTTGTAAGTTTATGGATGTTTTGATGTTTTGTTTTGGTTATATTGATGTTGACTTGATATATTTTGGTTGTTTATGTTGTTATTGGTATGTATGTGTTGTATATACGTGGAATTGATTGAAATTGGATTGGAAATGGATTGGAATTGGATTGGAAATGTAGTGGCTGGAAGGTTATTTGCTAGCTGAAATATAAAAAAATAACCCAGATTTTCCAACGGTTATTAACGGTTACCAACGGCTTACAAGTCACTTGTTTTCAACGGCTTTCAACGGAATACCTCCGTTTGTAGCCGTCGGAATTGTCGTTGGAAATATTCCGTCGATTCCGTTGGAAGACGTGAATGCTATTCCAACGGCTTCCAACGGCCGCCGACGGCTTACATCCGTTGGAATAGCTAAATGTTCTTGTAGTGGTGGGTTGATATTGGTGGACGGTGGTGCGATTAGGGATGATGATGGCTTAGGCGTTGCTACAGTGATGATCCTGGACGGCTAACTCCTGAATCCACCATTTTCAGTAAAAGTAATTATCTTGTGTGTGTGTGTGTGTGTGTGTGTGTATATATATATACACACACACACAAAATGTTAAACAGCACCTCAAACAGTACAACACTCTTTTGACCTAGGCCAAATGGGTGCTGCACTGTTTGAGGTGTTATTGAAGACTCTAATATATATTATATATATATATATATATTAAAAATTGATATGCTTTACTAACTTCATAGGGTTAGTACTCTAACTTGAATTACAGATAAAACGTACGTAATCTAAATAGAACAAAAAGCTGCAAAAAAATAATGAAAATAAGACCCATGATGAGGTCAGAACTTCCCATTGCTACAAGTGCCTCATGCATTTCAACACACATTCTCCACGTTCTTTGCATAGTTACATCCCTCTCGGTCATACCTAGCTATGATCATGTAGAAACAGATACGTAAATCAGTCCTCACATAGGTGACAGTTTGGAAGACTTCAATTAGCTTGTGAAACTGCTTGAAAACTGCTTCGTCAACTTCAATAGGATGTTAATATATATTTCTTATAACTACGTAAGCAAACCAGAATGCAAAGTCATGGATACCTGGTGGTAAGGAATCGTGTATGTAATCCATGAATCTTAATCTGTTCTCATGTGTAAGTCGAATCACAATTTGCACCCATTACCTATTTGTGTACATGAATCTAGACAAACTTGTGAAGTGATTTTCCAAACATTGCTTCAATGTTGAACTCAGAAAGCCCTAAATATGGAGTTTAGAAGCTGTATTGGTCATAAGTTGACAAAACCAATAGAAATCCAAAATTTCAAAAACCAAGATTTACACCTATTATTTGTCTGGAAAAACATAATTCCCTGCTTTCATAGTATCATAAATTGGTACATATGAAGCTGCAAAGTAGTTGTTATGTTTTGCTGAAAACAGTCATGGGATAAATCCTTAGATTTGAGGTATCTAGTAATCCATGGGTATGTTGAAACACTATCAACTTAACGTGATACTATTAAATTTATATTTAACTCCAAAACCAAATAGAGATTATGAATGTCATAGGCTTGTTGTTTAACAAAACCCCAACTCCATCAATCCCATTATTTGAACCAATTTCGCTAATAGCCATGTATCAATCGACCAAATCAAAGCAAAGGTGAATTTCTTACCCAATAGCCAAAGAGTCGCGCTGATTGATGGAGGTGGATAATCGAAATTAATTTCGAATTGGAGGGAGGATTGGTTGTGGGAGGTTGGAATTGAAATTACTTCAATTACGCCGGAGCATGCCGGAACGTAGAAACCTTGGTGGCTTGATCCTCAATATTTGAACAGATTCGAATTTCATATACGACCTACCTAGCGGTGGGAAGAAGAATCTCGCGAAATTGGATCTGGTAGTTATCGGCAGTATGGCGATGCGTCGTTGAATTGCGAATCATGGATTTGGGATAATTTGTAGATCTGGTTTGAATTGTGGCAGTGACTTGGCGCTTGGATAATCAGGGTGCTCTGGATTGACTAAGGGCTACTCAATCAAGGTACCTATGATGTCATAAACCCTAAAAGAATAATCCTGATCTAAGTGCATCGGACTCTGGGAGACCTGTGACAGAGTAGGATCGAATGAAACCTGTGGTATCCGTACTCTACCAATTGAGATGTGAGGTCCTTATGATCAGAGTTAACCCCGCGGACATGGTTTGGTAGCATGAATTGACGGGGTGCTACTCTAGCCCAATATGCATCGTAGTCTCCTACTATGAAGTATATACCGATATCTTCCCATCCGGCCCAACTAATATCCTGTATGTATTGATCCACAATCACTCTATGTCTGCTATACATGTTCTCACATGGTAAAAAATCAGCTTGTATACGACGGTCACCTGTATTCCGATAAACATACCTCTCTCCCAAATACCACATATGCATGAAGGCATGTGTGTGCAAAACTACCATACGAGTAGATAATGTATAAGCAATCATCAGTAGATGGTCGTCTGCCATAAGCTCTGCATCTGACAACTGTGTCGAAGGTGAAGTCAAAGGACTCCGTAAAATATTGCTTCGAGCACGCATGTTTAGCTATGTCCTAACCTTCATAAGGTCATGTCTAACGTGCAAAGGAGCACGCTGGACATAATGAATATTCTCCCTTTGTCTCATTCTAAGGAAGTACCGACATTAGGTTAACTAGGTATCTTCTGAGTGCGCAGATGCATGTTTGTTGTATAGTCGTAGTACCATAACCATAACGTAACAAAAAACATACATCTTCTTGTCATTGCCAAGTACAAATGCATCTAACGCAGTACAAAAGGTGCCTAGAGTGGCGGTACCCCAATGAACAATGTGAAGCTGGTCCTGTCGGGAAAGAGATGCAAGATAAGCTAGTAGAACCGTACCCTTTTGGTTTGAGAAAAGGTCGAAGCAAACAAGTACAACAGAAAAGCTCTAATGATGCATCTATCATATTGGCTATGTCTTTATGGATGGTGATATAGTGCTGTAAATAGGTCAACTTCACAGAACTACTAGTAATGTAGCTAGCATCTAAAAAAGGTAGAAAAATAATATACAAATGGAGGGACTCATATAGCTCGTTAAATGAGAATGGTTCAAGGCCAGGGTGGTCAATCTCACTGTCGGTAAGTATGTAAAATACAACGGCTGTAATACCCAACTCAAAATTCTAAAAAATGGAATGTGTGTGTATTAGTAAGCCACCACCTTTCTGCTAGTGCGTAAATAAAGGGTCGATCAAATGACTGAAAAAGCTTAATAGTCAAAAACGAGACAAAAGGCTAGCTTGTATAGCCTCTATACAATGGCATGACTGGGTGTATTATAATAATATGTAATATACTCCAACCACCACGATGGTGAATATACTGATCCTATACATAATTGAAATACGAATAATTTAGCTACAACAACGTTTATTTAATGTGAATATAAGATTAATAAATAATTTAACATATAAAATTTAATATGTACATTATACCTGCAAAGCGCTCAACGCGGTTTCGGCCGTGTACCGATTAATGAAGACAATAGAGCCGTTAGAGTGTGAACACGTTTTTATCAAATTTAACATGCTTTGTCATTATCTACTAGCCGTTAGGCTCATGCATACTTGGTATATTTAATACTAGCCGTTATTCTCATACATATTTGGTATATTTTGTACTAGCCGTTGGGCTCATAGCACTATATATATGTGCACTTTGTATCATGTTTTGCATCAATAAAAATTGCAATTGTTCCTCTCTAATAACTCTCCTCCTCATCCCTTAATATGGTATCAGAGCCAAATTGCCGAAAGGCTTAATCATCAAGCAGAAAGTTGTTTTTGTTTTATGGCCAACAACAATGAAGTAACCTCCGCTGTTTCAGAAAGCTTGGGGTACAGTGCTCCACCTAACCATCATGACCTGATTAAACCAAAAAGCCAAATTATCACCACATCTCTAGATGAAGACAATTACATTCTATGGAAATATCAAGTAGAGATCGCTTTAAGAGGGTATGATTTACTGCAGTACATTAATGGGACAATAACAGTCCCACCAGTGACGATAACCAATTCGGAAGGAGAAATTGTGCCTAACACAGACTACACAAAGTTTCAAAAACAAGACAGCCTCCTCTCCTCATGGCTCCTATCGTCAGTAAGTTCAAATTTATTATCACAAATAGTTGGATGTAGCACGTCTTATGAAATATGGAAAACAGTTGAACAAATTTTCAGTTCACAATCAGCTGCTAGAATCATGCAATATAGAAGGGAATTACAAAATTCTAGAAAAAAGGAGGCAAGCATGAAAGAATACTTAGGAAAAATTAAAAATCTGTGTGACAAGCTAAATGCTGTTGGTCATAAGATCAGCGACAATGAGCAAATCCTATTTATTATTGGTGGATTAGATGAAGAATATGAATCTCTAGTAACTGTGTTAGCCACACAACAAGCTTTACCTGATTTACAGTTCGTTCGATCTGCACTCCTTGCTCATGAAGGCAGAATTGACCAAAGAAAAACAACACAAAATAAGTTCTCTGCCAATTATACCACAGTCAGAAATAAGAAGATACAACGAGATAACAACAACTATCGTGTGAAATGTCAAATATGCCAAAAGTTTGGTCACATGGCGAACAAATGTTACTTCAGATATAATTCAGACACAGGTAGACAACAGGCAAGACAAAATTACTTTTCACAAAGAAGAGCACAAGCAAATATGGCAACAACAGGGTATTCAACTCAAAATAATAATAACGCAAACCGAAGATATAATGCTGCAGATGATGATGAAGTAAAAAATGAAGACAATGGCTTCGAAGAATGGTACCCTGACTCAGGAGCGACTCACCACATAACTAGCAATCTTCAAAATTTAAACATTGGGAGCAGAAATTACTCAGGTATGAGAAATTTGCATATGGGTAATGGTAGTACTGCTAGTATCACACACATAGACAAAGGGACTATCTTTGGGAAAAGACAACTCAAATTAAACAATCTTCTTATGGTACCTACGATTAATAAAAATTTGTTAAGTGTATCAAAATTTGCCAACGACAATAATGTTTACTTTGAATTTCATCCTAAGTTTTGTTTAGTTAAAGATTCCCTAAATCATGAAATATTACTTCGAGGTAACCTATACGATGGTTTATACAAATTCAAGACTGCAAACTCAAGTGGAGAATTCTGGTATAATAATGTAGATGCTAGTAGTGACAATGACTGTATTAGGAATAGTTGCAATAATGTTGATTATGACAATAATAGCGATGAATGTAACGTGATTAATTCTTGGCATATGAAATTAGGACATCCTAATTTGGAAACTGTTAAGACTGTTCTGCGTAATAATAACATTCATTATAAAAATGTACCTATCAAACACACATGCACGTACTGCCAACTCGGCAAGAGCCACAAGCTCCCTTTTAGTGATTCTGAAACCAGCTATAATGAGCCACTGGAACTTATAGCCGCTGACTTGTGGGGACCCGCGCCTCTAAATTCATATCAGGGACACAGGTATTATCTTTCTTTTGTGGATGCTTATTCTAGATATACTTGGATATACATGCTGAAAACTAAATCAGAAGCTTGCAATACAGTTATGCAATTTATAACTCATGTCGAAAAACAAATGAACAGTACTGTTAAGGTTATTCAGACAGATGGGGGAGCTGAGTTTAAACCTCTAACTAATTACTTTCTCAAAAGAGGGATCAAACATAGATTAACTTGCCCGCATACGTCCGAACAAAACGGTTTAGTCGAAAGAAAACATCGACACATAGTAGAGACTGGTTTAACTTTGTTATCACAAAGCTCATTACCCATGAAATATTGGAATGAAGCTTTCTACACATCTGTATTCTTCATTAACAAGTTGCCAACTAAAGTCTTAAACAATAAAAGCTCACATGAAATGATATACAGTGTTAGACCAGAATATGGTTTTCTGAAAGCCTATGGGTGTCTATGTTTTCCATGTTTGAGAGACTATAACAATCATAAACTAAGTATGAGATCAAGCCCATGCACATTCATTGGGTATGCACAAAACCAAAAAGGTTATAAGTGCATGGACAAAAATGGAAAAATATATGTTTCTAGGCATGTGATATTTGATGAAAACAAGTTTCCTTATGCAGAAAAGAAAATCGGCAAAAAAGATGGGGAACAAAGCATAAACAATAACATACGGTTCGAGCCATTCATTACCGAACCACCTTCAATCGATAGAAATGAAGAGCAACAACGCACAAGCAATTTAAACACCCAGGAAGAAACTATGGATCAAACAAACGAGCAAACCAATGAGACACACAATGACTCAGAAGATACAAACATACATCAAAACATGCAGCATAGTGAAGATACAGAAAACAACAACAATGTTGACAATACCAGCAACAATGATACACAGCAGCAAACACCACCACAATCAACTGGACATCACATGATCACCAGGTCAAAGAGAGGCATCTTCAAACCCAAAGCATATAATATTTCTGCCAATGAGATCGAACTATTGAATTTCACTCAGGCTATAAGATCAAACAAATGGAAGGAGGCAATGGACACTGAATATAAAGCTCTCATAAAAAACAACACTTGGAGCTTAGTGACTCAACCAAAACAAAAAAATGTGATTGGTTGTAGGTGGACATACAAAATAAAAAGAAAAGAAGATGGATCTATTGACAAATACAAGGCCAGACTGGTTGCAAAAGGTTACGTGCAACAATTTGGTTTTGATTTCAATGAAACTTTTTCCCCAGTCATAAAACCCACAACCATCAGAATTATACTGACCATTGCTCTAAATAAAGGGTGGAATGTGAGGCAACTGGACGTCAACAATGCTTTTTTGAATGGGGAATTGACTGAAGAGGTATACATGCAACAGCCTGAAGGATATGGTACTGGTGATAAAGTATGCAAACTACACAAAGCAATATATGGCTTAAAACAAGCTTCGAGAGCTTGGTATGAAAAGCTAAAGTCAACTTTGTCTAACATGGGTTTCTCACAAGTTAAATCGGACAATTCTCTATATATGAAGAAGGACATACATGGAACTGTGTTCATTCTAGTATACGTTGACGACATGCTAATAACAGGAGACAACAACGAAGAAATAAACAAAATCGTTCACAAGCTGGATCAAAATTTCGCCACTAAAGACTTGGGGGAACTAAAATATTTTCTTGAAATACAAGTGATTAGGAAAAACAATGGTGAATTAATATTATCCCAACAAAATTATATCACTGAAATACTGTAAAGGGCAAATATGCACAAGGCAAACTCATTACTTACGCCTATGATTAGTAACCTAAGACTATCTAAGCATAAAGGAGAGGCTATCGACAATGCCAAACAATATAGAAGCATAATAGGAGCGTTACAATACGCAACTATTACTCGACCAGACATATGCTACAGCGTCAATAAACTCAGTCAATACATGCAGAACCCTTTATCAGAACATTGGACGGCATTAAAGAGAGTGTTACGATACTTACAAGGCACAAAACATTACGGTATACGCCTAAATTCAGAAAAGGAACTTAACCTACAGTGCTTTAGCGATGCCGATTGGGCCAACGATATTGACGATCGAAAGTCTGTCTCAGGATGTTGCGTTTACCTCGTTTCCAATATCATTTCCTGGTGTACGAAGAAACAACATACCACATCAAGATCTAGCACAGAAGCTGAGTACCGTGCACTGGCAAGTGCTACAGCCGAAATCATGTGGATAGAATCACTGATGGAGGAGCTTGGTTTCACTCCAAGACGAAAGCCGGTCATTTGGTGCGATAATAAGAGCACAGTATCTTTATCTCTAAATCCTATTCAACATTCAAGGACGAAACATCTTGAAATTGATCTCCACTTTGTGAGAGAAAGAACACAATCAGGAAGACTTGCAATATGTCATGTGCCCGCATACTATCAGAGAGCAGATGCTCTCACAAAGGCCCTTTCGACCAAATTTTTTATCAGAATGAGAGAGGAACTTCGCGTTATCAGTGCAGGCGGAAGCCAGAATGAGCAAGGAAACCCCAGTTCGAACTGAGGGGGCATAATGAAGACAATAGAGCCGTTACAATAGGGCCGTTAGAGTGTGAACACGTTTTTACCATATTTAGCATGCTTTGTCATTATCTACTAGCCGTTAGGCTCATGCATACTTGGTATATTTAATACTAGCCGTTATGCTCATACATATTTGGTATATTTTGTACTAGCCGTTGGGCTCATAACACTATATATATGTGCACTTTGTATCATGTTTTGCATCAATAAAAATTGCAATTGTTCCTCTCTAATAACTCTCATCCTCATCCCTTAATACCGATAATTGTTTGGAAGCTCATGCAAAATGTGAAGATCAGCGAATGTAATCTCGGATGCTAGAGGAACGTGTAATGGTCCGGCTTGCTTCCGCGGATGCTTAAAAGCTGTTCTTTCTAGTATCCTAAATGAACACGGTGACATTTCGTTTGAATTTTTAATTTAAATAAAAACAGTTTTTTTTTTGGATGAATTGTGAGCAAGAAGATGGAGGGGTAGTTTTATGGAAGAAAAGGGGGGGGGGGGGGGGGGGGATTTTATGGTTGAGCTTTTCTTTTAAATTTAGAACTAAAAAAATTCAATGCAAGTTGAATTCATTGGAGTTGCCCTAAGGGTCACGCACGATATATGATTATATTCATAAAAGGATCACATATTATGGTCGTGCATGTTTTTATTCTCAGATATATGGGTGTATTATTGGCTTCTTTGTCCACATTGCCAATATTCAGTCCTTGATGTAAGGGTTATTTGGTCGATTGCAGTGTAAACAGCCCAAGTATGACATGCACTATCTACTGTTTTCAGAACATGTAAAATTATATATGTTTGAGTATTAGACCGTGTTTATTTAGAAGCAGTTTAGGCTTTTAAGACAACATTGGTGGGTTACATTCTTTAGTTTCTCTTATTAGTGGTTATACTGGTAGAAAGCAACACTCATGAAGAACGAACAACTAGCTAGCACAACTAAGTAGACTTCATCTTCTCATTTTCGCTTTTTTGCATTTAAGTCCCTGGACAAATAAGGGTTTAACTGCAAAAGACGAAAATCAGGGGCTGTAACTGGTTGGGAACACGGGACACACAGGATTTCAGTACCGAAGAATTGGTGCGCAAATTTATGGCCATGGAAACGATACAATTATTGAATGCATAAAGTCAGGAATGTGGGGGAATAAACTGTTATATACTGTATCTAGTATGCCTAAATTCCTTTAATTTTTTCTTGAACTTTTGTCGCAATGAAATCAACATTGTTAATTCAGTTAAGTAACTTCTATACAATACATTTCTACTTAATGACCGAACTAAATGTAAAAAAAATCATGGATTTCTGTATGCTAGAAACACAATTTTCTACATGTGTTGTTTGCTGGAACGACCATTTTGTTTTTGCATTTCTCAGTATCAGGAAATGTAGGAAATTTAATTTATTATAAACCTCTATTCAAAGAGAGCAGCCAAGAGAAATTTGTACAAAGAAATACACAACTAGCAGGAAAATTTTGGAAGATTGATAGATATGTTTTGGTCAGTAGCGTAGTGATGAAAGTTGATCACATGTAGTAGCGTGTATACTTGGGATATGTTTCCTTGTAAAATACTTGCGCACACACGCATGCTTTCTAGCGGTGTGCATTGAGCAGCCAAATGCAGTATCCACGACGTCTACAGTTGATAGATAAAGAAGGAAGATTGTCTCCTAACAAAGGAGCTTACGATTTTATGGAGGTATTAGATGATTTACCAGGTGGACCCAAGAAACCATGGTCTTCTGAACCAAACCAATCAGCCGATCCTGTTTTTTTCATTTTGCAATTAAACCCCTAAAAGAATGTGGATTTAATTGCAAAATGGACAAGTTAGACTCTTTTAATTGGTTGGGTCCAAGGAATCATAGTTATTTAGGTCCAGGTGATCTGCTTTCGAAGTAGATACATCGATGGGCCGGGTGTCTTAAAATCCGGACCTAACGTGGCTGTCAAATCCAAGCTTAGCTCGAACCCTAGGGTATTCATACCCAGTGCTCAAGACCAACCTATCGGCTTTTCATGTCTCCTCAATTGTATCCATATAACCGATTAGCTTATGTGAGAATCCTAAATTTAAATTGAAGATCTATTTGATTCTCCACGATGTGAATCTATATAGAGAAGACATATCCTTATACCCTACTCAATATTTTTAATAATTTATTTTTAAAACAAAAATTTCAACAACAACTGCGTTTGAACACTTAGTGTCCATTGCATTTGAAGTTAACTGGTTTCATCAGAACAACAAACAAATTTCCTTTCAAATTTATTAACTCACGGTGGAATTTCGTGGTCATAAAGAAGCAATTGATTATGATTTAAAATATGATTTCAAGTCAATACTTTCTTTCAATTCTTTCAACTTTTGATGAAATTAAAAATTGCCAAACCCTTATATCAATAGTGGAGTAAGCAAATTGTTATATCTATCGTAAATTTTCAAAATAATTTTTGGGTTCGGTGTTTGATTTAGAGAATGAGGAAGAGGATATCAGCCTCACATTAAGAAATAAGAAGAACTATATTTGTTTAAATATAACTTTCTCAAGAAAAGATCCAGTCTTTTGCGCATTCATATGTTTGTTTTGTTGTGAGGAGGGAAATCATGCGTGAACACCACACGCACACGTCGTTATCACCGTCCAATCGAACTGAACCGAGTCAGGTTTAGGTTTGGATCCATACTTGAACAGATTTATACGCGGAACACACAGCGGCACGTTTGAACAATTAAACAAGTGACGTGAATATTACAAATGGACGCCTCTCTTTACACTTATAAATATCAACAACAAAACTCCATTAATTCAAAACTACTTTCACCTACTTCTTCATAGAATTCGCGACATCCGAATATGTTACAAAACACTTTACTCTTTCAAAAATCTAAAATGCCTTGAAGCTATTCCAAATTCACTGAATCCTTTTCTTCTCCTTCGTCCATTCACTGCTTTTTCATCATTGGAAAATTATAAAAATAGTGGTTCTTAGATAGATCAATGATAGATAACCATTGAATTCAGTTATGTTGTTTCAAAACGCTTTGTTGATTCTTGAAATCAATAGTTTGAAAACCGATTTTTACTTATTGGGTTGAACTATTGTTTGAACTAGTTTATACAATAGATCCTTGAAGTCAAAAGTTCGACAATCTTTGCTTCCTTATAATTGAATCATTGATCATTATATCTAACAATTTCCAAATAATGCCTTCAAATATGGATGGCTCAAGTTCCACTAATATTAGTGCCCTGCAAGTCACAAATCGGCACCTAACCTGATTGGAGCAGTTCAATGCCAAAATCTTCGCATGTTGGTAAGAAACTACGAAATTTTTTTTAGTCACCGTTAAACTATTTTACAAATTTGAAGATGATTTGGAGGCTATACGACCAAAAATACAATGAGCTAAGACCAAAATGGACAAAGCGCTAATAAGAGATTTCTTGTGTAGAGGACACATACCTAGCGCACTGCCTACCACTGTGTATAATACACCTAGAAGTATGGAAATAATTGAAGCACTCTGGACTGCACTAGAGTGTAAACATCAAATATCTGATGCAAGCAATAAGAAAATTCTAGTGTGTAACTAAAATGAGTGATAGTAAGTTCATCATTAGACAAATTAGTGAAATTATGTATATTTAGTCAATCTTAAAGATACTAAGGTTGAACTCTCTTAATCTTTTGTAATTGGAGTTATAATTTCTAAAATCCTTCATCCGTATAACGACTATAAGAAGAAATTGAAATATCTGAAGATGAATTTTGATTTGGAAAGTTTACAGCGTTATCATCAGATAAAAGTAATGATAATTCACAAAATGGGTTTCCTTCTAAGGCAAATAATATTGAATTACAAAATTGTTGAAACCTAAGAATGAGACACGATTTAAAAAGGCAAGTCTTTCTCCGAAAGATAAGAAGTAAGATGCTTTGTTACTTTTGTAACAAGCTCGGGCATAATGATTGTAACCATCGTCAACGAAAGAAACAAACAAAGGTGAATATGGTCGAAGACACATTGGTGACAGTAATGCAAGAAAGAAACTCCATTGAATGCACGAAAAATGATTGATGGCTTGATATTGGAGTGATCAATCATATATGCAAAGACAACATTCTCTACCAGAACTATGAAGAAATTAGCGGAGATGAAAATCAAGTTATAGGAGAAATAATGTTTGCAGTAAAGTGATAAAGGCCCCATTGAACTTTTGTTCACTTGTGGAAAGACTCCCAATATAGTTAAAAAAAAACTCATACACCCAACATTTGCATTTTTTTGGTCTTCGGATACCTTCTTAAAAAAGGAGGATTCAGTATAGTGTATGATTTTCACAAATTAATATTATCCAAGAACAGAAAGTTCATTGGACTGGAATTTTCATGTAATGGAATGATTATGTTGAATTTAATAAAGAAAATTGTGCTTATATAGTTGATTATGTAGATTTATGACATGCTAATTTAGGACACGTCAATTATGGTTCACTTAAAAATATAAATAAGTTAGGATTAATTTTTAATTGCAAATTTGAATCCATCTCTGAATGAGAAATTTTTGTTCAAGCAGAGATATATGGAAAATCGTCTTAATGTTTAGAAAGAAAAAGTAGTTTTTCTTGATCTTCTATATAGCGACGTCGGTGATTAAAAGGGTCATACAACATATAGAGAAAATAATTTTTTTGTCACATTTATTGATGATTACTTTAGATACACTTATGTTATCTAATGAAATCAAAAGATGAAGTCTTGGATAAATTTAAAATTTACTATACTAAAGTTGAAATGCAATCGACTTTAAATAAAATTATTACATTTTATCATAGTAGTGAATATTTTTTGATTGATTTTACTGTATTCTACAAACAACAAAGATTAATTTGTCGGCGTACTCCTACTTATACTCATTTTAACAAAATGGAGCCGTTGAGAGGAAAAGTATGACTATTAGCCGGCCTTTTGGTCTGGTTCCCAAAAGTACACCAGACACGCTCGACTCAACTCATCACGTGGTATTAAAGCCCGAAGTGTTGCCAAAACACCACGGATTCGAGACCAAGAGAAGTCATGCAAGCACAAACCTCACAGTTCCCCAAAATGATGCATTCACCTTATTTGTACCCCTTAGCTAACACACTTAGGATCCCTTAAAAGGCATATGTTTCGTATCCCCCAAACACATATTTCAAGTCCCCTCACATTCAAACTCGGTAAGTTTCGACTCCCTCACTTCCCAAAGCTTCGACCCCCTCCACATCGTATCCGAAGTCTTCGGCTCCCTTCATCTCGTATCCCTCACCTTAACCAAATGACGACTCCCTCAGTACCACATATTTCAGGTCCCCACGCTTTGAATCCCAAAGCTTCGGGTCCCTCAATATCGGGGAAGCTCATGCCTCTCTGCCATTGTCCTCGTGTCCCTAGGGATACGAACTCGGATCCCTTAGGGGATACGAGAAGTCTTATACCCTGAGGACCCGAGAGAGTCGTATCCCTTAAGGGATACGAAGTGACCTGTATCCCCTAAAATACGTCACTTCGTATCCCTTAGGATACGAAATTCATATCCCCATAAAGGGATACGAGTTACAACTGAATATAAAGGGGACACAAAATTCTGGACACAGGGCTTAAGGGATAAGAAATTGTACCGTGTGGTCCCGAAAATCCTACCTACTCATGCCTAACCATTTCACTATAAATACCCTCAAGATCACACTTCAAAGGGATTGGACATTGGCTGATTTGACACCTCTTGAGAACTCCAAGAACTCATTAATGACAACCATGCTTTGAGGAAGAAGAAGCATAAAGTGACTTTTTCCTAATATTCAGATATGGCAACTATGATTCCAAAATACTTGGAAATGTTCGTAAATGGATGTCATGACATAGTTCTAAGCTCGTAACTTATTATTGTCAATAAAATATTAGCGAATCTTTCAAAGTGGACGTAGGCTCTTCATGGTACCGAACCGCTATAAATATACTATGTTATTTATTGCTTTCTGCACTTATTTTCCCACGTGAAACATAATTTGCTAAGTAACAGGGAATCTTTAGGCGTTATGACATTTTTTTCCGTCAACATTCTGGTGCTTTCCCTGAGAACTAAACTCGCCTCTTTGTCGCACATTTCCATCTCGGCTTTGTCATGCTTTAGTTTTCTTCTATAACCTGCCGCTAAGTCCATTTTCGATGGTTAAGCGAACAAAGAATTAGATGTTTGGTTCCTCTGCCGCAGCTATGCAGGCACTTCTCAGCAACCTCAATTGGTAGAAGATCCAATTGAAACAGAACTTCTTCCCCCTCTGGACCCCGAAGCCACTACGACTCAAGCGCAGATCTATGCACTTAATAAGAAGTATGCAAATACGGCTCTTGAACTCAACTAAACATTAAAAAACAACATCGACCTTATGCGTCAACTTCAAGGCAGTCAACGCATCATCACTCAACTTCAGCTTGCTCAGAACAATTCCCGATCTCGACGCTATGTCTCGGAAACCACTTCTTCCGAATCTCAGGGCCCACATCAAAGAAGGAGGTTCAGCCTCAACTATAACATTATCGTCCGCTCTAATGCTCATACTAATGGCAACGACAATGAAAATGGAAATGGTGATAGAAGCACTATCACTTACAATGGGGGAACGCTTTACCGTGATCGCTTCCAGTTGGTTATCAACGATGATCCAGACCCAAGTAACCGACCTCCTACTCGGCATAACTGTCGCCACTCAGAACTTGGGGCCCATGCTCCCGACAACACAACCATACGAATCAGAATGCACACCATCCCGCTCAACCTCACCAGCCATACCAAAACCAGGCCATCGACGTCGATGACATGGAGGAGGATGAACCCGATGTGCATCACAGAAGGCGGCCACATAACAGATTTACCAAAGTTCGCCAAAACCAATGGATTCCGGAAGAGGATGTCCAACCGGCATATCTTCTCGACTTGATCCAGAGGATCTTGAGAGATGTGCGAGGGATTGACAATGACTCGTGGGAAACCCACTTGAGGCGTGACCCTTTAACTAGGATTGTGCACGAAGCTGAGTGGCTCTGACACTTCAACATGCCACATATTGCATTCTATGATGGCACAACCGACCCCTGCGCTTTCTCAAACCGCTATGAGTGGCAGATAGACTCCAGCCGGGCCACCGATGTGGTCAAATGCAAGTGCTTCCCAGTCTTCTTGTCAAGCGCAACTCTGCTTTGGTTCTCTCGCCTTTCACTCCGATCTATCAACAACTTCGGCCCGTTATCCATGGAGTTGGTCAGGCAATTCAGTATGCATGTTACGACTCCGAAGAACACCCTCACCCTCTCCAACCTTTACCAGGGTCCCGCATAATCCCATAGTACCTCGCGATTCAATACTGCCCTCGCCGAGGTCAATGACCCTGAACCTCTCATCGTACTCTTCCAGCTCGCAAAAGGTGTCCTTCCTACCTTCAAATTTGTATCTTGGATTGACAGAAAACAGCCTAAGTCCCTAGAGGATTTCTACGAAAAGGTTGGGCAGTTCCTGTGCCAAAAAAAAGCAAGGCATAACCAAGCTTCTTGAGGCAACCACTCCAACAACCCACACGCTGGGACCATTGACGACAGTGTCAAAAGAAAGCGGGTCGGAGAATCCTCCGACAAGGGTAAAGGAGCAACCTTTTACAAGCCAAAGTCGAATAGCGGTAAGCCAAGCGATCGTAACAACAACCAATCTCCCACAGATCCTAAGATGAATGAATGCTACCTAAATTATAGGACTTACACTCCGTTGAATCGTGACATGGAGACAATCTATTTAGAAACCTGTAATACCCTCCAGTACAAGAAGCCCAACACAAGGGAGTCCACCGACCGCAAGAAGAACTCCGGTAAATACTGTCGATTCCATGACATGTATGGGCACAATACTGACGACTGTAATCATCTCAAGGATGCGATTGCAAAACTCATCCGCAAGAAACAACTGGAATAGTACGTCTAAGATCCCGCTCCTCCCGAAGCGACTATGTGCCCTCCAACGCCTGCACGTCAAGCAACGGCGAACGCGACCCCAGGGCCATCCAACCAAAGTTCACGTGGCATCATGATCAATACTATCTGTGACGAAACTCACCCCACGCACGACTTCTTCCGCAAGATGGTGGAGTACACAAACTCTATAAAGAATGCCACCTACGAAGTTGCTCTACTCTGAACGAGTCCGTCCCTGCCAAACTCCAGAGGACAATGCAGGACGATACCATCTTTCACGAGAGCGATTCCACGAGAATTGAAATCCCAATCATTGACCCTCTCATCATCTCTGCCCAAATCGGATCAGCTTTCGTCCGAAGAATCCTCATTGATTCAGGAAGTTCGGTCAACATCATCTTCAAAGCGGCCTACGACCAGATGAAACTTGAGGCCAAAGACTTGAAACCCTACCATGCCACGATCCATGACTTCAACGGATCTTCCAATCACCCAGTGGGCATGGTTGACCTCTTTGTAGAACTCGGAGAGGGGGATCGGAGCCGAGTCTGAATCTTTACATTTGTGGTCATCGACGTACTCTCTACATACAACGTCTTCTTTGGACGTTCCTTCCTTGAAGAGTTCCAAGTCTGCATGTCACCATGGTCCAATCTGATAAAGTTTCCGGCAGAAAATATCATCGACACAGTCAAGTATGACCAAGCAACAGCTAGAGATTTCTACCTTATAGAATGGAAGAATGTGCGCAGTAAGGACATAGGCAAGACTATGCCTCCACCTTCTTGCGCCAAAACCGTCTCCGCATAGCAATCAACGTCGTCTAAGTCTTGACTCAGGCACCACTGCCGTCTTTCTGACAATCTCGATCCAAGTGAAGACGAAGAGCCCGATTTCGAAAGGGCTAACCCAGTAGAACCTACGGCGGATGTTCCGGTCATCCCCGATGACCCGACAAAGGTCGTGAAAGTTGGATCCCAACTCCACCCTGCAATAAAGAAAGATCTCATAGAATTCTTAAGCTCCAACCTTGATGTATTCACTTGGACCCACTCCTATATGTGTGGCACCAACCCCGCAGTCGCCTGTCATAGGCTGCTATCAATCTCTTGCAACTTCTAGTCAAACAAAACCGTCGATTCTTGGGAATCAAAAGATCAACTGCACTCAAAGAGGAGGTGGATAAGATACTCAATATCGATTTTATCTGAGAGGCTTTCTACTTTGAATGGGTCTCCAATCCAAAACTAGTCAAGAAAGTAAACGGCTAGTGACGAACGTGTGTCGACTTCTCTGACTTGAACAAGGCATTCCCTAAAGACAGCTTCCCATTCTCGAAGATCGACTAGCTCGTTGATTCGACTGTCGGTTACCAACTCTTGTCCTTCATGGATGCCTACTTAGGCTATAATTAAATTCCGGTGTACCTCTCGGACCAGGAGCATACTTCCTTCATAACCGACCTTGGACTCTACTGCAATCTCTTACTGCCTTTCGGCCTTAAGAACGCTGGAGCAACCTACCAACTATTGGTCAACTTCATTTTCAAGGACCAGATCGGGAGATCCATGGAGGTATACATGGACGATATGCTTGTGAAAGCGAGGTTATCCAACGACCATGTCCGAGACCTCTTCGAAATGTTCAGTGTCCTTCGGCAATAATGACATGAAACTCAATCCCTTAAAATGCTCTTTTGGCGTTGCGTAGGGAAAATTATTGGGCTTCATTGTCAATTCGTGGGGAATCAAAACCAACCAATATAAGACTAAAGCTATCCGGGATATTCCGGCCCCTCAGAGCATCAAGGATGTTCAAAGTTTAAACGGGAAGGTCGCCGCCCTAAATCGATTCATCTCCAAGGCTACTGTCAAATGCATTCCCTTTTTTGACCTACTCAGTAAGAGGAAGCACAACTTCTCATAGGCACCAGAATGCGTAGCCGCATTCCAGGACCTCCTGAATCACTAGAGCGACCACTTATCTTATCCAAACCCATGGACCATGAGGAGTTATATGTTTAATTGGATGTTTCCATGAAGGCAATCAGCTCAATGCTCGTGTGCATTGAAGACCATGCCAGCGACCCGTTTACTACATCAACAAGAGATTAACAGGGGCAGAAAAGAACTACCCAAAGCTTTAGAAGCTAGACTACTACTTGTTGATCTCATCCCGGATGGTGCGACCCTACTTTCAGTCCCATCCAATCAAAATCTTCACTGACCATCCACTACGACAGGTCCTACAACAACTTGAGGCGCTTGGCCAACTTCTGAAATGGAATATAGAGCTGAGCCAGTTCGAGATCACCTTCATTCCTCACCGAGCCATACTCGGATAAGCCCTCGCCGATTTCACAGTGGAGTTCATCGTTCCAGAAGAGCCTCCTCCGGAAGATCTCGAAACTCCACACATTCAATGGAAACTGTTCGTGGATGGATCCTCCAACGATCAGTGTTCTGGTGCCGGAGTCGTGCTCATCATTCCTGAGAAATGCTCAATATGCTACGCTTTAAAACTCGACTTTCCTGCTACCAAAAATGATGCAGAATACAAAGCCTAGATCGCTGGACTTAGAATTGCAATCGAACTTAGCATCAAGGCCATTCAGTTTTACTTCGACTCACGGCTCATCATGCGTTAGGTGCAGGGAGAGTACTAAGCCAAGTGGGCACAGCTTGCTCCCTAGCTCGCTTAGGTTCGTGAACTTCTCACCAACTTCAACCACTACATCATACCGCATTTCCCCCGAGAACAAAACAAGAAAGCCAACTCATTAGCCAAACTGGCAAGCTTTGGGGATGTGCAACTTATGGTACTTGCCCCAATCGAAGTACTTGATTCTCCGAGCATTGATCAGATGCAGACGGATTCAGAACAAGTGACGGAGACCGGATCCGAGCCCGAATCTTCGATGATGCCAATCTGGAACTACTTACAGCACGAAATCCTCCCCAAGCGCCGTAAAGACAGACGAGCACTCACCCATAAGTCATCTCGCTACATCATTCTGAAAGGGGTGCTCTACCGAAGAGGATTCTCTGTTCCGTTACTCTGATGTGCAGCCCGCAACGACGTCGACCGTGTGCTACTAGTGTTGGATGAGGGCGAGTGCGGTGATTACATCAGGGGGCAAACTATGGCAAAAAAGGTTCTCAAATACGGTTATTTCTGGCCCACACTCGATCAAGATGCCGCGAACTATGCCCGCATGTGCAATAGATGCTAGAGATTTTCAAAGATTTCAAGAGCCTTGCCTACCGAGTTAATGCAAATGGTCAGCCCTTGGCCGTTTTCTATCTGGGGGATAGATATCATCGGAATTCCTCCTATGTCTATAGGTAGGGAACGCTACACCATCGTCGCAGTTGATTACTTCACCAAATGGGAATGAAGGTGTAACACCCCGTAATTTTAAAATATTAAAATTAGCAAATTAAAGAATATTTAATTTTTAGAAGTAGAATTAAGTAAAATGGGTTGCGCCATTGCGTTCGTCTCGGAATTCTGCTTGAGATAGAGTCCGAGTTTGCGTAAAACGGATACAGTATGAAGAAGTTATGGAGGTTAGAAAATTTAAGTTTAAACAGAAGTAAAATAAATAATTAATAAATCAAATTCGGGATTCAAAAGAAAAAGGGAGGCTGGGCGAGATAATTCCCGACATAGGGTGTCGACCCCCCCGGGGGGGTTGACCCCTGCGTGCTGATATGGACATTGACGATTTTCTGAGTTTTAGGGCTACGTGGCGACTTCTGATTGGCTGGGTGATGTGTATTTCGGATTTGGAGGGTTTAGATGGAACCTAACCTAATTTGAAGGCCCTAATTCACCAACTACACCTATATAAACACACCTAGACGTAACCCTAAATTCATTAATCAAAGTAATGACGCCTCCATGCTGCTAAATTCTAAGTTGACCTGGCCTCCACCCTAATCAATAAAATTCAAGTTAGAAGACAATAATCAAAGCCTACATCAACGAATTTGCTAATCAACTTCAGAAATCAGAATTCAGAATCATTCTCTAATCCTTAAACCTATCTCTATGAGTTTCTAGTCACTTTTAGGTTTAAATGGATAAATGTGAATTATGATAGAGTACGAATTGGGTATATGTTGTGAATCATGAACTTATGCAAGTTTATTATGTCATTATCCCTGGATCCAATATGATTATGGACATTCTACTATGCTGACTATGTAGATCTTGACTTGCAACTATATTGTGGTAAACGAGAACTTGTTAATTTAGATCTAATCCTTTATGCTAATCACCTTTCACCTGTTATGTTGTAGTAATCACGATATGTTGTAAACTTGACATGTGATGTCACCCTTTTAGATCTAATCATGATACTATGTCACCCTAATTTTATTAGACATCTAAATGACAAGTTTAGACCATGTTATGTTGACTTTGACATTGTAGTTGCCACAAGTTATTAGTTCTGTGTTCACCCTGTTATGATGATTACATGTTCATTCACCTTGTTGTCATGCTTATGCCAAAATTGTGCTGAAACTATCACCATTGTCACTCCCTTTTTATTGTTATGGCGACGCTACTTTGTAGCCTCGATGACGCCAAAATACATGCAATCACGTTAGTTAGGAAACGGGGAAAAAGGGGATTTATAATTGGCATAATTTATATAATGTTTATATAAGTTGGACATATAATTCAAATAGGGAAACATAGAAATAATCACCTATAATGACATAGGTAAATTTGGGTAAAAATGGCTTAATTTGAAGATGACCATTTATGGATATGTAATTCAAATTATTGTTACAAAATAGGTATTGACACCTATAAAAGGAAAGGATTAACTAATTGGTAAATTAATTTAAAATGGAATGTTAGTAATTACAATTAGGAATTGTAATTGTACTTATGACACGAGGTTAGGTTACGTTAGTGGTGGAAGTCTGCCCGGACCCGATCGACATATCCAACAGCTACTAATGTTGATCCTAATGTGGGAGGTCTAAGTACGTAAATAAGAAACAGGCTAAGACATGAGGTTAGGCCCAACTGTGGAATAAGACTGCTCGGACCCGACCGACATATCCAGCATCCACATGTTGTAGGCCTAATGTGGGAGGTCTAGCCCATTATAACTATAAATGGACATGGTAATGAATTGGACTACTTAACCTAGGTTAATCCATAGGGATTGTATAAACTTAAATTTAAGTTGGGGGTTAAGTACACTTGGCTGAATAAAAGGGGAGGGTTAAATAAATCTTAGGTAGGTGGGTAATATTAGTGTATGTAGGCCTACAAACTTAATCGTTAAATAAACATGCTTGAATCAGTGGGAGGGTTAAGTAAATCTTGGGTAGGTGGGTAATATTAGTATATATAGGCCCACAAACTTAACCTGATAAGGTTATGTAATTAAAGATACCTTTTAGGTAAACATAACCAGTTGAAAACCTAGTAGTGGGGATGCAAGACAAAGGGGAGAGCTTGCATCATCTTGTGTGGGAACCATTTCAGTCAGTAACCCTTAAATAGGTATCAAATGGGTACTCCGAACTACGTCGGAGTGAGGCACGCTTACTGAGTTGATTGTAAGAGATCCAAACGTGGGGGCGGTGTTGATGGCGCGTTCCAACGGGATCATGTGCATGCATTGTTGTATATAACAGTGTTGTATACACAATTATATGATTTTTGTTTGATGATAGCAACCAAATATATTTTATTGTTGAATGTGTTTGTAACTGTACTGGTATATATACATCACAGATAGAAATATAATATTTATATTTAAACAGAATACGACTGTACAGACATTCATATATTCATACAGTATTTTATTTAAATTAAATATTATATTTCAAACATTCAAACAGTACAACTATTTATAACTCCACTATTTACAAATTCACTCAAATATGTTTTAATATTTCGACATGACACATCACACATGAAAGAATTCAAATAAAAATAGACAGGTTGAATTGAACACAAAAAAATAATATTTTATTTCAACTAAATCTGTTTATTACATACAATCAGTACAATTCTTTCACAGCTCCTCATTACAGTTCATTCATTACTTATACAATCACTTTTATATATTGACACTATCACTCAGTTAACATTTCAAATACAGACACACACTAACACTGTTCTTGTTTTCATCTTCAATCTTCTGTCTTCACAGCTTTCAGTCAGTTCACCTTCATACCTGTCACATACAGAAGAACACACACAGTAGACTGCAATAAAAATAAATAAAAGCAAATAAAAATTATTTTTAAATTATATTTTGCCTTAGAATTACGGTGTGTTTCTCATCACTTTTCTAGACTTGGTCTGATATGCAGGGACAGAAAAACTCGTCTGATGGCTGCATGTACACATGTGTATACACGTGTGCACTACCTCGCCAATCAGTGTGCAACTGAGGAGTAGCCACGTGGACCTTCTCGACTCGGTACAAATCAGTGTGCAAGTGGTCGAGATCAAATCAATTTTCAAAGCAGCACAAACATGGTTCAAATCAAAACAGCAAGTCTAGTGAATGGAGCAACTACATAACCAAGTGTACTCAGCAATGTGATTCAATATCAACAAATGCCAATAACATGAAATGGAGCAAGGTTCAAAATTCAGCTTTACAAGTGCTACAGTTCAGGCTAAGCTATATGTGAAACTATATAACATGGTGGTGCACATAGTAAAGTGATCATGGAGCATGAAGTACAAAAGTGCAGTGTGTGTTAAAAATTTGTTCAATGAGAAAGGATCAATCTACTTTAGCAATAGTTTACAAGTTGAGTACAAAGTGAAAGTGGCAAGTCAAAGCACAACATGGTGCAGCAAACATGAAGAGAGTGAGCTCAGGATAAAGCAACTTAAAGGCAAAGCATAAAGGATGCACTCAACAATGAAATAAGGAACCAAGATAAAGATCAACTATAGTATTTATTTTAAACAGTAAAACATCAACAAGAAATAAAGATCAAGGCAATATCTAGTCGTATCTTTGTTTATATGGAGCGACATAGGAAAACTGATCAGTGTGTTAGTGCAACTAAGAATCATTTTTTTATAGAGCATGGAAAAACAGACCGACTCATAGTGATATATAGTGTGCATAAGTCAAGTGCAAACTAGTGTTGCATGAATACAAATGATCTAGTTCAGATTGTCTATATGATCGAGCATAGTGCATGTCAAGTGGGCATGTACAATGGAATGTAGCATGTTACAAAGTGAATCAACATATTGAACAGCAAAACACAGGCCAGTGTGCATCAAAACTTAATACAGTTCAAGTTATATATGTGTCAAATGCAAGTTCATGGCAGAAGCAGCATGTTTCCACAAAGTCTGGTCAAACCAATTTACACAAAGTTCACACACACACAACTCAATGATCAGCAAAACTGGAATGGCACAATGCAATTGCAACAAGTTAAGAAACCGAGCAAAGTTACATTTCAGAAATTCAAGTGGATTTTTTTCTTTGAAACACAGAAGATCATATGTTTTCTTTCCAAAAATTATAAAACTAGTTTGACAAGGAAAATTACTCAACAAAAATGTGTATGACAAGTTTTGTAAACCAATAAGTGGCAACTGGCAAGAAAGATTTTTAAAGCATTCCAGAAAATTCAGCAATCACAAATTGTGGCAAGAAAAGTTTTTTTTTCCAGAAATAAAGGCATATTTGACAACAGTTTCATGAATAAGTCACGGCTACAATTAAGGGATTAACTCAAAGCCAAATCACTCTAGACTAATTCAAGGACGAGAAGAATTCAAGCCAAAATCTACTCAAATATCATCACCAAGTCTAACACCAATTCAGAGCAAAATTTTAGGAATTTTATTCCTATAAATACATCGATCATCACAGGCTTTTGATGATCGAAGTTAAAAACAAATCAAAGAGAAATTCGATTTGAAATAACATACAAGAGAAAGGAAGCAACTTGGATCGAATCATCTCAACTCGATCAAATAATTAGAGCAAACACGAGCATACAGAGAACCAGATTCAGTTTTCAATTTCCAATTTCCAATTTCAGAGCATCGAGATTTAAGACGAAGAAACCCTAGCTAAATCGCCTCCACAATTTTCAGAAAGAAGGAGATATCAGGACACAGATTGAAGCCAAAAGGATTTGAGCATCAGAGAGCTATTTCAAATTTCCTGAACAACATAACAATTCAAGATTTAGGGCAAAATTGAAAACCCTAGTTGTGTAGCCGTCGCCATTTTTCCAGAAAGTAACAAAGGAGCTCGGGCTAAAGTGAAGTAGTGAACCAAGACAAAGTGGCCGGCCTAATCATATTAATGGCTAAGGGTTTTAAGGGAAACTAGGGTTTTGTTTAAAAGGGTTTTTAATTGTTTTATTTGTTTTTAATTTTTCAATTTGTAATCGAGTATATTTTTCTAGTTTGTCTCTAAAACTAGGGAGACAAATTATAGGGTTTGTGATTCGGGGAAATCTGGTTTCCGGGATAGAAACCAGTGCAGGATTTTGAGCATAGGGTTAATAACAGTTGGGAGCGAGTGTCGCGAGTTTACAGGGGATTGTAAGCGTAGAGATTGTTTTAACTCCTAGTAGAAACCTTGGGGAATGCAGCAGTAGGCAGTGTTTTGCTGAAGCTGGGTAAATCTGTGTGTTATTTATTTTCCGAATTTATTCTGATTATTATCTGTGCTGTTATTATTTAATTACTCTGTGAAAATCTGCGATAAACCCAATTAACCCCCCTCTAGTGTTAATTTAGATCATACAAGTGGTATCAGAGCAGGTATTTTTTATTTTATTTTAACTCTAGAGTCATGAATCTGTCCAATAACGCGTTTTCTGAGGGTCAATCCATAGCTAGGCCACCAATGTTTAATGGAACTGGTTATGCATATTGGAAAGCTAGGATGAAAATTTATTTGAGTTCAGTCGATTATGATGTGTGGGATATTATTGAAACGGGTTATAGATCTCCCACCGTTATTGTTAGTGGTGTTGAAATTCCTAAATCAAAAGACAGGTGGAATGCTAATGATAAAAAATTATTTTCAACTAATACCAAAGCAATGAATGCTTTAATTTGTGCTCTTGATAAAACTGAATTTAATCGAATTTCTCATTGTGAGACTGCATAGGAAATATGGCATACGTTGGAGGTCACACACGAAGGGACATCTCAAGTGAAGGAATCTCGTCTCGCTCTACTCAGCAACAAATATGAAATTTTCTCTATGCAAAAAGACGAAGATATAAAAGAGATGTATGGACGCTTCTCATCACTAGTCTACAATGCAAAAGCTCTTGGCAAAACCTATACTGAAGTGGAATTGATCAGAAAAATATTGAGAGTGCTAGCGATGAATTTTGAAGCTAAGGTGACGACGATACAAGAATCAAAAGATGTGAATAAAGTAAGCATGGAAGAGTTGATCGGAAATATGATTACTTACGAGATGGAGTTAAAAGCAAGAGAAGAACGAAAGGATTCTGAATCAAAGAAAAAGACGATCGCTCTAAATAATTCTGTTGAAAGTAATGATGATGATCCCGCTGAAGAGCTAGCCATGGTTTTGAAAAAGTGGGCCAAAGGAAATTAAAAACCACGAAGGAAGAATTCAAAAACCGACAAGTCCGAAAGTTCAGATAGTTCAGACGATGAAGTGTTTTGCTACAATTGCAAGAAACCCGGACATATCAAACCAAATTGCCCACAACTTAAAAATGAAAAGAGGAAGAAGTTCAGAAGGAAGAAGAAGGCTTTTGCTGCTACCTAGGATGACGAGGAAGGAGAAGAAGTTTCTAAAAGTGATGAAGAAGAAGCTAATTTGTGTCTTACTGCTCAATCTAATTTGGAAGGTAGTGAAGAGGATTCTAGTGAGGTATCGAATTTTACCTATAAAGAATTAATTCTAATGTGTCACGAGCTCACGAAAACTGTTGATTCTCTTGAACTAAAAGTTAAGAAATTGAAATCTGATAGGTCAAAACTAGTTCAAGAAAATAACAGTTTAGAAAGAAAACTTGAAAAGGGTAAGAATTCACCGTTTTCAGAATGTGAAAAATGTCAATTTTTGAGTAACGATTTTTTGAAATTAAAAACTGATCTTGAGTTACTTAAAAGTGAAAACGTGAATTTGAAAAACAAAAATCATGATTTTGAAAAGGAAATTGAAAAGTTTAGAGAATCTGAAAAACTTGATTTTGAAAAGCGAAAACAATTTGAAATTGAAATTTCTAAGTCCAATGCTAAAATCAAAGCTCTTGAAAACAAAAATTTGATTTTAAAACAAACTAATGCTGAAAAGAGTAAAATCGCTGTTAATCGTTGTTCAAATTTAATGAAAGATAATAGCGATCTTAAATTTTAAATTCAACGACTTGAGTCAGCTTTGACTAAATTTTCTAAAGGGGAAAAATCGTTGAATATGTTGTTAAAAAATCATTTTTTGTTCATAATAAAAAGGGACTTGGTTTTGAATCTAATCAAGTTGAAAAACAAAATGATTTTAAAAATCCTTTAATTGGCTTTGAAAAAAATCAAATTGAATTTTTGAAATTTAATAATTTCAAAGGGTTATTAAATCATAAACAAATTGATAACTCGTTTAAAAACAATTCATTTAAATATGTTTAGATTCCAAAAAATAACAAAATAATTTTGAATAAATCTAAATGAATTTGGGTTCCAAAGGGTACTGTAGTGGACAATAATGGATTGTTATATAAACGGGTTTGGGTACCGAAACGTGTAAACGAAGATAAGAGTGGTAAAACAATCTTTGTTAGACCACTCGATACTATAATCATTTAGGTACCGAGGGAGGCTTAGGAATGACTGTGCTTAAAAGAGATATAATTCAAGTTGTTCCACTTTATTGAATTGTTTGAAGTTCCTTAGCCATAGATTCAGAGTTGGAGATTCATTGGATCACATCGATTATGGTAAGTCAGGTATGATCGCTAAACTCATTTTTTATTCCTTTTTAGTTTATTTTCTTTTTTAGTTTTATTTCTTTTATTCTCTTTAATTTTTACTTGGTTGTTTTTGAAATCATTCGTTAAGGATTGTTGAAATTCTTGGATTATAAAAATTGATTTTTTTTCTTAGGTGATTTCAAATAATTATCTTCAGATTTGATCGTCGACTATTTCTTGTGTTTGTCTAAAAATTCTCTGAGAATGTCAATTGTGATTCTTGCTTCGAAAATGATCTTGTGCTGCTCTGATAAGGAAATTGATTTGATTTAGTGATTGAACGATGAGTTGAAAAATCAGTGATAAAATATCTTTAATTTCCATAGACAATTTGAATTAAATATATATAAGTGTCTTTAAAAATTGTCTAGGAACAATCAGCATTAAAATCATTAGAAAATTCCATATTCTACAAATTATTTTTTAAACTGATTTTCAAATTTGCATTGATATTTTCAAAAAACTCCTCTTGAAATTGATATTTTCAATTTTAAAATTATTTTTGATTATTTATTCAAAAATTGAAATTATTGATTAATTTGAACCGTTTTGAGACTCTTCAAAATTATTGATAGATTTGTGAAATTGTGATGAATTGTGACTATGGTATAATTCATAATTAGAGGAGATATTATTTTAAATCTCATGATGATTGGACAGATTTTATAATATCTTTGAATTAGAGCTTATTTCACGACCATCTTCTATATCTACCATATTTCTGTCATTCATCATGGTTTTATTTAATTTGGGGAGTTCTAATTATTCATGGAGCTAAAAATAAAATAAAAAAATAAAAAATAAAATAAAAAATTATCCTTGGTATTCACTCCCATTTAAAAGTCCTCGCGGTTATGCGTGGGTGAATTACCTTAATCTCTATGTGCTTCCGTTCTCACTTAAAAGACCTTTGGGCTGTGCATGGATGGAGCTCATTAGAGAGGATAAAGTTAAGTTACTACTAAGCCCATTTAAAAGACCTTTGGGCTATGCGTGGTTAGCAAGTGCTTAACACATTTTGAGCATATTTAAAATCTTCAAAATTCGTATTCAAATATTCAATTTTTATTGAACTCTCCTCATTTTATAAAATCCATCGTAAATCCATTCATTCTAAAAGTGAAATTTGCTCCTGGTTTAAAGAATATTATGATTTTTGTTTGATTAAATGGAATTTGCGATATATATTCTCTCTCTTAATTTGAATTTATATTTATAGTCTATATTCATCACTATTTCGATCTCTATTATCCTTCTGATGATAACAAAAGGGGGAGAATGGTCAAGATTTTGAATGATGAGTATTTAATTCAAAAATATTTTAAAGTTGGAAATTAAATATCTAGAGGGAGAATGGTCAATTGGATTTCATCATTCATATTTTCCACATATATAGGGGGAGTTCAGTTGTAGGGGGAGCATACAAATAGGGGGTGTAATATATTTCACGTTCAAACACATTCAAAATCTTTTATTTGTTTATCATCATCAAAAGGGGGAGATTGTTGTATATAACAGTGTTGTATACACAATTATATGATTTTTGTTTGATGATAACAACCAAATATATTTTATTATTGAATGTATTTGTAACTGTACCGATATATATACATCACATATAGAAATATAATATTTATATTTAAACAGAATACGACTGTACAGACATTCATATATTCATACAGTATTTTATTTAAATTAATTATATTTCAAACATTCAAACAGTACAACTATTTATAACTCCACTATTTACAAATTCACTCAAATATGTTTGAATATTTCGACATGACACATCATCACATGAAAGAATTCAAATAAAAATAGACAGATTGAATTAAACACAATAAAATAATATTTTATTTCAACTGAATCTGTTTATTACATACAATCAGTACAATTCTTTCACAGCTCCTCATTACAGTTCATTCATTACTTATACAATCACTTTTATACATTGACACTATCACTCAGTTAACATTTCAAATACAGACACACACTAACACTGTTCTTGTCTTCATCTTCAATCTTCTGTCTTCACAGCTTTCAATCAGTTCACCTTCATACCTGTCACATACAGAAGAACACACACAGTAGACTGCAACAAAAATAAAATAAAAGCAAATAAAAATTATTTTTAAATTTTATTTTGCCTCAGAATTACGGTGTGTTTCTCATCACTTTTCTAGACTTGGTTTGATATGCAGGGACAAAAAACTCTTCTGATGGCTGCATGTACACACGTGTATACACGTGTGCACACATCCTCGCCAATCAGTGTGTAATTGAGGAGTAGCCACGTGGACCTTCTCGACTCGGTACAAATCAGTGTGCAAGTGGTCGAGATCAAATCAATTTTCAAAACAGCACAAACATGGTTCAAATCAAAACAGCAAGTCTAGTGAATGGAGCAACTACATAACCAAGAGTACTCAGCAAAGTGGTTCAATATCAATAAATGCCAATAACATGAAATGGAGCAAGGTTCAAAATTCAGCTTTACAAGTGCTACAGTTCAGGCTAAGCTATATGTGAAACTGTATAACATGGTGGTGCACACAGTAAAGTGATCATGGAGCATGAAGTATAAAAGAGCAGTGTGTGTTAAAAATCTGTTCAATGAGAAAGGATCAATCTACTTTATCAATAGTTTACAAGTTGAGTACAAAGTGAAAGTGGCAAGTCAAAGCACAACATGGTGCAACAAACATAAAGAGAGTGAGCTCAGGATAAAGCAACTTAAAGGCAAAGCATAAAGGATGCACTCAACAATGAAATAAGGAACCAAGATAAAGATCAACTATAATATTTATTTTAAACAGTAAAGCATCAACAAGAAATAAAGATCAAGGCAGTATCTGGTCGTATCTTTGTTTATATGGAGCGGCATAGGAAAACTGATCAGTGTGTTAGTGCAACTAAGAATTTTTTTTATATAGAGCATGGCAAAACAGACTGACTCATAGTGATATACAGTGTGCATAAGTCAAGTGCAAACTAGTGTTACATGAATACAAACGATCTAGTTCAGATTGTCTATATGATCGAGCATAGTGCATGTCAAGTGGGCATGTACAATGGAATGTAGCATGTTACAAAGTGAATCAACATATTGAACAGCAAAACACAGGCCAGTGTGCATCAAAACTTAATACAATTCAAGTTATATATGTGTCAAATGCAAGTTCATGGCAAAAGCAGCATGTTTCAACAAAGTCTTGTCAAACCAATTTACACAAAGTTCACACACAACTCAATGATCAGCAAAACTGGAATGGCACAATGCAAGTGCAGCAAGTTAAGAAGCTGAGCAAAGTTACATTTCAAAAATTCAATGGATTTTTTTTCTTTGAAACACAGAAGATCATATGTTTTCTTTCCAGAAATTATAAAACTAGTTTGACAAGGAAAATAACTCAACAAAAATGTGTATGACAAGTTTTGTAAACCAATAAGTGGCAATTGGCAAGAAAGATTTTTAAAAGCATTCCAGAAAATTCAGCAATCACAAATTGTGGCAAGAAAAGTTTTTTTCTAGAAATAAAGGCATATTTGACAACAGTTTCATGAATAAGTCACGGCTACAATTAAGGGATTAACTCAAAGCCAAATCACTCTAGACTAATTCAAGGACGAGAAGAATTCAAGCCAAAATCTACTCAAATATCATCACCAAGTCTAACACCAAATCGGAGCAAAATTTTAGGAATTTTATTCCTATAAATACACCAATCAACACAGGCTTCCGATGATCGAAGGTAAAAACAAATCAAAGAGGAATTCGATTTGAAATAGCATACCAGAGAACGGAACCAACTTGGATCGAATCATCTCAACTCGATCAAATAATTAGAGCAAACACGAGCATACAGAGAACCAGATTCACTTTCCAATTTCAGAGCATCGAGATTTGAGACGAAGAAACCCTAGCTAAATTGCCTCCACAATTTTCTGAAACAAGGAGATATCGGGACACAGATTGAAGCCAAAAGGATTCGAGCATCAGAGAGCTATTTCTAATTTCCAGAACAACATAACAGTTCAAGATTTAGGGCAAAATTGAAAACCATAGTTGTGTAATCGCCGCCATTTTTCCAGAAAGTAACAAAGGAGCTCGGGCAAAAGTGAAGTAGTGAACCAAGACAAAGTGGCCAGCCTAATCATATTAAAGGCTAAGGGTTTTAAGGGAAACTAGGGTTTTGTTTAAAAGGGTTTTAAATTGTTTTATTTGTTTTTAAATTTTCAATTTGTAATCAAGTATAGTTTTCTAGTTTGTCTCTAAAACTAGGGAGACGAATTACAGGGTTTGTGATTCAGGGAAATCTGGTTTCGGGGATAGAAACCAGTGCAGGGTTTTGAGCGTAGGGTTAATAACAGTTGGGAGCGAGTGTCGCGAGTTTACAGGGGATTGTAAGCGTAGAGATTGTTTCAACTCCTAGTAGAAACCTTGGGGAATGCAGCAGTAGGCAGTGTTTTGCCGAAGCTGGGTAAATCTGTGTGTTATTTATTTTTCGCATTTATTCTGATTATTATCTGTGTTGTTATTATTTAATTACTCTATGAAAATCTGCGATAAACCCTATTCACCCCCCCTCTAGGGTTAATTTAGATCCTACATGCATGACTCCGCCTGCTGGGGAAAATAAGACTCAGTGACATTAGTAGATATGGTTTGCACATCCGGAAATTAAAGGGTTGCCACTTTAGGGAGTGATACACCCTACTGTGTGGCCAGCACAGGGCATCTACAGAATAGGGAGCCGATCGATTGGGGGTAGTAAATAGGGTGCATCATGTCCTGTCTGTTTCTGTGGGGTACCTGTTTTTCTGTCTAGGGTAAGACCCGTTATTTCTGTTTAGGTACCAGTTCTGTTTGGGTCAAAACCCGTTACTAGAGTACACCTAAAACTACCATTATATTTCTGTTGGGATCATCTTGTTTTTGCTAAGCAATTGGGAAGTATGTAATCCTATTACATATCTGTTATACTAGTATTGGTGCAGAGCAAGGAAAGTATTAAGAAGCACTATCTATTCTATCATGTTGTCATGTTTACCTTGTCATACCTGCCATTTATGTAGTGATCTCTTTTATCCACTTTGTATGCCTAACATGTTACTTTTATTTATTTACTGGCTAAAAGTAACTAGACTCACCAGACTTTATGTCTGATCCTTTTTGTTTCCCCTTCATTCTTCCGTTTCCCCCTCCCCCCCAGGTTCTCAGGGAGGAAACACACAGGCTTGATCGTGATTCTGCCTATTTTGCTGGAGCTGCTGATATGTATGGATCAAGCTCCTATTCTTGTTGCTATGGCCATATTTTGTTCTTGGGGGATTTTCTTTCTTTTATGTACTCTGGTATTTCTAATGTACAAGACAGTGGTTTTTATGTTGTAATGGGTTTTCATATTTCAGACAAATGATGCTTTGGACCACGGTATTTTGATGATTAATAAAATTGTTTATTTCTGCTGCAAATTTTTTTATATCTGTCTTGTAATATTCTGTATCTGTTCACCTAAACTCTTCACGAAACTTAATGCATTCCCTTTGTGAGTGACATTAACGGACGTGGGGTGTCACAGAAGGCGAGACCCTCGCTACAATCACTACCATGAAAGTAATCAATTTCATCATCCGCAATATCATTACCCGGTATGGAATCCCCAGGCCATCATCTCTGAAAACGGGACCCAGTTTGAGAGCGCGGAGTTCAACACTTTCTACCAACTACACAATATCGAAAAGAGATTCTCAATAGTGGCTCGCCCTCAAGCCAATGGGCAGGTCAAGGTTGTCAACAAAGTGATCAGATCCCTCATCAAGAAGCATCTGGAAAAAGCCGGAGGCTTTTGGGAGGATGAGCTCCCTTTGGCCCTGTACGACTACCGGACCACCCATGAGCAACGACTAGCTATATTCCATTCGCCCTTGCTTATGGATCTTAAGTCGTAATTCCCACTGAGCTAAAGCTTCAATCTCATTGAGTTACTTATTATGATCCAAAGACCAACCAAGACTTACTCCTAGAGCCACTTGACTTGCTAGAAGAAAAAAGAATGAAAATGAGCTCAAAGTTGCCGTCCAGCGCCAACGAGTAGCCCGATACTTCAATTCTTAAGTTCGCCTTAAGGGCCTCAACATCGACGACCTCATCCTGAAACGGGTCTTTCCCACACCGACTAGTTTCAGTCCTCGCTGGGAAGGCCCGTACGTCATACGACGGAGGCTCGGAGACGGGACCTTCAAGATAGCGACCTTTGATGGAGCCGAACTCCCAAGGGCATGGAATAGTGAACACATTTGTCGTTACTTCACATAACTTAGTGTACATATTTTCCGCTTTCCAACTATGTTTTGTTTCCTTTAAACTCAAGGCATTGTAAAGGTTGTTACTGCCAAAGTTATTAGTAAAGATGATGTTCAGTTCTCTGTGTTCTTAATATGTTTACTTTTTACATGATATGATTGATTGACAATCACAACTAGCTTGCACACACAAACAACGGATCGACACCCCGAGCGCGGGAGCCGGTACTGCTACTCGAGTCTCGAACCGACTACGTGACCGAGTACAAATAACACCACTCGAACCTCGAATTAACGACGAGTCTGAGTATAAATAACACCACTCGAGTCTCAAACAAACGACGAGACTGAGTATAAATAACACCACTTGATTCTCAAATCAACGACAAGATAGAGTATAAATCGTTTCGTTTCCATGTCTCCGGACTTGGGGGCAGCCCATCAACCAAGATAGTGTGACTTTGATCACTCCCGCGGCTCTATCCGACCCACCGGGTCCAGATTCAATTACCATTTGGAGAACCAATGATGCCCACGAACTCTAACCTGAACGAAACCACGGGAGAGTCTAAAGGACGAATCCACGACGTCCATGCCATCTCACGACTTAGGACCAACGACCTCCGGGAGGTCCAAGAGAGAGGGAACCTAACCTGGACCCCATGCAACTCGAGCCTCCTAACAAAAGGAAAACTCGAGAGTAGAGCCAGTGCACGACCTCCGCACGAAGGGAGGCACCCCAAGGGCGGGGGCTCCAACCACGTTTGCTTGAGTGTAATGAAAATTACGCTTGTGCAAGTATAAGAAACTGGAAAGCATAAGACGAATATTTGAACACTTAATATGAAATGTGATGTAAGAAAAGTTAACTGATACTTTCATTCACATACCAAAAGAAAACTACATATATAAATATCTTTCTTTCTAACGACACAGTGTAAATAAAAACTACACCATGCCTCCAAAAGCGAGGGTCGTACTCCCGTATACTATCGGCCTACATAAACAAAATGTTTATAATATCCATGACTACCACCAAGATTACTCATCTTTCTTTTTTTTCCTTTTCTATTTATGAATAGATTCGCCACTAGGCGGGTCATCACTAGTTATGGACCTCATCCTTCCAGAGGCTCTTCCGCCTTTTCCTTCTTTATTATTCATAGGAGTGATGGACACGTAAGATACCAACGTGCACTTTCCACCATCATCCTCGCCTCTTGTTATTACTATGACCTCTCCGGGGGGAATACATTACAACGGTTTAGGAGAAATGTCATAAGCAAGGGCTAGCACAACCTCAGTCTCTCCCAGAGCCTACGTGGCCTCCAACTCTGTTTTCTTCTTGGCATCTTTTGCGGCCTTATGATCAGCTGGCTTCTTGTCCTTGAATTGCGTAGCTGTATCCACCTTAAGCTTCTTAAAGGCATCCTCAGACCTTTTGTTAGCATCATCAGTGGTTTTCTTCTTTTTAGCCTCCTCATCAGCTCTCTCCTTCTTGACCTCATTGGCAGCTTTCTTTTTTATGTCCTCTTCAGTGGCCCTCTCCTTCTCTGCCTCAGCGTTAGCCTTCTTCTTCGCTACCACAGCAGCAGATTTCTCCTCGGCATCCTGCCTAGTCCTTGCATGTGCCTCCTGTATAGCAGCCTCATCTTGTCTCCTCTTCTCCTCTTGCTCCTTAGATTTTGCAACCATTTGGGCATTCTAAGCTTCCACTATTTCGTGCATCGTTTGTACACTCGCATTAGCTGCACCCATCACCTGAGCAATTTGACCATCCACTACCTCTCCCTCCTCAAGTAGACTTGTATAAACACTGAATGCCAAGTCCACATCCGAAAACGTATCCAGATGCTCTCTTACCTCTCCAAATTGTATTCCTTGTAATCCCAATTCACAGTCAAACGTTTGAGGAAGTATGGGGCTAAAGCTTGTTGTCATTTCTGCTCCAAGAAGGGCTACACAGCAAAAAATTCAACTGTTTAGTTTCTGAGGATTTAGTGCTCTCATCCTCTTCAGGTATTCGCGGAAATGAAAATTTACCTCCAGGAAGGTGTGGCGTGGGTATGATAGAAAGGGTGCTCACTGTCGTGGTAAAGGTGGATCCTGCCAATCCCAACCCTGGATGTGCAGGGTCATACTCAGCTGAAACATGAGTTGGGACTGGGGGACCGCTAGTCATGGCAAATGGTGGAATTGGAGGCCGGTAATAACTTCCCTTTACAAATTCCTGAGTGACAATCACACTCTCATTAGACACAAACTTTCTCATCTCAGCGGCACGCTTTGCGAATCTCTTCCTCTCTGCATCCTTCTGCAACAATGTCGTCCCTTCATTCAAAATTTTGCGCTCAGCCTCAGTCAAGAGATCCACCATGAGTTTGTTTTCGTCCACTGCCTCCTGTCGCAACTGAGCCTCAAATAGTACCAAGCTCTCCCATGTCGAGCCATCACTCGAGAGTAGTCCCTAACCCATGAGATTCCACGAAACCTCAAAGCCTTGATGTATATACCCCAGATAGGCTCCTTCAGTGACTCCTCCACCCTAGCCTTGGTGTCCTCAGTCTCTTCCCTAAGCCTATCCGCTTCTCTCTGATGCTTACCCTTTTGCCCTTCCAACGAGCTCAGTACGTCTCTATTACTGGCCTCGGCCTCCTCTTTCTCCTTCTTAACCGCCTCCAACTGTCGCCTCAGCTCATCATTCTCTCGTTGCAACCGCTGAACCCCCTCATTCTCGGTTTTCAGCCTCTCGTTCTCTAGCACTAAATTCTTATTGTCCTTTTGAAGTTGGTGTAGTTTCTCATTTTCTATGGATAAGTGGATATTCTCCTCCGCCAGCTCAGAGTTATCCTTCTTCAAACGGGCATTTTCGATCGACTGAGGCCATAATCTCCTTAAAGGTTGAAGAAGCATGCTCTTAATCCCTCACCAACTTATCATACTTCTCTTTCAGCTCACCTGTTTCACCAATAGAGAATTAGCCTATAAACATGCTACTCGAATACACAGAAATAGATGCAGCTCAGAAAGTATATTTATCTTATGTAAGGTATCTTCCCGATTCTGGACAATCAGCTGCTCATCCTTCACCTCCAGCTTTAAGTTGGCAATCTCCACATTCCTATTGTTAATGAGCTCCGAGAGATGACCAGAATACTTGTAATATTCGTTACATTGGTAATAATCAGCATACACCTATTGCCACACCATCTCTTTATCCTCCCAAGGGATCGGGTTAAGATCCGGAAGCCACTTGATTTCGTCAAAGTAATGCTTAGGGAATTTCGCTTTGAACAGGGCTTTCCACTCTTCTACACTGAGTTCTAGAGCTTCAAGTGGATCAGGTATTTGCCCCTATTTCCTCGGAACTACCTTCTTCTTTCAGCTGGCATGTGCCAACTCTTTCTTCTTGGAGGAAACAACAGGAGGCGCAGGCGGAATGTAAGGAGCAGTCGTCGAAGAGGGGCGCCCAAAGCTAGTAGAAACATGCCTTTTGTCTTCCCCCGATGACCGGATGTACGGAGGAGGAGATTCAGAATGCCAAGATCGTTCTTTGCGATGATACTCGCTGCTATAATCATGAGAGGACATGGCCTCGTCATCCAAAGAAGTGTCTCTTCTAAAATTTTCGAGAAAGACAATGCTCGAAGGCCGGTAGCTCCCAGACCCATAACTGCGGCCTCTACCCCCTCTAGCCATTTCACCTATGTAAGAAACAAATCCAAAGTCAGCTTCGATCACCCTGTGCAAGCAAACAAATGTTGTGTCACGCACTGTTTATGAATGTGTATCCTAAGTGTTCTCATAACAGACCAGATGGTGGTCCGCTCGAAGGAGTGATCACCCCCACATCTAGAGCTAGTTCCTCCATATTTGTGGCGCTAGGCCAGGGTAACATAATGAGAGGGAGTATATTAAGCTCGTCAAATTGACCCTCTTTCTCAAGCGAGACGGCGATCTTAGAGGGAGTTACTGGAGACTGAGGCATAGTCGACGTTTCTATCCTTGCCTCACTTGCCGTCGACGGGCCCTCGTTCCTAGCAACTATCTCCTCATCGCTGGTCTCGTCTCCACCAGTTTTCGCCTGAATATCTATAGCCTTTCGCGGCTTCGACCCAATAGGGGATGCCTTCCTTTTTCGGCTCGGAGAGCCTACTTCTTTTGCAGTCTCCGTCTTCTTTCCACCTCCGGTGACGGCCGACCTAATTATCGCACGATCGGCAGGAAGCAATCCCATATGACGAAGTCAGTCCTAATCCAAAACGCTATCGGTAGAATGTGCCTTGGATGGGATGGCCAACAAAGGCTCGAGACGTTGCTGGCATACGGTTTCTGTGGGCCCATCCGGATTCCCTGTCACACAAGAGAGAAGTTAGTCTCAAGTTATCAAACCCACGAGTTCCAAGCTCAAAACAAGGGGGAATGCTTACTTCCTTCCAACCATCTCCTCGCAAATCCGGGAGGACAGTGGACAAAGAACCAGTCATTCTTATACATGGTGAACTTGGGCCACTTCCCATCAAAGAACTTGGTGTTGGGCAGAGTTTCCAAAAAATACTGAGATAGTGCGACATTGGCTCTCCTCTTCAACTAAAACAGGTATGAGATGTTCTCTCTGGTGGGTCTAAGTGCAAGTACTCTCTATAGAGAACGTATGTACCCAAGAGGGAATCATGCACATTTAGATGAAGCTACGATGTCGCAAGGTGGAAATAATGCAGCATATCGCGAATAAAGTTATTAGCCGGAGGCATACACCCGGAAATGCATGTCTGCCTGTTCCAGGCAGTGTATCCTTTTGGCGATGCATGAGCCCTATCATCCTTCCCGGGCGCACGAGCATCTTTTTGGGGGATACCGAACTGTATCGACATGCGCCTCACCACCGTCTCATCCGTATGCGAGGGCATCGAATCCGGCGGGTTCTCAAGAATAACCGCGTCCGCCACAATGTCAGGTGACACCAACGTACTTCCCTCAATGATATCTACGTCCTCTTCCCTTTCATGCTCACCCACGGTCGTCCTAAGCCTTCCCAGCGGTAATGTCTTTGTCGAACGCTCGACCAGAGGTTGTTGTCCTTCCAACTGCATCCCGCGATTGGACGCTTTTGGCAAGCCTATCGTTTGAGGAGTGGTTTCTCCGGAGGTCTCAAGCTCGATGCCCCCTGAGCTGGCATCACTAGTTGAACCAGAGAGGGACGGTGAATGCCGTGAAGCTTCTGAAATCTTCCATGTTTCTGATCTTGTGTCCATAGCTAGCTATACTTTCAAGATACTTGCGTTAGACATCACATTGTATAAGTTGTACCCCTCGTGTTGGTGCAAACTAAAATGTATGTACGGTGTTGTGTAGTGCCATGCTAATACTGTTATAGCTTAGAAGCTTGGGGCACAACGATGATCACAAGCTCCCAAGACTGTAACCATCATTGTGGTCAACCAACGTTACTGGATTAGTGTTGAGTCGCGACTACGTTACGTTTATAATCGATAAAACATACTTAACCATCCGGTAGTTCAGTCATAGTCCAGTTTTATGCTCTACTCCTATATATCAGGCTGAATTGTCAACTAAACAACAGTTAACATAAGCGTTGGTTCAATCGTACTGATATTTTGAAAACGATGCTATTCCCGAGGAAGGGAGCTAGAGATTCAAATTCTTGGGAAATACACACAACACAGAAACAGGGCTTGAAATCCTTGGGCCAACAGAGGAAATCTGTATCTAATATGGGGTACGAATTTTCGTATCCCCCTAGGGGTATGAAATTGGGTATCCCTATGGGGTACGAAATTTCTAATCCCCTTAGGGGTACGAAATTTCGTATCCCTAACTTAAGGGATACGAGTTTCACCTCCTTGGACCCCAGATATCGACTCCTCCATTCACAATGCCTCTTTGAATCTTCGACCCCCTTCTCCTCCTACTTTCCATTCTTCTCTGAGCCTTCCTCCTCTGCGACCCTCAAGTCCGAACCCATCCAGTCACCTCGAACTGCCACGTCGAGGATTTGCCTCAAGCTCAACCCGAAAGTAGGCCTTGAATCCCTCGAACTCCGATTTGGAGTTCAAGGGAACAATCACCTTTAGTTTGCCTCAAAATCCACCTGCGTGATCGTTTCGTATGTCGGCGCTGGTCTCATCTCGAAAGTCACCTCGGCCTTAACAAGTCCATCAGTTTGAAATGCTCTGGTTTTTTTGGGTCTAGTTTTCCTTAGTCACTTTATCGGCAAGGTAAAAGAAGAAGAGAGAACGGGGGAGAGGGTTCAAATTTATAGGGGTGGGAGTTCGGCCTTTAGCCCAGCAGATGGTTCATATCCCACATAGGGATATGAGTTTTCGTACCCCGGTGGCATATAAAAATTTCGTATCCCACCGGGACATGAAAGTTCGTACCCCCACGTGGGATACGAAAATTTCGTACCCTGAACGTAGGGTACGAAGCTTCCTTTTAAATATATATATATATATATATATATATATATACACACACACATATATGTATAAATCTAATGTACATGTGCATGTACAATAACGTATACGCATATGTTCGTGCGTACATGTATATATGTTAGCTAATAAATATGCCTACTTCCTATTATATTTTCATGTTCCAAGTCGCATCACGCGAGACCTTGTGAAAACGTGTGAGTATAGACGCGACCTCACAGCGACAACAACTCATTTACGTTATAACGTAGACGAGAGTCGATAGCTAACCTTTACATTTGTGAGTTAACAGCTTTTCGACAATTCAACAAAATAATTCCACCAACTCAAAGCTCATCATGTCAAGACAAGACGTACTTTGGGGTGTAAATGTTTACTGCCCTTTTAGTCTGGTTCCTAAAAGTACACTAGACACGCTCGACTCAATACATCACATGGCGTTAAGGCCCAAAGTGTCGCCAAAACACCAAGGAGTCGAGACCAAGAGAAGTCACGCAAGCGCAAGCCTCACATCTCTTCAAAAACGATGCATTCACCTTGTTTTCATACCCCTTAGTTAATACACTTGGATCCCTCAAAAGGCATATGTTTTGTAACCCCCAAACACATATTTCGAGTCCCCTCACATTCGAACCCGACACGTTTTGACTCCCTCACTTCCCATATCTTTGACGCCCTCCGCATCGTATCCGAAATCTTCAGCTCCATTCATCTCTTATCCCTCACGTCAACGAAATGAGGACTCCCTCCGTACCACATTCTTCGGGTTCCCAAGCTTCAGGTCCCTCAATATCGGGGAAGCTCATGCCTCTCCGCCATTGTCCTCGTGTTCCTAGGGATGCAAACTCGGATCCCTTAGGGTATACGAGAAGTCGTATACACTGGGGACCAGAGAGAGCCATATCCCTTAAGGGATACGAAGTGACCCGTATCCCCTTAGGAATACGTCACTTCGTATCCCTTTGGATATGAAATTCATATCCCTATAAAATGATACGAGTTGCAGTTGAATATAAAAGGGGACGCTAAATTCTGGATGCTGGGGTTCAGGGATACGAAATTGTACTATGTGGTCCCCAAAATACTACCTACTCCCACCTAAACCTTCCACTATAAATACCCCCAAGCTCACACTTCAAAGGGGTTAGACATTGGCTGATTTGACTCATCTTGAGAGCTCCGAGAACTCATTAATGACAGCCATGCTTTGAGGAAGAAGAAGCATAAAGTGACTTTTTCCCAATATTCATATATGACAACTATGACTCCAAAATACTTGGAAATATTTTTAAATGGATGTCATGACATAGTTCTAAGCTCGTAACTTATTATTGTCAATAAAATATAAGCAAACTCTTTCAAAGTGGACATAGGCCCCTCACAGGACCGAACCACTATAAATTTACTGTGTTATACATTACTTTCTACACTAATTTTCCCATGTAAAATGTAATTCTCTAAGTAACAGAGAATCTTTGGGTGTTACAACATTTTTTACCGTCAACAAGGACATTAATAGAAATGGTAAATTTTGTGCTAATTCAAATTTACCTAATGCCTCATTGGTGATGCCATTTTATCTACATGTCATATTTTAAATAAACTTCCTTTGGAAAAGAAAAATATATCTCCTTATAACCTATGGTTTAAACAAAAACCTAAATTATCAAGACTTATAATTTAGGGATGTTTAACATATGTTAGAAAAGTAGATCCCAATTGGCTAAAATTAGGAAATAGAAAATTTAAATGTGCTTTCGTACTGCACTCTTAATAGTATGACTTATTGTTTTATTATCATTGTCACTTTTGAAGTAATTGTGTTTATAGATGTAGATTTTTTTGAAAACAAGTAAATAGTCCAACATCAAACTATCGATAAGCCACCAACATCATCTTGTTCAGAAAAGTAATGAAATAAACAATAAGAGTGATGAAAATTAAACCTCTTCCCAAAAGAATGGGAATGTTTTAGTACTAGAGGATACCATTTAAAAGAAAAACAAAAACTCAAGGATAGAAAAAGAATATGGTCCTGATTTCTTTACATATCTTGTAGAAGGAAGTAAGAATAAAATTGTTAACTTCATTAGGTATGCAGTGAATATTAATGATGGCCCAAAAAACTACGAACTGACACTACGAGCCTCCAACCAACTCAAAAGAAAACAAATGCCAACTTGTTGTACATATCCAAGAAGAAAATCACCAATGAACCAAAAATTGATTAATAGACTATGACCTGTCTCTTCTACGTTAGATTTTTATTTTAGCATGCAATTAATTATCTCTATGCCAATGCATGTGCCTAACAGATCAAGTATTAATCTCTTGCTTCTTTGTACTTATACATTCCAAATAAAGTCAGACTGACAAAAGAGCAATATGATGCAACTAACGATAATGATGAAACCAGAAGCATAATAACAGGCATATGTAACGCAATTTCAGAGAGTAACATGAAATAAAATACTAAGCATCTAATTATCTTAAAATATAATATTAGAATTAAATGGATGGGTTTCATATTCAAATTACGTTTTTAAATTTCTCCGAATAGAAAATAAACCAACCACTAAATTATGACAAAGGGGGGATCCTTCTACGAAAGTATACTATAACTCTAGAATATGAAAACATGAAGCATCTGAGGGTATTCTGGTTCCTCTTAAAATGACAACCATGTCATATAAATATACCTGCAAAGTCTTACAATCGTAAAATTTCCAATCACCTAATTTTTGTCATAATATTACAGATATATTTTGCCAAGATATGTAAGAATATTAGATAGGCTTGATTTATGGTTACTGATATATCTTTTGATACCTTTTAGTTATTTTGTAAAACAAAAAAAATTACCAAGATATTTGAGAATATTAGATAGACTTGATTGATTGATATATTTTCTATTTGTGGCCATCTGCTTGATTAACATGTTTCTTTCCTATCGTGTTTGTGGCCACTGTAACTTTAGGGATCTTGATTGGTTACCTAACAACATGTATATATATTGCTTTGCTGAAGCAATAAATGGCATCATTCTTTAATCGAAGATTGAGTATGATTTGGAATTTAAGAAAAAAGATATGTTGGATAAATCTTTTTTATTAAGGTAAAGTTTTCCCAATTTAAATAAATTGGATTTGGATGGAAATAATCCTCAGATATTGGATATTGAATTCTGTTATTTGGATAGGTACTATTTGAGGAATTTGGAAGTTATTTATATCATTATTCTACTTACAGTATTTGTTAGTTACGAGAATTTGTATTGAATATATATTGATAAATTCTGTTTAAATCTTATATTTAATATCAAATTAGTTTGGGATTAAAAAGTTATTTTTGCATGACCTTGTGTGGGTCGTCTGATGTCGAGTTGGGTATTAATCTAAGTGTCGATCTAATGTTGGTTTAAGCCTTCGGGTTTTCCACTTATGGAATATTGAACTGGATTGGGATGATTCATGTTGATGATTGCTACTTTTTTATTTTGGTTTGTTATGAATGGTGTTTTAAATGACACCTTTATTTAATCCAAGCTTGAGTATGATTTGGAATATAAAATTTGATTAAGGTCTTTTAAAAAGATAAATGCTTAATGATCTTATTTTGGGAATAAAAAGGAATTGGAGAACTAATGAACTATCTTTGATTTAAAAAGATATATTTTGAAGAAGGAATTACGAAATGAATGATTTCCATAAGAAAGTTTTAATTAACTAATCGAAATGGATAAGAGATTTAGTAAATCCTGTATTTCCATATAGTTTTTAAATAGTGATTGTTATTTGGAAATACTGGGATCAGACTTAGGTCCAAAGACCATTCCAAATAAGAATATGACGTAATGGGAGATACTGAAGATGATGTTGAAGACTGGGAATCTTCACATCGAAAGGATTAGTCTGCTGATTTTCTCTTCACTGGGTTGCTCTAGTATTGAGATGCATATTGTAGTGGCACGTCTGGACGTATTTGGAGAATTTCTAGATTTCAAGGACCTCTCTCCTTTATTGGACGAGGAATAAGGTGTCTTCGGTTTCGTTCAGACCTAGAACAGACTTGTATGGATGTGTGTCTGACATTGTATTTTGTAGTGTGTGATTGTTTCTATTAGTGGTTGAGAGGTTATCTCAACTTAACACCCTTTTTTGAGACGTACGAGCTCAAAGGTTATATGCTTAGTAATTATCAATTGTATGTTATGAAATGACATTGTGGCATACTAAGTGATGAGCTAAATGATCAAAGCATGGCTTAGAGAGCGTAGCTTTGTGTAATGAGACTTCGACAAGACTCACACCCGGGCAAATGATCAAAACAGGAAAGATGCAGCAAGGTTATGAGTTATCGTATCCTTCTAGATTAAAAAAGTGTACCATGGTATGGAGCCCAGGTACTACTTCAGTGGTGACTTTTACTTTTTTTTTGTGGTTGTTGATATTGCGGGCACCTAGTTTACAAGTTGGTAATGACAGGGAGATGATATACTCTGGTGTGACCAGGAAAGGATATCCCTACATTGTGTTGGCAGAGAGCTTGTATGATTCTCGTGACATCCCTCTAGAGGTGTCCGAATTCGATAAGGAAGTTCCTTATCCCTGTCATTTGTTGGAAATCCATTCTCCACAACGAGTTTGTAAGGTTTTAGTTGTAAACATATATGGCGACATAATGGAATGGGACATTATGTCGTCTAGGATTGATACATTTATTTGTGAAAGTGATTTCCACATTTAGACACTAATAATAATATTAAATAATTTTCGCGTATCTAGTAAGTTTGGTTATCATAAGGAGAAACATTTCCCATGTCTGCGTTTGCATTGTGTTTGCACCGAGAGACCTTATGGTAGATTATTTTCAAAAAGCATTGCGAGTATTTATGCACCAGTATTCATATGGGGTAAACCTGATCCAAGTTATGCGGTGTGGTCCTATGAATTACTTAAATTTTTAAAAGATAAAATTGTTTAGTTGCTCATACCAATCCCATGATTGACTTGAAGTTTATTGTTTTTCCCTAAACTCTGAGTGCTCATAATTTTCTACACGGGGAGTCTTGTAGTTAAAGTTTTGCAGATTTAGACTTGGAGTCGTTTTAGAGCAGAATTCTGGATTACGGCTGGAGCTACACTAGAATATTTCTTAGACTTCCATTGAGAGTTGTGTATTTTCCGCTATGTATGTATTTTCCATTTTACTCCGATATTTTTTGTACTCTGATATATTCTTGTACTCTGATGTAATATTGTGATGATATTAATGAAAAAGTTCTTTTGTTTAGTTCTTATGTGTTATTACCCCTAACAAATCTAACGACGTGGACTTCGACATTTGAATCATCGACATTTGAATACTTGAATGTGTCAAGTGTCGATATTCAAAGGTCAAAATAACAGGTCATTTTCGATGATTTTTACTGTTTGGATTGAATCTGTGTGGTTTATAGTCGATTCAAAAGGTAGGAATTTTCGGGTCTTTACAGTAAACATCTTGGTACCATCAGGAAGAGTCAAAATCGAAGCTGATGTAAGAGCCTTCTTCAATCTTAAGAATTCATCCTCGCAATCTACATCGCAGGCAAAAACAAGGTTCTTCTTCGTCAGGTGCGTAAGCGGAGCCGAGATCTACGCAAAATCCTTAATGAACTTTCTGTAGTAAAGCACCAATCCCAAGGAACTCCAAACCTCTATCGAATTCTTTGGGGCTTTCCAATCCTGAATTGTGACAACCTTAGCGGGGTCCACCGCTATACCATCTCTAGAGACAACATACCCTAAGAACCTTACTTACTTTCGCCAGAAATGGCACTTAGAAAACTTTTCCTTCAGTTGATGGGCTTGAAGGCTACGAAGGACTCTCTCAAGTGCATGGCGTGCTCTTCCTCGCTCCTCGAAAAAACCAAGATATCATCAACAACTACCACCATAAACATGTTCAGGTACTCCTTGAATACCTGGCTCATCAAATCCACAAAGTATGTTCGTGCATTGGTTATCCCAAAAGGCATAACCCGCCACTCAAAGAATCCATTGGGAGTAATAAAAGTAGTTCTGTGTATGCTGTCATCTGCTTCCCTAAGCCTATGAAACCTATGGCTAAATCCAACTGCGAGAATACCGAAGCGTCCACTAATTAATCGAATAAGTCATCTATCTGTGGGAGTGGGTGCCCATTGATCTTAGTGAACTTATTCAACTCCCTGTAGTCCATACATAGACGGAGAGTGCCATCTGACAACAAGTGATCCCCACTCAGAAATGCTTCGTATAATAAATCCTTTCTCGAACAACTCACCCACTTTCTTACTAAGCTCCTTCCTCTCCCTCAGAGCCATGTGGTGCACTGGAAAAGCATAGGCTAAGCATTCTCCACTAAATATATCTGAAATTTATCTCATACTTGGGAGGTAATCCTCTCACCTCCTCGAATACGTATGGAAAATCTCTATGGGAACCAAATTGAGATAGTCAACAAAAGCATCTAGGGAAATTAAGAAACTGAGCATAACTGACCCTCGTGGGTTGCAAGAATTATCGTGAGTCCTACCGTGGCATGTCAAAAGCCTAATAACTCTCCTCTCACAATTAAGGATGGCACCATACACGGCAGCTAATCCATCCCCAGAATAATCCCATAACCCATAAAACCCAGTACATATGCGTAACACTCAAACTCGACGCCAATAATAGTATTCCTCAAACCCCTACACATCATAGATAGGTGAGTCGTACCTCCTGTGTGGTTTGTGACAACCGCTGGATCAGAAACTATAGAAGTATCTAGTTGCAGGCTATCAACAACAAAAATGGATATGAAAGAATGAGAAGCACCGGAATTGAACATAGTCCTAATAGGAGAGTCAAAAAGAGAAATCAACCCTTCTAAGGTGACTTTCCTACCTCAGTCCTGACTGCCACAATAAGTTTGAGTAGCCTCAAGCGTATGAACCTGTGCTTCGGATGTTCCTATCCCTGCTTCTGAAGGCATTGCTTGTTATAGTGTCCCGTCTGTCCGCACTAAAAACAAGCATTTTCTTAGTCTTCCTATAGTCCTTGACAAAGCTTCCCATTGTTCCACAACCGTGACACTTAACTTCCTTCTTGATTTTCTCCTTATTAGGTTTCTCTCCCTTCTTTGCTGCACCCTTCTTGCACCACCACGTTTTCTTTTCAGTATTTGGCTTGGCCACCTCAGTCTTATTCTTTGCTTACTCACTTTTCCATCATCATGCATAAGAGCCATCTCCACTAGTCTCTCAAATGTAGCTCCCAAAGGGATATGTGTCATCGCCAGTCCTTGGAGGGGTTGGTTCAGCCCCCTCGAAAATCTCAAATCTTTCTTGCGTGCAGTGTTAACTAGATCCAAGCCAAACTTTTCCAATTCATTAAAGCTATTCACATACTCCTTCACCAACGTGCTACCTTGCCTCAAACTCAAGAACTTTTCCAATTGCATTCCTTTCTCATCTTGTGATAAGAACTTCATCTCGAATCCATCCTTGAACTCATCCCATGTCTCCACAATCCGCTCTGCCTGAGCTACCTCCCACCTATAAGATGCTTCCCCTTTAAGTTGCCAAGCGGCCAACTAAATCCTCCTCCTGTCATCTAGCTCCAACAATCAAAACACACAATCTATCTCCCTAAGCCAATTGTGAGCCTCCGCGTAACTCTCTGGTCCAAGAAATGGCTTGCCTTCCATCACATAGAAATCTCTACAAAGCTTAGAGAAGTTACCCACCATATTAGGTGGAACTACCACAGCTGCAGCTTGGGGTAGGGCATTTCCTTGTGCTTCAGCAAGCGTCGTAGCTTCTACATATCTATGGAACCATGTCGGAATAGGAATGCCTTATGGAAAATTGGGAGCCCCAGACATGCTGAAAAGAGAAGAGATAAGGATTTCAAAAGAGATCAAAGGAATATTGTAATTTACTTGAGGGGATATATTTTTCAAAAATAGGTTTACCTTAAAATTCTTTACTTTTGAAAACACTTTTTCAAAAAAAAAATCTCTGATCTTGTAACCTTATGCTCTAATACCAAATGTGACACCCCACACCCCTTAACATCACCCATAAGAGGATGCGTTAAGTTTTGTGAAGCACATAGGTATACAGTAACAATACAGAGACTAAAATTCACAAGACAAAAATGTAAAACACAGTAAAACTTTTTAAAATGTTTATTAAATTGAGCAAATCCACTCACAGCATTGATTACAATTCAAAATACCATGGAATCATCATCATAAAACAAATTATCTCGTGAAAAAAAAAACATTGGAGTACAATAGTAAAACCACGCAAATCATCTCTCTCTCATAAGTCATTACAATAGTCAGAAAGCAAGTATTAAAGTAATACATGAAGCAATAAATAGTTTGAATCCAAGTTGGGTCAAAAGATCAAAAGTTACTGTTGTGTTCCTCTACCCTAAGAAATTGGGTGGGTGGAATGGAAGGAAGAGAGAGAGAGAAAGCAAACTAGGTCAGACATAAGCCTAGTGAGTTCTAGTAATTTCTAGCATGAGCATAAGGTAAGGAAGTATTTGATAGATGAATAGCAATGGACATGAAAGTATAGTAAAGTGGAAAACACGAAATATGACAGGCTTCACATTCATATCTAAAAATAGCTGCACCAACCACCAACATATCATAATTGGATTTTACCTAATTTCTACCCATCGATCGACTTTATTTACCCAAATGTAAATAACTTATGCCAATTATGGAATTCAGTGATATCAATCCCGAACCCATCAACTAAAAAGACACAACATTAATCACAGACGTTACAACGTCTTATCTCCCCCAATTGGAACAATGCATGCTCATGGTTCCACCGGAACGCGCCCTTACCGCCTCATTTGAACCTCTTATGATCCAGTTTAGTAAAGCATGCCCTAGCTTCTACCTAGTGCGAAACTCCATAATAACAAAGCAATACTGACTGACATGGGTTCCCACACAAAAATGCATTCGACACAAGTCACCCCTAGACTTGGTCCCCAATTTATTACTAGGATTTCTACGAGCCCCTTATATCCCACTAGAACGGACCCCGTAGCTTATTAATCATACAATTTTAACTTAACATGTTTAAGTTCCTTAATAAGCCTAATATAACCACGTGTTATATTCCTAGGTTGTAATTAACCTTTCTAATTAAATGTAATATTTTTATACAACCAGTTACCATGTCACTTATTGTCCATAATTAAGTCCAATCGATCATCGTTTATATGTTTTACAATTACATGTTACTCAATGTCCAATTAAGCGTATTTCATTCCAATTCACATGTTTTCTAATTACATGTTACTTAATGTCCAATTAAGTATAACTTGTTTTAATTCATAATTTTGAACATTCTTCTATTAGAATTTATCCTAATTTACAGTCCATAATTTGAATGTAATATTCACTATTCTCAATATGCCCAAAATCCCCTTTTTGACATTCTTTGTAACGAACCGCAAATCCATACTATTCGAGTTGACGACATACATCACATGTCCAATCCAAATATCATAGAAATATGAATCATTTTTTTATAGAAGCAAAAGGTAGAAGAAGAAAAGAAATAACAACACAAAATCTCACGACGCAGCGGAACAAAATATTTTGAAATACAAAATTTTAACTGTATAACATACAATTACCAGAGTACACACTTACAACACAACGGAAATAAAAATATTATATATCTAACACTGAAGCCTCCTGCTCCAAGCTCCTTTAGATAAATCTGTAAAATCCTGAACTACTTGACTGCCCGTACAAATTTAGGCACCCAAGAGTTTAGGGAAAACAAAACCAAATAAACTCCGGGTTAGTCATGAGACTGGTATGAGTAAACAGTTTAAAACAGTTTAAGAAAATAAACGATATCTCATAAGACCACGACGTATAACACGGAATGGGTTTTTCCCTTATGAGAATCCAAAACACTCGATTCAACTTTCAAAATCCTTTTGAAAGAAAATGAAAATCTTTATATTAAAACTATTTTGATATTATAATAGTGTCTAAATCAGATAAGCAGAAATCTAGTGGAACGCTTTCATCTCACGATCCACATACATAATATACAATTACAACCGCAGACACTTATTTGGTAATGAATTTCCAACTATGAAAAGGTATGGAACCACCTTCCGATAGTGTATCTCTAGAGGAGAATACACTGGGTTCATCAAGAACATCTTGTAACCCGACCACACATGACCGACCACTCATTTCGCTTGAGTGTATCGAATGTATTTCACTAACGGTTGGGATCAACAACCGTTTTGCCGTATGGGACGGCATCGAATAGAATAAGGAATTAAATGAATTTCTCTAGATAGGTGATAATACACCCCAATATGAGCTACCCACTTAGCAACACTGCCTGCCCGATTTTTGTCATTTCCCGGTTGTTAAAGCCTGAGGCTACGGTTTACTTATCATTCACTAATAGCACAATCACTTTGAATGTCACATTGTCAGATCCGTTAATTACTAATTGATTGTACAAATATATTCTAGATATTATGCTAAGAGAATAAATTCTCCGCCACCATATATATTTATATAGACCAACATATATGATCATCGGACACACTTTGTCACACACTCATCCATATACGTTCGTTCAGGGATTGAACGAAACTGAAGGCACAATTTCCATTAATAGAAAAAGCCCTTGCACTTTACTCCGTCTTCGATTATCTTCATATAATCTGATTCGCAACGCTACTGCCAATACGGAGTGGTTCTCGGATAATAATGCATCCGGTCTCTCCATATTGACAACAATATTGGTAAACACTTCGATAGTCGGTTATTTAACTAACGGAGAAAAACAAACATCCATTCATAGCATCAAACAATCACTGGGCCCTTAATTAATATTTCATTAATTAAATCATTACTCCATTTCCTTATCAATATTTGTTAACCAAATATTTTCATCAATCATATTGGCCTTTTACATTATTTGGGAAACATATCCATATATCGCCTTCTTTTATATTCTATACGTAGAAAATATCTTCTATTTATAATTGGAAAACATTCCAATTACTTATCTCTTTCCCGCCTGTACATTTCTACACTAAGGAAATATTTATTTATTATATTTCCAAAATTCCACTTCCTTGGGTTAAAACGAATGTTGTATAAAACATTATTACAACAATCCAAAATATTTCATTCAACTAAATTTCTTTAAATATCTCTCTCCGAGACTGAATCTTGTTACTTATCGGTTAACAATGAAATCAATCAAGTTGGGGGTATAACTACCTCTCAGAACTTGACTGAAAACATCCTTAACTTCAAAACATACAAGACCACTTACGTCGAATAAACAACACCATAAAAACCAATTATTCATTTTAAAAACATGTATGTGGTTCGCTTTCTATTTTTAACAAATCTAATTTATGGATTTCCTTTTTGTTTACAATATTCTATTTTCAATTTCATTTCTTTATCGAATACTACACATATCGATTCATCGATTTCTAATTATCAGTTTTTCTTAAAAATATTTTAACTCCTTAAATTTCTGGAAAATTTCTCCATAACCTCCTTTGTATGGGTCACTCGGTACAACTATAAAACGCCTCTCTGGACCCTTTCCATTTAAAAATAAAAATAAAAATAAAAAAGCCAAGCGACTTGCCGATTCGGCGCATAAAACCTCATATGGAATTAAATATGTACCTTTTTGTTGGGCGTTTCAATTTATATCTCTTCATACACCTCATTCCAAACCTGCTTAACACATATCCAAATATTCCTACTTTGTTTCAACTCAATTAATTCGTCTTAACCCAATCCACTAATTTATTTTCTAATTAGCTATTTGCCTATTTTACTTTTTTGTTTGAACATAACATGTTCAAATATGATAAAATTTGTTTATAAAACAATTAAATTCCATTTTCAACTCCAGTTTCATATTCGATTTCGAATATGAATTTAACAACCCAATTCACTTCTCAAAGGCAATTTCTATTCCAAATCCCATTTTTATTTTGTATCTCAGTTATAAATTTATTTATAATTCAATCTTCTATATTAACTTCTGATTCCTCTATAAATAATTTATTTATAAAATTCAATATAATCAAATTCTGATTATAAACCCTTTGGATTTTTCTCACTTCAATTTATATTCCGAATTCATAATAAAATTTACCATTCTATTTCAAACCGTTTCCCAATTCACATTTCAATTCATACTGGAAATATAAACTTCTAAATTATCCGATGATAATTTATTTCCTTATTTTTATGAACATTGTTTATAATTAATTTTCTTGTTTTTTTTAAAATTAAAACAATCTTCCCTTTCAAATATCTATTTGAACCCCAATTCCTTTTATATTCCGAGTTCCGGAATGAATACTATCATTCCTTTTTTCCGAAATGATTTCAAATTATACTTTTAAATTCATACTTGAATTTAATATTTCAAATTATCTCTTGATAATTAATTCATTATATTTACAAACACCGTTTATAAATTTCCTTGTTTTATATATTTAAACAAGTTCCAATTCGAAATCTATTTAAAACCAAAATCTCATTTTGGAATATTTTATTTATTTTAACTTACCCATATATAACGTCTATTTTCACATTAAATTTAACTTCTATTTAATATAATCATAATATTTTTATTAGACATATTTTATTTAAACAAATTCGAACTAATCGAATTCAAATCATAAATCCTTACGCATTTATTTTAGTTCAATTTATATTCTGAACATCAGAATAATTTCATCATTTACTTCTTAAAATGTTTCCCCATTTTTATTTATAAATTCATATTTGAATTTAAATATTCAAATTATCAAATGATAATTTTTCCACTTTATTTATAAGCACAGTTTATAAATTTACTTCTATTCCCTGATTATCCAATGAAAATCATTCCATTTAATTTATAAAGACCATTTATAAATTTACTTCAATTTCCTGTATTATTTAATTTATAAACATCGTTTATAAATTCAGTACTTATTTTCTTTATTCAAAAAGTGTAAATACATTTATAGCCCATTCAAAATTCAATTTCTATTTTAGAAAATAGTTTTTTTCTCTTTTTAAATCTCAAAACCCTATTTATGATATTTTTATAAATTACCATTTAGGCCCAGTAATATTTTAAACATCCAAGCCAATCCATTATCAATCACTGATTTTCTAACACCTCATATATGATGATATATATGAAAACAACAATAATATTATTTTTGAGGAATCCAGTCGGAACCCTCCAACCCGTTTTCCTGCATCCACAAACGTTAGCCAACAGAAATAATACCCATCCTGCTTCGTGGCAGGATATCGTAGTATAGAAGGCCATCCACTATCATAGCGTGGGGCGTATAGGGTCATCCTCTAATGATACTGCGGGCATCCGCTAATGGTACTGCGGGAATCCAACCACCAATATATTTATATAATAACCACAAACACCAATCCTAAATAACTCATATATATTTAATAGCCACAATAATATGTAAATGTAAGCAAACAACCAACGAACAATTATTTTTAACGGCTAAAAATAATTCTAAATAATAAATCGAGTGAGATTTACTCAACGTGATTTTTTTATCATCGATTATCCAACCCTTGAATCAGTTTAATCTAATTCCAGTTGTCTGAAGAATCCTCAACCCACTTCTAGCTTGAATATCTCACTGCTATAGACTAAGTCGTCTTGTTTCCAACATTTTTGAACCTTATATTAATTAATTACACATGGTTTATATCAATGATTCTTCATGATAAATTAAAAATCTAGCCTTTCCTTATATTCGTACTTAATGGTTTGTTTTACAATTTATTTACTTCACTAGCTACTATACAGGATTGTACCACCTACCATAATTAGTTCCTTACTGTATACTTCATTTCATACATAAATCATCGAACAAATTTTGAAAAGAAAAAATATTTATTAACTTAATTAAATTAATTACCTTAATCCTTTTTTTCTATTCTTCTTCTGAGAATGAAAACATATCTTCCCTTCTGCATTTCATCACTCAATAACCGACTTCTACTACTTTGGCAAATCATCGAGCATTGTACTGTCAGACTATTATCTCCCTTTTCTATCACCTTTAACCACTGCATCACTGCACTATCACACAGCATCAGCTTCCACTGCAGATAACCACGCCTACATCATCCCCAAAGACCAACTTCTCAACATCAGAAAATTCCAAGACCAACTCTTCCTTATTCTCCACTGGGAAACTCCCTAGACTTCACTGCCAATCCCTACATCAACAAAGAAATGATCGGACTTTCTCCCCAATTCACAAAACCTAGGCTTCAGCTCCACCTTTGCCATCGCAACTTCAACCCATAACAGCTCGTGACTTCCACTCCAAGCCTTAATTAACATGCGCCTCCAGACCACATCGCGGTCCCCTAAATATCGCGACTTCTAGTTTACTATCGAATTTTACAGTAGGGTCGCGACATCAACAATCTCTAGAAAAGATCGATCTCTAAATCGACTTATTTGAAGTCGAGACCCCCAATTCCCATTCGATTTTGAACAATCGAGACCTTGTTTTCAAGCGAAAATTATTTTGGAAGGAGGTTAGGGGAAATTCCATTCATTTTTCCTACGTTGATTTTGATTTTCGAATGAATTTGAGGAAGCGACCTCGATCTGGTGGAGTCAGAAGGGTAACGGGTGTATAAGAGAAATGAAAGAAGAGAGGCTTCGATTTTATTGAAGAGGGATTTCCACTTTGAAGATCCATTTCCATTTTTAATGATTATGTTTTGATCGAAAGCCAACAGGAAAGAAAACAAAGGTCACTACGATTTTATAAAGGGAGATACTTCAGCATTAAGGAATAGGTGTTATAGGTAGGGTACATAAAATTAAATACGATTTGATTTTTATTTAGCCGCGATTTGATCTCAATTTGATTTCTAATTAATACGATTTGATTTTGATCTTATCCATTAAAAATATATCGGGGTTCATAACTCGACATCACAAACCGCTATTTTAACATACCGACCGACGTTTCAACGTAATTACACTATTCTAAACTCAACGGAATAGACTATAAAATTTAATTCGAACATAAATGTAAAATAACCATATTAAATTGAAATAATATAATTCAAATTCAAAACAAATAAATTCTTCGACAATAAATTATTATCGTCATTTCTATTCAAAATAGATTTTCGATAAATCATTTGAATTAATTTGACTCCGTTTTAAATTTTGAATTTAGTTATTTCAAATTCTCGTATTTCGATAATTATATATATTCGAAATAAATCGTATTTCGATCATAAAATCGATAACTCAATATAAAATATCATTTATATTATCATTCCTATATTTAAAACCATATTAAATATTTAAAATTATTTGTTTGAAGATCCGGATCGTTACATTCTTCCCCCCCCCCTAAAAGAATTTCGTCCCCTAAATTACTAAGGTAGGAGAATGCTACAAACCCATTTACTTTTCAAAAACCACTTATGTTGAAACTCAACATTTCATACTTCCAAAATTTTAGTGCTTCCAAAACTTTTTGTTTCCATTTATATTGCACACCCTGTATACTTACATTCATTTAATTCGAATGATTTTCAATCAATACATTTCATATTCCATTCAAATTGATTTTGATCAATTTATCTACCTTTGCATAAGTTAAATTTAAAATCCAGAATTCAAGATTCTTGGGTTTTTATTTCAAATCCTTTTGAAATCCCATAAATATATGCACATGTTTCTAACCATTTAAAATTCAAAACATTTGAATTTTCAAACCAAATTGTTTTATTTCAAACAAATATATATTAATAACTTTTCTAAGGTAGCAACCCATCACATAGAAACTCGAGAACGAACACTGATGATGCTGCAGTCATCATTAGAATTATTTTCTAGTCACTAAAGTGAGTTCAATGCTTTATCACTTTTAGATTCGTCTAAAATGATTTTTATTCAAAAACCCCTTTCAAAACAAAGCTATATTATTTTAACATACTTCTGCAAATATTTTCCAACTACCTAGGACTTAAATTCCAAATTCTAGTTTGAATTAAGTTTTAATTCAACTCATTTGTATATTTCATTCATATACAATTTATATTTGGCTATATGTAACCATTTCAATTTTATAATATTATCTGATTATAATATTAACAACCAACTCATCCATATTGAAACACCCCACCTCCGTTAAGGTCACTCACAAAGGGAGTGCATTAACTTTAGTGAAGCATTATAGGTAAAAGATACAGATAATTTACAAGACAGACATACAAACAGCGGAAAAACTGAAATCATTTCATAAGCAGCGTGGTTCAGTCAAAACACTACAACACTTATCTCAAAACCCAACTTCCAAATCATTATAATAAAACCTCTGTCTTGATTCAAAACTCCAAATACGTAAAGAAGCATAAAACAGTAGTAAAGCAGCATAAATCCCTAATAAAAGTGTATCCACAGCCATAGCCCAAGAAAAGAGAATCCAAGCAATACATCTACTCTCTTCAAGCTGGAAAAGGTCTAAGCTAAGTTGAAGTATCCCCCCTTGGACCGGGGGGGGGGGGGGGGGGAAGGGGGGAAACTGAAGAAAAAGGATCATAACATGAATAAACCGAATATAAGATAATACTATAGTAACAAGACAATACAAGACAAGATAAGGCAAGATAAACTGAATATGCTATCGCACCCATTTCTATTTCTCTGCACATACTAACAATTGTTTCAACTAGCCTCATGTGTTCATAATAAATTGATCCCTTTATCGATCGGCTTCTACTCGCATGTATTTATTACTTGTGTCATTCAGCCTCGCTTGTTTGTAGATACCTATGCTGGTCCCACCATGGGTTGTATCAATCCCTATGATGGCGACCCGACACAATTCAAGATGCACAGTGTATAACTATTGATCCCCAGTGCCTGATTTTTCCACTCCGGAGTACGTGCACGTCCGTGCTCCGTCGGAACCTACACTAACGCACCACCTGCCGCTATTTTGACCGCTTATAATCAGCCCAGTAATCGTGCCATACCCTGCCTAATTCAGGGTACCGTGATACATCTATGTGGGTTACTGCTGAAATGGGTCCTTGTTGCTAGGGTTTTATAATCAACATGTTATAACGGTTAAGTGTTTTCAATTTAACCTAATCCCACCCATTTGTTTAATTAACATGTTGCATTGGTTAAGTGTCACCTATTCATATGTTACTTAACCTTATCATTCTTAGCATGTATGTTCATTGGCATTAATTAATTTATTAATGCACCAACCTCTCACATTAGAACTGTTGTTTGTGGTTGCTGGATGTGCCGGGCGGTTCCGGGTAGACTTCTACCACAAACTCATTCTAACCTCGGGTTTTGGGCTTGATGCGCTAACCTCTCACATTAGAACTGTTGTTGCGGTTGCTGGATGTGCCGGGTGGTTCCCGGCAGTCTTGCACCGCAACTCAATCTAACCTCGGGTTAGGCGTGTTCATCTTTTATCCAATTTACATTTTTACCATTTATGTCCAAGTCTAGATTTTTGTATGCCAATTATCCACAATTGTAGTCAATTCAAGTTATGACCAGTATACTTGTTATGTCCAAGATTACTCCAATAAGTTATACCCAATTCCCCGTGTTACAATCGCACGTACAACAAGATTCAACAAGGTTTCCAAATTCTAAATACTAATAAAATAAAATGGAACGGGCATAGAGAAGAAACACAAGAATTGACATAAGGGAAAATAGGCATGTAAAGGTGTACCAAACACAAGAATCATGGTTCCAATAGGCATATTGTACATTAACAACGAAAATGAGTAAACTAAGGAAAATACATCATAGGTATACAGATTCGATAGGATTGAACATAAAGAAATTACTTATTTGATGTACAATATGATAGGTTCAAGCACAACAGTCTCATAGGCATAGGTAATTTCAGATTTGACAAATAAGCATGAATCAGAATTGATTATCTTACAATTAGACATAGTTCTTGATTCGATTCATTACAGTCATGATTTCTGTTATGTGTTCAAATCTGAATAATAACTGAACTTACAGCGATAGGATTAGAAAAAGAGAATTAGTTAACATTGTAGCGATTCTAATCTTTCTTTGTTTATTGAAGCGGAAAACCTTTTCTTCAATTTGAAGCTCTCTAATTTGATTTCTAGTTTGGAGAAGAAGGAGGCTAGGATAGTTTAGGGATGGAAAACATGGAGGCACTATAAAATAGGGTTATGAGGTTAGGGTTAAGTTTAGATAGGTATTTACAGACGTGTTAGACAAACTATGGCCTTTAGATTAGCATAGGAGTCACCAGAGCCATCCAAACCAAAGAGACACATCACCTAGCCAACCACAACACGACACATAAGCCTTAATCCTTCAGAATTCGTCACCCAGATCTGGGAAGATAGGGGTCGACACCCCTATAGGGGGGTCGACACGCCTATAGGGGGGTCGACACCCCTGTAGGGGGGTTGACAACTATGTCGACACCCCCTAGGGAGGTCGATACCCTCGGGCGGGATTTTTCCACTCATCTTTTATTGGCTGATTTTCGAAATTGAATTTGTTTTCTGATTTTTAATTATTATTTAATTTAATTCTGCTTTGAACTGAAATCTTCTAAGCTTCATAACTTCCTCATACGGAGTCCAATTTATGCAAACTCGGACTCTATTCCAACCAAAATTCCAAGACGAACGCAATGGCGCTACCCATTTTACTTAATTCCCACTTTTGAAAATTAAGTATTCTTTAATTCATTATTTTAATATTCATAGATAATACGGGGTGTTACATTCTCCCCTCCTTAAAGGATTTCTACCCCGAAATCTCTAAGTTAAGAAGAATGTATCCTAACTTCCAACATCCATCTACTCAACCATCAATCACAGGCATCCATAGTCCTAAAAAAAATTCTAATGCTTTCATGATCATATGCATAGTGTGTGTATATGTCCTTATCTAATGCAAAATCAGGCGGTCTACTGATTCAGTTGACCTCCTTAATGCAAATTATGCCAGTGCCATGAGTCCATCATGTATGCAATTATTCCTAATCCTACTTTATAACTTCTACATGGGTGCACATTCATTCATACAAATGCAACATCCATATGATAACACATCAAGTTTCAATCCATATACAAATACATATATGCATATGCAACATGAAAGTGACTGAGCCGATCTAGTACCTAATGTGTGTATATGCATCCATGAGCAACCACTAGCAACCACTTGCAACCATCAATCATAACATGTTTCAAATACGTGTTTACATTCATCGGTTGCTACTTAAGGATCAAGAATAGGACCGAGGAGATATACTTAAAAGATAGATACAAGCATGCATAAACTTATGAAAAAGAGATCAAGGATGTACCCTAAAAAAGAAAAGGGTAGGCTGCGCGTATCTTGTCTTCAGTCTCCCAAATCGCGTCTTCTTCAGCATCACTCCATTGTACTTTAACTAGCTTGACCTCACAATTGCATAGCTTCTTAACTTCTGTTCCCAAGATACGAGTTGTAACTCCTCTCACCGTCGCTTCTCGTTCCACTTCTACTTCTTCTAGTATGCTCGGCTCCACCACTTCCGCATACTCATGTAAGCACTTTCGTAGATGAGAAACATGAAAAACATTATGAACTCCAGCCAGTATTTCGGGCAACTCTACTCTATAAGCCATCGTTCCAATCCGCTCAATGATAGGAAATGGCCCTACAAATCTTGGTGCCAATTTTCCTATGGATCCAAAGCGAACGACATTCTTCAAAGGAGATACTTTAAGGAAAACCCTGTCTCCAACCTCAAACTTAAGGTCGGTCCTTCTTTTATCCGCGTAGGACTTTTATCTATCTTGTGCGGTCTTCATTCGTCTTCGTATTAAGTCCACCTTCTCCAAAGTCTCTCTGATCATGTCGGGCCCAAGTACGAGCTTGTCTATAGATTCCCACCAACAAGTTGGTGATCGGCATGGTCTTCCATATAAAGCCTCAAAGGGTGCCATGCCTATGGTGGCTTGATAACTATTATTGTAGGCGAACTCCACCAAAGGAAGATGATCATCCCACGTTCCTTCAAAATCAAGAATGCACAATCTCAAAAGATCTTCTAATACTCTGTTCACCCTTTCAGTGTGACCATCGGTTTGAGGGTGATAGGAAGTGCTTATGCATAGCTGTATGCCTACAACCTCTTGCAAACTCTTCCAAAACTCACTTGTAAAGATAGGATCTCGATCACTTAGTATGCTAGAGGGTGTCCCATGCAGTCGAACTACTTCTTTAAGATAAATGGATGCTAATGATGAGGCAGTCCTCCTACTCTTAACAGGTATAAAGTGTGCGCTTTTAGTGAGCCTGACAACTATTACCCAAATACTGGTATTTCCCCTTCTTGACCTAGGCAACCCATCTATAAAGTCTATCGAAATGCTATCCCATTTCCACTGTGGGACCTCTAGAGGATGAAGCAGACCACCAGGCTTCTACTGCTCCGTCTTGACTTGTTGGCATATTAAGCACTTAGGGACGAATTCAGCTACATCCTTCTTCATGCCATTCCAAAAGAAAACCCTTTTTATGTCTTTATACATCTTGTCTCCACCTGGGTGTGTGGTCAACTTAGAATGGTGTGCTTCTTCAAGAATTGTCTTCACCAAATCCCTAGCTTGTGGGAATCCCATCCCGTCTCAACCAACCCTGGTCATCTATGGAGTATCTATTGAGGTGACTAGAAGTCTCACCTCTAATTAAATTATCCATCACATTAACTATCTGAGGGTCTTCACGTTCTGCGGCTCCTATAGAGTCCAAAAGCATAGGCCGCACCTCTAGCGATGCTAACAAACCAGGTACAAACTCAAAGGAGGGTCTAAAGTCAAAGGTTGCTATGTACTCCAAGTTTTGCCTTTCTACAAAGAGAGGACTTAAGGTCAGCCTTTTCCTACCTAAGGCATTTTCTACTACATTACCGTTGCCAGGGGTATAAGCAATCTCAAAATCGTATGAGGCAAGAAATTCCATCCACCTTTGCTGTTTTAAGTTAAGATCTTTTTTTTGAGAAAAGGTATTTTAATGATTTATGGTCAGTAAACAATTCAAACCTTTCTCCTAGTAGGTAATGACGCCATGACTTAAGAGCGAAAACAATTGCAGCTAGTTCCAAATCATGAATTGGGTAGTTCTTTTCATGTAACTTCAATTGCCTTCCTCTATGACAAACTACCTTACCTTCTTGCATCAAGACAGCGCCTAAACCCGTGTCGCATGCGTCTGTGTATACTGTAAACATCTTACTTCCATCAGGCAATGTCAGAACTGGAGCTGTTGTTAGAGCCCTCTTCAATAGTTGGAAAGCAACATCACAATCCAAATCCCAAGCAAAAGTTAGGTTCTTCTTCGTCAATCTAGTAAGTGGGGCTGAGATCTTCGCAAATCTTTGATGAACTTTCTGTAATAACCCGCTATTCCGAGAAAACTTCGTACTTCGGTTGCATTCCTTGGAATCTTCCAATCTTGCACCGCCACTACTTTTGCGGGATCCACATCTATCCCTTCTTTGGACACCACATGTCCAAGAAACCTTACTTCTTCTCTCCAAAAATGGCATTTGGAGAATTTTGCTTTAAGCCGATGTGCTTGAAGAGTATCCATAACTTCCCTTAAATGCAAAGCATGTTCTTCCTCACTTTTTGAGAAAATCAAAATGTCGCCCACGAAGACTACTACAAATTTATTAAGGAACTCCATAAACACCCTACTCATCAAGTCTACGAAATAGGTGGGTGCATTTGTCAAATCGAAAGGCATAACAAGCCATTCGAAGAAACCATCTGGAGTCCTAAACTCAGTCTTATCTATGCTGTCTTCAGCCACTCTTTACTGATGAAATTCGGTAGCCAGATCTAGTTGGGAGAAAATTGGTGCGCCTACGAGCTGGTCGAACAAGTCGTCTATTCTTGGAAGTGGGTGCCTATTCTTCTTGGTCATCTTGTTTAGCTCCTTATAATCCACGCATGGGCGAAGTGAACCATCTGCTTTGGTTGTGAACACTACTGGAGAACCCTATTAAGAAATACTCCGCCCTATGAACCCCTTTTCGATCAACTCTTTAATTTGCGTGCTGAGCTCCTTCCTTTCCATTGGAGCCATGTGTCTAACGGGTAAAGCAACTGGTTTTGCATTATCAACTAGGTATATGCGGAAATCTATCTTTCGCTTTGGAGGTAAACCTTTCACTTCTACAAAGACATCCGAGTACTCACGGACTACTCTAACAAATTGCAAATTTTCAACAGACGCATCTAGAGATTCTAGGTAGCTAAGCGTAACTGTAACACCCCATATTTTCTATAAACATTAGAGTAACGAATTAAAGAATAATTAATTTCAAATATAAGAATCAAGGGAAACGGGTTACGCCATTGCGTTTGTCTCAGAATTCTGCTTGAGAAAGAGTCCGAGTTTGCGTAAATTGGAATCCATATGAAGGAGTTATGACCTTCAGAAGATTCAAAAATTTAAATAAACAGCTAAGAATAAAGTTCAGAAAATTCAAAATTCAAAATTAGAAGCAGAAGCGGGCTGGGCGGGAAATTTCCCGCCCAAGGCCAGGTCGACCAGGAGGTCGACCAGGGGGTCGACCTCCCCCTATACAGGTCGACATGGGGGTCGACGTCCCCCTCGGGTTAGATCTAAAATCTGACGTGTTTTCTCCTATGACGAATTGTTGTGTCATTAGGGCTTGTGTGGCACGTTCTGGTTGGTTCTCTTAGGTTTAAATGGCTTTGATTTGCTCCAGGTTAATCTGACGGTTCCTATTAAATCAAACTTCTATATAAGCAACCTAAATCTAAACCCTAAAGCCACACAAAAATATTCCTAAGACCGTCATGCTGTCAACACTCAACCTAGAGTAGCCGCCATTCTCATTCAACTAGAAAGCATGTAAGGAATTGCAAATCAAATCTAATTCAACTAAGAGAATTCAACGTCTACAACAAAGGAAAGCTATTCAAATTTAGAATACAGACCCCAGAACTCAAGACTAGCCTCCTTTTTGTAAGTCCAATTATCATTTGGACCTAAACGATGTTAGAATTGTGACTAAATAACTGGATATAGAACATTGCCTAATGTAAATCTATGCCTATCCTTTTTGTTAAAACTGAATTGATTGAGACTATGATTCTTATCATGCTAAGTTGTGATCTTTTTGTATGTAATTGGATGATAAAAGTTAAATGCTTTGGATCCATATGTTGTATAATTTGCCAATGACATATATGTTGTATAATTTAGCGATGACATATTATACTTTGGCAATGACATATCATGTTGAATAAATTGGAGATGACATATTATGTTGTATACTTGGTGATGACATAAATTGGCGATGACATATTATAATTTGGTGATGGCATATCATATTGTGTTGTTTGGCAATGACATACAATACTGTATAATTTGGCGATGGATATCACATTGTGTATAATTTGGCGATGACATTTCATGTCGCATGATTTGCTAATAACACCTATATGTTATATGACAATTTGGAAATTTTGCTATGTTTATGCAAGTTCAACCATGTTCACATATATGACCAAAACCACATGCTAATATGATTAGGTTCATGTTAGATTTGATCCAACTAATTTACAAAGTTCACAACTACATGCCTAATTTTAAGTTTATGTAGTTCTATGTAAAACCCCTATTTCATGATTCATGTTGAGTAGATCTAAATTTGCAAGTTCATAATTGAATGTATATTGTTCTATGCCAAGTTCATATGATGCATGTATAGTTAGATCCATATTTTTATGATGTTGGAATTATTACATGTTCCTCTTTTTCCCCTTTTGTGTATAAGTTAGGCTATGTATCAAGCCTAACATTTTATGTGATTCATGCGAACGTTTAACGGGGGTAACGTTGGGGGGGGGGGGACTTAAAATAACATATAATTGGCATATTTGGCTCATAGGCATGTAAATGTTTTATGGCATAAAGTGGTATAAATTTTTATACCTAAAATTATGAACTTGATTTAAAAGAGAAAGCGGGGCTTGACTTGAATGACAATAGTTTACATATAAATATAAAGAGGTAAATATGTAAATTTAGAAAAGATGAATATGCCTAACTCGAGGTTAGATTGAGTTACGGTGTAAGACTGCCTGGAACCGCTCATCACATCCAGCAACCGTAACAATATATATCTAATGTGGGAGGTTAGTGCATCGAGCCCAAAGGAACCCGAGATTAGACTAAGTTGCGGTGTAAAACTGCCCGGACCTGACCGGCACATCCAGTAACCGCAGCAATACCTGTCTAATGTGAGTGGTTGGTGCTTTAATAAATGAATTAAAGCTAAGTCAGGAATGGTAGGGTTAAGTTAATTAAGGTAACACTTAACCAATACAACATGTTAACCAAACTGATGGATGGGGTTAGGTTAACTTGGACACTTAACCAATTTAACATGTTGACAAGGAAACCCTAGTAACGGGGACCCATTTCAGCAGTAACCCACATAGATCTATCATGGTACCCTGAACTAGGCAGGGTGGGGCACGATTACTGGGTTGATTATAAGCGGTCAAAACGACGGCGGTTGGTGCGTCAGTATAGGTTCCCACGGAGTACGGGCGTGCACATACTCCGGAGTGGAGAAAGTAGGCACTGGGCATCAGTAGTTATACAATGTGCATCTTAAATCGTGTCGGGTTGCCACTATAGGATTTGATACACGCCATGGTGGGACCAGCAAAGGTATCTACAACCGAGCGGGGCTGTAGGACACAAGTAGTAAATGCGTGCGAGTAGGAGCCGATCAATAAAAAGGGATCACTGGGTTCTGAACTCACGATAATGGCTGAAATATCCAGTAGGTGCAGAGAATATGGATATGAGTGCGATAGTATGATTAGTTTATCTTGCCTTGTTCATCTTGCCCTGTTTATCTTACCTTACCCTATGTTACCTTATTTCCTTGTTATTGTCCTGTGTCCAGCTTATTCAAGTCATGGTGCGACGACCCCAAATCCCGTACTGATGGAGACAAGGGTTATCTTTGGAATATAACACAGAAACAGATAATAGCAGAACAAAATTAAATAAATACACCAGATAATGAACAATAGAATATACTGGATAAAAGTAATCATCAAAGTTACACAATATACAGGATCTTACATAGTACAATTACAGTTCAGCTATACATAAATGTCTACAGCGGAAAACAAACAAAATATGTACAATAGGAGCTGAACAACATAAAAAGAGATAAATGATAGAATCCATCTTCAGCTCCAGCTATCCAGAGAAAGCCAGCTAAACATGAATACAAGGCTGCCCATGTAGAAAAAGGGGCACCCGAGTTTGAAAGTGAAACAAACTACGATTCAGTCATGGGACTGGTATGAGAAATCTACTCAACACAATTGAAATATGGTTAATCACAGGACCACGCCACTTTCGTGGAACGGGTTTACTCCATCGGATCACCAGTGCTTTCCAAACAAATCATTCTTTGAAACAACGCTATGCTTTTTATTAAAAAATGAAGCCGTTATAAGACTCAGTTCCCATCACACAATGCAACGCAAACCGGAGGATAGAGTTTTTACCTTAAAACGGACAAAATATGCTTGATACGAATAAAACAAAGGCATTTGATATTATTGCTAGTGTTTATATGTTTTGAAAACAATTTCGAATCATAACTATCAATCATAGACGGCATTAATGCCCCACACCACTATATCGCCATATATAGGTATACAATCAAAATCGCACAGTCACGTATTTGGAAATTGGATTTCCGTAATGAACCAAGGCAAAAGATAGTCCTTACCGAATTCGAGACAATCTAGCCCATGTCTCAGGATCAGAGCTCGAGTGACCCTTGGATCCTCAGGGCTGGTCCACCGATGTGGATTAAAATTCCTGAACAATGCATTTCCCCGCCCTATGGGGCGTAAATGAGCCAACGAATGGCTCCATCGGACCCGGATCGTCCGATCTAACCGAGGCGCCTCACAACAGCAACAACCACACAGGTGAAAAGTATATAAATGTCAGGGCTCGTAGGTCACTGACACCACCCTAGCTAGAAAGAAACGTGTAACAACCCGTATTTTCAATAATCTGTTATAACATAAATCGAGGCAGAATTTAACTCTAAAATCTGAATCAAGGGAAACGGGCTATGCCATTGCGTTCGTCTCGGAAAAATACGCGAAATAGAGTCCGAGTTTTCGAAAATCGGAGTCCGTATGACCCGACTAAGGCCCAACGAAGTTTTCAGAAAAATCCAAAGTAAAAACAGATTTCAAATTCAAGTTTGAATTTGAAAAATTGGGCCAGTTTGGGCCAGGCGGGAAAATTCCCGCCAGAGCACCCAATTCGACAGCCCTGTCGACTTGGGAGTCGACTTGGTTGGACCCAAGTCGACAGCCCTATCGACTTGGCTGTCGACTTGGTCCAGCCGGGCTGTTTAGCCTGGTGCACCATTTTGAGATTGTGTTGAGCTTGGGGGCCAGATTCGGTTTTAAGGGCTGAGATTGCAACTAGGGTTTAATCCTATGGCCTAAAACACTTGCCTAATCTATAAATAAGGCCCTAACCTAGCCCTAAATCATCATTAATCTATCCTACAACTAAACTATGGCAAAATCAATCCTCTCATGGCCTCCACTCTCTTCATACAATTCCTAAATAAATTTCTAAGTGATTTTCCATGCATACAAGTGTTTTCAAACTTGTATGAGCATCATTAGCTTGCATTCAAGTCAAGTTTTTATATTTGCATCATAAAGAAAGAGTTTTGATCATTTTGGCTCAAGGGTTTTTATGTTAGAGCTTGCATTTTGGGTTTGATTGATTTCATAAGGGCTTTGTCATATTTTTGTGACTTCTTAAGCATTGTAAGCCCTATTCTACTTTCATACTTAAACTCTAAAGTTAAATGTATGATATGCAAGTTTATATGCAAGTTTACTATGCTATGAAATGCAAGTTTATCAAGTTATGTTATGCAAGTTTGATATGCAAGTTTGTCATATGATATGCAAGTTATGTTATGCAAGTTTGGGATGATCATTTGGTTCATGTTATCATGTTATGCAAGCTTATCTTGAGTATATGAACATAAAGCTTCAAGCTTTATGCTAAAGGTTGCATTTTGGCAACATGTAAGTTATCATATCTCTTATGATAACTTGCATGTGAGGCTAAATGCGAACTTATGGCCATTTCTACATGTCATTTATCACCATGTATCACCAATATGCTAAGTTTGGTTTTATGCATGCTTTTGAGGCCTAAAAATGTAATATGCAAGTATATGAACACATGTACATTTCATATGCCACCATGTTGAACTTGTGGCCTCAACACCTTTATGTCATGATTATGCCAAGTTCCCTCTTTCTATCCTTTATGCGCTATTGCGATATGTAAGCGATGGGATTGCGTTTGGGGTTGGGTAAACTTAAAAGACATAAAACATAAGCTTGGGAATTTACCTATTAAGTTAGGTCTACCCATTGGGAATTTACCTATTAAGTTAGGTCTACCCAATTGCTTGAAAACTTGTAACATGTTTTGGAAATATGATGGACATGACACTTAGAAAAGATAAGTGTGGCCAACTCGAGGTTGGGTTGAGTTTGTAGCGTAAACCTACCCGGAACCGACCGGCGTAACTAGTTGCTACAAACAATAGGACCCAATGTGAGAAGTTGGTCATGTTGTACCTTGAACCCGAGGTTAGACCAAGTTGTGATGTAAAGCTACCCGGACCCGCCCGGCTTAACTAGTAACCACAACAAGGTCTAATGTGAGAGGTTAAGGCGCATTAAATTAATTAATGCCTCGTGATTAGGGTTAAGTCATGGTCCACTTAATACTTAACCAATTTGGGCTTGGTAGATTAATCGGGGTTAAGTCGTGAACTCATCGTTACACTTAACCAAGTTAATCCATGATTAGCGAGGGGGTTAAACCGTACTTAACCCACTAGAAAATCCTAGCAATGGGGGTCCACTCCAGCAGTAATCCCAAGTTTGTATCATCATGACCCTAGGGACTAGGCTAGGGTGGGGGCACAATTACTGGACTAGGAGGTAAGTGACCAAAAGCGACGACAGAGGGTACGCCGGTGTAGTTCCGGGCGGACTTTTGGTCGTGCACATAGTCCGAAGCCGGGGAAATCATGCACGGGTACCAGTAGATCGAGACTGTGCACTCATGTTTATGGTGTCCAGGGGTTGCCACCCTAGGGCTTGATACACCCGATGGGAGACCCTGCACAGTCTGACTACAATTATGTTTGGGCCGTATTGACACCAACACGTGACGAGTTAGGCTTATAGGGAGCCGATCGAATAGACCGTTTGGTTGGACCTCATATGAGGGTCACTTCATGTTATTGGGCCAAAGCTTGGGCCAAGGGATCAATACTTGTTTATTCAAGTCATGTTAGTTTGCTAGTACACCTGTGGTGCAAAACCTTAATCCTGATTATGCGATGACACCTTTATCTACCTTGTTAGTTAATCATCATGCTAGTATCCTTATGATCATACCTGCTGCTCATGCCAGTTAACTTTATCAGTTTACATTGATTGTAGTAGGGCTTACTCAGTCTTTTTGACTGACCTGTTTTCTTTCGCCTTTTTCTTCCGTCCCCCCCCCCCCCAGGTTCTCAGGGAGGGAATATTGGAGCTTAGCTGGATTTCTGACCGCTTGCTTGTGGGATTTAGCTCATGTACGGATTGACATGAGGCTAGCTATGGCTATCACTTCTTTTAGGGATTAGTACTTATGTATTTCAGTTTTTCAGTTGATGTTGTTTTATCTAGACTTGTTTATTTGGAAAGTTGACATTATGTTGTACCAGACTGGTTTTGAAATGGTTTGAAATCTTCCGCTGTTTTATCTATGTTATTTACTCTGTTTACATATATACATATGTTCTTGTTCTGCCTTGATATATCATTATGCATGTTTACCTGATTCAAACGCCCCTCCAAAGCCAGTGCCCTTGCAAGAGTGGCCTTGGCGGAGGTGGGGTGTTACATTTGGTATCAGAGCATATGGTTTACGAGAAGGAACAAAAAGGTTTTTAGAAAACTTTTGGAAAACTATTTTCAAAACCAAGTATAAAGTATTTTCCAAAGAAAAGTCTAGTTTATTTTAAAGGCTATTCCCCAAAAAGCCATTAGCAAAATTCCTTCGTTTTTCTCCATTCTGAATCTGTCTTTTTCTTCATTTTCAGTATGGCCGATAACTTTGCTATTCCGGAGGGAGTGCACGTACCTGTTTAGTATAGGAGACTTTTGGAGGCTAGGGCGACTGAAGCCGGTCCCGCAGATGTTCCTCCTCCTCCTCCTCCAGTAGTTAATGTTCCTCCTCCTCCTCCTCCGGTGGTTAATGTTCCTCCTCCTCCTGTCGCTGAGGTTCCTCTTCCTCCTCCCCCTCAGCATCCTCAAGATGACTTCGCAAAGACTTGCAAAGATTTCAAAGCAATGGGTGGAAAGAACTATCAAGGCACTGAGACTTTTGTAGAGGCCAGAAATTGGTTGAAAGAGACCGAGGATTTATTTGCTATCTTTGGGTTAGACGATCAGAGGAAGATCTTGTTGGCGGTGTGGCTTATGAAGGATGAAGCCGCTTATTGGTGGGAAGTCACCAATGGTACTAGGCCTGTTGAGACTTGGGCCGATTTCAGGGCGAGGTTCATGCTTAAGTTTCTATCTTCTGCTAAGGAGAATCTGCAAATGGAGAGGTTCATAACTTTGAAACAAGGAGATATGTCTGTCAAAGAATATGTGAACAAGTTCAATCAGTTAGCTCGTTTTGGCTTGGATATGGTTAATACTCCTCAGAAGAAGGCTCTTCGTTTTGCTAGAGGATTGAATGAGCCGTTGCAGGGATTGGCTATGTCACATATTCCCCATGGGGCCACATTTGAGAGTTTGGTTGATATGGCGTTACTTCAGGGAGATGTCAAGAAAGAAACCAAGATGAATGATACTCAAGCCAAGAAGACTGATTCCCAGGGGAAAGGAAATCAGGGAAATTCGAGTGGTCAGAGCAGTCAAGGCAATCATAACAAGAACAAGAACAAGAGTCAAGGCAACAAGGGGAACAACAACAAGGGCAAGAACAACAAGGGGAAGTGCCATTATTGCGGTTCAGCTGGGCATCTTATTAAGGATTGTAAGAAGAGAAAAGGGAAGAATGGTGAATGCTTTTTCTGCGGTGAGACTGGACATTTCAGTAAGGATTGCCCGAGGAAGCAAGGGCAACGCCAGGGTCAGACTCAGCGTGCTGGACCTTCAGGAGGGCAAGTTCATGCTCTCAATACCGCTCCAGTTCCCGATCGAGGTAGTATTTCTGTTGAGAGCCTTGTATATATATTTGATTTTCCAGTTCGTACCTTGTTTGATTCTGGTGCATCGCATAGCTTTATCTCATCTGATCTTGTTGATAGTTTGCACCTTAGTACTAGCTTGGTAGATGATCCCGTCTGTGTCTCAAATCCTATTGGGGGTTCCGCCCATTTGTCTGTGATATGTGGGGATTTGAGGATCTCTATACTGAGTGTAGAGTTCTTGTGCAGTGCTTATGTTCTTGGTTTTAGGGGATACGGATTGATATTGGGCATGGATTGGCTGTCCAGATATGGAGCCATCCTTGATTGTGAGCATAGGGTTGTGAGGCTCGTGACTCGCCTCGGAAACACCCTAGAGATTTCTTGTGATCCGAGAGGTCCCGTCATGTTGTGCTATCTGGAATCACTCGACTCGTCAATGGAAACTCTTCAGTCTGTGAGAGTGGTTCGAGAGTATCCGGATGTTTTTGATGAAGTTAGGGGGCTGCCCCCTAAGCGAGAGATTGATTTCCGCATTTATCTGGTGGATAATGCAAAGCCGGTTTCTTTGCCCGTTCGGCACATGGCTCCGCGTGAAAGGCGGGAGCTAAGTAAGCAAGTAAAGGAGTTGCTTGAGAAGAACTTCATTAGACGAAGTATATCTGAATGGGGAGCGCCTGTGGTATTTGCTACCAAGGCAGATGGTTCTCTCCGACTTTGTGTTGACTATCGAGAGTTGAATAAGCTGACTAAGAAGAACAGACACCCGTTACCGAGGATTGATGATCTCTTTGACCAGCTTGTCGGTGCTTCTGTTTTCTCTCAGCTTGATCTTGCTACGGGATTCCATCAGTTCAGGGTAGCTGAAGATAGTATAGACAAGACTGCGTTCAGGACTCCAGATGGATTCTTCGAATGGCTTGTCATGCCGTTCGGCTTGACTAATGCACCCGCATATTTCGTGGACTTGATGAGTAGGGTGTTCAGGGAGTTCTTGAACAAGTTTGTCATGGTCTTCGTAGATGATATTCTGATCTTCTCTAAGGATGAGTAAGAGCACGCAAGGCATCTCGTGGAGGTGATGGATACGCTTAGAGCGCATCAGTTGAAGGCCAAGTTCTCCAAGTGTCACTTTTGGAGAAGAGAAGTTAGATTCCTTGGGCATATAGTATCTAAGCAAGGCTTAGCGGTGGATCCCGCTAAGGTAGTTGCAGTTCAGGATTGGAAGACTCCAAGGAATGCAACCGAAGTGAGAAGTTTTCTAGGTCTTGCGGGTTTTTACCGGAAGTTCATCAAGGACTTCGCGAAGATTTCTGCTCCTCTTACTAAATTGACGAAGAAGAATTTAGTTTTTGCTTGGAGCATAGAATGCGAGCTTGCTTTTCAGAAGCTCAAGAGAGCTCTTACATCAGCACCTGTTCTAGCTTTGCCCGATGGAGGGAAGTTATTTACAGTATACACCGATGCATGTGGCACGGGGTTAGGAGTTGTTCTTATGCAAGAAGGAAGAGTGATATGCTTTGGCGGTAGACAACTCAAAGTGCATGAGAAGAATTATCCCACTCATGACTTAGAGTTGGCAGCAATAGTATATGCACTCAAGGCTTGGCGCCATTATCTTCTAGAAGAAAGATTTGAGCTTTATACCGATCACAAGTCATTGAAGTATCTCTTTTCTCAGAAGGATCTGAATCTGAGGCAACAAAGATGGATGGAATTCTTGGCGTCCTACGATTTTGAGATAGCTTATACCCCTGGCAAGGGGAATGTGGTAGCAGATGCATTGAGTAGAAGAAGGTTGACCCTAAGTCCTCTATTCGTTGAGATGAAGAATTTAGAGTATGTGGCAACCTTTGATTTCTCTTTGGCGGTTGAGTCAATGACCGGTTCTTTAGCATCTCTGGAACTCAGACCTACCCTTCTTGATCAAGTTGGGGCTTCGCAGAGAGAAGACCCTCAGATAGTTGAGATTATGGATAAGCTGATTCGAGGAGAGACGTCTAGTCATCTCGCTCGATATTCTATTGATGACAAGGGTTGGCTGAGGAGAGACGGAAGGTTATGTGTTCCAATGGCAGAAGATCTAGTAAGAAGAGTTCTTGAGGAAGCGCATCGCTCTAAGTTGACTATACATCCGGGCGGAGATAAGATGTATAAAGATATGAAGCGCATTTTCTTTTGGCCTGGGATGAAGAAGGATGTGGCAGAGTTTGTCTCTAGATGTATCATTTGCCAGCAAGTTAAGGCCGAGTCGAAGAAGCCCGGTGGGCTATTGCATCCTCTAGACGTTCCACTACGGAAGTGGGAGAGTATTTCCATGGATTTTATCGATGGGCTACCAAGGTCAAGGAAAGGGAATACGAGCATTTGGGTTATTGTGGACAGACTTACGAAGAGTGCTCATTTCATTCCGGTGAAGAGCAAGAGGACCGCATCTTGGCTAGCGTCTGTATATCTTCGTGAGATTGTGAGACTTCATGGAGTCCCTTCTAGTATAGTCAGTGACCGTGACCCAATCTTTACAAGTCAGTTCTGGAATAGCTTGCAAGAAGCCATGGGCACGAGATTGAATCTAAGTACTACTTATCACCCACAGACGGACGGTCAAACCGAAAGGGTGAATAGGGTACTCGAGGATCTGTTGAGGCTTTGTATTCTGGATTTTGGTGGTACTTGGGAAGACCATCTTCCTCTTGTTGAGTTTGCATATAATAACAGTTATCAGGAAAGCATAGGGATGGCACCATTCGAAGCGTTATATGGGAGGCCGTGCAAGTCGCCTACATGTTGGTGGGAGACTACAGATGAGCTTATACTTGGGCCTGATATGATCAGAGATACATCCGAGAAGATCGAGTTGATTCAGAGACGGATGAAAGCGGCCCAAGACCGACAGAAATCCTATGCTGATAAGCGAAGAACGGATTTGGAGTTTGATGTTGGGGATATGGTTTTCGTGAAGGTTTCTCCTTTGCGGAATGTGGTCCGATTTGGAGCCGTTGGGAAGTTGGCACCGAGGTTTGTGGGACCATTCCCTATTATAGAGAGGATCGGGCAGATGGCTTATAGAGTGGAGTTGCCCGAGAAGCTTGCCGGAGTACACGATGTTTTTCATGTCTCGCATCTCTGGAAGTGTTTACATGAATCAGCAGAGGTTGTTGAGCCAAGTGTTCTGAAAGATGTAGAAGTGGAGAAAGAGGCTACCTTGAGGAGAGCTTCGATTCGTATCTTGGGGACGGAGACCAAGAAGCTAAGGAATCGAGAGGTCAAGTTGGTGAAGGTTCAATGGGGTGAAGCCGAAGAAGACGCAACTTGGGAAACCGAGGAGAAGATGCGTGGGCTTTATCCATTCCTTTTTGAGGGTACACTCTCAATCCCTTTTCTTTGTTAGCATATCTTTCCCTTTGCTATCCATGTTTATCTAGTTTATCGTGTTAATCTTGTCATGAGAACCTTAGGTAGAAACCCTTTGTATCAAACATGTGTTTGAAACATGTTATGCTTGATGGTTGCAAGTGTTTGCAAGTGGTTACTCGTGGATGCATTATACACGTTAGGCACTAGATCGGCTCACACACTCCTCATATTGCATATGCATGAGTGTTTATGCTTATTCATGGATGAAAATTTTTATGTTATCACATGGATGTTGCATATGGATGTATGTTATGTGCACACATATAGATGTTATACATTATGTTAGGAATTGCATACATATGGATTCATTTCACTAACATAATTTGCATTGATGATATTTGCATTAGATAAGGGCATATACACACACCTTTGCATATGTTCATACAACATTTAGAATCTTGTAAGGACAATGATTGCTCGTGGATGATGTTTTGAGTAGATGGATGTTGGATGGCAGGATACGTTCTTCCTAACTTGAAGATTTCGGGGACGAAATCCTTTAAGGAGGGGAGAATGTAACAACCCGTATTTTCAATAATCTGTTATAACATAAATCGAGGCAGAATTTAACTCTAAAATTTGAATCAAGAGAAACGGGCTATGCCATTGCGTTCGTCTCGGAAAAATACGCGAAATAGAGTCCGAGTTTTCGAAAATCGGAGTCCGTATGACCCGACTAAGGCCCAACGAAGTTTTCAGAAAATCCAAAGTAAAAACAGATTTCAAATTCAAGTTTGAATTTGAAAAATTGGGCCAGTTTGGGCCAGGCGGGAAAATTCCCGCCAGAGCACCCAAGTCGACAGCCCTGTCGACTTGGGAGTCGACTTGGTTGGACCCAAGTCGACAGCCCTATCGACTTGGCTGTCGACTTGGTCCAGCCGGGCTGTTTAGCCTGGTGCACCATTTTGAGATTGTGTTGAGCTTGGGGGCCAGATTCGGTTTTAAGGGCTGAGATTGCAACTAGGGTTTAATCCTATGGCCTAAAACACTTGCCTAATCTATAAATAAGGCCCTAACCTAGCCCTAAATCATCATTAATCTATCCTACAACTAAACTATGGCAAAATCAATCCTCTCATGGCCTCCACTCTCTTCATACAATTCCTAAATAAATTTCTAAGTGATTTTCCATGCATACAAGTGTTTTCAAACTTGTATGAGCATCATTAGCTTGCATTCAAGTCAAGTTTTTATATTTGCATCATAAAGAAAGAGTTTTGATCATTTTGGCTCAAGGGTTTTTATGTTAGAGCTTGCATTTTGGGTTTGATTGATTTCATAAGGGCTTTGTCATATTTTTGTGACTTCTTAAGCATTGTAAGCCCTATTCTACTTTCATACTTAAACTCTAAAGTTAAATGTATGATATGCAAGTTTATATGCAAGTTTACTATGCTATGAAATGCAAGTTTATCAAGTTATGTTATGCAAGTTTGATATGCAAGTTTGTCATATGATATGCAAGTTATGTTATGCAAGTTTGATATGCAAGTTTGTCATATGATATGCAAGTTATGTTATGCAATTTTGGGATGATCATTTGGTTCATGTTATCATGTTATGCAAGCTTATCTTGAGTATATGAACATAAAGCTTCAAGCTTTATGCTAAAGGTTGCATTTTGGCAACATGTAAGTTATCATATCTCTTATGATAACTTGCAAGTGAGGCTAAATGCGAACTTATGTCCATTTCTACATGTCATTTATCACCATGTATCACCAATATGCTAAGTTTGGTTTTATGCATGCTTTTGAGGCCTAAAAATGTAATATGCAAGTATATGAACACATGTACATTTCATATGCCACCATGTTGAACTTGTGGCCTCAACACCTTTATGTCATGATTATGCCAAGTTCCCTCTTTCTATCCTTTATGCGCTATTGCGATATGTAAGCGATGGGATTGCGTTTGGGGTTGGGTAAACTTAAAAGACATAAAACATAAGCTTGGGAATTTACCTATTAAGTTAGGTCTACCCATTGGGAATTTACCTATTAAGTTAGGTCTACCCAATTGCTTGAAAACTTGTAACATGTTTTGGAAACATGATGGACATGACACTTAGAAAAGATAAGTGTGGCCAACTCGAGGTTGGGTTGAGTTTGTAGCGTAAACCTACCCGGAACCGACCGGCGTAACTAGTTGCTACAAACAATAGGACCCAATGTGAGAAGTTGGTCATGTTGTACCTTGAACCCGAGGTTAGACCAAGTTGTGGTGTAAAGCTACCCGGACCCGCCCGGCTAAACTAGTAACCACAACAAGGTCTAATGTGAGAGGTTAAGGCGCATTAAATTAATTAATGCCTCGTGATTAGGGTTAAGTCATGGTCCACTTAATACTTAACCAATTTGGGCTTGGTAGATTAATCGGGGTTAAGTCGTGAACTCATCGTTACACTTAACCAAGTTAATCCATGATTAGCGAGGGGGTTAAACCGTACTTAACCCACTAGAAAATCCTAGCAATGGGGGTCCACTCCAGCAATAATCCCAAGTTTGTATCATCATGACCCTAGGGACTAGGCTAGGGTGGGGGCACGATTACTGGACTAGGAGGTAAGTGACCAAAAGCGACGACAGAGGGTACGCCGGTGTAGTTCCGGGCGGACTTTTGGTCGTGCACATAGTCCGAAGCCGGGGAAATCATGCACGGGTACCAGTAGATCGAGACTGTGCACTCATGTTTATGGTGTCCAGGGGTTGCCACCCTAGGGCTTGATACACCCGACGGGAGACCCTGCACAGTCTGACTACAATTATGTTTGGGCCGTATTGACACCAACACGTGACGAGTTAGGCTTATAGGGAGCCGATCGACTAGACCGTTTGGTTGGACCTCATATGAGGGTTACTTCATGTTATTGGGCCAAAGCTTGGGCCAAGGGATCAATACTTGTTTATTCAAGTCATGTTAGTTTGCTAGTACACCTGTGGTGCAAAACCTTAATCCTGATTATGCGATGACACCTTTATCTACCTTGTTAGTTAATCATCATGCTAGTATCCTTATGATCATACCTGCTGCTCATGCCAGTTAACTTTATCAGTTTACATTGATTGTAGTAGGGCTTACTCAGTCTTTTTGACTGACCTGTTTTCTTTCGCCTCTTTTCTTCCGTTTCCCCCCCCCCCCAGGTTCTCAGGGAGGGAATATTGGAGCTTAGCTGGATTTCTGACCGCTTTCTTGTTGGATTTAGCTCATGTACGGATTAGCATGAAGCTAGCTATGGCTATCACTTCTTTTGGGGATTAGTACTTATGTATTTCAGTTTTTCAGTTGATGTTGTTTTATCTAGACTTGTTTATTTGGAAAGTTGACATTATGTTGTACCAGACTGGTTTTGAAATGGTTTGAAATCTTCCGCTGTTTTATCTATGTTATTTACTCTGTTTACATATATACATATGTTCTTGTTCTGCCTTGATATATCATTATGCATGTTTACCTGATTCAAACGCCCCTCCAAAGTCAGTGTCCTTGCAAGAGTGGCCCTGGCGGAGGTGGGGTGTTACAAAACGCATGCCCTCCCTGAGGTCCTTCTCCCGTTTCTGGTTCATACCGGGGTGTGAGGCTCGCGAATTCACATTATACACAAAGCTACGCCACACAGGCGGTGCATTGATCATCACCACAAGACTTTGCTTTTCAACAGAAGCCCTATTCATTTGCCACTTAGGCATGTCACACTAGCAATTCATGCCACGCGACTGATGTCCATCGATATACAACCCCTGAGCTCGTGCGTTTCAGAGAAGGGCGTTAAGCAAAAGAATAAATTCTCCGCCGCCAAACAGATGTATATTTAATAGGGATCAATCAACACAGAATAAAATCCAATGTCAGACACACAGTCCATTTACAAGTCCGTTCTGGGTCTGAACGAAACCGGAGGCACTAAATACCTCGCAAACCCATCGATCACCACGTACGTCGGGACGATTACCACTCATTATCCATATTTCGGGATGCCTCCCAATCAGGACCTTGGTTACCATCCAAACGAGGTGAAGATCTCCGGTCTTCGCCATCGTCTTCATCTTCGATTTATTATCGTCGATTCAGTTATTCAGAATGGGAAAAACCCGGTCTTTCTGAGCAACTCACATATATAATAAACAAGTGCAACACTAACATATACATGCATCATTTCAATTCATTAGTCACTAATCGTCAACCAGTAAGAGAACGATTTCCCAAATATTAACCCCGAAGGCCGAAACCAACATCAGATCAACACTCAGGAAACTATTCGACTTAGCCAACCTTCAGTTAATTTCTAAATCACATCCATTTTGTTTATAATATTTTATAACGATTTATCGCTATTTTTATTTATTTTAAAATAGCCAATTTATTCAAAACGACGCTTCGGGCCATAACGCGACCGTGGCGCTGTTTTTCTTCAGATTTGATTTACACATATTTGAAAATCTAACCGTTGGATCTTCATAAAATTTACATCATTAGAAAGATCTTTTCAAAACGAATCCAACGGTTCCAGCTTCGGGAAAATCCGACGGTCGGATCTCCCGGTACAATCGTTTGAAGTTTTGATTTCAAAATACGAATTGCAGCGTCGTTATTCGATTAAATATAATTATATATATATATATATATATATAAATATAATCGATTCTGGCGCTGTTTTTCTTCAGATTTGAGTTAAACATTCCAGACAATCCAACCATTGGATTTTTAAAAAGTTGGTGCCGTTGGAAAGATTTTTCCAAAGCGAACCCAACGGTTGCGATTTCAGGAAAATCCGATGGTCGGATCTCCCGGTATAATCGTTTGAAATAACAGTTTCAAAATACGAACTGCACGGCCACGTTTTGTTTTAATTTTATTTATATTTATATAATTATATAAATATAGTTCATTCAAAAATTCCTATATTGTTTCCACTTCTAATATTTCACTAACGCCTTTAAATTTTGGAAAATTTCGCCATAACCTCCTTTGTACGGGAGGGGCTGGGAAAATTCCCAAATAGCCACACGGGCGTCTCATGTCAAAAAGAAAAAGAAAAAGCCAAGCAGCTAGCCAACAGGCTCATAAAATCATCACCCAAACAAAACAGTAAATGTGTACCTATTTGTCGGGCACAAAAATTTTATTCCTCTTCTCTAGCCCCTTTGCTATAACCTGTTCAAATAAATATGCATGTACAGATATACAGTTCTTATCACTTATCATTTTCCATTCAACTTCATATTTGATTCCATTTGGTTTAAAAGCACCATTCATTCTAATGTTGCATGCATAGGCAAAGTCATATCATTAGCTAATTAATGAATATTTCAACTCATGCATATTTATTTGAACGAGTGGCTATTTTTAACACTTCACATTTCAACAATTCAGGTATATAATTAGAACGTGATTTTTATTGTAAAACAATTCATTTCGAAACACTATTATTTTATATAGTGTATATAAGCGATAAAAAAATAGGATTTTATTGTAAAACAATTTATTTTAAAACAAGGTCATTTTGCATAGCTCGTATAGATGATAAAAAGGGGATTTTTATTATAAAACAATTTATTTCAAAATATGAATACCATTCAACACATGAATTTCAATTCAACGAATGAATATCGATTCAACACATGAAGGTTTTCTATAGTTTTTATATATAGATAAAAATGTGATTTTTATATTTAAAACACGAATACCATTCAACACATGAATTTCTAATCAACGAATGAATATCGATTCAACACATGAAGGTTTTCTATTCAACGAATAAATATAGTTTCTGCAAATGAAAATAATTCAAACACATGAATATTATTCAAAATTTCGGCAGCATAACGGCAGGGTAGTTAAAACCGGGACCGTCCCTAGTACGGCTCCTCGCTCTACCTTAAAGCCTCGCGGTTTTTGACAATGGGAATCATGCATCTAGTTCGCACGCAGGCGGCATGTATATATTTATTTCATTTCCACAAACTAATCCTATGTGGTTTCAACCAAATATTTTTCAACCACAAACGGGTATTTTTCAACCACAATCAATCAATATCAACCACAAACAATCCTAAACAACCATTCGCTATCAATCAATTTTCACACCAATCACAACCAATAAATATCGTCCATGGTTTGTGGACGAGGGGCGTATATATATATATATTTGTATATAGCAATTCACTTCTATTTCAACACATATATAATTTTTACAACGCATAAATAACTTATACCTCGAACATACAACTTATACAAGAGGTGTACAACGCTTATATAACTCATACATCGACTATATAATTTATACATCGTCGTTTTCCATATTGTTTATAAATTAGAAATCTCACATTGGGTTCCACTCCACCAAAAATAGCAGAAGGCTCAGAAAAATATGCGGTCTCTTCTAAAATGTAGAAGACGTCCACACGGTCACGATGTTTCCTGTTTCATCGAATTTCGTTAACGAACGAAAAAGATATGATTTTTAAAAGGGTTGCAACACTAAAAAGTGTTAACTTTCATTTCAAAGAACAAAGCCAATACCTTTCTTTGATGTTCGAACTAGGGTTTGGAGATTTCGTGAAATCCGCGCACCTTGGTGAAGATCGGAGGGTTGGACGTGGATGAGGGGAGTGTGGCGCGTCTATCGAGGATGGTGCGGTGTTGATCGGAGTCGGGATCTGGCCGCGGCGGTGCTGGGAAGTAGGCGACTTTCCTGGTGTCGTTCTCGAGGCTGGCGAGGAGAGAGAGGGAGCGGATGGGTCAGATTTGAAGAGGGGGGTCGGCGGCGTCGTGTCAGGATAGTGGCGGCGGTCAACGTTGACGGAGGCGACGAGAATAAGGGAGGAAAGGGTGGAACGACGTGGATCGTCGATGCGAGAGGCGGCTAGGGTTTTCTGGGGTTTTTTTTTGAAAGAAAAATTCCTATTGGCCGAGGATTTGTAGAAAATTTTAAATAGTGTTTTTACAAACGAACACTAATCCGAACCCAACGACTGTCGTCCCCAGCGTTTTACCCCCATTCCGAACACAATGGGATATGTTTCGTAGGCCCATTCGACTGTTTCTGTCAGCTTTCCTTCAAATTAAAATATAAAACATTCAATATTTAATTTGAACGTACATTTCAATTTGTCAGGGCCATAAACTGATTCGAAAAATTCCAGAAAAATAAATCTAGCTATGTTTTGCCGATACGGTCCCAACAAAACTAGTTTCGTCGAATTCTGAGACCATTTGCAAAAAGGCCCATTTCTGGTTGATCCAATTTAACTGTAATTGACCAAAACACGTTTTCCTTTGCCACGCTCACATACTAGCTTCAAAAATTCTGAAATTTGAAACCTAGCAATAACTTCACATCCCGGATCCAACAAAAGTGGTTTCGTCAAATTCCGAGGTCGTATGCAAAATGGCCAATTTCACGGGCTATATAAATTCCATAGCGACCTTTCTGAAAATTCATTTGGCCATAACTTTTGCTTTCCGCTATGAAAATTCGATTTTTCAGATTCGTTAGAAAGGTATTCACTAACAGATTTAAATATTTTTGGTTTCACTAAAATCCGTTTTGTTTTGCACCCGGTACAGTCCGACAAAGTTTGAATTCAATTTTTGAAACTGCAGCGCCATTTCAGGCCTTGTTTATAATTATAATTAATTATATTCGTTTTCAATTGTCGATTCATACTCACTTTTCATTACCATTATCTAAAATATTTATTTTAAATATTTAAAATCCATTTTTTTTAGCCAATTTAAATTTTTTAAATTGGTTCAGATTTTCTGGGTCGTTACAATCTCCCCCACTTAAAACTTTTCGTCCCCGAAAAGGAACAAAGTCGAAAGTGGTTTGATTATTCAACTCTACGTTCGATCGGGCTTCAATTCTCCAACTTTTCAGTTTCCGAGAATTTTCAAATTCTTCAAAAATTTGGCTAACACCCGGAATTTTCGAAAAATTTCGCCATTACCTCCTTTGTACGGAGAGAGGTTTGGAAATTTATTGGGCCGTATTAGGTACCCAATAAATCCTAATAAGCATACACATATTTATAGTGATATATTCTGGTGTTTACAGGGGAGCATGTATTGATAATAACTCCAAAGAATAAATTCTCATCACCCTGCCCCGTGTGGGAAATAAATAGTCCATGTGCCGTATCTAATAACTAGAGAGACGTGATTATTGTCAACTCCAGACCCGTGTGTGGTTTTTATTAATCTGGAAATTTTATCTTTACAATTTAAATAGTCCTTATCAGTCATCAGTTCAACCTGTAAAATATAGTCATCGCCATACAAGCCTCTCGCTTGTATGGTAAATCTTCCACCTCGTCACACAAGCTCCAGATGCTTATGTGGCATATGATGAAGTATGCCTATCTTCAGAAGTATGCCATGTAATGTAGTTCAAAATTAATTGTTACTATCCAATGGCGACGTTTATTATTTCACACAGAAAAACCGGCACTCCGCATCCAATGACATTCACAGGAGTTGATATAATAATATTTCGCATCCAACTCATTAAGGTTTACCTATTTGTCGGGCACGCAAATAAAATCTTTACTCAACAGCTAATCCATTTACCTGTTCAAACATATATAATACACATGTATATATTTCTATTTATTTTCTAACCAGTTCAATGTGTGGTTTAATCGAATAAATTCTACCATTATTCTATTGTTGATTAAATTAACTATCATTTCAACAATTTTAATTAATCAAATCTACAATCACACAACACAACCAACAATCAAATTGTTTTTAACTTTTCAAAACCATACAAATTAATTCCTATTCTCTTTTAAAACCATTCAGACTATAGAGTTAAAAGTGCACATCCATGGAAAGAAAATAATAGCAGAATAGAGAATTAAATGATAAGGCAAAGTATGGTAAATATACCTTGCACCGGAGTCAATCAGAGATATCCACTCGGCATCTAGGATAAGCTTTCTGAATGCTCTCCTCAGTTTCCCAAGTACAATCTCGCGGATCTCCACTCCATTGCACTTTGACTAAGTGAACCTTCTTGTTCCTCAGCTCTTTGGTTTCTTTGCCGATGATCTTTAGCGGCTCTCTTCTCACAGCTAGTTCTGGAGTAATTTCAATATCCTGTTGAGCTGCTTCTTCCACGATCAAGTCTGGATCATGAACGTGCTTTCGAAGTTGAGATATATGAAATACATCATGGACTCCAGGCAACCAATCAGGCAATTTAACCCTATAAGCGAGAGTTCCGATCCGTTCCAGAATAGGAAACGGACCAATGAATTTGGGCGCCAACTTGCCAGTTTTACCGAACCGGATAACTCCTCTCATCGGTGATACTTTCAAATACACATAGTCGCCAACAGCAAAGGATATATCTCTTCTTCTCCTATCGGCATAGCTCTTTTGTCGGCTTTGAGCGGCCAGTAATCGCTTCCTGATAAAATCGACTTTGTCGGCGGCTTCTCGAATCATGTCTGGCCCTAACACAAGTCTATTTCCAGGTTCGACCCAACAAGCAGGAGATCGGCACGGTCTACCATACAATGCTTCGAATGGCGACATTGTCAGACTCGCCTGGTAGCTGTTGTTATATGAGAATTCAGCCAAATGTAGATGGTCTTCCCATGATCCACCGAAATCTTTAACACAAGCCCGCAATAGATCCTCTAAAATACGATTCACCCTCTCAGTCTGACCGTCTGTCTGAGGATGATAAGCGGTGCTTAAGTTCAACTTCGTTCCCAGCTCGACTTGAAACGCCTCCCAGAATTTGCTAGTGAATATTGTATCTCTATCACTGACTATACTGAGCGGCACTCCATGTAGTCTAACTATTTCCCTAAAGTATACCTGCGCCAGACTCTGAGTAGTTCTGTTTGATCTGACAGGTATGAAATGGGCGGTCTTCGTGAAGCGATCTACGATCACCCAAATACTGTCATTCCCTTTTCTGGTTCTGGGCAGACCATCAATGAAATCCATAGAAATATGTTCCCACTTCCAACCAGGAACTTCTAGTGGTTGTAACAATCCAGCCAATTTTTGTTGGTCGCTTTTGACTAGCTGGCAAGTAGGGCATCGACTAACATATATTGAAACGTCTCTTTTCATAGCCTTCCACCAGAATGTTCGTTTGAGATCGTTATACATTTTGGCCACACCAGGATGGATACTCAGCTTGGACTTGTGACACTCGTCTAACACTTCCCTTTTTAACTCTGGGATGTCAGGAACACAAATCCTTCCTTTCAACCTCTAGGTCTCGTCGTTATTTATTTGAAAACACGAGGGTTCGCCTTTCTGAATCCTTTTGAGCATATCCTTAGTAAAGTTATCCTCCTTCTGAAGAATAGATATTTTGTCAATCAAGGAAGTCATGATAATAAAGCTGGCGATCATTACATTCTTTCGGCTAAGTGCATCGGCCACGACATTGGCTTTCCCTGGAGTATATATAATTTCAAAGTCATATGCTGCAAGAAACTCCAGCCAACGTTGCTGCCTCAGATTCAGGTCTTTCTGTGTGAACAGATACTTTAGGGACTGGTGATCTATAAACAGTTCGAATCTCTCACCCAGAAGATATTGTCTCCAGATTTTCAAGGCGAATACTATAGCCAATAACTCAAGATCATGAGTTACGTAGTTCTTCTCATGTGGCTTCAGTTGACGGCTAGCATAAGCGATCACTTGGCCTCTTTGCATTAACACTGCGCCAAGGCCCTCTCTAGAAGCATCAGTCCAGACTTTCAAATCCCGGTTGCCATCGATGATGGTTAACACTGGAGCAGTTGTTAATCTCAACTTTAGCTCTTCGAAAGCCTCCTCACTTTCAAGAGTCCATTTGAATTTAGAGTGTTTCTTTGTAAGCTTCGTTAAATGACTAGATATCTTTGAAAAGTTTTTAACGAACTTCCGGTAATAACTAGCCAATCCGAGAAAACTACGGACTTTTGTCAGAGTACTGGGCTGTTTCCAATTCTGAATAGCTGTGATTTTACTTGGATCCACAGCGATTCCTTCCTTCGATACGACGTGGTCCATAAATTTCACTTCATCTTGCCAGAATATACATTTGGAAAACTTTGCTTTCAATACATTCCTTCTGAGGATTTCTAACACTTGTTCCAAATGTTTTTCATGTTCGGCCTTTGATTTAGAGAAGATCAGAATGTCGTCAATGAAAACCAGAACAAATTTATTTAAAACCCCTCTGAACACTCTATTCATCAGATCAACGAAGTAAGCAGGAGCGTTACATAAGCCGAACGGCATTACTAACCACCCGTAGAATAAGTCGGGACCTCTGAATGATGTCATTGGAACACACTCTTCAGCGATTCGAAGTTGATGGAAGCCTGTAGCTAGGTCCATTCGTGAAAATACTTGTGCTCCATTTAGACGATCCAACAAATCATCTATTCACGGCAATGGATATTTGTTCTTTATGGTCTGCTTGTTCAAATCACGATAATCCACACATAGACGTAGAGTACCGTCCGATTTTGGGACAAAAACCACTGCTGCTCCCCAATCAGAGAAACTAGGCCTGATCAGACCCTTCCATACTAGCTGTCGTGTTTGATTGTCAAGTTCCTCCTTCTCTTTCAAGGACATTCTTCGAATAGCGTGAACTGCCGGCCTTGCATTCGGAATCAACGCAATCTTGAAATCTATTTCTCTCTGCGGAGGTAAGCGAACAACTTCCTCGAACACATCCGCATAGTTCTTGACGACAGGAATGTCTTTGATGAGGTCGGGAATATTCTCTGTAACTTCAGGGACATTTTCTATTTGGGCTGGAGAAACATTTAGAGCTGCACAGAAGTCTTTTCTATTAGCATTCTGACCCTCACAGGGAATGGTTATATAATCACCTGATTTAATCTTCGCCTTTATGACTCTGTCGGCGCATTTAACTTCAGCTTCATATTTGGTCAACCAGTCTAACCCCAAGATAAGATCAAACTCTTTAAAATTCATGACGACAGCGATGGTAGGAAACCGATAATGAGAGAAAGAAACCGGTACTCCACAAACCCAACTGAGATCAATGGAACCCCCAACAGGATTCTGGACAGTCATTGGTTCTTTGAGCTTTTCCAAATTCAAATCCAGTTTCTTAGCTGCATCCTTTGCAATGAAGCTTCGTGACGTGCCTGTGTCAAACAGTACTTTGACTGGAATGTTCTTGACAGTTAGCGTGCCTTCTAAAACATTTGGCCTCTCTTGAGCAGACGAAGATGCAGGCACCTCTGCCACTTCATTTACATGTATTGTTCCAGGTTTTCTGAATAGCGGGCATGCCTTTAAAAGATGACCCGTCTGATGACATCCACCACATTTTCTATTCTCTTGAAATCTCTCCTTGGATTTAGATCCACCCTTTATTCGCTTTTTCAAGGGTTTGCAATTCCCCTGAAAATGCCCTGGCTTATGGCAGTTATTGCATACGACGGTCATTACGGGTTCTTTCTGAGCCCTGGCCCTTTTCCTCTTGGCACTGGGATTCTTATTGACCTCAGACCTCGTACTGGCTTCAGGAATATCAGTTTCCGACTCTTCTTTATTACTAGAACTGACTTCTTCTTCGTCACGTAACATTCCTTTCTTATGGAGATCTTCGTACTGATAGGCCATATAAATCATTTCAGAGAAAGGAAGTTTTACATTCCTCAGTACACTATTCTGATATCTCCTTTGCAGGCCATGAATAAATCTCAGATTTTTCCTCTTTGGATCTTGAATTAGATAAGGAGCAAAGTCAGCAAGTTCGTTGAATTTCTTATGATATTCTGGGATGGTCATATCACCTTGTATTAGATAAGAAAATTCATCACATAATCGCTCCATCGCTTCGGGAGGAGTAAATCTTTCCAGGAAAATCACTTTGAATCTGTCCCAGGTGATATCACCTTCTGGATTATCTTTGATGATTGTTTCCCACCAGATTAAAGCTTCTTCTTTGAGCGCCCAAGATGATACTAACTGTTTCTGGTCATCTCTCAACTGGATACGCTCAAAGATTCTTTCGACAGAACTCATCCAAGCTTGAGTCTGAATAATAGATTCATTGCCCGAGAACTGTACTCCGTTCAGATTTCGATATCTCTTTAATAGAGCCTCTAGATCGGGTTATGCATTTCTCCTGTTTCTGACACTCATTTTTCTAGTACTTCTGCAATTAGCAGATCAAGTGTCAGGTCACAGAAAAGATAATTTAAAATATAGAAACATATACTTCAAATGTAAATGTGTCTATCGAGGTGTAATTTCATTCTGCTTTACTCATACTAGGATATTGTTGATCCTATCTGTATAGAGTTACCCGTCCTAGAACACTACTGGTTCTATTTCCGACGAGTTCGTTCAAATGTTATATTCCAGCACTAAGCTTAACCAAAGCTCTGATACCACGTTGCGACGACCCCAAATCCCATACTGATGGAGACAAGGGTTATCTTTGGAATATAACACAGAAATAGATAATAGCAGAATAAAATTAAATAAATACACCAGATAATGAACAATAGAATATACTGGATAAAAGTAATCATCAGAGTTACACAGTATACAGGATCTTACTTAGTACAATTACAGTTCAGCTATACATAAATGTCTACAGCGGAAAACAAACAAAATATGTACAATAGGAGCTGAACAGCATAAAAAGAGATAAATGATAGAATCCATCTTCAGCTCCAGCTATCCAGAGAAAGCCAGCTAAACCTGAATACAAGGCTGCCCGTGTAGAAAAAGGGGCACCCGAGTTTGAAAGTGAAACAAACTACGAGTCAGTCATGGGACTGGTATGAGAAATCTACTCAACACAATTGAAATATGGTTAATCACAGGACCACGCCTGTAACACCCCGCCTCCGCTAGGGTCACTCGCAAAGGAATGCACTAGCCTTAGAGGGGCATTATTGGTAAACATGCACAGAAATATCACAAGACAGAACATATAAAATAGCGGAAGTAAAATCAAACTTTCATAACATGAATAAATAAGGTCTAAAGCCTTTTACATCAGAGTACATCAAAACCTGTCTTGTCATAGTAAAGAAGCATAAAGACATTTTCTGAAAATTATTCCCCAAGTAAAACAGTAAAGTAGCCAGAGCCAAGAAAAGTCCAAGCCATCCATGATGACCTTCAAGCAGAAGAAGTCCGAATTAAACAACATTATTTCCTCCCTGTAACCTGGGGAGGGGGGGGGGGGGGACGGAAGACAAGAAGCGAAACAAAAAGGGTCAGTCAAAAAGACTGAGTAAGCCCTATCTACTATCAGCATAAAAACTAGTAAAGTTAACTGACATGAGAAACCGAGATGAACATAAGCATGATGACAAGATAGATAAGCTAAATCAAAATAACAGGATGAACTACTGAACTCAGATAAACTAAGGTGTCATGATAAATTACGATGTCAAGATAAAACAAGGTATCCCATCGTCAGGTTCCTATCAAGTATATTATCCCCAAGATATCTATCACGTATAACGTCACATGGTATCTATCCTGTATTTTAGCTCTGCACCTACCATACTAGTATCCCCACCGTATCATGTGTTAACCATGAATGACCCTTACTCAAAGGTCGTGTAATGGTTCATGTCAACCTAATATATCGCATTTATAGGTTACTCAACTCGTATGTTTCTTTCCATGTAAATGTTCAGTTCCTTGCCGTAGACCGTACGGGCTTTCCCATGAGGTTCTATACTACTCCAATGTAATTCCATGATCCTTAAGCTCGTTTGGACTGTTACCCTAGACCCAGCTAGGCTTTCCCAACATGAATCATCGTTTGTGCAACTAGGACTTATGCCACCTAGGACCACTAGTGATTATGCTTACCTATTGCACGTTTTCGTATTTCGGTTTGGGTTCAACCACCCAGGGCCACTAGGAATTACGCTAACCGTCAACTGCGCCCTTTTTCCCACGCATTCATCGTGAATCATTTTTCCATGACTGTATGCACATGTATCACATCGTGCCATCCGAGTCCTGTCACCGGGCAGATCAAGAAATACAGGACTCGGTCGGGAGCTTTCAATTTATCTGTCGATGCAGATGCTAAGGTCTGTTTTTCCTATACGTGGCTATGGTCCCACGAGACCACTCCCTCAACTAGTGAAAGACAAGACAGGATAAATCCTGTATGAGAACACACTACTGGCCAACCCACATCCTAGCCTTACCCCAACCATAATTAGATAGCAATTATGGTATTTTGGGTGTTCTCTGCCTTTCCGTACGTACACGCTTGACCAAAGATGGTAGGTAGCCTGACGAAATGCTATATAGGGCACGACCGTGTATCGTCGACTATCCCCTATCCATCCCCGTCTTTAGGTCGCTCGTATAGCAACCAAGGCATACTCTTGGTTCTTCTAACGCAGACCTTAACCTCTCATGAGCCTAGTGCGATCACCTGGCAGCTCACAGAGGGATACCAAGAATATCCTCACGTTCCCCGAAACCGCTGCTTCGTTACCCAGTTCGCTGGAGCCTTTATCTAAATCAGATAACTTGCTCCTACTCGTGTGCTTAAACGATGACCTACCTTATCCGGTTACTCATCCAATCTATGAACTGGTCCAAAATTCCTTGACTAAGAATTATTACTTAGCTATTCTCCAACTAAGGTTTACCACTTAGCTTATTCCCGTTATTCTTGTTAATTACGGTTATCCACCTAATTCTCTGAACTAGGGTTTATATAATGGATTAAGTGTCACTTAAGTTCATGACTTAATCCGTCTACAAATCATGTCAAAATTGGCTAAGTATCCAAGTTCAAGACTTAACCCTACAAACCATGTGTCAAGTTGGTTAAGTATATTAAGCAATTCACGACTTAACCTCGTCCAATTATCATTCTAGATTGGTTAAGTATATATTAACTTGACCCTATCAATTTACTTAGTCAAATCGGTCAAGTGTATTCAAGCGATTCGTGACTTAGCCCTATCATGTTTTCACGTTATATTGGTTAAGTATTGGTTAACTCAACCACATCAAATTAACGAGTTAGATTGGTTAAGTATAGGTCACTTAACCACATCAAATCATCGTGTTAGATTAGTTAAGTGTTTAACTTAACCCCCTTAAACTACCAAGTTAGATTAATTAAGTCTAGGCTAACTTAACCCCATCCGATTTCCATGTTTAGATTAGTTAAGTCTAAATTAACTTAACCCCATCCATTAACTGTATTATACGGTTAAGTGTCATTAAGGAAACTTACTTAACCTTATCATGTGGCATTAATTACTTAATGCACCTCAACCTCTCACATTAGACTTTGTTGTGGTTACTAGTTAAGCCGGTCGGTTCCGGGTAGCTTTACACCACAACTTGGTCTAACCTCGGGTTCAAGCACAACATGACCAACTTCTCACATTGGGTCCTATTGTTTGCAACTACTAGTTAGGCCGGTCGGTTCCGGGTAGCTTTATGTTGCAAACTCAACCCAACCTCGAGTTGGTCACTTTCATGTTTAGTCTAGTGTCATGTTCATATTCAAGTTTTCTTAAGAATATGGGTAGACCTAACTCAATAGGTAAATTCCCAATTGCATAGTATGGGTAGACCTAACTTAATAGGTAAATTCCCAATTTCATATTTTCAAGCATACTTACATGTCAACTTCCATGTTATATTTCAAGTCATGTTTTTAAGTTATATTTTCATGTCATTAGAAATTACCCATAACATAACCCAACGCTTTTAAACTCGCATATACGTTCGCAACAACGTAATGGATTAAAAGAAGAGACTTGGCAAAGGCATGACAAAAATGGATATTAAGCCACAAGTTAATCATGGTGGCAAATGAGGCACAAATGTGTTCATTAACTTGCATGTTACATTCTTAAGCCTCAAAAACATGCATAAACCCAAACTTGGCACATAAGCGAATCACGGTGACAAAAGACATGGAATGATGACTAGTAACTCGCATATATCATCATATAAGGGTTATGAATTCATATGCAGGTTGACATAAAGGTTATGAGGGTTCTCATGTTGCATAATGCAACATTTCAACATAAAGGTTGTAGCTTTTAGCCCACAAGATCAAGATAATGACTTCATAAACTCGCATGACATGATAGCATGTATCATACTTAATGATCAAACCCAAACCTGCAACATGAACATTTAACTTCATAGTTAATATCTAAGAGTAGGGAAAGGGCTTACATTGCTATGAAGACACAAAAATATATATAGATTGCGACAAAGCCCTTATGCAATCGAATAAACCCAAAATGCAAGCTCCAATAGAAAAACCCTTGAGCCAAAATGAATCAAAACTCTTGCTTTATGATGTAAATATGGAAACTTGACTTGACTGCAAGCTAATGATGCTCATACAAGCTTGAAAACACTTGTATGCATTGAAAATCTCTCATAGAAATAACTTAGGAATTTTAGAATGAGAGTGGAGGCCATGAGAGTAATAATTTTGCCATAGTTTAGTTGCATGAATGAATAATGAGGATTTAGGGGTAGGTTAGGGGCTTATTTATAGAGATTAGGAGTGATTAGGACCTTAGGATTAACCCTAGGATCAACCTGGACCATCAGATTTCGAACCAGGCCCAAAAACCTAGCCAAAACAGAAAACAGGTGCACCAGGCAAAACTGCCTGGCCACCATAAGTCGACACCCAAGTCGACAGGGCTGTCAACTTGGGTCATGCCATGTCGACTCCCAAGTCGACAGGGCTGTCGACTTGGGGTGGCTGGCGGGAATTTTCCCGCCTAGCCTTCTAGGCCAAATTTTCGAAATTAGAACTCGTTTTTGAACTTGAATTTTCTGAAAACTTCGTCGGACCATAACTTGGTCATACGGACTCCGATTCTCGAAAACTCAGACTCTATTTCGCGTATTTTTCCGAGACGAACGCAATGGAAAAGCCCGTTTTACTTGATTCAGAATTTAAAATTAAATTCTGCCTTGATTCTCGTCTTAACGTGTTATCGAAATACGGGTTGTTACATTCTCCCCACCTTTTAGGATTTCGTCCCCGAAATCTCCAAGTTAGGAAGAACATATCCTACCATCCATCATTCATCTACTCAAAACATCATCCACAAGCAACCATTGTCCTTAGATGATTTCTAATGCTGTATGAATATATGCAAAACGTGTGTGTACATGTTCCTTAGCCAATGCTAATGATCAGGCCTGAATAATCTTTCTAATGCAAAATATGTATAGTGCCATGAATCCAACATGTATGCAAATAATCCTAGTCATATAGATACTATATGCGTGCACAATCATTCATTCATATGCAACAACCGCATAATAATACATTCGATTTCATCCATAAACAAGTATAAATACTCGTGCATATGCAATATGAAATGTGACCGAGTCGAGCTAGTATCTAATGTGTATTCGCGCATCCACGAGCAACCACTTGCAACCACTTGCAACCATATCAATCATAACATGTTTCAAATACATGTTTACATCCATAGGGTTCTACCTAAGATTCCCTGAAACAGGGTCGAGAAGATAAACAAGACAAACTCCTTACGGGGTTTGTAACAGAAAATAGGACCGAGAGGATGTCCACAAAAGATAGCCTATAAGTAAGCTCTACAGAAAACAGGGATCAAGGATATACTCCCAAAAAGAGATATCATGCGCGTATCTAGTCTTTGACCATCAAAGTCGTATTTCCTTGAGCTTAATTCCATTGTGCCTTGACCGTCTTTTAACTTCGCGATTTCGTAGCTTCTTATTTCCTGTTTCCATAACATGAGCTGGAACTCATTTCTTCGTCGCCTCTCGTTCCACTTGCACTTATCCTTTTTCTAGAATACTTGGCGCAAACATGACTGCGTACTCATGATCTCATGCAAGCTTTCCAAAATTCACTAGTGAATCTTGGATCTCGTTTATATGCTATCAGGTATTCCATGTAGAAGAACTTTCTCTTGAAAGTAAACAGATGTCAACCAGGTTATCAAGCGCACTTACTAGGGTGATCTCTATAACCCATGCATAAATGAAGTAAACCATCCGTCTTATCGGCGAACACCACTCGATCGGGCTTCAAATTTCCAATAAAGGCATCAAGGGATTCTAAGTAACTAGTCATGACAGAACCTCAAAAAGGTTACACGATACTTCGAGGGTATTACCAAGGCTAGTCAAAAGGTCTAACTACCCTCCTATCAAAACCGAGAGTGGCACCCCCTACTGGATAACAACTTCATCCCTAGAATCCATCCATAGCTTATAAACATAAGCATTATTTCCAAACTCAACACTTGGCATAGACATTCTCAAATCCAAACAAGTCATGTATAAATGGACTGATTCTCCAATAGGACTTTGAGACAAAAATGGGATTCTCTATTACGCTAGTACTTAAGGTGCAGAGACTCAACTATCGAAGCAGACTTAAATGATACAAAAAACGAAGTCCTAACGGGATGATAAAGAAGAAAAGCTAAACCTTTAACAAGATCGTTACCCTCCTTCCGAGGTACCCTAGAAATGAGAGCATACTATTGCCCTCCCGATGATCTTGTCCTTGTCCCATAATACTTAACTATCCGCCCCGTTTTACCATGCCAAAGGTACTCTCTCGTCATGGGTTTCATTGTTCATCTTTCTCCCTCCTTTGAGGACTAAGCCATACCAAAAAGTTGCTCATCCTTAAGCTCGTATCCTTTATCCTCTTTCTCACTATCCTTTCTTATAACGTGGCCACTGGTCTCTCGAGAACCACCTCCATCGTATGGAAAGCACTTTCGTAGATAGAAAAGACTAGTCGCAGTTAAAACCACTGTGACTACAGATGGAGGAAAGAAAGGAAAAGAGATTCAATTAAGGAAACAAGGATAGTGCTAATGGCCTTTGGGGAATAGCCTTTTTCTTTTAAAAGAAAATTTTCTTGAAAAATGCTTCTTTGTAAACGATTTTCAAATAGTTTTCAGAAGGTCTTTAAAAACTTTTGCCCAGTCTGGTAACCTTCTGCTCTGATACCACGTGTAACACCCCGCCTCCGCTAGGGTCACTCGCAAAGGAATGCACTAGCTTTAGAGGGGCATTATTGGTAAACATGCACAGAAATATCACAAGATAGAACATATAAAATAGCGGAAGTAAAATCAAACTTTCATAACATGAATAAATAAGGTCTAAAGCCTTTTACATCAGAGTACATCAAAACCTGTCTTGCCATAGTAAAGAAGCATAAAGACATTTTCTGAAAATTATTCCCCAAGTAAAACAGTAAAGTAGCCATAGCCAAGAAAAGTCCAAGCCATCCATGATGACCTTCAAGCAGAAGAAGTCCGAATTAAACAACAGTATTTCCTCCCTGTAACCTGGGGGGGAACGGAAGACAAGAAGCGAAACAAAACGGGTCAGTCAAAAAGACTGAGTAAGCCCTATCTACTATCAGCATAAAAACTAGTAAAGTTAACTGACATGAGAAACTGAGATGAACATAAGCATGATGACAAGATAGATAAGCTAAATCAAAATAACAGGATGAACTACTGAGCTCGGATAAACTAAGGTGTCATGATAAATTACGATGTCAAGATAAAACAAGGTATCCCATCGTCAGGTTCCTATCAAGTATAATATCCCCAAGATATCTATCACGTATAACGTCCCATGGTATCTATCCTGTATTTTAGCTCTGCACCTACCATACTAGTATCCCCACCGTATCATGTGTTAACCATGAATGACCCTTACTCAAAGGTCGTGTAATGGTTCATGTCAACCTAATATATCGCATTTATAGGTTACTCAACTCGTATGTTTCTTTCCATGTAAATGTTCAGTTCCTTGCCGTAGACCGTACGGGCTTTCCCATGAGGTTCTATACTACTCCAATGTAATTCCATGATCCTTAAGCTCGTTTCGACTGTTACCCTAGACCCAGCTAGGCTTTCCCAACATGAATCATCGTTTGTGCAACTAGGACTTATGCCACCTAGGACCACTAGTGATTATGCTTACCTATTGCACGTTTTCATATTTCGGTTTGGGTTCAACCACCCAGGGCCACTAGGAATTACGCTAACCGTCAACCGCTCCCTTTTTCCCACGCATTCATCGTGAATCGTTTTTCTATGACTGTATGCACATGTATCACATCGTGCCATCCGAGTCCTGTCACAGGGCAGATCAAGATATACAGGACTCGGTCGGGAGCTTTCAATTTATCTGCCGATGCAGATGCTAAGGTCTGTTTTTCCTATACGTGGCTATGGTCCCACGAGACCACTCCCTCAACTAGTGAAAGACAAGACAGGATAAATCCTGTATGAGAACACACTACTGGCCAACCCACATCCTAGCCTTACCCCAACTATAATTAGATAGCAATTATGGTATTTTGGGTGTTCTCTGCCTTTCCGTACGTACACGCTTGACCAAAGATGGTAGGTAGCCTGACGAAATGCTATATAGGGCACGACCGTGTATCGTCGACTATCCCCTATCCATCCCCGTCTTTAGGTCGCTCGTATAGCAACCAAGGCATACTCTTGGTTCTTCTAACGCAGACCTTAACCTCTCATGAGCCTAGTGCGATCACCTGGCAGCTCACAGAGGGATACCAAGAATATCCTCACGTTCCCCGAAGCCGCTGCTTCGTTACCCAGTTCGCTGGAGCCTTTATCTAAATCAGATAACTTGCTCCTACTCGTGTGCTTAAACGATGACCTACCTTATCGGGTTACTCATACAATCTATGAACTGGTCCAAAATTCCTTGACTAAGAATTATTACTTAGCTATTCTCCAACTAAGGTTTACCACTTAGCTTATTCCCGTTATTCTTGTTAATTACGGTTATCCACCTAATTCTCTAAACTAGGGTTTATATAATGGATTAAGTGTCACTTAAGTTCATGACTTAATCCGTCTACAAATCATGTCAAAATTGGCTAAGTATCCAAGTTCAAGACTTAACCCTACAAACCATGTGTCAAGTTGGTTAAGTATATTAAGCAATTCACGACTTAACCTCGTCCAATTATCATTCTAGATTGGTTAAGTATATATTAACTTGACCCTATCAATTTACTTAGTCAAATCGGTCAAGTGTATTCAAGCGATTCGTGACTTAGCCCTATCATGTTTTCACGTTATATTGGTTAAGTATTGGTTAACTCAACCACATCAAATTAGCGAGTTAGATTGGTTAAGTATAGGTCACTTAACCACATCAAATCATCGTGTTAGATTAGTTAAGTGTTTAACTTAACCCCCTTAAACTACCAAGTTGGATTAATTAAGTCTAGGCTAACTTAACCCCATCCGATTTCCATGTTTAGATTAGTTAAGTCTAAGTTAACTTAACCCCATCCATTAACTGTATTATACAGTTAAGTGTCATTAAGGAAACTTACTTAACCTTATCATGTGGCATTAATTACTTAATGCACCTCAACCTCTCACATTAGACTTTGTTGTGGTTACTAGTTAAGCCGGTCGGTTCCGGGTAGCTTTACACCACAACTTGGTCTAACCTCGGGTTCAAGCACAACATGACCAACTTCTCACATTGGGTCCTATTGTTTGCAACTACTAGTTAGGCCGGTCGGTTCCGGGTAGCTTTATGTTGCAAACTCAACCCAACCTCGAGTTGGTCATTTTCATGTTTAGTCTAGTGTCATGTTCATATTCAAGTTTTCTTAAGAATATGGGTAGACCTAACTCAATAGGTAAATTCCCAATTCCATAGTATGGGTAGACCTAACTTAATAGGTAAATTCCCAATTTCATATTTTCAAGCATACTTACATGTCAACTTCCATGTTATATTTCAAGTCATGTTTTTAAGTTATATTTTCATGTCATTAGAAATTACCCATAACATAACCCAACTCTTTTAAACTCGCATATACGTTTGCAACAATGTAATGGATTGAAAGAAGAGACTTGGCAAAGGCATGACAAAAATGGATATTAAGCCACAAGTTAATCATGGTGGCAAATGAGGCACAAATGTGTTCATTAACTTGCATGTTACATTCTTAAGCCTAAAAAACATGCATAAGCCCAAACTTGGCACATAAGCGAATCATGGTGACAAAAGACATGGAATGATGAATAGTAACTCGCATATATCATCATATAGGGGTTATGACTTCATATGCAGGTTGACATAAAGGTTATGAGGGTTCTCATGTTGCATAATGCAACATTTCAACATAAAGGTTGTAGCTTTTAGCCCACAAGATCAAGATAATGACTTCATAAACTCGCATGACATGATAGCATGTATCATACTTAATGATCAAACCCAAACTTGCAACATGAACATTTAACTTCATAGTTAATATCTAAGAGTAGGGAAAGGGTTACATTGCTATGAAGACACAAAAATATATATAGATTGCGACAAAGCCCTTATGCAATCGAATAAACCCAAAATGCAAGCTCCAATAGAAAAACCCTTGAGCCAAAATGAATCAAAACTCTTGCTTTATGATGTAAATATGGAAACTTGACTTGAATGCTAGCTAATGATGCTCATACAAGCTTGAAAACACTTGTATGCATTGAAAATCTCTCATAGAAATAACTTAGGAATTTTAGAATGAGAGTGGAGGCCATGAGAGTAATAATTTTGCCATAGTTTAGTTGCATGAATGAATAATGAGGATTTAGGGGTAGGTTAGGGGCTTATTTATAGAGATTAGGAGTGATTAGGACCTTAGGATTAACCCTAGGATCAACCTGGACCATCAGATTTCGAACTAGGCCCAAAAACCTAGCCAAAACAGAAAACAGGTGCACCAGGCAAAACTTCCCGGCCACCATAAGTCGACATCCAAGTCGACAAGGCTGTCGACTTGGGTCATGCCATGTCGACTCCCAAGTCGACAGGACTGTCGACTTGGGGTGGCTGGCGGGAATTTTCCCACCTAGCCTTCTAGGCCAAATTTTCGAAATTAGAACTCGTTTTTGAACTTGAATTTTCTGAAAACTTCGTCGGACCATAACTTGGTCATACGAACTCCAATTCTCGAAAACTCAGACTCTATTTCGCGTATTTTTCCAAGACGAACGCAATGGCATAGCCCGTTTTACTTGATTCAGAATTTAAAATTAAATTCTGCCTTGATTCTCGTCTTAACATGTTATCGAAATACGGGTTGTTACAACGCCACTTTCGTGGAACGAGTTTACTCCATCGGATCACCAGTGCTTTCCAAACAAATCATTCTTTGAAACAACGCTATGCTTTTTATAAAAAAATGAAACCGTTATAAGACTCAGTTCCCATCACACAATGCAACGCAAACCGGAGGATAGAGTTTTTACCTTATAACGGCCAAAATATGCTTGATACGAATAAAACAAAGGCATTTGATATTATTGCTAGTGTTTATATGTTTTGAAAACAATTTCGAATCATAACTATCAATCATAGATGGCATTAATGCCCCATACCACTATGTCGCCATATATAGGTATACAATCAATATCGCACAGTCACGTATTTGGAAATTGGATTTCCGTCATGAACCAAGGCAAAAGATAGTCCTTACCGAATTCGAGACAATCTAGCCCATGACTCAGGATCAGAGCTCGAGTGACCCTTGGATCGTCAGGGTCGGTCCACCAATGTGGATTAAAATTCCTGAACAATGCGTTTCCCCGCCCTATGGGGTGTAAATGAGCCAACGAATGGATCCATCGGACCCGGATCGTCCGATCTAACCGTGGCGCCTCGCAACAGCAACAACCACACAGGTGAAAAGTATATAAATGTCAGGGCTGGTAGGTCACTGACACCACCCTAGCTAGAAAGAAATGCGTGCCCTCCCTGAGGTCCTTCTCCCGTTTCTAGTTCATACCGGGTGTGAGGCTCACGAATTCACATTATACACAAAGCTATGCCACACAGGCGGTGCTTTGATCATCACCACAAGACTTTGCTTTTCAACAGAAGCCCTGTTCATTTACCACTTAGGCATGTCACACTAGCAATTCATGCCACGCGACTGATGTCCATCGATATACAACCTCTGAGCTCGTGCGTTTCAGAGAAGGGCGTTAAGCAAAAGAATAAATTCTCCGCTGCCAAACAGATGTATATTTAATAGGGATCAACCAACACAGAATAAAATCCAATGTCAGACACACAGTCCATTTACAAGTCCGTTCTGGGTCTGAACGAAACCGGAGGCAGTAAATACCTCGCAAACCCCTCGATCACCACGTACGTCGGGACGATTACCACTCATTATTCATATTTCGGGATGCCTCCCAATCAGGACCTCGGTTACCATCCAAACGAGGTGAAGATCTCCGGTCTTCGTCCATCGTCTTCATCTTCGATTTATTATCGCCGATTCAGTTATTCAAAATGGGAAAAACCCGGTCTTTCTGAGTAACTCGCGTATATAATAAAAAAGTGCAACACTAACATATACACGCATCATTTCAATTCATTAGTCACTAACCGTCAATCAGTAAGAGAACGATTTCCCAAATATTAACCCCGAAGGCCGAAACCAACATCAGATCAACACTCAGGAAACTATTCGCCTTAGCCAACCTTCAGTTAATTTCTAAATCACATCCATTTTGGTTATAATATTTTATAACGATTTATCGCTATTTTTATTTATTTTAAAATAGCCAATTTATTCATAACGACGCTTCGGGCCATAACGCGACCGTGGCGCTGTTTTTCTTCAGATTTGATTTACACATATCTGAAAATCTAACCGTTGGGTCTTCATAAAATTTACATCATTAGAAAGATCTTTTCAAAACGAATCCAACGGTTCCAGCTTCGGGAAAATCCGACGGTCGGATCTCCCGGTACAATCGTTTGAAGTTTCGATTTCAAAATACGAATTGCAGCGTCGTTATTCGATTAAATATAATTATATATATATATATATAATCGATTCTGGCGCTATTTTTCTTCAGATTTGAATTAAACATTCTAGACAATCCAACCGTTGGATTTTTACAAAGTTGGTGCCGTTGGAAAGATTTTTCCAAAGCGAACCCAACGGTTGCGATTTCAGGAAAATCCGATGGTCGGATCTCCCGGTATAATCATTTGAAATCACGGTTTCAAAATACGAACTGCACGGCCACGTTTCGTTTTAATTTTATTTATATTTATATAATTATATAAATATAGTTCATTCAAAAATTCCTATATTGTTTCCACTTCTAATATTTCACTAACGCCTTTAAATTTTGGAAAATTTCGCCATAACCTCCTTTGTACGGGAGGGGCTGGGAAAATTCCCAAATAGCCACACGGGCGTCTCATGTCAAAAAGAAAAAGAAAAAGCCAAGCGGCTAGCCAACAGGCTCATAAAATCATCACCCAAACAAAACAGTAAATGTGTACCTATTTGTCGGGCACAAAAAATTTATTCCTCTTCTCTAGCCCCTTTGCTATAACCTGTTCAAATAAATATGCATGTACAGATATACAGTTCTTATCACTTACCGTTTTCCATTCAACTTCATATTTGATTCCATTTGGTTTAAAAGCACCATTCATTCTAATGTTGCATGCATAGGCAAAGTCTTATCATTAGCTAATTAATGAATATTTCAACCCATGCATATTTATTTGAACGAGTGGCTATTTTTAACACTTCACATTTCAACAATTCAGGTATATAATTAGAACGTGATTTTTATTGTAAAACAATTCATTTCAAAACACTATTATTTTATATAGTGTATATAAGTGATAAAAAAATAGGATTTTTATTGTAAAACAATTTATTTTAAAACAAGGTCATTTTACATAGCTCGTATAGATGATAAAAAGGTGATTTTTATTATAAAACAATTTATTTCAAAATGTGAATACCATTCAACACATGAATTTCAATTCAACGAATGAATATCGATTCAACACATGAAGGTTTTCTATAGTTTCTATATATTGATAAAAATGTGATTTTTATATTTAAAACACGAATACCATTCAACACATGAATTTCTAATCAACGAATGAATATCGATTCAACACATGAAGGTTTTCTATTCAACGAATAAATATAGTTTCAGCAAATGAAAATAATTCAAACACATGAATATTATTCAAAATTTCGGCAGCATAACGGCAGGGTAGTTAAAACCGGGACCGTCCCTAGTACGGCTCCTCGCTCTACCTAAAACCTCGCGGTTTTTGACAATGGGAATCATGCATCTAGTTCGCACGCAGGCGGCATGTATATATTTATTTCATTTCCACAAACTAATCCTATGTGGTTTCAACCAAATATTTCTCAACCACAAACGGGTATTTTTCAACCACAATCAATCAATATCAACCATAAACAATCCCAAACAACCATTCGCTATCAATCAATTTTCACACCAATCACAACCAATAAATATCGTCCATGGTTTGTGGACGAGGGGCGTGTATATATATATATATATATATATATATATATATATATACATATAGCAATTCACTTCTATTTCAACACATATATAATTTTTACAACGCATATATAACTTATACCTCGAACATACAACTTATACAACGCTTATACAAGAGGTGTACAACGCTTATATAACTCATACATCGACTATATAATTTATACATCGTCGTTTTCCATATTTTTTATAAATTAGAAATCTCACATTGGGTTCCACTCCACCAAAAATAACAGAAGGCTCAGAAAAATATGCGGTCTCTTCTAAAATGTAGAAGACGTCCACACAGTCACGATGTTTCCTGTTACATCGAATTTCGTTAACAAACGAAAAGATATGATTTTTAAAAGGTTTGCAACACTAAAAAGTGTTAACTTTCATTTCAAAGAACAAAGCCGATACCTTTCTTTGATGTTCGAACTAGGGTTTGGAGATTTCGTGAAATCCGCGCACCTTGGTGAAGATCGGAGGGTTGGACGTGGAAGAGGGGAGTGTGGTGCGTCTATCAAGGGTGGTGCGGTGTTGATCGAAGTCGGGATCTGGCCGCGGCGGCGCTGGGAAGTGGGCGACTTTCCAGGCGTCGTTCTCGAGGCTGGCGAGGAGAGAGAGGGAGCGGATGGGTCGGATTTGAAGAGGGGGGTCGGCGGCGTCGTGTCAGGGTAGTGGCGGCGGTCAACGTTGACGGAGGCGGCGGGAATAAGGGAGGAAAGGGTGGAACGACGTGGATCGTCGATGCGAGAGGCAGCTAGGGTTTTCTGGGGGTTTTTTTTTTGAAAGAAAAAATCCTATTGGCCGAGGATTTATAGAAAATTTTAAATAGTGTTTTTACAAACGAACACTAATCCGAACCCAACGACTTTCGTCCCTAGCGTTTTACCCCCATTCCGAACACAATGGGATATGTTTCGTAGGCCCATTCGACTGTTTCAGTCAGCTTTCCTTCAAATTAAAATATATAACATTCAATATTTAATTTGAACGTACATTTCAATTTGTCAGGGCCACAAACTGATTCGAAAAATTCCAGAAAAATAAATCTAGCTATGTTTTGACGATACGGTCCCAACAAAACTAGTTTCGTCGAATTCTGAGACCGTTTGCAAAAAGGCTCATTTCTGGTCGATCCAATTTAACTGTAATTGACCAAAACACGTTTTCCTTTGCCACGCTCACATACTAGCTTCAAAAATTATGAAATTGGAAACCTAGCAATAACTTCACATCCCGGATCCAACAAAAGTGGTTTGTCGAATTCCGAGGTCGTATGCAAAATGGCCAATTTCACGGGCTATATAAATTCCATAGCGACCTTTCTGAAAATTCATTTGGCCATAACTTTTGCTTTCCGCTATGAAAATTCGATTTTTCAGATTCGTTAGAAAGGTATTCACTAACAGATTTGAATATTTTTGGTTTCACTAAAATCCGTTTTGTTTTGCACCCGGTACAGTCCGACAAAGTTTGAATTCAATTTTTGAAACTGCAGCGCCATTTCAGGCCTTGTTTATAATTATAATTAATTATATTCGTTTTCAATTGTCGATTCAAACTCACTTTTCATTGCCATTATTTAAAATATTTATTTTAAATATTTAAAATCCATTTTTTTTAGCCAATTTAAAAAATTTAAATTGGTTCAGATTTTCTGGGTCATTACACATGGTTCCCTTATCAGTTTACTTGCTAAATAATCATTGGACTTACCAGACTTATGTCTGACCCATTTTCTTTCGCTCTCTTTTCTTCTGTTTCCCCCCTTCCCTCAGGTACCTGGGGAGGGAATAACTCAGCTTAATTTGGACCGTTCATCTTTCCAAGCTTGAAGACTCTGTGATGTATAGCATGGAACTTCTTATCTTTGGCTATGGCTTTGGACTCACTACTACTTGGGGATTTATGCAGTTTTTTTATGCTTCTTTATGTAATAATCAAGACATAGATTATGATGTAATGATTTGGAAGTTGGTCTGAAATAGTTTGCTGAAATGTTTTGTTATGAACCACGTTTGAAATAAAGTTAGTTTTTCCGCTGCTTATATATATCTGTCTTGTAAATTATCTGTGTCTTTTACCTATAATGCTCCACCAAAGTTAAGGCATTCCCTTTGTGAGTGACCTTAACGGGGGTGGGGTGTTTCTCTTGGTATCAGAGCAAAGGTTTACCAGATCAGATAAAATTTTTGAAAACTGTTTTTCAAAAAGGAAGTTTAAAGAAGAAATTTTCAAGAAAAAGTGTTTTAGTTTGAAAAGGCATAATCCCCCAAAGCCATATGCACTAGATTTCTATCCTTTGTTTTGAATCTTTCCTTTTTCGTTTCAGCATGTCGGAGGATCTTAACCTTTTTAGAGGGCGTTCCGGTACCTGGCTGTTTCAGAAGGTACCTAGAGGCTAGGGCTAATGCCGCAGGCCCAGCAAATGTTCCTCCTCCCCCAGCTGCTGCGGTTCCTCCTCCTCCTCGTGCAAATGCTTTCTCAAAAATATGTAGGGATTTTCGAGCCATGGGTGGAAAGAACTTCAATGGAAATGAATCCTTCGTGGAAGCAAGAAACTGGCTCAAAGAAACTGAGGATTTGTTCGATATCTTCGAAGTGGATGATAGGCAGAAGATACAGTTGGCGGTATGGTTGCTCATGGACGAAGCTTCCTATTGGTGGGAAGTCACTAATGCTGAAAGGCCAATTGAAACTTGGACGGATTTTAGAATGAGGTTTGAAATGAAATTCCTCTCACAAGCTGAACGAAGCCTACAAATGGAGAAGTTCTTAGCTCTCAAACAGGGGAGTATGTCAGTCAAGGAATATGTTAACCAATTCAATCAGCTGGCTAGGTTCGGATTGGAGTTAGTGAACACTCCACATAAGAAGGCTCTCCGCTTTGTTAAAGGATTGAATGAGCCACTGCACAGAGTAGCTATGTTCCATATACCTATCGGTGCAACTTATGAGAGACTAGTGGAGATGGCACTGCTACAAGAAGAAGATAAGGCTGGCAAGAAGGAGACAAAGGTGGAAGCATCTCAGGATAAGAAAGGGGAAGGATCATAGAGCAAGAAGACAGATTCTAAGAAGGGTGGGAAGAACAACAAACCCCTGACAAGAGAAAGTGTAATTTTTGTGGCATTCCTGGACATCTGGTTAAGGACTGTAGAAAGAAGAAAAGAAAGATGGGTGGTTGTTTCCATTGCGGCGAGACAGGACACATGGCTAGGGACTGCCCAAGAAAGCAAGGGCAAGGGCAGAGAGCTGGATCTACTTCTGGAGGGCAAGTTCATGCTCTCATGGCACCTCCGCAAGAACGAGGTAGAAATGTTTGTGTTGAGAGTTTAGTTTATCTTTTTGATCATCCTGTTCGTACACTCTTTGACTCTGGCGCATCGCACTCTTTTATATCTACTACTTTAGTTGAATCTCTACACCTAGACACCAGTTTAGTAGAGGATCCCTTGGTTGTTTCAAATCCAATTGGGGGTTCAACTTATTTGTCAATGATTTGTTTGGATTTGGAAATTTCTATACTAAGTGTGGGGTTTAGATGTAATGCCTACGTTTTGGGCTTCATGGGCTATGGGTTGATTCTAGGCATGGATTGGCTATCCAGTAATGGTGCCATTCTCGATTGTGAAAAGAGAGTGGTTAGACTCATGACTCGCCTTGGTAACACCCTCGAAATTTCTTGTAATCCCATGAACTCTGTTATGCTTAGCTATCTAGAATCTCTTGATACGTCTATTAAGGATTTGCAGTCTATTAGAGTGGTCCATGAATACTCGGATGTCTTTGAAGAGGTTAAAGGGTTACCTCCGAAGCGGGAGATAGACTTCCGCATATACCTCGTTGATAATGCAAAACCCGTTGCTTTACACGTTAGACACATGGCTCCAACAGAGAGGAAAGAACTCAGCAAGAAAGTTAAAGAGTTGCTTGAGAAGGGGTTTATAAGGTGGAGTTTTTCTGAATGGGGTGCTTTAGTAGTGTTCGCAACTAAAGCGGACGGTTCGCTTCGCCTATGCGTTGACTATCGGGAGCTAAACAAGCTGACTAAGAAGAATAGGCACCCACTTCCAAGAATAGACGACTTGTTCGATCAACTTGTAGGTGCATCGGTTTTCTCCCAACTAGATTTGGCTACCGAGTTTCATCAGCTAAGAGTGGCTGAAGACTGTATTGATAAGACAGCGTTCAGAACTCCGGATGGTTTCTTCGAGTGGCTTGTCATGCCTTTCGGCTTGACAAACGCACCCGCTTATTTCGTTGACTTGATGAGCAGGGTGTTCAGGGAGTTCCTCAATAAGTTTGTGGTGGTCTTCGTAGATGACATTTTGATTTTCTCAAAGAGTGAGGAAGAGCATGCTCAACATTTGAAAGAAGTCATGGACACTCTTCGAGCACATCAGCTGAAAGCCAAATTCTCCAAATGCCATTTTTGGAGAGAAGAAGTGAGATTTCTTGGACATGTGGTATCCAAGGAAGGGTTAGCTGTGGACCCCGCAAAAGTAGTTGCGGTGCAAGATTGGAAGGTTCCATGGAATGCGACCGACGTCCAGAGCTTCCTCGGGCTAGCTGGCTTTTACCGAAAGTTCATCAAAGACTTTGCGAAAATCTTCGCTCCACTTACAAAGTTGACGAAGAAGAACCTAACTTTCAATTGGGATTTTGATTACGATATTGCTTTTCAACGATTAAAGAGAGCTCTAACAACAGCACCAGTTCCGACATTGCCGGATGGGAGCAAGATGTTTACTGTATACAAAGATGCATGTGGTACGGGACTAGGTGTTGTCTTGATGAAAGAGGGAAAGGTAGTATTTTATGGAGGCAGACAATTGAAAATACATGGGAAAAACTACCCAACCCACGATCTAGAGTTGGCTGCCATCATCTTTGCACTTAAGTCTTGGCGCCACATTCTCCTAGGTGAGAAATTTGAATTGTATACTGACCATAAATCATTGAAGTACCTTTTCTTGCAGAAAGATCTTAACTTGAGGCAACAAAGGTGGATGGAATTCTTGGCATCCTACGATTTCGAGATTTCCTATACCCCTGGCAAGGGCAATGTAGTAGCAGACGCCTTGAGTAGAAAGAAGCTGACCTTAAGCCCTCTCTTTATAGAAAGGCAAAGTTTGGAATACATAGCCAATTTTGACTTTAGACCCTCCATCGATCATGTGACTGGTTTGTTAGCATAGCTAGAAGTGCGGCCTACTCTTTTGGACTCAATAGGAATCGCGCAACGTGAAGACCCTCAGCTAGTTGATGTGATGGAAAAGCTAATTAGGGGTGAGAATTCTAGTCACCTCAATAGATACTCCATCGATGATAAGGGTTGGTTAAGGCGGAATGGAAGGCTTTGCGTCCCTCAAGTAAGGGATTTGGTGAGGAATGTTCTCGAAGAGGAACACCATTCCAAGTTGACCATACACCCAAGTGGAGACAAGATGTATAAAGACGTAAAAAGGGTTTTCTTTTGGGGTGGCATGAAGAGGGATGTAGCTGAATTCGTCTCGAAGTGCTTAGTATGCTAGCAAGTCAAGGCGGAGAAAAAGAAGCCTGGTGGTTAGCTTCATCCTCTAGAGGTCCCACAGTGGAAATGGGATAGCATTTCAATGGACTTTATTGATGGACTGCCTGGGTCAAGAAGGGGCAATACCAATATATGGGTAATAGTGGACAGGCTCACAAAAAGCGCTCACTTTATACCCATTAAAAGTAGGAGGTCTGCCTCATCTTTACCATCCATTTATCTTAAAAAGATAGTTCGACTCCATGGGATACCCTCCAACATTATGAGTGACCAAAATCCTATCTTTGCGAGCGAGTTTTGGAAGAGCTTGCAAGAGGCTGTAGGCACATAGCTATGCTTAAGCACGACATATCACCCCCAAACCGATGGTCAGACGGAGAGGGTGAACAGGGTATTAGAAGACCTCTTGAGACTATGCATTCTTGACTTTGGAGGAACATGGGAAGATCATCTTCCTTTGGTGGAGTTTTCCTATAACAATAGCTACCAAGCCACCATAGGCATGGCACCCTTCGAAGCTTTATATGGAAGACCATGCCGATCACCATTGTGGGAGTATACAGACAAGCTCATACTTGGACCAGACATGATTAGAGAAACTTCAGAGAAAGTGGACTTGATATGAAGAAGAATGAAGACTGCCCAAGATAGACAGAAGTCCTACGCAGATAAAAGAAGGACCGACCTTGAGTTTGAGGTTGGGGACAGGTATTTCCTTAAAGTATCTCCTTTGAGGAACGTCGTTCGCTTCGGATCCGCAGGAAAGTTGGCACCAAGATCTGTAGTACTGTTTCCTATCATTGAAAAGATTGGGAAGATGTCTTACAGAGTAGAGTTGCCCGAAAGATTGGCTGGAGTTCATAATGTCTTTCACGTTTCTCACTTACGGAAGTGCTTACATGAGTCTGCGGAAGTGGTGGAACCAAGCATATGAGAGAACGTAGAAGTAGAACGAGAGGCGACTGTGAGAAGAGTTCCAACTCGTATTTTGGGTATAGAAGTCAAAAAGCTACACAACCGCGAAGTCAAACATGTAAAAGTTCAATGGAGTGACGCTAAGGAAGATGCGACTTGGGAGACTGAGGCCAAGATACGCGTAGCCTACCCTTTTCTTTTTGAGGGTACATCTTTGATCTCTTTTTCCTTAAGTTTGTTCATGCTTGTATCTATCATTTTAGTATTTTCCTCGGTGTTGTTCTCGATCCTTAGGTAGAAACCAATGGATGTAAACATGTATTTGAAACATGTTATGATTGATGGTTGCAAGTGGTTGCAAGTGATTGCTAGTGGTTGCTCGTGGATGCATATACACACACATTAGGTGTTAGATCGACTCAGTCACTTTCATATTGCATATGCATATATGTACTTGTATATGATTGAAATTTGATGTGTTATCATGTGGATGTTGCATTTGTATGAATGATTATGCACTCATGTAGAATTATGATTAGGGAAGATTGCATACATAATGGACGCATGACACTGACATGAATTGCATTAAGGAGGTCAACTGAATCAGTGGACCTCTTGATTTTGCATTAGATAAGGACATGTACACACACTATGCATATGATCATGAAGCATTAGAAGTCTTTTAAGGACAATGGACGCATGTGTTTGATGGTTGAGTAGATGGACGATTGGATGGTAGGATATACGTTCTTCTTGACTTGAAGATTTCGGGGGCAAAATCCTTTAAGGAGAGGAGAATGTAACACCCCGTATTTTCTGTAAACATTAGAGTAATGAATTAAAGAATAATTAATTTCAAATATAAGAATTAAGGGAAACTGGTTACGCCATTGCGTTTGCCTCGGAATTCTGCTTGAGATAGAGTCTGATTTTGCGTAAATCGGAATTCGTATGAAGGAGTTATGACCTTCAGAAGATTCAAGAATTTAAATAAATAGCAAAGAATAAAGTTCAGAAAATTCAAAATTCAAAATCAGAAGTAGAAGCGGGCTGGGCGGGAAATTTCCCGCCTAAGGCCAGGTCGACCAGGGGGTCGACTTCCCCCCATACAGGTCGACCTGGGGGTCGACCTCCCCCTCGGGTTAGATCTGAAATCTGACGTGTTTTCTCCTGTGACGAATTGCTGTGTCATTAGGGCTTGTATGGCACGTTCTGGTTGGTTCTCTTAGGTTTGCATGGCTTTGATTTGCTCTAGGTTAATCTGACGGTTCCTATTAAAACAAACTTCTATATAAGCAACCTAAATCTAAACCCTAAAGCCACACAAAAATATTCCTAAGACCGTCATGTTGTCAACACTCAACCTAGAGTAGCCGCCATTCTCATTCAATTAGAAAGCAAGTTAGGAATTGCAAATTAAATCTAATTCAACTAAGAGAATTCAACGTCTACAACAAAGGAGAGCTATTCAAATTCAGAATACAGATCCCAGAACTCAAGACTAGCCTCCTTTTTGTAAGTCCAGTTATCATTTAGACCTAAACGATGTTAGAATTGTGACTAAATAACTGGATATAGAACATCGCCTAATGTAAATCTATGCCTATCCTTTTTGTTAAAACTGAATTGATTGAGACTATGATTCTTATCATGCTAAGTTGTGATCTTGTTGTATGTAATTTGATGATAAAAGTTAAATGCTTTGGATCCATATGTTGTATAATTTTCCAATGACATATACGTTGTGTAATTTAGCGATGACATATTATACTTTGGCAATGACATATCTTGTTGAATAAATTGGAGATGACATATTATGTGGTATACTTGGTGATGACAAAAATTGGCGATGACATATTATAATTTAGTGATGGCATATCATATTGTGTAGTTTGGCGATGACATACCATATTGTATAATTTGGCGATGGATATCACATTGTGTATAATTTGGCGATGACATATCATGTCGCACGATTTAGTAATAATACCTATATGTTATATGACAATTTGGGAATTTTGCTATGTTTATGCAAGTTCAACCATGTTCACATATATGACCAAAACCACATCCTAATATGATTAGGTTCACGTTAGATTTAATTTAACTAATTTGCAAAAGTTCACAACTACATGCCTAATTTTAAGTTTATGTAGTTCTATGTTAAACCCCTATTTCATGATTCATGTTGAGTAGATCTAAATTTGCAAGTTCATAATTGAATGTATATTGTTCTATGCCAAGTTCATATGATGCATGTATAGTTAGATCCATATTTTTATGATGTTGGAATTATTACATGTTCCTCTTGTTCCCCTTTTATGTATAAGTTAGGCTATGTATCGAGCCTAACATTTTATGTGATTCATGCAAACATTTAACGGGGGTAACGTTGAGGGGGGACTTGAAATAACATATAATTGGCATATTTGGCTCATAAACATGTAAATGTTTTATGGCATAAAGTGGTATAAATTTTTATACCTAAAATTATGAACTTGATTTAAAAGAGAAAGTGGGGCTTGACTTGAATGACAATAATTTACATATAAATGTAAAGAGGTAAATATGTAAATTTAGAAAATATGAATATGCCTAACCCGAGGTTAGATTGAGTTACGGTGTAAGACTTCCCGGAACCGCCCGGCACATCCAGCAACCGTAACAATATATATCTTATGTGGGAGGTTAGTGCATCGAGCCCAAAGGAACCCGAGATTAGACTGAGTTGCGGTGTAAAACTTCCTGGACCCAACCGGCACATCCAGTAACCGCAATAATACCTGTCTAATGTGAGTGGTTGGTGCTTTAATAAATGAATTAAAGCTAAGTCAGGAATGGTAGGGTTAAGTTAATTAAGGTAACACTTAACCAATACAACATGTTAACTAAACTGATGGATGGGGTTAGGTTAACTTGGACACTTAACCAATTTAACATGTTGACTAGGAAACCATAGTAACGGGGACCCATTTCAGCAGTAACCCACATAGATGTATCATGGTACCCTGAACTAGGCAGGGTGGGGCACGATTACTGGGTTGATTATAAGCGGTCAAAACGAAGGCGGTTGGTGCGTCAGTGTAGGTTCCGATGGAGTACGGGCGTGCAAGTACTCTGGAGTGGAAAAAGCAGGCAATGGGCATCAGTAGTTATACACTGTGCATCTTAAATCGTGTCGGGTTACCACTATAGGATTTGATACACCCCACGGTGGGACCAGCACAGGTATCTACAATCGAGCGGGGCCGTAGGACACAACTAGTAAATGCGTGCGAGTAGGAGCCGATCAATGAAAAGGGATCACTGGATTTTGAACCCATGATAATGGTTGAAATATCTAGAAGGTGCAGAGAATATGGATATGAGTGCGATAGTATGATTAGTTTATCTTGCCTTGTTTATCTTGCCCTATTTATCTTATCTTATCCTATGTTACCTTATTTCCTTATTATTGTCCTGTGTCCAGCTTATTCAAGTCATGGTTCTCTTATCAGTTTACATGCTGAATAATCACTGGACTTACCAGACTTATGTCTGACCCATTTTCTTTCGCTCTCTTTTCTTCCATTTCCCCCACCCTCTCAGGTACCTAGAGAGGGAATAGCTCAGCTTAGTTTGGACCGTTCATCTTTCCAAGGTTGAAGATTCTGTGATGTATAGCTTGGAACTTCTTATCTTTGTCTATGGCTTTGGACACACTACTACTTGGGGATTTATGCATTTTTATTTTGTTTTATGCTTCTTTATGTAATAATCATGACAGAGATTATGATGTAATGATTTGGAAGTTGGTTTAAAACAATTTGCTGAAATGTTTTGTTATGAACCACGTTTGAAATAAAGTTAGTTTTTCCGCTGCTTAAATATCTATCTTGTAAATTATCTGTGTCTTTTACCTATAATGCTCCACCAAAGATAAGGCATTCCTTTTGTGAGTGACCTTAATGGAGGTGGGGTGTTTCAATAACAGAATTCATAGGATTACAAGAGATTTCTAGAGTATTACCGAGGCGAGTCAAAAGTATAGCCACTCTCTTTTCACAATCGAGGATAGCACCATTACTGGATAACCAATCCATGCCTAGAATCAACCCATAGCTCGTGAAACCCAAATCATAAGCATTGCATCTAAACCCAGCGCTTAGTATAGAAATTTACAAATCCAAACAAATCATTGATAAATAAGCTGAACCCCAAATTGAATTTGAAATAACCATGGGATCCTCTACTATACTGGTATTTAGGTGCAGAGATTCAACTAAAGCAGTAGATATAAAAGAGTGCGATGCGCCAGAATAAAAAAAATACGAACAAGATGATCAGTAAGATAAACTAAACTCTCAACAGAAATATTTCTACCTCTTGCTTGCGTAGGTGCTATGAGAGCGTGAATCTGCCCTCCAGATGTAGATCATGTCCCCTGCCCTTGCCCTTGCCCTTGCACTTGCCTTATTGGGCAATCCTTAGCCATATGTCCTGCCTCGCCACACTGAAAGAAACCACCCATATTCCGCTTCTTCTTTCTGCAGTCCTTAATCAGATGTCCAGGCATGCCACAAAAATTACACTTCCTCTTGTCACGGGGTTTGTTTTTCTTTCCACCCTTCTTATAATCCGTCTTCTTATTCTGCAATTCCTCCACTTTCTTGTTTAGAGGTGCTTCCATCTTCACCTTTTTCTTCTCGCCCTTGCTTTCCTCATGTAACAGTGCCATGTCCACCAGTCTCTCATTAGTCGCGCCTATAGGTATATGGGACATAGCTAGGCCGTGCAGTGGCTCATCTAACCCTTTAGCGAAATGGAGAGCCTTTTTATGTGGAGTGTTTACCAACTCCAGTTCGAATCTTGCCAACTGGTTGAACTTGTTGACGTATTCCTTAACCGATAGGCTTCCCTGTTTGAGTGCTAAGAACTTCTCTATCTGTAGGCTTTGTTCAGCTTGCGAGACGAACTTCATCCCAAACCTCATTCTGAAGTCCTCCCAAGTCTCAACTGGTCTCTCAGCATTAGTAACTTCCCACCAGATAGAGGCTTCGTCCTTAAGTAACCATACAGCCAGCTATATCTTCCGCCTATCGTCCACTTCCAAGATAACAAACAGATCTTCTGTTTCCTTGAGCCAGTTTCTTGCTTCCACGAATGATCCAGTCCCATTATAGTTCTTTCCACCCATAGCTCGAAAGTCCCTACATATCTTCGAGAAAGCATTCGGACGCGGAGGAGGAGGAGGAACGACATCCGCGGCAGGGGGAGGAGGAGGAGCAACATCTGCGGCTGGGGGATGAGGAGCGTCCGCTTGTCCTTCGGTGGGGGCCGTAGCCTCTAAATACCTACGGAACCAGGCAGGTACTTGCACTCCCTATAGAAATTTAAGATCCCCAGACATGATGAAACGAAAAGAAAAAGTTTCAAAACAAAGGATAGAAAGATAATGTATATGGCTTTGGGAAATATGCCTTTAAAATAAAACAACACTTTTCTAGAAAATGCTTCTTTAAAACTTATTTTTGAAAAATAGTTTACAAAAACTTTTATCTGATCTGGTAACCATCAGCTCTGATACCAAGTGGAACACCCCACCTCCGTTAAGGTAACTCACAAAGGGAATGTGTTAACTTTGGTGAAGCATTATAGGTAAAAGATACAGATAATTTACAAGACAGACATACAAACAGTGGAAAAACTGAAATCATTTCATAAGCAGCTTGGTTCTGTCAAAACATTACAACCATTGTCTCAAAACCCAACTTCCAAATCATTACAATAAAACCTCGGTCTTGATTCAAAACTCCAAATACATAAAGAAGCATAAAACAGTAGTAAAGCAGCATAAATCCCCAATAAAAGTGTAACCATAGCCATAGCCCAAGAAAAGAGAATCCAAGAAATACATCTACTCTCTTCAAGCTGGAAAAGGTCTGAACAAAGCTGAAGTATTCCCTCCCTGTGCACCTAGGGAGGAAATGGAAGAAAAGAAGACGAAAGAAAACGGGTCAGATATAAAGCCTGGTAAGCCCAGTGATTTTCAGCATGTAAACAAGAAAAAGGATCATGACATGAATACACCGAATATAAGACAATACCATAATAACAAGATAACATAAGACAAGATAAGGCAAGATAAACTGAATATGCTATCGCACCCATTTCTATATCCCTGCACCTACTAACAATTATTTCAACTAGCCTCATGTGTTCACAATAAAATGATCCTTTTATTGATTGGCTTCTGCTCGCATGTATTTATTACTTGTGTCATTCGGCCCCGCTTGTTTGTGGATACCTGTGTTGGTCCCACCATGGGGTGTATCAATCTCTATGATGGCGACCCGACACAATTCAAGATGCACAGTGTAAAACTACTAATGCCCAGTGCCTGATTTTTCCACTCCGGAGTACGTGCACACCCGTACTCCGTCGGAACCTACACTAACGCACCACCTGCCGCTATTTTGACCACTTATAATCAGCCCAGTAATCGTGCCCCACCCTGCCTAGTTTAGGTTACCGTGATACATCTATGTGGATTACTGCTGAAATGGGTCCCCTTTGCTAGGGTTTTCTAATCAACATGTTATAACGGTTAAGTGTTCTCAATTTAACCTAACCCCACCCATTTGTTTAATTAACATGTTGCATTGGTTAAGTGTCGCCTATTCGTATGTTACTTAACCTTACCATTCTTAGCATGTCTGTTCATTGGCATTAATTAATTTATTAATGCACCAACCTCTCACATTAGAACTGTTGTTTGCAGTTGCTGGATGTGTCGGGCAGTTCCGGGCCGACTTCTACCGCAAACTCGTTTTAGCCTCGGGTTTTGGGCTTGATGCGCTAACCTCTCACATTAGACCTGTTGCTGCGGTTGCTGGATGTGCCGGGTGGTTCCTTGCAGTCTTACACCGCAACTCAATCTAACCTCGGGTTAGGCGTGTTCATCTTTTATCTAATTCACATATTTACCATTCATGTCCAAGTCTAGGTTTTTATATGCCAATTATCCACAATTGCAGTCAATTCAAGTTTTGAACAATATACTTGTTATGCCCAAGATTACTCCAATAAGTTATACCCAATTCCCCGCGTTACAATCGCACGTACAACAAGATTCAACAAGGTTTCCAAATTCCAAGTACTCATAAAATAAAACGGAACGGGGATAGAGAAGAAATAAAAGAATTGACATAAGGGAAAATAGGCATGTAAAGGTGTACCAAACACAAGAATCATGGTTCCAATAGGCATGTTGTACATTAACAACGAATATGAGAAAACTAAGCAAAATACATCATATGTATAAAGGTTCGATAGGATTGAACATAAAGAAATTACTAATTTGATGTACAACATTATAGGTTCAATCACAACAGTCTCATAGGCATAGGTAATTTCAGATTTGACAAAATAATAAGCATGAATCAAAATTGATTATCTTACAATTCGGCATAGTTCTAGATTCAATTCATTACAATCACGATTTCTATTATGTGTTCAAATCTGAATAATAACTGAACTTACAGTGATAGGATTAGAAAAAGAGAATTAGTTGACGTTGTAGCGATTCTAATCTTTCTTTGTTGATTGAAGCGGATCACCTTTTCTTCAATTTGAAGCTCTCTAATTTGATTTCTAGTTTGGAGAAGAAGGTGGCTAGGCTAGTTTAGAGATGGACAACATGGAAGCACCGTAGAATAGGGTTATAAGGTTAGGGTTAAGTTTATATAGGTATTTATAGATGTGTTAGACAAACTATGGCCTTTAGATTAGCATAGGAGTCATCAGAGCAATCCAAACCAAAGAGACACGTCACCCAACCAACCATTGCGCGACACATAAGCCCTAATCCTTCAGAATTTGTCACCCAGATCTGGGAAGATAGGGGTCGACGCCCCTATTGGGGGGTCGACACCCTCGGGAGGGATGTTTCCCGCTCATCTTTTAATGGATGATTTTCGAAATTTGAATTTGTTTTCTGATTTTTAATTATTATTTAATTTAATTCTGCTTTGAACTGAAAATTTCTAAGCTTCATAACTTCCTCATACGAAGTCCGATTTACGTAAACTCAGACTCTATTCCAACCAAAATTCCGAGACTAACGCAATGGCGCTACCCATTTTACTTCATTTCCAATTTTTAAAATTAAGTATTCTTCAATTCGTTATTTTTATATTCATAGAAAATACGGGGTGTTACACATATAATATGATAATTTTAGAAAATCGTTCCTTTTCAATCAAAATAGAATTTTGGGGAAAATTATTTCATTTACCCACTTAAAAACAATATCGTGTTCAATCTTCTGTTCAAGTGTTTAGAAATTCCTATCGATTTTGTGGCATCCCACTATTTGATCAAAATTCATAAACCACTCAATAGACTAGCCAACACAATGTAAAATAATTTTTTATATCAATTAACAAATATGCGCTCTTGCATATACACTCAACTCATTCTAGGGTACTACTGACGCTATCTCTAATCAGCGCAACTCCACCAAAGCCTAGGTGTTCGCTCAAACTAAGCTCTGATACCAACTGTAATGGCCCGCAAATCCATACTATTTGAGTTGACTACATACATCACACGTCCAACCAAAATATAACAGAAATACGAATCATTTTTTTTTAGAATAAAAAGGTAGAAGAAGAAAAGAAATAACAACACAGAATCTCACATCGCAGCGGAAGAAAATATAATATATCATAACTTTTGAAATACAAAATTTTAACTGTATAACATACGATTATCAGAGTACACACTTACAACACAGCGAAAATAGAAATACTATATATATATATAACACTGAAGCCTCCTGCTCCAAGCTCCTTTAGATAAATCTGTAAAACCCTGAACTACTTGACTGCCCATAAAAATTTAGGCACCCAAGATTTAGGGAAAACAAAACAAAATAAACTCCGGGTCAGTCATGAGACTGTTATGAGTAAAAAGTTTAAGAAAATAAACGATTTCTTATAAGACCACGCCGTTTAACACGGAACGGGTTTTCTCTTATGAGAATCCAAAACACTCGATTCAACTTTCAAAATCCTTTTGAAGGAAAACGAAAATCTTTATATTAAAACTCTTTTGATATTATAATAGTGTCTAAATCAGATAAGTAGAAATCTAGTGGAACACTTTCATCTCACGCTCCACATACATAATATACAATCACAACTGCGGGCACTTATTTGGTAATGAATTTTCAACTATGACAAGGTATGGTACCACCTTCTGATAGTGTATCTCTAGAGGAGAACACACTGGGTTCAACAAGAACATCTTGTAACCCGGCCACACATGACCGACCACTCATTTCGCTTGAGTGTATCAAATGTATATCACCAACGGTTGGGATCAACATCCGTTTTCCCGAATGGGACAGGATCGAATAGAATAAGGAATTAAATGAATTTCTCTAGATATGTGATAATACACCCTAATGGGAGCTACCCACTTAGCCATGCTGCCCCCCCCCCCCCCCGGATTTTTGTCATTTCCCGGTTGTTGAGGCCTGAGGCAACGGTTTACTTGTCATTCACTAATAACACAATCACTTTGAATGTCACAATGTCAGATCCGTTAATTACTAATTGATTGTACAAATATATTCTGGATATTATGCTAAGAGAATAAATTCCCCGCCACCATATATATTTATACAGACCAACATATATGATCATCGGACATACTCTATCAGACACTCATCCATATACGTTCGTTCTGGGATTGAACAAAATCGAAGGCACAATTTCCATTAATGGAAAAATCCCTAGCACTTTACTCCGTCTTCGATTATCTTCATATAATCTGATTCGCAACGCTACTGCCAATACGGAGTGGTTCTCGGATAATAATCCAACCGGTCTCTCCATATTGACAACGATATTGGTAAACACTTCGATAATTGGTTATTTAATTATCGGAGAAAAACAAACATCCATTCATAGCATCAAACAATCACTGGGCCATTAATTAGTATTCCATTAATTAAATCACTACTCCATTTCCTTATCAATATTTGTTAACCAAATATTTTCAACAATCATCTTGGCCTTTTACATTATTTGGAAAACATATCCATAATATCGCCTTCTTTTATTTTTTATACGTAGAAAATATCTTCTATTTATAATTGTAAAACATTCCAATTACTTACCTCCTTCCCGCCCGTTCATTTCTACACTAAGGAAATATTTATTTATTATATTTCCAAAATTCCACTTCCTTGGGTTAAAAGGATTGTTGTATAAAACATTGTTACAACAACCCAAAATATTTCATTCAACTAAATTTCTTTAAACATCTCTCTTCGAGACTGAATCTTGTTACTTATCGGTTAATAATAAAATCAATCAAGTTGGGGTATAACTACCTCTCAGACCTTGAATGAAAACATCCTTAACTTCAAAACAGACAAGACCACTTACCTCGAATAAACAACACCATAAAAAACCAATTATTCATTTTAAAAACATGTATATGGTTCGCTTTCTATTTTTAACAAATCTAATTTATAGATTTCCTTTTTGTTTACAATATTCTATTTTCAATTTTGTTTGTTTATCAAATTCTACACATATCGATACATCGATTTCTAATTATCATTTTTTCTTAAAAATATTCTAACTCCTTAAATTTGTAGAAAATTTCGCCATAACCTCCTTTGTACGGATCACTCGGTACAACTATAAAACGCCTCTCTGGACTCTTTCCATTTAAAAAGAAAAATTAAAAAGCCAAGCGGCTTGCCGATTCGGCGCATAAAACCTTATATGGAATTAAATATGTACCTTTTTGTCGGGCATTTCAATTTATATCTCTTTATACACCTCATTCCAAACCTGCTTAACACATATCCAAATATTCCTACTTTGTTTCAACTCAATCAATTCGTCTTAACCCAATTCACTAATTTATTTTCTAATTAGATATTTGCCTATTTTACTTTTTTGTTTGAACATAACATGTTCAAATATGATAAAATTTGTTTATAAATCAATTAAATTCCATTTTCAACACCAGTTTCATATTCAATTCGAATATGAATTTACCAACCCAATTCACTTCTCAAAGCCAATTTCGATTCCAAATCCCATTTTTATTTTGTATCTCAGTTATAAATTTATTTGTAATTCAATCTTCTATATTAACTTCTGATTCCTTTATAAATAATTTATTTATAAAATTCGATATAATCAAATTCTGATTATAAACCCTTTGGATTTTTCTCACTTCAATTTATATTCCGAATTCCGGAATAAAATTTACCTTTCTATTTCAAACCGTTTTCCAATTCACTTTTCAATTCGTACTAGAAATATAAACTTCTAAATTATCCGACGATAATTTATTTCCGTATTTTTATAAACATTGTCTATAATTAATTTTCTTGTTTTTTTTAATCTAAAACAAGCTTCCCTTTTAAATATCTATTTGGACCCTAATTCCTTTTATATTCCGAATTCCGGAATAAAAACTATCATTCCTTTTTTCGAAATGATTTCAAATTATACTTTTAAATTCATACTTGAATTTAATATTTCAAATTATCTCTTGATAATTAATTCATTATATTTACAAACACCATTTATAAATTTTCTTGTTTTATGTCTTTAAACAAGTTCCAATTCGAAATCTATTTAAAACTAAAATCTCATTTTGGAATATTTTATTTATTTTAACTTACCCATATATAACATATAGTCTATTTTCACATTTAAATTTAACTTCTATTTAATATAATCATAATATTTTTATTAGACATATTTTATTTAAACAAAATCGAACCAATCGAATTCAAATCATAAATCCTTACGGATTTATTTGAGTTCAATTTATATTTTGAACATCAGAATAATTTCATCGTTTACTTCTTTAAAACGATTCCCCATTTCTTCAAAACAAGTAAATCCATTTATAGCCCATTCAAAATTCAATTTCTATTTTAGAAAATAGTTTTTTTTTTCTCTTTTTAAATCCCAAAACCCTATTTACGATATTTTTATAAATTACCATTTAGGCCCAGTGATATTTTAAACATTCAAACCAACCCATTATCAATCACTGGTTTTCTAACACCTCATATATGATGATATATATGAAAATAACAATAATATTATTTTTGAGGAATCCAGTCGGATCCCTTCAACCTGTTTTCCTGCATCTACATACATTAGCCAACAGAAATAATACCCATCCTGCTTCGTGGCAGGATATCGTGGTATAGAAGGTCATCCACTATCATAGCATGGGGCGTATAGGGTCATGCGCTAATGATACTGCGGGCATCCGCTAACGGTACTGCGGGAATCCAACCACCAATATATATATATATATATATATAATAACCACAAACACCAATCCTAAATAACTAATATATATTTAATAGCCACAATAATATGTAAATGCAAGAAAACAACCAACGAAGAATTATTTTTAACGACTAAAAATAATTCTAAATAGTAAATCGAGTGAGATTTACTCACCGTGATTTTTTTTATCGTCGATTATCCAACCCTTGAATCGATTTAATCTAATTCAAGCTGTCCGAAAAATCCTCAACCCACTTCTAGCTTGAATATCACACTGCTAAAGACTAAGTCATCTTGTTTCCAATTTGAACCTTGTATTAATTAAATACACATGGTTTATATCATTGATTCTTTATGATAAATTAAAAATCTAACCTTTCCTTATATTCATACTTAATGATTAGTTTTACAATTTATTTACTTCACTAGCTACTATACAGGATTGTACCACCTACCTTAATTAGTTCCTTACTGTATACTTCATTTCATACATAAATCATCGAACAAATTTTAAAAGAAAAAAATATTTATTTACTTAATTAAAATAATTACCTTAATACTTTTTTTTAATTCTTCTTCTGGGAATGAAAACATATCTTTCCTCATGCATTTCATCACTCAATAACCGACTTCTACTACTTTGGCAAATCATCGAACAATGTACTGTCAGACTATTATCTCCCTTTTCTATCACCTTCAACCACTGCATCGCTGCACTTTCACACACCATCAACTTCCACTACAGATAACCACGCCTGCATCATCCCCAAAGACCAACTTCTCAACATCAGAAATTTCCAAGACCAACTCTTCCTTATTCTCCACTGCGAAACTCCCTAGACTTCACTGCCAATCCCTACATCAACAAAGAATAATCGAACTTGCTCCCCAATTCACAAACCCTAGGCTTCAGCTCCACATTTGCCATCGCAACTTCAACCCATAACAGCTCGTGACTTCCACTCCAAGCCTTAATTCACATGCGCCTCCAGACCATATCGCGGTCCCCTAAATATCACGAATTCTAGTTTACTATCGAAATTTGCAGTAGGGTCGCGACATCAACAATCTCCAGAAAAGCTCGATCTCTAAATCGACTTATTTGAAGTCGAGACCCCCAATTCCCATTTGATTTTGAATGATCAAGACCTTGTTTTCGAGCGGAAATGATTTTGGAAGGAGGTTAGGGGAAATTCGATTCATTTTCCTATGTTGATTTTGATTTTCGAATGAATTTGAGGAAGCGGCCTCGATCTGGTGGAGTCAGAAGGTTAACGGGTGTATAAGAGAAATGAAAGAAGAGAGGCTTCGATTTTATTGAAGAGGGGTTTCCACTTTGAAGATCCATTTCCATTTTTAATGATTCTGTTTTGATGAAAGCCAACAAGAAAGAAAACAAAGGTCACTGCTATTTTATAAAGGGAGATACTTCAGCATTAAGGAATAGGTATTATAGGTAGGGTACATAAAATTAAATACGATTTGATTTTGATTTAACCGCGATTTGATCTCGATTTGATTTCTAATTAATACGATTTGATTTTGATCTTATCCGTTAAAAATATATCGGGGTTCATAACTCGACATCATGAACTGCTATTTTAACCTACCGACCGATGTTTCAACGTAATTACACTATTCTGAACTCAACGGAATAGACTATAAAATTTATTTCGAACATATATATAAAATAACCATATTAAATTAAAATAATATAACTTAAATTCATAACAAATAAATTCTTCAATAATAAATTATTATTATGTCATTTCTATTCAAAATAGAATTTTGATAAATAATTTGAATTAATTTGACTCCGTTTTAAATTTAGAATTTAGTTATTTCAGATTCTCGTATTTCAATAATTATATATATTCGAAATAAATTGTATTTCGATCATAAAATTGATAACTCAATATAAAATATCATTTACATTATCATTCCAATATTTAAAACCATATTAAATATGTAAAATTATTTGTTCGAAGATCCGGATTGTTGCATTCTTTCAATATTATTCCAATTTTTACGCAAATTAAATGATAAAGGCCTAGGGTCTCGTTAGCCTAAGCTCAACGCAAAAACAAATAAAAAGGAGAAATTGGTCTAGGCTACTCGTAAGGCCTTGACTCAGAAATGAACAAAATAAACAAAATAGGGCATTGCAAGACTGTAAATAAATTAATAACAGAGAAGGCGATAAAGTAGAAGAATTGTTTGTAAATAAACAACAACTGAAAAGGAATAAGCAATAAATAGTAAATAAGTTGAATAATAACAATAAGAAGACAAACGTATAAACCTTGTAAATGTAGAACTTGTAGATCCAATCTATTTTACTGTCTTAATCCTTCTTATATAAATTGTTGATCTAAAAATCACATAAACCTCATAGAGAAATAATACAAATCCAGAAAAAGGCCTTGGAAGAAGAAGAATAATAATCTTTTCAGGTCTACAATTTGACAGCACTCTGACTTGTTCCCCAATTTTATTTCATTTTAGAGCATAATGGAGTAGAGGCTAAGAAAATGAAGAAGAAGAGGTGTGGGGGAAAAGTGAGGAGTAATAGTTTATTTATAGATGTGAAAGGATAATTTAGGACTTTGAATTTTAGTTTTTAAATCTCAACCTTAGAAGACACATCAGGAACACATCAACAAAGAAGACTCCCAAAAATGCCAGTAGTAGGCTCGACATCGGCCAACACGAAATTGTGCCTGGATCGTATTAGGTCGACATAGGGGTCGACCCAAATATGGGCTGGGTCGCTCATTGCACCAATGATTAATTTAGGGTTATTTATTAAATTTTCTAATTTAAATTTCAAACTTTAAATGATCATATCGTATTCATTTTTCGTCTAATTTATGCAAAATAAAGTCTATTTGAATTACAATTTCGTAACGGACGCAACTGTGAAATCTCTTTTGCCTAATTCTGAATATAATTTTAATTAATATTAGTTTTATTACTCTTCCTTATTTAATTATTGTTTATTAAAATTTGGGGTGTTATAAGAGAGGTTATATGTCATCACTTTTTCATGGCACCCCTTTTTCACTCCCAATAATAGCCACTCATTTATATTTAAATAACGTATGGGTGGGAGAAAGAGTTGAGTCAATATTCTCCTAGTTAAAACTAAGTGTTATTGACAATAAACGAAGCAAAATTAATTAAAATGAGAGTCGAGTCAATGATTGAAAGGGAAAATTTTAGGAATTAAAAATCAAGTTAACTTATGGGGTTTTTGGGAGTTTAAGATTGTTAGAATCGATGCTACTGACAAGGTCGACTCCAATGTAGTGCAATATGGGTTGTTGCATTGTTTTAAATGATGGCATATCAGAGTTAAACTGGGCAGAAAGGATATGGAGTGGGAAGTGATGGCAAAAGAAGGCTATGGTGTTGCTGAGTGTCATAGTTAGTATTTGTCAGAGGAGTTGAAGGAGTTGGTGCCATTCGTGGGGGTTGAATTGCCATGGGTGATCCGAGATTTCTGAAGTTTAGGCTTATTTCAATTGCAGGGAATATGGTAGTGAGCATTGACAATATTTTAGTGTATGAAGTAGTTTGGTTGAGTAGTTTGAGATGAATGAGGATTGGTAGTGGACAACAGATGATGTAGCAGTTGTAGAGGGTGTCTTTGGGAGGTACTAAGTGATCGAATGAGGTGGTTTTTGTTGTTGTTATTGTTTTGTTAGTTTGGGAGGGTATTGATGAAGGGAGGATTGTGAAATGTGTTGTTGTAATGATTATGGTAATAGAGGAGGAGTTGTGTGAAGTTCAAAATGTGAAAATTTTATTTGCTTGGTGATGTAGGATAGTAGAAGTTGTGTTTGATGATGGATATGGAAATGTGGTGGAGAAGCAGTTTGTAACTTGAGTGAGAGTGATGAATGTTGGTTTTGGAGATGATGTAATAGTATGGCAGGGAGGTGAAGTTTGTTGTCAGATGGTGGTTTGGTAGGGGAGGAATACGGAAGGTTGAAGTTGCTCATTGTCTTGGTGTGTTGAATGAAAATTGTTTAGTTGCTAAACTAAAATGAGGAAGTGAAGATTTTGTTGCACAAACTTGTATCAAGAAGAGGATGGTAAAAACAATGTAAAAAAAAGATGATCGTTTGTTATAGAGGCTTGTAATTGTTGTGTGATAGCTTGCGAGAGGGAGAAAGGTAATTGTTATATAGTGTTTGTGAAAAAATAGGTGATGCAGGCTATTTGTTAGAGTGGATGATGCACAAAGGTTGTGTTTTGAGCGAAGGTACGGTCATAAACAAAATTCTAAGAAGATAACAGAGAGTGGAAATGTAATGTGAAGAGAGTTTCGTAATAGTTTGTAACCTTAAATAAAAATTTAATTCCGCTGCAAGCAGTTTGAAAAAAAAACTGGCTCTTTTTTTTTCATATAAATCAAATGAGAACTGTAAGATGAAAATCTCAAACAGACAGTGCAAAAGAAAATGAGGGTACGTTTTTTATTAAATTAAGTAAAATGAAAAGAAGTTGCAATGTAGTAAGAGGAACTAAATGAACCTGTAAATGAAATGCAATTTCTTTAAGTATGTAACTAAAACTCACATAATTGAACCAAACACACAAGAATGAACAATTGAACATAAGGAAAGGTTATTTTTTTATTTTAAGAAGGACTAACACAAAATAAAATAACTGGAAAAAAATAATCCGATGAGTAAAGTTAAAATTAAAATTAAATGCATTTCCCCAGAAATGGCGCCAAAACTTGATTCATATGGTAGTTTTCTACCGAATAGAAAATCCACAGAATTTATAATGTTATAAATACCACAAGTTCTTGACGTACAAACTTAGTACGCATACGAATATGAGTTGATCCGCAAAGAAAGTTTTTAATTTTCAAAATTAATTAATCAAATTAAAACTAGTTTTGCAATTGTGTAAACAATTTCTTTTTTAATAAAAACGAGAAAAGAAGTTGAGAGTTAGCTATAAGATTAGAGAGCAATTTATAGGAGAATTTACTCTATAATCACACAAATCAACATAGAATAACTCTATAATTGTTTTTACCATTTGTGTAATTAATGAATGTATTTATGGTAAACTTGGTCTAATTTGGTTATTAATCAACACATTTAAACCATCAAACGCTAACCCTTTTTCAAGTCTCAAGAAAATGAAATGAAACTAAAAATGAGATATATTTTAGGCATGTTCTATTTACTATTAATTAGTAACATAGAGCATCAAATTTTGATTATACTATCTATTTAATTACCATAATCATATATTGATGAAGAGATAATTTGTGTTTATGTTGATTAAGTATAGCCTATTTGGTTTGAACGATTACTTCCATTAAATGCAAAAAGAAATGATCATAATTAAATCACTTATTTAACTATTTATAATGCATAAGAGCTTCACTATGAAAGGAGTTTAGCTAATCATAATTGAATACATAATATCGTAAGTGATTGAACATAAAAAGAGAAGAAGAAAATGAGTATGAACTAAAAAATAGTTAACTAATTTGCATAAAAAACTAAGCTACTTGCATTAGAAGAAAAGAAAGCATAAAAAGATAACACAATCATAAAAAAGAACATAAAGGAAAATATATGAAATAGAAGATATAAGAATAACAGATAAAGCTTAAGACGTCAGTAAAGAAAAATAAAATTTATTTCCAACTTTGATTTGTTACAACTTGCATGAAAGATGAGTATGCTTACATGAGATATAAGACGGTTATTTATGCATGCCTTGAACCCTAATACAAAAATTTTGTGCTTCCCAAAATATCCTTAGAAAATTACAGACTTTAAGTGATAATTAGCCTTTAACTAATCCTGCACTAACTTTTTTTTTCCTTTTGATTCATTTTATGTGAAGTGGTGGGCTTCTCCATGTTGTAGGAATTGATTTATTTCCTCTTGCTTTTGGGTTTTAGCACTTGCGTATGTTATATCTCCATGTAGCATCTTCCTCTTGCTCTCATTTTTCTACAACACAAAACAAGAATGTACAAGTTGATTTTCTTCAAATTAATCCATACATAGAATGATCGTTTTTCCCTTATATACACGAGTGAATAATGACTTGATTTTTTTTATTTTGTTTTAAGACATGTAAAAACACTCTAATATGATGTGTAATTATTTAAATCAAGAATAAGTATGTGTGTAAAATGTGCGTTTTTACGTGCACATCAGCCAGCCTAGAGGGTTTTCCACCTTGAAACATGTTACAGGTTTCCTCCCTTTAGGAGGTGATCCAATGAGGCATATAACAATCGTTAAAGGCTTGACACCTTGAAACATGTCAAGGGTTCTTCCAACCACTAAGAGTGATTTAACGAGGCCATGTGGAAGGCCCTGAAGGCTTCACTTCTTGGGTTGTGTCTAGTATTGACTCCACTAAGAGTAAACTGGATGTGCCAAACCTAGATGTGCCAAGACTTAGACTTAGGATGTGCCTTAGCATGTTCCTCCTTTAGAGAAATTGAATGTGACGAGACTAAATGTTCAGGGATTTATATACACTTGGGATGTGCCTAAGCATGACTCCTTATTTGGAGCAAACCAAATGTGTCGAGCCTGGACAATGTCAAGACTTTTGCCTCAAAAGTGCCAAGGACTTTGTGCATTGAGTTGCTCTGAGTAGCATAAGAATTTAATTGCTTTCATCCATTCATGGTTGTAAAATATGGCTGCAAATGTTTGACGTTTCATGCTTTAGGCAGAATGTTGCCATCTAGTCGAATTAATTTGAATGTTCCCGGTAGAATTTTCTTGTGGATGACTAGGGGGTACTTCCAATTTGAACCTAGTGATCCATCTGATGGATTCCATATAATGGTTTTTTGGAGTACTAGGTCTCCTTTCCAAAATCCCCATTCTTTTAATTTGGAATTACAACATTTTGTGATTGTTCTTTGACACATGCGTCAAAGAACCACATCTTTGCCTCACACCAAAACCATTGATCAGAGAGCCATCATGTCGAAACTACTGTCGAAAGAACCATCATACCTTGCTCCTCGAAACTGCATCATCATCCACGCCAAAATGGCAAAAGTGTTCAACATCAATAATAATCGATATTGACCACTCCATAATAATCGACATCAATCGCTCTAATTATGTATTCAACCAAAATGGGTTAAATATACATCAAGTGAAAATGTCTGTCATTTATCGCCAAATCCAAGCTCGTCAAAAAATACATCTTGCATCTTAAGATTCATTCCAAATTATAGTGTTGCTCCATCTTCCAACTAGTCACTACGCTTCAGTATTTCTCCATTTTTAAATCAATATACACATTACGATTCCCCTCCGAATCTATCTCATCAGCTCGAGTCCATCATCCTTATGCGCTCAGTCAATATGCATCTCTTGTACATTTTATCAATAAGTATCAGACTCTAGAAAACGAGATTGTACTACTCTTATATCATCTACGAGCAGTGTTTTCAACTAAACTATGCACAAAAGCAATCATGCAATTAACAATTTTACAATTGTCTAAAATAATATCCAAAATCCGTAATGGCATCCATAATATAAATAGAACCTATCTAAAGTGCTTAGTGTGGCTTTGATGTCAAAATAGTTCAAATTTAGTGATAGTGTCAAAATATTTATGAATGGATAAAAGGCTTATATTTAGAGTTGAAGTAATCAAATTATTTTTTAGTTCTTTCGTTTACTATTAACTAGGTTCATCTATAGTAGAAATTATATTTAGAGATTCTAAATCGCTTTAAAATGTCAATTGTACAATAGTGTACAAACAATTACAATTCAAGAAGAGAAAGTAACATTTAGGTTATCCAAATCAGTCCAAAACAACGCCAAAGTATATATCCTGCCATACAAGTCCGAAGGAAGGAACTACGTCTAAAATGGATCTCGTATGCTAAAGTTACGCCAGTTAAAATAATTAAATTTAAATGAAAATAAAATAAAGAAAGAAAACCTAACTGACCTATCATAGATGGCCATGTCAACGTGGACTGTTTCCTAAAGGTCACACACCCGCTTATCACATGTGTTGCACGTGGCTACCTTTCTAAATCACCCGTTTGAACCCAATATGGAGCCACCCCCTTCAAAATACAATCTCCACCACCACACACGCCCTGTAACCATCGCTTTACCTCGATTTGACTAGCACCCAAGAACCTACCTTCCCCTGAATCCCAACCTTTGATGATCCACTACACCATATTAGCGAACTTGACACACAAGGATGCGAGTATACAATTCAGCTAATAGCCGTATCAAATTTGATAATGCTCAGATCCGTATCAAACAACAGTTTGTGACCCGCACCACGCCAAGCACCCCAAATCTGACCGTCCATCGCGAATGCTCCGGATTGGTTAATTTGATTCGATTGTTGGCCGTTTCAAATTCGTGCCTTTTTTATGTAAAACTTTTGGCCGAAAAATCACACCCATCCCTCCAAATTTTTAATCCTTTCAGGTTCTCTCCCTCCCTTTTTTTATTTCCCTCGTCAGTTATTGTATCCCATGCCCTATTTCCATTTCTGAAAATCGCCCCCAAAAATTATAGAAATCCGATAGTTGTCTGCTCAAATCTGCTTCTTTGTCACTGTCTGCAAATCGTGCGTCTCTATTGCTGGTAAAATATTGGTTTGATTCGGTTTCTAGTAATCGATATTTTTTACGCTATTGTTTCAGTTTATGCTCAACATGTCGTAGGCCAGAGAGTTGTTTATTGGTTTTTACCTAAGGGCGGTTACAAAGCAAGGTTAAATGTTGAAGAAAGTTAGGTTTTCACAGATGGCCATATTACACCATGGTTAGTGCACACGTTATTTGATTTATTTCCTTGTATTAGCTAGTCATGATACTAGATATATAGAATATGGACCTTGAATTTTATTTGTTAAACTGCCATACTCATTCCAGTAAATAAAACTAGTTTTTGGTTAACTAGTTAATTCATGTGATGAACAATACACAAGAATTAGCTAGTTTTATTTACTTTTCATGCACCGGACTTAGACAAATGTATTGAAACTAACTTGCTAAGGCCTGAAAATGTATTGACCTAGAAAAATGTACTGAACCTAGCTAGAAAACTAGGCTCGCTAAGGCCTGAAAATTCCTCTGATTTTTTAATGGAGAAAGATACGGGCATGTGTGAAGGGGGTATGCCATTTGTGATCTAGTGATAGATGAAAAAGAACCAACTTGCTATTGAAAACATCCAATGATTGATGCGATTTGTAAGTTGTAACAATTTTTGAATTTATAGGCGGGCAACAAGTCATTCAGTATAGACAAAAAGTGGATAAGTGAATCTAATCAAAGATCTCCATACTATATTGATGGGGTGAACATGTTTATTAGTTTTGTTAAAGAAAATTGTAATGACCCGCATTTTTCAACAATATATAATTTAATTATTTAATTATATAAATAGTGATATAGTGAATTAAATGGTGATTTAATTAAATAAGAGTAAATATTTAATTAAAATAATAAATTAAATAATATATTTAATTCTGAAATAATCAGAAATAGCGAATTGACAATATGATGTGAACCGGGCAATTCAAATTATTTAATTCAGCATAGAATTTGAATTAGAATAACGAATATATTTAAATAACATCAGTTTGAACGTATAATTATATTATAATTAAAATCGAGCTCGAAATGGCGCGGCAGTTCGCTATTTGGCGATTTGAACTTCAACTAGATATACAAGGTCCGTTTTAAATCGGATTTCTATGAAACAAGAAACGTTAGGAGCTGGCGGAGTATATCTTTCTAGTGGAAGAGAAAAATCGGGACTTCGTCGTGTAGATTTTGATTTATGTCCAAATCAAATATTCAGAAAAACAGCGGTATATTCGTTTGTGGCCATAACGGTTATTTAAAAATATTTTAATATCGGGTTCGAATTTAGACAAGGTTCTTTTGAGACATAGTGATCATTTAATTTTTAGAATTTTACTGTAATTTTTAATTAATTAAATACGCAACTCTTTATTTGGAGTATTTTGCACCCTTAATCGATATTTTGGGTTTCACAATATGAGTCAACCTACCGATATTATTATATCTTTGGGATCGTGGCACATCACTGAGCATGATCGTGTTTTTATTTTTGTCCGTAACAGCATGCATTGATATATATATATATATATATACAGAGTCACACGTGAGCATTTGTTTGTATACAAACATGTTTAGAAATAAACTAAAATTCAAATATAATAATATAACCTATGGACACAGATAGCTACTTTTTCTCGAATACTTCATGCCTAAGTAATTAGAAATGAATGGCGCATGGCATCACCGAGTGGATCACAGATCTATATCTTGAAAGTAAATAGCTATGTCTTTTCTCATCTCGTATATTTTATGTAGATTAATATAGTACGGTGGTTTCTATTACTGGCCATTAAGGACTCCACGTCCATATAAATTGGTTCCAATTCATTTCCTTTGGTTCGACAGAAGCAAAACGTGGAACTTCGTTCTCCAAGAAATCTTCAAACAAATATCTAACCTTATCCTATATAATAACTTAACACCATCCCTTAACCTAATCTCATTTCCTCAGTTCAAACATTTTCCGCCGTCACTCACTCGTTCCTTCATCAACAGTAAAACCGAAGCTTTCAAAATTCATAGAAAATGGAAATCAAATCCATTAAATTCTTATACAAACATCGATTTTGCGAACTGAAGAGTGCGGTGGTGCTTACAACATTGATTTGATTTCGTGTGAGGCATTTAGGGTTCGATGGTTTGCTGTGGACTTGCGGTGGAGCCTGGAACTGCCTTCGACGTCATGGGCTCGAGTTTAAAAGGGGGGTGTCTGTTGGAAAGAGGAGGAGGTGCCGCGTTGTTTGGTGGTGTCGGGGCCGACGTACGGTGACTGAGGGGATAGCAACGACGGGTCAACGCGAGGTCAAAATGGGTTATAGGGATGCAGAGAGGATGCCATTCGATTGGAAGAGAAGATTACTTTGTGGGTTTCGAATAAGGTTGGGCTGGAATAATATTTGAAAGTCCCAAGAAGTTATTTATTTCAAGTTTAAATTAAATAATTTAAAGTATTTACTTGTTAACACGATATCTCTCTCATACGTCATCATTTTTTCAAACCGTTTGTCGCGTTGGGATCATATGGACGGACACTACCCAATGGAACTGACTAGAAGTCCATCGAAGCTCGTTACAATTTATAGCAAAATAATTTGTCTATCTGAGTCAAGCGATGGTTATCGTTATTAACGATGATCGTCCAATGTGAGTAAATCTCACTAACTCTGAACAGTTTATAATTTCATGTTGTATTTTTAGAACTGTTAAATATTGGCTGATTGACTGTGTGTTGACTGTTTGATTGAACTGCTACTCAGTTAGTTGAATTTCTATATTGATTCTGTTTAACAGAATACATCATATGGAACTGAAAGTGATGTTGATTTTATTGTGTAACATCTGTGGATGCAGGGAAACAGGTTGGAGGAATCCGACTGGATTCCTCAACAGCTATTTTATTATTTTCATATATTGTGATATATGACGTGGTTTATAATCTGTTGTTGATTTTATGTGTATGGACGATATTTGACATCATGACTTGATATGTTAAACACCATAACATACCGGAATGTGGAAAAGGGGAATTTTCAAATGGTATTTGAAAATAAATTATTTATAAAATCAAAAGGGTTTTATAAATGAAATGTTTATAAATAGAAATTTTATAGGTGAAATTATATAGAAAGGGGAAATCTTTATAAATGAAATATTCATAAAGAAAAGGGAATATTTATAAAATCATAAGATTTTATAAATAAGATATTTATTGGTTAAATAAATAGGAGATGTTAAACGAGATACTTATTTGTTAAGTAAATAAGTTATAAAAGAGATATTGACTTAGGAAACAAAATAAGTTATTAAAAGGGTTTTTATTTGTTAAATGAATGGAATAAGATAAAAGGAATATTTATTTAGGAAACAAACAAGATATTATATAGGAAATATTTGCAACACATTTGCAAATAGAGTTGAAAGGGGAATATTTGCAAACCATTTGCAAATAGAATTTAAAAGGGTAATATTTGTAAACCATTTACAAATAAATATTTAAAAAGGAAATATGGGTAAAGGCATTTAGGAACAAATAGATTATAAAGGAAATATTTGTCTTTGGATAAATAGATATATAAGTCTGAACTTATATATGAAGAAGTAAACAGATAAAAGGAGCTGATTGATTTATAAATGATATTTATAAATTAAGTTAAATATTTATCATTTGGATAAATAGAATATATAAGTCAGGACTTATATAAAGAAGTAAGAATCGATTTCAACATCGATGTTTGAAACTGAATAAGGACAAAGAGTTAATCAGTTAGGGTTAACCAGTTAGGTTAAACCGTAGAGTTAAACCAGTTAGAGTTAAACCAGTTAGAGTTAACCAGTTAGAGTTAAATAGTTAGAGTTAAACAGTTAGAGTTATTAGGTTGGAGTTATTCAAATAAGAGTTATAGGGTTGGAGTTATTCAAATAAGAGTTATAGGGTTAAAGTTATTCAAATAAGAGTTATAGATTAGAGATAACCGAATAGGAGCAAATAAATTAGTTGTCGTTATATTATTCGAGTTAGGAAATAAAAGTCATATCAAAGATAATGTATTTCGGATGCAGGAGATTATAACACCATTGTTATAATCACATAAACTTGTAAAAGAAGGGGGTTCATAAATAGAAATCCGAGGGTTTGTAAGGAGGTGTTAAAAGGTTAAAAGATGAACTTACCCTATTTCGAGGTTTGAAATGTTGTTCAGTTAAGGTCTAAGAGGTAGTTATACCCCAACTTGATTGACTTCGTTTTTAATTTAGAAATGGTTAAGGTTCGAGAGTGAAAGTGGTTAAGTGATTTTAGTAAATAAGTATAGTGGTTTGAGTTGTCGTCGCGATGTTGATTTAACCATCTGTCTAAATCCAAGTAAAGCAGATTTGGAAATGCTTTCCAAATAGAATCAAAAACGTAATCAAATATTGAAATTGGAAACGTGAATTAGAAAAGGAAGTGTTCATGTATAAGGAATTAAGAAATTGAGTTAAGATAAATCAGAATTTGACTGGAGACTTGTTAAGTTGAATGGTTTCCTAAGTGTCTATCTGATGTTGGTTTCGACCTTCGGGACTGGTACTTAGGGAATTGTTCTTATACTAGTTTACAATCAGAGACTGATAGTTGTAGAAGAATAGTGATACGTAAATAAGTTATGGAAACGTTTTCCAGTTTTAACGTATATTTTCTAAACATAGAAAATAATGAACATATGAATATATATATATAGATATATATATATATATATGATTGATGATCGATTTGATAGAATTTCCATCTGAAAATAATATCGTTGTTTGCACACGTATTTTTCTTTGATAGTTAACTCACCGACTATCGAAGTTTTTGACCATTTTAACGTTGTTAATATGGAAAGGCCGGTTGGATTATTATCCAAAGAACCACTCTGTATTGGCATAAGCGTTGCGAATCATATATGCCAAAGATAATTGAAGACGGAGTAAAGTGCAAGGGCTATTGTATAAGTCTTAGATAACAGTGCCTAAGATGGATGTACTGAATAGGGCCTTCAGTTCATCCTGTTCCTGGATGACTTGTATGGATGAATGACTTGTATGGATGAATGTCTGACAGAGTATTTCCAGAAAGGTCACGTACATTGATTTCTTCAACCGTACCAAGAGTGGAAGCGGAGAAGGAAACTTCTTTAGCTAACACGTAATGTACTGTTGTAGACGTCAATTAGTGATTTTCGATGGATCTGACAATGTGGCATTCGAAGTGAATCTGATGTGATGATAAAGCGTAACCTCAAGCCTCATCAACCGGGAAATGACAAAAATCGGGCAGGCAGCATGGCCATGTAGGTTGCACCTATTAGGGTGTATAATCACCTAATCTAGAGTTTCATTTACTTCTAAAAATCTATTGTTGATGCTGTCCCATTCGGGAAACGGTTACTGATCCCAACCGTTGGTGATATACATTCGATACACTCAAGCGAAATGAGTGGTCGGTCATGTGTGGCCGATTTGAAAGATGTTCTTGTTGAACCCAGTGTATTCATTTCTAGAGATACACTAGCGAAAGGTGGTTCCATACCTTGTCATAGTTGGAAATCCATTACCCAATACGTGCTTGCGGTTTTGATTGTATACTATATATGTAGAACGTGAGATGAAAGCGTTTCTGCTAGATGATTATTATATTGTGGTTGATAGACATTATTATAATATCAAAAGGTTTTTGATATAAAGATATTTTGGATTCTCATAAGGGAAAAACCCGTTCCGTTATACGGCGTGGTCTTATGAGATATCGTTTACTTGTTCGAACTGTTTTAAACTGTTTTACTCATACCAGTCCCATGACTGACCCGGAGTTTATTTTGTTTTGTTTTCCCTAAACTCTTGGGTGCCAAATTTTGTACGGGCAATCAAGTAGTCGGGATTTACAGATACCTAAAGAGCTGGAGCAGGAGGCTTCAGGATTTCATATTGCTATTGTTTATTTCCGCTGTGTTGTAAGTGTTGTACTTTGATAATGATATATATTCAAGTACAAATGTATATTTCAAGTTATGTTATATATATTATATGTTATTCGTTCCGCTGTGAGGTACGTATTACTCTGATGTTGTGTTCTTCTTCTTCTATTCTACGTTTCTATCTTATCTATTCTCACCCTCTAACTTCTTTCATTAACTATTCTGTTATTTTCGATCCTTGGATGTTCGATATGTGTTGTATATCAGATAACCAAGATCGACATTTTTCCGGGTCGTTATAGTTTGGTATCAGAGCTTAAGTTAAGTGAATTACCTTGGATCTGCGGCGTGACTCAGTAGAGAGAGGGTTAGTAATACCCTAGATTGAGTTGAGTGTATATATATGAGTGAACGTATTTTTTATTGATATAAAAATTTATTTTATATTGTGAAGATTTATTGGTTGAGTCGTTTATGAGTTCTGGTCGATCAGTTTGATCCACTGTATCGGTAGGAGTTTCTAAACACTCGAATACGATGGGTCGGCACGATATGTTTTGAAAAGAGGGTAAATGAAAATAATTTTGCCTAAAGTATATTTTGATATGTATTGGATATATTGGTTATTATTATAATCAAGTAAGATTATAAATAGTGAAATGGTTATGTAAATAACCAATCAGAATTCATATAAGTGAAATATATGAATTCAAATTGAATTAAATCTGAATTTAAAATCAGAATTGAAATTAAAACCCTGGAAATTTGGAACAGAGTTTGTAAATAGACTTGGATTAAATATATGTATATTTTAAGATCCTGGGAGATTTTAAATTGTATTTGAAGCATTTGTGAATGATATTTTGAACTGATTTCAAAATAAAAGTGTTTAAGAATGATTTTGAAAGTGATATAGTATTGAACTCACTTCAAAAGCTGGAAATAGATTCCGATGATGATCATGACATCATCGGTGTTCAATTTCGAGTCGTAGGTGACGGATTACTACCGAAAAGATTTTGTTTTTGAATTGTTTTGAGAGAAACAAGCTGTTGGAAATCCAAAAAGAAATGTTTGGTTTTAGAAAAGCAAAGCTGTTCAAAATCCCTGGGGAAGATTGTTTGAATTAAAAGCAAATTAAATAGAAATTTGTGAAAGAAAATTCAAAATTGAAATAAGTCAGTTAAGTGGTAACTGAAATTGAATTAGAATGATAGAGACAAATTGGATTTGTGAGATTCGAATTTGAAGTATAATTTGATAATCAAGTTAAGAATTTGGAATCGAGAATGAAACTCGAGTTTGAAATGATATTTGGCTTGGATAAGCAATGGTTGTGTTGAGGATAGATTGATTAGAGTTTGATTTGATTAATATTGGTATATGCTGAGTTGATAGCATATGGAAGTGATAGAGTTGGTATGCCCGACAAAAAGGTACCAGTTTATATTATATATAAGCATGAGATTTTGATGAGCCGAATTAGCAAGCCGCTTAGCTGTTTGATTTTCTTTTGGGTTGGAGATGGCCCAGAGAGGCGAGTTGGAGTTTGGCTTATTGACCAGTACAAAGGAGGTGCTGGTGAAATTTTTCAAAAAGTTAAGGTGTTAGAAAATTTTCAGGATTTTTGAAAATTTTCGTTGTTAAAAATTAATTAATAATTAAATTGAAATTAAATTGGTTCAGTTGAAACTGAAATTAAGAAGTGAACAAATAAGTTCTAACTGGTCGATAGGGTTTGTTTTCTACCTTAGCAATTTCAAGGAAGAAATTTTTTTAAGTAGGGAAGAATGTAATGACCTGCATTTTGCAGCGATATATAATTAATTTATTTAATTATATAAATAGTGATATAGTGAATTAAATGGTGGTTTAATTAAATAAGAGTGAATATTTAATTAAAATAATAAATTAAATAATATATTTAATTCTGAAATAATCAGAAATAGTGAATTGACAATATGATGTGAACTGGGCAATTCAAATTATTTAATTCAGCTTAGAATTTGAATTAGAATAATGAATATATTTAAATAACATCAGTTTGAATGTATAATTATATTATAATTAAAATCGAGCTCGAAATGGCGCGGCAGTTCGCTATTTGGCGATTTGAACTTCAACTAGATATACAGGGTCCGTTTTAAATCGGATTTCTGTGAAACAAGAAACGTTAGGAGCTGGTGGAGTATATCTTTCTAGGGGAAGAGAAAAATCGGGATTTCGTCGTGTAGATTTTGATTTATGTCCAAATCAAATATTCAGAAAAACAGTGGTATATTCGTTGGTGGCCATAACGGTTATTTAAAAATATTTGAATATCGGGTTCGAATTTAGACAAGGTTCTTTTGAGACATAGTGATAATTTAATTTTTAGAATTTTACTGTAATTTTTAAATAATTAAATACACAACTCTTTATTTGGAGTATTTTGCACCCTTAATCAATATTTTGGGGTTTCACAATATGAGTCAACCTACCGATATTATTATATCTTTGGGATCGTGGCACATCACTGAGCACGATCGTGTTTTTATTTTTGTCCGTAACAGCATGCGTTGATATATATATATATATAGAGAGAGAGAGAGAGAGAGTCACACGTGAGCATTTGTTTGTATACAAACATGTTTAGAAATAAACTAAAATTCAAATATAATAATATAACATATGGACACAGATAGCTACTTTTTCTCGAATACTTCATGCCTAAGTAATTAGAAATGAAAGGCGCATGGCATCACCGAGTGGAACACAGATCTATATCTTGAAAGTAAATAGCTATGTCTTTTCTCGTCTCGTATATTTTATGTAGATTAATATAGTACGGTGGTTTCTATTACTGGCCATTAAGGACTCCATGTCCATATAAATTGGTTCCAATTCATTTCCTTTGGTTCGACAGAAGCAAAACGTGGAACTTCCTTCTCCAAGAAATCTTCAAACAAATATCTAACCTTATCCTATATAATAACTTAACACCATCCCTTAACCTAATCTCATTTCCTTAGTTCAAACATTTTCCGTCGTCACTCACTCGTTCCCTCTTCAACAGTAAAACCGAAGCTTTCAAAATTCATAGAAAATGGAAATTAAATCCATTAAATTCTTATACAAACATCGATTTTGCGAACTGAAGAGTGCGGTGGTGCTTACAACGTTGATTTGAGTTTGTGTGAGGCATTTAGGGTTCGATGGTTTACTGTGGACTTGCGGTGGAGCCTGGATCCGCCTTCGACATCATGGGCTCGAGTTTAAAAGGGGGGGTGTCCGTTGGAAAGAGGAGGAGGTGCCACGTTGTTTGGTGGTGTCGGGGCCGATGTACGGTGACTGAGGGGATAGCAACGGCGGGTCAACGCGAGGTCAAAATGGGTTATAATGATGCGGAGAGGATGCCGTTCGATTGGAAGAGAAGATTACTTCGTGGGTTTCGAATAAGGTTGGGCTGGAATAATATTTGAAAGGCCCAAGAAGTTATTTATTTCAAGTTTAAATTAATTAATTTAAAGTATTTATTTGTTAACATGATATCTCTCTCATACGTCATCAGTTTTACAAACCGTTTGTCGCGTTGGGATCGTATGGACGGACACTACCCAATGGAATTGACTAGAAGTCCATCGGAGCTCGTTACAATTTATAGCAAAATAAATTGTCCATCTGAGTTAAGCGATGGTTATCGTTATTAACGATGATCGTCTAATGCGAGTAAATCTCACTAACTTTGTACGGTTTATAATTTCATGTTGTATTTTTAGAACTGTTAAATATTGGCTGATTGACTGTGTGTTGACTGTTTGATTGAACTGCTAGTCAGTTAGTTGAATTTCTATATTGATTCTGTTTAACAGAATATATCATATGGAACTGAAAGTGATGTTGATTTTATTGTGTAACATCTGTGGATGTAGGGAAACAGGTTGGAGGAATCTGACTGGATTCCTCAACGGATATTTTATTATTTTCATATATTATGATATATGACGTGGTTTATAATCTGTTGTTGACTTTATGTGTATGGACGATATTTGACATCATGTCTTGATATGTTAAACACCATAACATACCGGAATGTGGAAAAGGGGAATTTTCAAATGGTATTTGAAAATAAATTATTTATAAAATCAAAAGGGTTTTATAAATGAAATATTTATAAATGAAATGTTTATAAATAGAAATCTTTATAGGTGAAATTATATAGAAAGGGGAAATCTTTATAAATGAAATATTTATAAAGAAAAGGGAATATTTATAAAATCATAAGATTTTATAAATAAGATATTTATTGGTTAAATAAATAGGAGATGTTAAACGAGATACTTATTTGTTAAGTAAATAAGTTATAAAAGAGATATTGACTTAGGAAACATAATAAGTTATTAAAAGGGTTTTTATTTGTTAAATGAATAGAATAAGATAAAAGGAATATTTATTTAGGAAACAAATAAGATATTATATAAGAAATATTTGCAACACATTTGCAAATAGAGTTGAAAAGGGAATATTTGCAAACCATTTGCAAATAGAATTTAAAAGGGTAGTATTTGTAAACCATTTACAAATAAAGATTTTAAAAGGAAATATGGGTAAAGGCATTTAGAAACAAATAGATTATGAAGGAAATATTTATCTTTGGATAAATAGATATATATAAGTCTGAACTTATATATGAAGAAGTAAACAGATAAAAGCAGCAGATTGATTTATAAATGATATTTATAAATTAAGTTAAATATTTATCATTTGGATAAATAGAATATATAAGTCAGGACCCATATAAAGAAGTAAGAATCGATTTCAACATCGATGTTTGAAACTGAATAAGGACAAAGAGTTAATCAGTTAGGGTTAACCAGTTAGGTTAAACCGTAGAGTTAAACCAGCTAGAGTTAAACTAGTTAGAGTTAACCAGTTAGAGTTAAACAGTTAGAGTTAAACAGTTAGAGTTATTAGGTTGGAGTTATTCAAATAAGAGTTATTAGGTTGGAGTTATTCAAATAAGAGTTATAGATTAGAGTTAACCGAATAGGAGTAAATAAATTAGTTGTCGTTATATTATTCGAGTTAGGAAATAAAAGTCATATTAAAGATAATATATTTCGGACGCAGGAGATTATAACACCATTGTTATAATCACGTAAACTTGTAAAAGAAGGTTGTTCGTAAATAGAAATCCGAGGGTTCGTAAGGAAGTGTTAATGGGTTAAAAGATGAAATTACCCTATTTCTAGATTTGAAATGTTGTTTAGTTAAGGTCTGAGAGGTAGTTATACCCCAACTTGATTGACTTCGTTTTTAATTTAGAAATGGTTAAGGTTCGAGAGTGAAAGTGGTTAAGTGATTTTAGTAAATAAGTATAGTGGTTTGAGTTGTCATCGCGATGTTGATTTAACCATCTGTTTAAATCCAAGTAAAGAAGAATTGGAAATGCTTTCCAAATAGAATCAGAAACGTAATCAAATATTGAAATTGGAAACATGAATTAGAAAAGGAAGTGTTCATGTAGAAGGAATTAAGAAATGGAGTTAAGCTAAATCAGAATTTGACTGGAGACTTGTTAAGTTGAATGGTTTCCTAAGTGTCTATCTGATGTTGGTTTCGACCTTCGGGATTGGTACTTATGGAATTGTTCTTATACTAGTTTACAATCAGAGACTGATAGTTGTAGAAGAATAGTGATACGTAAATAAGTTATGGAAATGTTTTCCAGTGTTAACGTATATTTTCTAAACATAGAAAATAAGGAACATATGAATATATATATATATATATATATATATATATGATTGATATGATAGAATTTCCATCTGGAAATAATATCGTTGTTTGCACATGTATTTTTCTTTGAAAATTAACTCACCAACTATCGAAGTTTTTGACCATTTTAACGTTGTTAATATGGAAAGACCGATTAGATTATTATCCAAGGAACCACTCTGTATTGGCATAAGCGTTGCGAATCATATATGCCAAAGATAATTGAAGACGGAGTAAAGTGCTAGGGCTATTGTATAAGTCTTAAATAACAGTTGCTAAGATGGATGTACTGAATAGTGCCTTCGGTTCATCATATTCCTGGATGACTTGTATGGATGAATGTCTGACAGAGTATTTCCAGAAAGGTCACGTACATTGAATTTCTTCAACCGTACCAAGAGTTGAAGCGGAGAAGGAAACTTCTTTAGCTAACACGTAATGTACTGTTGTAGACGTCAATTAGTGATTTTCGATGGATCTGACAATGTGGCATTCGAAGTGAATCATGATGTGGTGATAAAGTGTAACCTCAAGCCTCATCAACTGGGAAATGACAAAAATCGGGAAGGCAGCATGGCTATTTAGGTCGCACGTATTAGGGTGTATAGTCACCTGATCTAGAGTTTCATTTACTTCTAAAATCTATTGTTGATGTTGTCCCATTCGGGAAACGGTTGCTGATCCCAACCGTTGGTGATATACATTCGATACACTCAAGCGAAATGAGTGGTCGGTCATGTGTGGTCGGGTTGCAAGATGTTCTTGTTGAACCCAGTGTATTCCTTTCTAGAGATACACTAGCGAAAGGTGGTTCCATACCTTGTCATAGTTGGAAATCCATTACCCAATACGTGCTTGCGGTTTTGATTGTATACTATATATGTAGAACGTGAGATGAAAACATTTCTGCTAGATGATTATTATATTGTGGTTGATAGACATTATTATAATATCAAAAGGTTTTTGATATAAAGATATTTTGGATTCTCATAAGGGAAAAACCCATTCCGTTATACGGCGTGGTCTTATGAGATATCGTTTACTTGTTTGAACTGTTTTACTCATACCAGTCTCATGACTGACCCGGAGTTTATTTTGTTTTGTTTTCCCTAAACTCTTGGGTGCCCAATTTTGTACGGGCAGTCAAGTAGTCGGGATTTACAAATACTTGAAGAGCTAGAGCAGGAGGCTTCAGGATTTCATATAGCTATTGTTTATTTCCGCTGTATTGCAAGTGTTGTACTTTGATAATGATATGTATTCAAGTACAAATGTATATTTCAAGTTATGTTATATATATTATATGTTATTCGTTCCGCTGTGAGGTTCGTATTACTCTGATGTTGTGTTCTTCTTCTTCTTCTATTCTACGTTTCTATCTTATCTATTCTCACCCTCTAACTTCTTTCATTAACTATTCGGTTATTTTCGATCCTTGGATGTTCAATATGTGTTGTATATCGGATAACCAAGATCGACATTTTTCCGGGTCGTTACAAAAATGATGGTAAGAAACGAGTGTATTTATGCCCTTGCAATCGGTGCCAAAATATAAAGACATTCAAATTAGATGTAATTCATTTTCATTTGTGTAGATGGGGTTTTATCCAATCATATAGCGAGTGGTATTTTCATGGGGAAAAAGGGGTGGAGATAGGAAAACAACAACCAATTAGTAATGCCACAAGCACTGACGAGGCTTAACATATCGTGATGGAAGATCTAGTCAATGATGCAAATAGATTCATGATTTTCAACCTGAAAATCCATTGTTGGACCATGTTAATGTTGGAGAGCAGTGTACGGATGATGGCATTTAGCAGGCCAATGAAAGTAAGAAGTATACACCACTTTGTGAAAGTACAAAAGAGCCACTGTATCCTTCATGTCCAAAAGGGATAATGAAGCTGTATGCCATTGTGAAACTGAATAGACTGAAGACCCAATACAACTTCTCAGATAATGGTGTGACTGCAGTACTCAAACTAATGAAGGAGTTACTCCTCGAAGGTAACATGCTGCCGACAAAATACCACGACGTGAAGAAGTTCATTAAGCAAGTTGGGATGAATTACAAAACTTATGATGCATGCATCAATGATTGCATGTTGTACTAGAAAGATGATGCGAATAGAATTTCTTGTACAAATTGCAATAAACCAAGATATAGGACATCTTTTAACGACGAGAGAAAAGGAACCAAAGTAGCTTGAAAGACATTAAGACATTTTCCATTAATTTCTAGATTGAAGAGATTGTATACTGTACCATGGATAGCAGATGCAATGACCTGGCATTGTTGTGCCAAGTCTGATCCAAATGTAATGCGTCATCCATGTGACGCTTCTCAATGGAAAGCCGTGGATTTTTTTGACAAAACATTCGCAGTCGAGCCACAAAATGTCATACTTGGAATAGCAACGAATGGTTTCTATCCGAATGCTTCTCTTACTAACCCTTACAGTTGTTGGTCGGTAATTGTAGTATCGTATAATCTTCCTCCGTCTATGTGCATGAAACAGGAGTTTTCAATGTTAACACTGTTGATTTCTGGGCCTAAACAACTGAGGAAGGATATTAATGTTTATTTAGATCCGTTGGTAGATGAGTTAAAGCAGTTATGGGAAGGAGTTGTTACATATGATTCATCAAATAAATCCGAGTTTACAATGAGAGCTAGGGTGTTGTGGGCGATCCATGATCACCCTGCTCTTGGGACTTTATGGGATGTACAACCCATGGTAACTTTGCATGTCCCGTTTGTGGAGAAAACACTTGTTCTTATCATCTTCCTGAAAGTAAGAAAATGTGTTTTATGGGTCATTAAATGTATCTTCCTAACGGATACAGGTTTCGATACGACAAGACAAATTTCAACAATGAACTAGAACTTAGTCGTCCTAAAAGGCCATTGAATGGTTTTGAAGTTGAAAAGAGAGCAGCGAATGTCAAAATGAAAATCGGTAAACACAAAGAAGAAGTTGGTCGAAAAAGGAAAAAGTCGGTCGCTGATGAAGGTGACAATGTTTCTGCTTGGTATAGGAGGTCTATCTTTTTTATTTACCATATTGTAAAGCAAATATGATTCGACAAAATATTGATGTTATGCATACGGAGAAGAATGCCACAGAGCATCTCATCAGCACCATTATGGACCAGGTATCTTTAGACGTTGGAGCAGGTATATATAATTTTACACTTGACTCTTGGTTTACTTATGAAATAAGAATTCCATGACACCTGTACTTGCATTAGTTTCATGAACTCTCTTTAGTGGCATACACATGCATACGTGAGACATGATATGCACACAGGAACACAAAGCCACGATACTGACCTGACCAGACCTTAACTGCCATGACGTAAGCAATAATACATCGGATTGTTCACTCCGAATATCGTGGCTTTGTGTTCCATTTTTGTTACTATGAAAATAATCTGAATTTTATTTGTTAATGTTCTACAAATTGATTGATCCTCTGATAATTCATGTGTTTACATCTATGGTTCATGAGGAATCGTTTCATATTGTTTGCCTTGATCATGTTGCCCTTGACTATTTGCCCATGTATTTGTTACAACACCAAACAAGCGACAACAAAATGTCCTTTGTTGGGCATATGGAAGGTCATAATACCAATCAAGCAACAACTCGAAACAATTTCATAAACAACAAATACATGGGCAAATAGGTCAACATGATCAAATACATGTATAACTTGTTATACATGTATTTGATCATGTTGACCTATTTGCCCATGTATTTGTTGTCTATGGAATTGTTTCATGTTGTCGTTTGTTTGGTGTTGTGACCTTCCATATGCCTATTTCTACTTCCTGAACCTGAAATTTGTTGTGACCTTCCATGTAGTCGATCGAAAGTCGGTGGATACCCTGAAAGTAGCAATATATTTGTCAACTATAGTCTATGACTTATCGATGAGTCGACAAACTGGACGTCTGTCGACTCGATTACTGCCATAATAACGATGATGCCCTTAAACTTGCACATGTATATGAATATTTTCCCATGTATCTTTGCCGCCATTACTGACCTCTATGATGCAGCGCCTATTTTCCTACATGCCATGTATTTGTTACACTTAAACTGTGCACATGGTTCGTGCATGCACACTTCAACATTTAACATCTAGCTTATGCTTATCAATGCATGTTTTGAAACATATAAATTTTGTACATTCAATATCAGCATTTTCTCATCACTGCATTAATTTACAGCAACGTGGACTACACAGCATGATCAACATGCTCAAGTCCGATCCTGCAATTTTACCACATATGTTTTTTCTTCAAATAAATTTGCTACTTTTAATAACCAGCTCAGTTTTATTAGACTTTGTAATTAGATGAAACATTTGTGATAGTTTCCATTTAATAATTGTATGACACTCTATAAATTGTATTACGAAAATTCTTGTTATGCTTTGTGTATAATTTTTGTTATGCTTTGTATAAATTGTGATATGGATTGTGTTATAGAAAATATGTGTTGTAGTTTCTGTTTATATATTATGTATATATATATATATAGGAGTGTTCAATGGCACCCCAAATAGTGTAGCACCTCTTTAGCCCCCCTGATTTCCACCATATATTCTCGTTTCTCTTTCCTTCCACTAATTCTCTCTCCCTCCAATAACTTATTTAACTATAAATACTTAGCCACAAATGAGGTGGAAAAGGGAGGCCAAAAAAATGGGGTGCCATATAACCCTCCTCACACATATATATATATATATATATATATATATATATATATATATATATATATGCACACACAAATATATATATATAATAAGATACAGTTTAAGACCGTGTCTGCCTGACATCATAGATACGGTCAAAAACCATTTCTCAAATATAGTAAAGCAGCATCCGTCGTAAATTAGCCACGGCTTATATTCGTATCTAGTTGCCCTTTAGATACGACAATGTGTCGTTTCTTTTTTAACTTTTGATACAGCTACGTTGGCGTGTCAAATTTGAAGTTGGACACGGCCGATAACCGTATCTAATAATTAGACACGCCATTTTTTGATACGGCTTACAGGCGTGCCAAATCGCTATAGATACGGCCACTAGCACAGTCTAATCAACATATATGGTGTAGTGATCCATCCTCCAGCCAAAAAAAGCAAAAAACTAAATACACTAAAGTAGAGATTTCTCTCTCTTCTAGCGACCAATTTACACAACACAACCTCCATTCTCTCCATTTCTCATTTCTCTACACTTTTCCTTCAGATGTCATAAGATAGTTTTTTATGATGGAGACTGTGCAATCCAAAAGACAAAATTTGAATAGATTTGGTTTCTATCGATTTTCGAGCACACTAATGATATGATCCAAAAACGGAGAATAACTTTTATATTTAAATTTTGGACGAAAATTGATGGATTGAGAGGTGCAACGTGGATTATTGAATGTTAGGGTTTCACGGCGGTTAGGGTTAGGGTTTTGAGAATAAAATAGTATTATTCTGAACAATGTGCCCATATTTATAGTGGAAGATCCAAAATGGGCCAAATAGATCTCCGATTGATACATGCCAACTGGAGATCTAGATGTAAAATACCTTCTGAACATAATGTAGTATGTCTCGATGTAAAATTTGAATTTCTATAGAACCTTGACATTTTCCGAACATTTAGTTTCCACAATTGAAATTGACACGAATTTAGAGTTCAGACGACCAAACAATACATCCTATCTTTACGGAACTTGCCTACGTGCACTACCTTACCACTGTAGTTTCAGAAATATAAATTTCATCATAACCCGATATTGTGCCTTGGGATGACAATTTTCGCGCATATCAATATCAATTTTCATGAAACATCAAATTTCGATATATGGTGATCCTTATACTTGTTCTTCGCATAGCAAACCATCAAACTCTACTAAAGTGGTTTCAAGTGCTAATTCGATCTTATGTAAAAATATATATTTTGAACCCGTTAGATATTTAATGATTAGTATTTAAATATTATATCGTAAAAATAAAAGCTATCACAAATCTAAGGGCCAAACCAAAAGCAAGTTATTTTTTCATCCTGGAATTTTCTTTTAATAAGTTTCATCCTTATTTCTCTATTGTTAATTTTTTTTCTCCAAGTATAGAGTAGAGATTTCCACTCGTATGGTCAAAAAGTTTTTGCCTTTGATATATTTTCCATTCATCCATTTAGCATATAGTGATTTTCCTTTTGAAATTTTGCAAAAAAAAAATTGAAATTGCATGCTTCAGTTAAGACTTTAAAGCTTCTTAACCCAAATCCTCGTGTCCTGTTTGTTTTTGTCAATGTGTTTCAAGCAACTTTATGATGCTTTTCCCTACATATAAAGCTTGCGTACATTCTTTCTGTTTTTTCATTGCTTTTGTCAGAGTGCCGTAAGTTTGTAGTCAGTACATGATTATAACTACGACGATAACATGAAAGAGAAGTACTCAACAACCAATTAATAGAAATTTGCTTGACTACCTATCCAACCTGCTCTGTGCAATACTATATAGTTTGGCACCATCTATATCATTTTGTTGATTCATATAAAGAGAGATCCCCGAACATTTGAATGGAAGTTCATGTAACACCCTGTATTTTCTATGTTTATTAAAGTAAAATTAAAGAATACTTAATTTTAAAAGTGAGAATTAAGGGAAACGGGTTACGCCATTGCGTTCTTTTCAAAATTCTGCTTGAGATAGAGTCCGAGTTTGTGTGAATCGGACTCCGTATGAAGAAGTTATGGAGTTCAGAAGATTTCATGTTTAAACAGAAAATTTAATAATTAAATAAACAAAAGCAATTCGAATTTCAAAATCACGTGAATCAGCCGGGAGGGAAAATTCCCGCCCACAGGGGTTGACTCCCCCCAGAGGGTTGACATAGGTATCGACCCCCCTGTAGGGGTCGACCCCCTCGCCCAGATCCAAACAGTGACGAATTCTGACTTGTTGCTGAGTCACTACGCCATAGATGGCGATTTCTGGATAGCTCTATCTAGTCTGGATGGTTTTGATTGCTCATAGGTTTATATAATGGCTCACATAAATCTAAACTTCTATATAAACAACCCCAACCCTAAACCCTAAACCACACAATTTCATTCCAAGGAGCCGTCATGCTGTCCATGGTCAACCTAGCATAGCCACCATTCTTCTCCAACTAGGAAGCAAACTAGAAAGCAAGTTAGAAGCTATGAATCAAATCCAAATTAGAGAATCGATAGCCTACGTCAAGGGATTGCTTTTCAGTTTCAGAAAACAGATCCCAGAAAACAAGAATTTTCTTTTGTTTGTAAGTTCAGTTATCCTTTAGATGTGAACAATTAAAAGTCATGATTTGTAATAAAGCGAAACTAGAACTGTGCCTAGTTGTAAGATAATGGTGATGCTGATTCATGTCTATTCTTGTGACGATTCTATCATATATGCCTATGAGGCTATTGTGGTTTATTGGACTTATCATGTTGTATGCTAAATTGGTGATGAACCTATCATGTTATATATATATATATAAGTTTAGTGATTCTTTCATGTTATGTTACATACAAGTTTTTAGGCTGAGTCGTTTATGCCTATATGTTTAGATCTACATTCTCATATGTTTAGATCTATGTTAATTTGATGCAACTCAAATGCAAGTTCACATTTACATGCCTAATAGGATTTGTGTAATTCTATGTAAGTCCCCGTTCATATGCTTAAGATTCATGTTAATTGGATCCAAAATGCAAGTTCATTATTTTGTGCCAAATTTATAAGACACATGTTTAGTTAGATCCTTATTATTTTATGTTGTGGGAATGGTACATGCTCCTTTCTTTTCCCTTTTGTTTATAAGTTAGGCTAAGTTGCGAGCCTAATGTTCTATGTGAATTATGCGAACGTATAACGGGGGTAACGTTGGGAAAAACCTTAAATTTCATATTATTGGCATAGTTTGGCCCATAATCATATAAATGATTAGTGGCATAAAATGGTATAACTTATATACCTTAAAATTATGAACATGATTTAGAGGGTAAATGGGCATGACTTGAATGACAATAATTGTGGATAATTTACATATAAATATGAAGGGTAAATATGTAAATTAAGTAAAAGACGAATATGCCTAACCCGAGGTTAGATTGAGTTACGGTGTAAGACTGCCCGAAACCGCCGGCACATCCAGCAACCGTAACAATATAGATCTAATGTGAGAGGTTAGCGCATTAAGCCCAAAAGAACCCAAGGTTAGATTGAGTTGCGGTGTAAGATTGCTCGGAACCGACAGACACATCCAGCGACCGCAACAATACATACCTAATGTGAGTGGTTGGTGCTTTAATGAATGAATTAAAGCTAAGATAGGGATGGTAGGGTTAAGTTAATTAAGGAAACACTTAACCAATACAAAATGTTAACTAAACTGATGGGTGGGGTTAGGTTAATTTGAGAACACTTGACCATTTTAACATGTTGATTAGGAAACCCTAGTAACGGGGACCCATTTCAGCAGTAACCGACATAGATGTATCATGGTACCCTTAACTAGACAGGGTGGGGTACGATTACTGGGCTGATTATAAGCGGTCAAAACAACGACGGGTGGTGCGTCAGTGTAGGTACCGACAGAGTGCGGGCGTGCACGTACTCCGGAGTTGAAAAAGCAGGCACTGGGCATCAATAGTTATACACTGTGCATCTTGAAATGTGTCGGGTTGCCACTATAGGATTTGATACACCCCATGGTGGGACCATCACAGGTGTCTACAATCAAGCGGGGCCGAATGACACAAGTAGAAAACGTATACCAGTAGGAGCCGATCGATAAAGGGGATCATTTATCTTGAATACATGGTGCTAGTTGAAACACTTGTAAGTGGGTGTAGACAAATAGTAATGAGTGCGATAGCATATTCAGTTTTATTTTCTTATTTTTAGGGTGCTATCCTAGGTTCAGTTTATTCATGTCACGATCCTTTTTCCTGTTTCCATGCTAAATAATCACTGGACTTACCAGACTTATGTCTGACCCATTTTTCTTTCGTCTTCTTTTCTTCCGTTCCCCCAAGGTCCGCAGGGAGGGAATACTTCAGCTTAGTTCGGACCATTTCTAGCTTGAAGAGAGTAGATGTATTGCTTGGATTCTCTTTCCTTTAGCTATGGCTTTGGATACACTCTTATTGGGGATTTATGCTGCCTTATTGTTATTTTATGCTTCTTTATATTTTAATCAAGACAGAGATTTTGTTGTAATGATTTGGAAGTTGGTTTGATACAGTTGTTGTAATGTTTTGACTGAACCACGTACTTATGAAATAAATTTAGTTTTTCCGCTGTTTATATGTTTGTCTTGTAAATTATCTGTATCTTTTACCTAATGCTCCACCGAAGTTAAGGCATTCCCTTTGTGAGGGACCTTAGCGAAGGAGGGGTGTTTCAGTTCACTTCCTTTAAATTTTAATAAGAATCACCTTTATTTTGCTACATGCATTATTGAATATCACTTTACTCTTAAATTTATTATTTGGCATATCAATATATAATTTACGATTATCAAATATTTTTCTAATGATTTTGTCACTTTTAATGTACGCATCCAAAAATAATAAGTCATTTGCATATAATAAGTGACTATACATAAAGGTGTTCAATATATAGGTTTAATAATTTTATTCGACTATTCTAGTGCCATTTATAATGTAAAATATTCCACGAATATAGTGAATGTTAGACTAGTTTTTAGCTAGACAATCCTAACTCCCTAGATAATCAAGACCATGGAACGATAACTAATCTACATACCATAGTGAATGTATGAAAAGCAAAGAGCACACGCAATTTATAGTGCTTTAGAAATGTGCCTACGTCCACCGTGGGGCAATCTCCCGCTTATACTATTAGATTACAACACAGTTATATTTTGCTTTCTAGAATGTGGAGGACATAATTGAGTAATTGATTTGGTAGCTTCACTGCATAAAGAAGCCAAAAAGATACCCTTTTAAGTGTCCCAAATCATCTATTTATTAGTGTATACTGGCTCGGATCGGCCCGAAAACCAGAGAAAAACCAGGATTGTGCATACGACCGATCAACAAAATGTAGGATAGATCGCCCATTGTCCATTTATTGGAACAATATTGATTCAGAGGATTCAGACCGGTATCGATCCGAGTACGTGACAAGTGGATCGATACGACCCCATGCATGCATCCGTCTCCTTGAACCCCTTTGCATTGATCCAATGCTCTGTTTACTAACCGACTCGAAGTGTTGAGCTAACCCAATCCACCATCAGTATTAGGCTGATATGAACTAGGCATGATATCATGCCAATCCAAAAGCTAAGTCCACAAACATCCATGTTTATTCGATTTTGATGCATCTTTTAAGCTATTTTAGGCTTCTATTACTTTAAGTTATCTTCCAGGCTAAATTGCCATACTATCTGATCATCTCCCTGGGTTATCCTTCTTGATGGTTTAGTAATCCGAATATCCAAATCCAAATATTTATAAAAAGTTGGGCTAACACTTTTTCTCTAACACATATCTAGATGCAGAAGATGTATTTTGTACAATCCATAAATTCGAGGTCTAAAATCTAAAATTCGTAAATCGAAAACCATCAAAAATCCATCGTATAAAGCCAATATCTAGAGAATAAGCATCTGATAACCAAATCTGTGATCTCACTGGATCATTTATATAATTCATATCCATTTCAAATTCGAAGACCAATATTCAAATCTGAAACCTAAGATATTCATAACCAAATCGAAATTCGTAGCTGTTCTGAACTAAAATCCAAATCCATAGCCTCTTGAGGAAAGACCTACGTGGGTTTAATCCTTAAGTGCAAAATTCGATTAAATGATCTTACTTCCAAGACGGCCTGACTATTGCCAAGCATATTTTGTACTTGACGATTGATCAGATAGCTTTTCCAAGTCCTGATAAGGAAACTAGAACCTAACCAAGCATAATTTGTACTTGATCACCAATGGCTTATTAAAGTTAAATCCCAGCTTTCGACTCCACACTCCACAAGCATAATCAATACACGTGAAGTGATCTTATTAAAGTTCGGTAACCTAACTTTACTACAAATCCAAAAGGAAAACTAATGGTTTATTGCCATCTTAGAGTGTTCTTAGGAACCAAATCTTTTTTTTTTTTTTGCAAGGCAGACTTAGGAACCAAATCTTGATTGTATACACATGTAACTAGCTTAGCAATTTCTATTATAAATTTATGAAATGAAAAGGGAAGTTTCATAGGTTATAATCAACTAAAAGCATGCCTAGGGAATAAATCATAATCTCTTACATATGTAAGCCGATTTATACGTTCAAAATCCAAACTCGGATAATCCCACGCAAGTTAGGTACTAACTCGCTCCTATTCTGAATAGTCGACGACTGCTTTTGTTCTATTACTGCTATGTGTTCTAAACATACTGTGCTAGCTGCTGTCCATTTCTGACATGCTCCTCAATTATATACCTTAAATACCAACACTCATTTGTATCATGATCATCTATATCATGAAGCAAATAATGCATTCCTAAAGCCCCTTTCCCATTTTGTGAGTTTCCTTCTAGTCAGTTTCATGAACGGAAGATGATCTACAGTCTCCATGTAAATCCTTTCTAAGTTCTCATTCAAATCCATATATGAAGAGAATTTCAATTCTCTCGGTTGCCTATTCAAACAGCCAAATCCATCATCCTCCTTCAAATTTCCTTTAACCCTTCCGAAGTTGGACGATCCTCCATCCGTAACCATATTAACTTCCAAGGCCTCTCTTCGGCCCTTGCATCCTCCTGCTTGAGAAACTTATCAGCTTCCCAATAGAATTCACAAAGATTCTCAAGGGATCCATTTCTAGAGAAATCTTAAAATCAGAATGATTTGAAAATTCTGATACCACATCCATTAAAACCATATGCATATCTAGTCCTTCAGTTCTCTGTTTAACCGTAGTCAATGTCATGATGTTTTTGGGTCATGTAATATGGAACTGAAACCATTATATAAACCATTTAACAAGTTCTGCCCAATCGCTGATAGAATCATTTTCCCGGTGCCTAAACCATAAGGCAGTTATATCTGATAAAAAAGAGGCAAGCATTTTGACATTACCTCCTCTGGTGCCCCTTGCTACTTCCATATATCGCATATACTTCATAAGATGAATGGTCAAATCCTTTAGTCTATCATAAGCTTCCAACATTGGGAGTTTGAAGTCCAACATATTCCTAGAGTTCCTGACATTTGAAGTAAACAGACCTACGAATCGCACAGTCCAAATCCTATCTAGATAATCATCTTCTCAAAGCCCTTCGAATAATATTCTTTATCCTATTGTCGTTGTCAAAACATTGCCTCCAATCTTAATCAACAATACCCACATCCCAAGTATCATGTCCCTTAGAACTAGGGCATCCAGCCCAAACTGCTAGAATCATATCACTACCGACCTGAGGATGGGATCAGTGCCAAACCGAGCGCTTTGGATATGGTCCATCCCTGTCTTCTCTAAGCCAATGTCCTGAACTACAGGTGATTGATTTCCAGAACCAAGTTTCAAGTATGAGTTCTCGCAGTGTCCAAAGCCATTCCATTGCATCTCGAGAGGTTGTCCCAGTATGAAGCAGGTCAATACCAAATAGTTTAAGGGGCATTTCCCCTAGGTCAAATCTTTCTACTTCTATTCTACTAGGTCTGTCACCTGCATCTTCTTCCTAACCTCTCAGTCATCATACTTGTCCAATTTGGATGAGGAAGTTGGTCGTTATTTCCTCTTGCTTCCTTAACAAAGCCTCTTGGTGTTCTAGCCTAGATTCCAATTGTTTGTTCACTTCATCGATCTCTTTTCTCGTAAGATAAATAAAGGGGCTTCTTCCAGGCGAAGACTGCTGACTTCATTCCACTTGACCGTTCATTTTCTTTCTAGCCACTGACAATCCTGAGATATTCAACCCAATACAACGTGCCTCTCACCTGGCATGCCAAAATTTTTACAGACTATTTTTTAGTCAAACTATCCTAACAACCAAGATAATCCAGGCCATAGAACAATTAAAAATCCATGGATCACAATGAATGCAAAAAAAGTAAAGAGCGCATGATATTTATAGGGGATTGTTAAAGAGACTCCACATTTGGTTAAGGGGGGGATCAATTTTAATTTTGTGTATAATTATTATGGGGGTTAAAAATAAATAAGCTCCTCTTAAACATATTAATTAAAATTATGATATTAACCCCTATAATCCTCATTAATAAAATTCATAAAACCTAAATCTTAATTAATACTTACAATTCAACACTGCACGTAAAAATAAAAAGTTGATATAATAAATGTAATGGAGACACAAGAAAGTTTCATGGAAGAGAAGACATTGAATCAGGTAATTAATTGTAATTTCGTATTAAAATTGGTATGTTCAATTTAAATTAAATGCAGAAACAAAAATTTAGATCTAACGTTCTGCGTATTTTATATTGTTGTTTATTTTGTCAATGATTATTTTTCGCAATTGTTTTTTTATTTCTGAAAGCACGCTTTTGTATTTTGCGTTGAATTTAATACATTAGGCATTAACAAATGTGACGTGCCAGGGGCATTTAGGTCTCCTTTTCCTTTTCTTTTAAAATAATCTAGACCCCCCTTAACAAAAAAAATTAAGCTGGAGTCCCCTTAAAATTATCCCCCCCCCCTTAACCAAATGTGGAGTCCCTTTAACAATCCCCTATTTATAATGGTTTGACAACAGGCCTATGTTTATTATGCAGGTAATCTCCTATTTATACTGTTAAATTATAATGCAGTTCTGTTTTGGTTGCAAGAAAGTAAAAGGAAAGAAGTTGAGTAATTAATTAAGCAGAACCCCTACATAAAGAAGCCAAAAATATCCCATTTGAAAGTGTTCCAATTCATCTATTTATAGGTGTAGATTGGCTTGTCTTCGCTCGAAAATTTGAAGAAAAAACAAGATGATGCATATGACCAAGTTAGCAAAAAACGTAGGGCAGATCGCCTACAGTCCATGTATCAGACCAATTCGATCCAGGGTATTTGGATTGATATGGATCCACGAGGTTCGAATCAGTAATGATTCAAAGGGTTTGGATCGATACTGATTCAGGTCCATGACAAGTGGATTTATATGACCTTATGGATGCACCCATCTCCTTGAATCCCTTTGCAATGATCCAATGCTCTATTTCTAAACCAACTCAAAGTATTTGAGTGATCCAATCCATAATTAGTGTTAGGCCAGTTTGACCCGATGAGGACCAAGATGGTCGATCCGACTCAAGGCATTTACATCATGCCAATCTGAGAGCTATGTCTACAAACGTCCATGTTTATTAGATTTTGATGTTTCTTGCAAGAAATTTCAGACATTTGTAACTTCTAGTTATCATCCGTGCACTTGATTTCCGAATTATCCGACCATCTCTCCTGGCTATCTACCTTGACGGTTGAGTAATCCGAATATTCAAATCTAAGACATAACGATCTCATAAAATGAGGGTCTAATAGTGAACAAGTTAGGAGAATGGGGATTTCCTCGCCAAGTTCCTCTATTGATATGAATAAACCCATAAGGAAATATATTAATAACAATTGAATAAGTAACATTGTTAATGCATTCTTTGAATAAGCTACAAAACTTGCCATGAGTCCTAATTCCTTCTCATGTGAATTATAAAATATCTATTTTTAATCAAATTCCTTGCATAAATCAACTTTAATACACATTTTATTTTTGTCATCCTCACTATTATTTTTGGTCGACTCATGGACCAGCATGATGTTTTCTAAAATAAGTCTACCTAGTATAAAAGCACTTTGGTTTTTGGAAACTAATTACTTTATAAAAAAATTCTACTACTTCAAATAGTAGCTATACTTTTGTAAACACAATTACAACATGATATAGACCTATAGTCCCCAAGAAGGCTTGAAATTTTTAAAAGGGTTACAAGAGTATGATAGATATTTAAAAAATAACCAAGAAGTTAAAAAATTCTGAAACTGTTTAGAAAATAATTAATTTTATTTTCCTTAGTGTATTTTATAAAATCTAGTACCGAGCCCATTTGGTCTAGAACTTTTATCGATATTAGCATTAAAAATATAACTCTGATGTTCTCTAAACCGACTGAGCAAGTAAATTTTCTTTAGTGTCAACATGTTGCAAAAATTTAGTAGTAATACTTGGAAAGTTTTTTTAACACCCATCAAAATTATATAAAGCAATAAAATAATTAACGTCTTCCACTTCTGATAGGGAAGCTTCATTAATAATTACTCTTTTATTATTGAGTACTCTCCCTTGGTCATTTTTCCCTTGTACTTGACATTTTGATTCAAAATAAACTTATTGGGTACATCCCGATTAGTAAGCCAGTCGTTATTGGCTTTCTGCTTCATATTAACAGCTTGAACATACATTTCCTTGATTAATTTTTTGTATACAATTTTTTTATTAGTTTGGACTTTCAATGATATTTGAGCTATCAAAATCAATACTATCTTCCGATATCACACATTCCTCTCTTGTTTGATTAATTTCCTTTTTGTTCCATATTTTTATAATTCCATTTGTATTTTGAAGAAATTTAAACTAAGCAGAGCCCTGAATATAAGTTAGAAGTTTTTTTTTGGTAGAGCCGACTGGTTTTTAAAGTGACCGCAAACGCTTTTATTATAACTAATAATCAATACAAGTAATACAGGAGGTTGGCGGTAACCAACCTACTACAAATTCGATTTTGAGGTGGACCGTCCACCGTCATCTTATCAAGGTTATAACACAGGAGCTAGACACTTCTTCTAGACTATAATAACATACCCACATAGGGTCAAATTTCGTTCTCCACATAAGGAGTAAGATACATTGCCTAAGCATAATAAAAAATTACATGTAGGACAAATAACTTGTTGAACCAAGTATAACAATTTTTCATAACTACCCATCAACCAAAAGTACAATAGAAAGCACGGGACAAGGTAGCACGGCGTGCAGAGGCACATCACTTCCAAATAGCTACAAACAACACTACCATTCCATACTGTGCGACACAATGAATTCCATCCTTCACATAACCGAAATACATCACTTCAAAGAAGCAGTCATAACAACACATAGATGTGACAAAACCATTGCTAAATCTCTATAGTAGAACAGTCGTAGCGACACTGAACCATCCAAAACTTCACATATTCGAACATTTCATAAGAATAACATTTTATAGCAAACACATATCACATGAAAATTATTGGAAATTAATGAGTGGGTTTGGCAAATTCATTTAGTCCCACATCGGGAAAAACTAACACCTTTGTCACTACTTATACTAAGGCTTGATATGTTATTACAAAAGAAAGAGGAGATGGAAGAAAGAGGCAATGGCATATGGCATGATAAGCATTCATGTTAATATTTATAGGTCAAAGATAAGGGCCTTGGGCCTCCGATGGGCTGCACTGCAAAAAACGTCATATTTTTTAATTCGGCCGCGCAAATGCTAACGAAAATGTCTGTTGGTAAAGGGTCGCAACCTTTCCAAACAGTCATAGCCGTTGCAATTCAAACGGAAGCACCCTTTCATTTATAGATGCCTCTTTCAACCTATATATAGGCCTGCAAAAATCAAACAAAAAGACAGTTTTTAATTCCGATTTCTCTCCTCTTTATGGTCTTCCTCCTTGCTCTGTTCTGAAAAATAAAACACACCTTACGTTCATCGTCGATCTGCGATTGTAGCGCAACATCGCAGACAGGAACCGTTTCATCCTTAGGAAATGATTGCTCAATCAAACCTTCCAGCGCCGTAGAGGGAGCAATTTCGCTTCAAGGAAATAGCATTCACTAGACTCGGTCATTAATCGGTAATCTTACTCTTGTTTTCTTGATTTCTTACTTAATCTGTACTGTTTCTTTTTGAATCCCTTGCAAAACTGTTACTGATAATTGTTGTTGCAAATTGCAATATCATTGAATTAATATCTGTAGATTGGTTTCTAACATTTCTGATTCAATGATATTGCAATTTGCAATAACAATTATCAATAACAGTTTTGCAAGGATTCAAAATGAAACAATACCGATTAAGTAAGAAATCAAGAAAACAAGAATATGATTACCGATTAATGACCGTGTCCAGTGAATGTTGTTTCCTTGAAACGAAATTGCTCTCAAGTAAGAGGTTTATTTTCTATCATATGTGCATAGAAATCGGGTCCAAAGGTTTTAGAAGTCCTTTGATGTTTGCTCCTTCTGGGTTCCTCTACCTCAGTTTCAACATTTCTCTCATTCAAGTTTTGATTAACATTATCCTCAGGAGTATGTATATCTCTTGATCTCTCTTGAACAATTGTTTCAATAGAGGATTTTAGAGGATAAATGTGTTCTAAGAATCTAGCATTTCATGACTCGATAATGGTGTTTTCATGAATGTCATCAATTTCAGATTTGTACGCCAAAAATCGATATGCACTACTATTATGAGCATACCCAATGAATATGCAATCTATAGTTTTTGGTCCAATTTTGACCTTTTTCGGTTTTGGTATTTCTACTTTGGCAAAACACCCCCACACTTTCAAGTATTTGTAGGATGGTGGTCTGTTTTTCCAAAGTTCATGTGGAGATTTAGATGTTTTCTTTCGTGGTATTTTATTCAAAATATGATTTGCCAAAAGAATAGCTTCTCCCCAAAAATTATCTTGTAAGCCAGAGCTAATTAATAAGGCATTCATCATTTCTTTAAGAGTTCTATTTTTCCGTTCAGCTATACCGTTGGATTGAGGTGACTACGGGGCTGTAGTTTGATGAATAATTCCATTCTTAGCACATAATTCCTCAAATGGAGACTCGTATTCTCCTCCTCTATCACTTTTTAAAGATTTTATTTTCTTGTTGAGTTGATTCTCAACTTCTTCCTTATACTGTTTAAACATGTTGATTGCTTCGTCCTTACTTCTAAGGAGATAAACATAACAATATCTAGTACAATCATCAATGAATGCGATAAAGTACCTTTTTCCACCTCTAGTTTGATACATTTTCAAATCGCATACATCCGTATGTATTAATTCTAGGGGTTTGGTCACTTGTTCAATGTGATGAAACGAGGTTCTTGTCAATTTTTCTTCCATGCAAACTTGACACTTATTGTTGGAATCTATGTTGCATTTCGGTATAAATTCTAGATTAATTAATTTCCTCAATGTATCAAAATTTACATGCCCCAATCTAGAATGCCATATGTTAGAAGAGTCAGCAAATATAGAAGAAAATTCAGATGATGTTGTAGATATGGATATTTGTGCGGTTGTTTCTGAATGCAGCCTTGTTGGCAACAACAAGGAGTGGTTTCTAGACACAGGAGCCACTCGTCATATATGTGCCAACAAGTGGATGTTTACAACCTACAACTGATCACGAGCAACTATTCATGGGCAACTCATTCGCTTCAAAGGTGGAAGGCAAGGGAAAGATTGTACTGAAGTTGACTTCTCGAAAGGAACTAAAATTGAATAAACTATGTTATCAAATGGATTCAAAATAAATGAATCAGACAAATGCGTATATGTAAGATATACGGATATTTGATACGTCATTATCTGTCTTTATGTTGATGATTTGTTAATCCTGGGGAATAATAAGATCATAATAAAATCTACGAAGGATATGTTATCCTTTAGATTCGACATGAAAGACCTAGGAGTGGCTGATGCAATCTTGGGTGTGAAAATTATAAAAACACCACAAGGATATGCGTTATCTCAGTCACATTACATTGCCAAAATACTTGAAAGGTTCAAGTGGTATAATATAATCATTGCAAAATCACTAGTGGATATGAAACAAAATTGGGTAAAGAACACCAGTGATGGAATATATCAGCTTGAATACTCTCGTATACTAGTAAGTATTATGTATGTCATGAATTGCACTAGGCCTGATATTGCATACGCTATAAGCAATTTGAGTATATATACCAGTAATCCTGGTAAACATCACTGGGAAGCAATGATCAGGGTCTTAGGATATCTAAAATACACACAAAACTATGTATTGAAATATGAAAAGTATCCTTCAGTGGTAAAAGGATACAGTGATGCCAGTTGGATAACTGGATCAAATGACACAAAATCCACAAGCGAATATGTGTTTACATTAGGAAATGGAGCAATCTCATGGAAATCATCCAAACAGACTTGCATAACAAGGTCAACAATGGAATCGGAGTTCATTGCTCTAGAAAAAACCACAAAAGAAGCATATTGGCTTAGGAGTTTCCTTGAAGACATTCCAAATTGGGAAAAACCTGTACCTCCAATATGTATGCATTGTGATAGTCAATCTACTATAGGAAAGGCAAACAGTACATTGTATAATGGTAAGTCTCGACATATTCGTTGTAGACATAAAACCATAAGACAACTTCTCTTTAATGGAGTTATCTCTATAGACTATGTAAGGTCAAAGGATAACATAGCGGATCCACTAACAAAAGGCTTGCCAAAAGAGAAATTTCAAACCTTATCGATGGGAATGGGCATAAGACCTATGAACTAAGAGTTTTCTAAAACGGAAACCCCACCTAGTTGACTGGAGATCCCAAGATCTAGGTTCAAAGGGACAACTAAATTTAAGATAAACTTGATGACACTGTTAAATACAAACCATTCCTACGATAAGTCAGTGCACAAGCAGTCAGAGAATAGGATAAACTTGGCTTTTAATGATGTCTATACTGTGGTATTATAAAGAACCAAGTGGGGTATTATGGGATACTCTTTATAGAATCACCTATGTGAGTGCGAATGCGCCGCTTCAAGAAGAATTGTAAGGTCAAATTCTTCAAGCACTTATGAAACCAAGGCGGTGTTCATGAAAAAAACGAACACAAACAGAGAACCAAGGGTTAAAGAGCATTTATCATGTGTTATCATTATAGACTTACACAAGCGTCTTACAGTTCAAAGACAGTCCAGTCTACTGATTCGCCAGTTAGTTATAACGATAAAAAACTAGTAAAAGTTCTAGGCCTTTATGCTACTTTTACCGATATGATAAATGTTACACAAAATTTTAGAACAGATTGGATAATACTCATTTATATGGGGGATTGTTGGAAACGAATGAGTGTATTTGGCAAATTCATTTAGTCCCATATCAGGGAAAACTAACACCTTTGCCACTACTTATACTAAGGCTTGATATGTTATTACAAAAGAAAGAGGAAACGGAAGAGAAAGGCAATGTCATATGGCATGATAAGCATTCATGTTAATATTTAAAGGTCAAAGATAAGGGCCTTGAGCCTTGGGGCTCTTGGGGTCTAGTGATCGATTGGGCCTCCGATGGGTTGCGCTGCGAAAAACGTCATATTTCTGAATTCGACTGCGCAAATGCCAACGGAAATGTCTGTTGGTAAAGGGTCGCAACTTTTCCAAACATTCATAGCCGTTGCAATTCTAATGGAAGCACCCTTTCATGAATAGATGCCTCTTCCAGCCTATATATAGGCCTGCGAAAATCAAACAAAAAGACAGTTTTTAATTCCGATTTCTCTCCTCTTTATCGTCTTCCTTGCTCTGTTCTGAAAAATAAAACAAACCTTGCGTTCGTCGTCAATCTGCGATTATAGCGCAACATCGCAGACAGAAACCGTTTCATCCTTGGGAAACGATTGCTCAATCAAATCTTCCAACGCCGTAGAGGGAGCAATTTCATTTCAAGGAAACAGCATTCGTTGGAGTCGGTCATTAATCAGTAATCTTGCTCTTGTTTTCTTACTTAATCGGTACTGTTTCCTTTTGAATCCCTTGCAAAACTGTTATTGATAATTGTTGTTGCAAATCGCAATATCATTGAATCAATATTGCTAACGCTTATAAGCGTCACTGTTCATAGAAACGCTTTTCTTCCATTTCTGTAGATTGGTTTCTAACAAAAATGGTATTCAATGGCCAATGAAAAGGGAATAAAGAGGAGCACAATAAGCAATAACCTAATATAGCACCGAAGCCAGGGGTTTCGCCATAAATAGGGAAGCTACCGAGCTACCCAGCACGGAATAAACCACCAGCCCACTAGAAGTGACATATAAAAACTGACATAAGCATAACCACGATGCCACTTAAAACATCCAAAGTGGATACAACACCAAATTCACAGAGACGCAATACATTCAATGCAACAACTAAACGGTTGCTCCATTGCAAACCGAAAGCGAAAAGTAGACAACCACCATGAATAGTTACCAGCAATGTTAAAATGTTATATTCCCAGACCACGACTCGAGAGTAGGCTAGGAACTGCTTTCGGAAGTACAACCAAGGTTGCTGCCAACAACAACTAGAAAGGAACTGCAAGGGCCCAGGAGTATCACTGAACACTAAGTCAGAGGAACCAAGTACTGGAAGAGGAGGCACACGGCAAGTGAAAAGCGGACCGGGGGAGCATACCAACCGAAACTCTAGAAGGAAATATAGATCTGACAGATCCGTACAGCTAAGGCTCCAAATACATGTCATGCTGAGCCAGCAACCCGAATAAATGGGGCTCAGATGCAATAGGATTGTAGCTGAACCGATGGATAAAACCAGATTTGAGAAGGAAAATTTAAACTGGGTATAATGGTTAGGAAAAATCTTGCTACGATGGACACAAAAGAAAGCTAGGGAGAGACGCAGATTGCAGAGGAATTGGTGAAGAAGGAATCAAAAATAGAAGAAGATCAATGGAAAAAATAGCGGAAACAGGGACGGTAGCAGCCCTAGTCCCCATGGTCGAAAAGTAGACATGCTTTTTTGACTGAGAAGATGATTAGAAGATTTTTCTAATTATTATTCTATACTCTTTTATCATAACCATTTATTATATATCTAAAAAGAAATTTATTCTTGATAATATTTCTCTACGAAAAAAATTAGTATAGAAAATAGGCACAAGGACAAACTTTAAAAAAAAAAAAAAAGAATGAAAGACACCAAGTTTCTTTTTTAGAACGAAGGACAAACTTTGAAAAATATTAGACTGAAGAATAATGATAAATACAATTAGCATTTTGTGCAGTGTAAAACTAAATATAATGTTGGTTTAAATTAGCATTTCGGTATAGTATAAAAATTGAATATAATGCTAGTTGTATTCAGCATTTTCTATTCGACTAATTTTTTTTCAAAGTTTATCCTTTAGCCTAAAAATAAAACATTGGTGCCCCCTAGCCTATTTCTTCTTCTTCAAAGTTTGTCCTTCTCTCTAATTACCTCAAAATTAATTATAATGCAGTATGATCACATGTAGATTGGAGTAAACTATTACAACTAAATATCGAAAATACTTTATAAAAACCTGAATAACAAGCTATCAACTTTACATTGGATATTTGTATAATTTCCAATTTTCCAAGTAAATTTGCTTTCCATTATTGCAGGTTCTATTATATCTTTTTTAAAATAAAAATGTTAAGGAATTCCAATTTTTAAGGAAATGGGAATTTTTCCCTTTTTACAAATGTATGTAACACTATTACAATCCCTTACTATAATCCAATGGCTAAGCATGCCTTTTTTTAATGGCCCCGTATGATTCCAAATAATTTTCTATCATTTTCAGTATTAAAAGCATCAATAAATGATATTTCTAGCTAAAACCCTCCCTATTTAAAAATTTGCAATGTATGAGTTGTAAAGTTATAATGATGTTTTAACTTCCAAATATTAGGGTCCCAAATGACTATGATACTACCATTACAGCCTGTTGAATTGTTATTAACAACATCTTATTACATAATTACTTAAGTACCTATTTTGATAGTTATCTATTTTAGTATTACCCAATTTGTGTTTAGGAATACCAACAATACCGGGTTTAAAAATAACCAACAAATTAACAAGATCCAGTTTCCTTTCTAGGGAGTTTAATTCCCTAACCTTCTAAGTTATAATAGGCATAACTAAATATATAATATAAAAGATACATAATAGGTATCTCTTGCAGTTATAGTGAAAACCGCAAACCGCTAACTTTTATATTTTTGGAAGCTTTTAATCTCCTTCTTTTCAATGACTGATTGTCTTGAGTTTTAAGTTTCTCTTCCCATTTCATATTTTTGATGATACACTTTTCTTACAAATCCTTTTTGGAATTATGCTCGTTGCTTTATTACATTATCTCTTATATATTCTTCTTCATGGTCTTTTTCCTTTAGTTGATAGGAAAAGAGGAATGGTTAGCATTTTGGCAGCATTTTCAATAAGATTTTCAGGAATGGTTTACGAGTAGAAGAGTCTATATCCACATTTACAATGACTTTGTTCAAGCTAGTGTTGATTGAATTTGGGCATAATCCAATGCTTGAATTTTATTTTCTTATATAATTAAACTTGAGCTACTTTACGGTAGCTTGATGGCCTCTATACTAATATCCTATAAATTTTGTTGTGTATTTCTTAAATCATTATTATATGTGAAGCTTGAGTCATTCCCTTCAATGAAGCAACCATTGTAACTTTACTGAATGGAATGATTACACTTACAGTTATTGTTGGCTTGATCGTCGTTGTTATTTTTATCTACTTCTATTTGGGTAACCCCCACTTGCTCAACACTTTCGAACCTTTGAGGATTAATTATCATTTTTTTTCTTAATAAGAATCCATTTTAGTTCTTTTGAAGAAATGAATTTTACTTGTACTTGTATTGATTTTTGGATTTCCTAAGAAGACTTCTTGAATATTGCTTTCTGAAATAGCCCCTTCTTAATTTAAAGAATTTTGATCCATCTTTGGGTTTAAGGTTCAAAATTTTCTAAAATCAAATGCGTATTTACTTTTTTTTTTTCTAATTGAGCAATTTTTGCAAGATGCCCAAAAAAAGCACAAGTCAGACATCTAGGCATAATCCGTTCATACTCAATTTTGTAAACCAAATTTTATCCATCATGCAATGAAATGTTAGCTTTAATCGAGCAAAATTGCATCTGCCTTAACTTCAGATAGAATTCTTGCATGGTTAAGTCTTGTTTCATTAGCATTGGTTCATCCAATTTAAGCAAAACTCCAACCACATTACCTGCCACAACTCCAACCACATTAGTAGGGCCGGGCCTGAGGCGATGCCACCGGGGCGACCGCACATGGCCCACGAGCGCGGTGGGGCCCACAGGGCCCTCTTTTCCTGAATTTCGTCGTTATCCTAGGGTTTTGATCTGATTCCGCCGTTACACAGGTATGTAAATTCGGTTCTAATTTAATTTCAGGGCTTTCAAAATCGAAAATCCTAGGGTTTTAAAAATCGTGTACTTGTTTTTTTAATGTCTTTCATCTATGCTTATTTTGGTAATGATTCAAATTTGAAACTAATTTAACTATGATAAATTTTTATTTTCAGTTTGACTATGTTCAATAAAAAACACATGTCTGGTCATGAGAAAAGAAAACGAAAAAAAGAGGAAGAAGAGAAGATTAAACCCCTTAAAGGATCACTTGAAAAACTTTGGAAAAAAGCCAAACCACCTGAAGAAAAAGAAATGCTTGATGTTGAAAATGAAATGCCTGAAATTATAAGAATTTCTATAGAAGATGAGAATGTGGTTAATGAAGAGACTGAAAATGAAGTAATTGAAGAAGAAAAAGATGTGTTTGAAAATATGATTAGTGAAAATAGGGAAGAAACTAATCCAAGTGATCCTGGTTCCCTGTCTTTGAATATTTATGATCCTCTAGTGTGGGATGGATTAAATAATAAAATGAGAGATTTTCTTGTTGAAAAGGGTCCTGTTAGAGAAAAAAATATCAATTTTCCTAAAGATAAGTACAATAGGGGGTTCTCTACATATTATTTTGATCAGAAATTAAGAAACGGGGAACTTATTGACAAAAAATGGTTAGTTTACTCAAAGGAATTAGATAAAGTGTTCTGTTTTTGTTGTAAAGTTGTGAAAAAAGCTCGTTTACAAAGCAATTTAGCAAGTTCTGGAGTAGATGACTGGGTGCATTTGGGTGAAAAACTTAAGCAACATGAAGATAGTCATGAACATCTTATTAACCTTAGAGCTTGGGCTGAACTTCAAATTAGACTGAAAACAAATCAAACTATTGATAAAGAATTGCAAGAGCAAATAAAAAAAGACACTGAACACTAGAGAGATGTTATGATCAGAATAATTGCTGTTGTTAAACGTCTTGCAATGAATAATTTGGCATTTCGTGGGACACACGACAAAATATTTGAAGATTCAAATGGTAATTTTTTGGGTTTTCTGGAGTCAATAGCTGAGTTTGATCCTGTAATGAAACATCATTTTAGACTCATTCAAAATAGGGACATTCATTATCATTATCTTAGCCATAAAATTCAAAATGATTTGATTGAAATGTTGGCATCGAGTGTCAAAAGTGCCATAATAAAGAAAATAAAAGAAGCAAAATATTTTTCTGTGATCCTTGATTGTACTCCTGATGCAAGTCGTATTGAACAAATGACTTTGGTGATTAGATGTGTTGATGTCGTGAGCTACCCAATAAAATAGAAGAATATTTTTTAGAGTTTTTGAATGTGGAGAACACTTCTGGCTTAGGTCTTTTTGGTGAATTGGAAGCTGCTCTTAGCTCTCTTGATTTAGATATTAATGATGTAAGGGGACAGGGGTACGATAATGGTTCTAATATGAGGGGGAAAACATCAAGGTGTTCAAAAAAGATTGCTTGATGTTAATCCTAGAGCTTTTTATATGCCTTGTGGTTGTCATTCTCTTAACTTGGTACTTTCAGATATGGCAAACTCTTGTGTGAAAGGAAAATCGTTTTTTGGAGCGTGTCAAGCATTATATAATGTGTTTGCTAATTCCACTAAAAGATGGCATCTTTTGCTTGAATATGTTGATGATTTGACTTTAAAATCCCTATGCGTGACAAGATGGGAAAGTCGAATTGAAAGTGTTAAAGCAATAAGAACTCAAGCTCCTAAAATTAGAGATGCTTTAATGAAACTAGCTGAAGTTTCTGATGATCCAAAAATAAGTTGGGATGCTGAAAAATTAGCTTCTAATGAATTTTCAAGTTTTGAATTCTTATTGAGCTTAATTATTTGGCATGAAATTCTGTACAAAATCAATTTGGTGAGCAAAAAGTTGCAATCTGAAGATATGCGTCTTGATGTAGCAATTGCAAGTTTAAAAGGGTTGGTTTCTTTCTTTGAGAAATATAGGGAAAATGGGTTTGTGTCAGCTATGAATGATGCTAAAGAACTTGCAGATGAAATGGACATTGAACCTGTTTTTCAAATAAAGCGTAGGATTAAAAGAAATAGACAATTTGATGAGAATTCTAACACGGAAAGAGAACAACAATCTGCTTCGGAGAACTTTAGAACTGATTACTTTCTTGTTCTAGTTGATATGGCACTCTCTCAGTTGAAGATAAGGTTCGAACAAATGGAACTTTTCGAGTCTATATTTGGTTTTTTGTTCGATGCTTCCCGGTTGATTTCTTTGGATGATGAAGGATTGAAAGAATGTTGTGTAAAACTTGAAAAGTCCTTGACTCATGGTGATTATTGCGATATTGATGGAAAACGCTTACTTTCTGAATTACAAATATTACAGGAAATGGCTCCTAGTGTAGCATATGAGTGTGAGATTCCATGGAATTCTATCAGAGTTTTGGAATTTGTGAAGAAGATGGACATGTTTCCAAATATTTTGGTTGCTTACAGGGTTTTGTTAACTATACCTATTACTGTGGCTTCTGCTGAGCGGAGTTTCTCAAAGTTGAAGTTAATTAAATCTTATTTGCGCACAAGTATGACTCAAGATAGGTTGAATGGCTTAGCAATTTTGAGCATTGAAAAGCATATGCTGAAAAATATCAAAGTGGAGCATATTATCGATGATTTTGCTTCAAAAAATGCAAGAAGATGTCACTTTAAATGAGAATTGATGTTTATTTTTGCCCATGATCTTTGTACAGGTATGCTAACTTCATTTATAATTCATAATATCTTATTTTTTTGCTTAATGTGTCTTATTATATGATGTTCATCCCGTATAATTTATGTCAAATTTAGATTAATTTTAATGAGTTATTTACTTAGAGCTGCTTTTTCTTGTCAGGATGCGTAATATATCTTCATTATGATCTGCTCAGTGAGGAAGAATGAAATCCAACACTTGTTAAGTTTGCTTTAGAAAGGTTAGAAAAATTTATTCAACTTTCTTGTTTCTGCTTATTACCAATTGTGTTTTTAAACATGTTATGAGTTTAATAAAATTTAGTTGACATATGACAATGATATGATATATGACTTAACTTCAATTTCTTAAAAAAAAAATATATAGGCCCAAAATTTTCTTTCCGCACTAGGCCTACAAATACTCAGGACCGGCCCTGCACATTAGATGAAGTGCTTAACACTTCATTATCTCACAGTTTTAAATTTAATTCTGGCAAACTAATCAAAATTGGAATAATAGTTAATTAGTCACTGTCAAGTTTCTCGCTCTACCTTTTATATATAATCAACTTATCATTTGGCAAAATAAGATCCTCATTTATAACATTGTTGCGTTGGTTATGCAAAGCCTGTATTCTGAGTATAAATTTTAAATTTGTTCGAACGGTGCTCCAAGTTATAACAATAAAAGCTCTAAAATGGTGATGATAAAGACGAATATAAAATATAAAGATGAAAGCTAAATGATAAATTCTATTTGAACTATTGCTGACTTTGCCCTCACCCAAAAACCCATTATTTTGCCGAGTTGCCACCCGTTCTATAAACCCCAAAATACCCTTCCATGCACTGACAATGCGTGGTCCCTAGCGCCACTGCATGGCGGATAGAAAACATGAATAAAAATATAAATTTAAATCGAAAATAACAAAAGAGTATTTTCGCCATTGAAATTTTTGATCAAAGCAGGGGCAATGCAGCAAAATGCTTAGTTCAAGTAGAGTTTGCTTAGCTAAACTGCTCAACTTATTTTTGGTTCTTTTGTTGATTGCTCCCTGTACAATCACTACTCTTTTGTCGAGATAGACACAACAAACTCCAAATCAAACTGGAGTTGGAGCCACCATATTTTAGAGAATCTGCACAAGAAGGCGAAGTCTTGATTTGCTGATTTGATTTCCAAGATTCTGGTATAGTTAAAAGAAGTGAATAATCGGGACATGTCCTTAAAATAAATAAATAAATTGAGTGACATCCTCCAATAAGTTTCCATTCAAAGCGAGTCCCTATTTCTGTAGCATGTGTTTTCCATCATTTTTTGCACTACCACATAAAAAAAATCAAAATATTGTAAATATTAAAATAAGATTACTGGAGATTTTTTTTATAGAAATGTTTGCACTTATTGTGAATAAGTGCAGAAATATTTGCAATTATTCACAATGTATTCCAGGTAATAAAAACAAAAATAATAATTGCAACAATGTGTACACTTATTTTGAATAAGAGCAGACATCTGCAACTATTTTACATTGTATTGCAAACATGTCTTTATGTACGAAAAAACTGCATATGTATCTGCAATTTTCGTAAATAGTTGCTTCTTTTTCTGTAATTTTATTGAAAGTAAAATATTTTTCATTTGTATGCAATGTTCATTATTTTTTAATGATTTTTCTGCAATAATGTGATGTTTGAATAAGTGTAGACATTGCATTTGAAATTTTAAGGGAAATAAACAAAAATTGCTTAAAATCTTGAAATATTTTGAGATAATTACTGCAATTTCTGCATTTTTTTGAAAAAGTATAGGATTTTGCTGAAGTCGGAATATTTTTTGTTTTTGTAGCCTTACTTTTTGCTTTTCATACGTAAAGATAAAAATTATGTATTGAAAAGGCAATTAATCTCGATGACAGATTGAGTTAATATATTGGGTAGAAGGACACATTTTTGTTTTTTCTTTCTTAAGGAGAAGTCCAAAGGCCATTATTCAAACATGCCTTCCGTTCAGATGTGCATCCGACCAAAGCATATCTTCTCCGTTCTTGAAATCGATCTATTTTTCGTATATATCTCTCAACCTCTATTTCTCAGCTTTTGCTCTGCTTCTTCATCTCCCGAACAGAGTTGGTGAAGAGATTGAGGAAGAGGAAAAGAAGACACGTAGAACATAGGGCTAACGCTTTTTCTTCTCCTCTCCATTATCGAATGGAGTTGATGAAATGATCGAAGAAAAAGAAGAATAATAAAAGGAAGAATAAGAAAATGCGCATAATAATTTGGGGTAATGCTTTTGCTCCACTTCTCCACTTTCAAATGTTCGCTATAATTTTCTCTTCTTCTTTCACTTTAATCACTCTATCAAATTCTTGCTCAACTCCATCCACATTTTATCCGAATCCTACAAGTACTATTTCTCCATTATCCTTTTCCATGCCATGTTATATCAATGTTATGTATATATGAATGATGTGTTGTATCACTTTGTATAATATGAGACTATCACAGTAATGCTACCTACATATATGTAGAAATGATATCCAATTACTGCTTCGTACAATATGCTACTCTCATAAAACTGATACCTACTTATATGCGGAAATGTTACCCAATAGCTATTTCATGTAATATGATATTTTCACAAAACTAGTACATACAAATGTGCAGAAATGACATCCAACAGCTGCTTTATATAATATGATGTTTTCACAAAACTGATACCTACATATATGCCTAAATGATACCCAGTAGCTGTTATATGATGCTTTCACAAAACTAATACCTATATATGTGTGTCTAACAGTTGTTTTATATTATATGATGTTTTCACAAAACTGGAAATTATACCCAGTAGTTGTTTTATATTATATAATGCTTTTAAATTTCAATTGTCTATATCACTATCAGATATGACAAAAGTGATACCAAAATAGTACAAGTTCATACATGCTAGGCATTTCATTCGAATTCATGCTTGGTTATTTTACAAAAATCAAACTTTCAAAAGAGACTAGTTTTTAGAACTAATAGCACAAATAGACTGATTCAAAAACTATTTACAAATATAGGCTGATTTTGGCGAGCTTAGAACTGAAGTTTTTTTAATTAAATAACACATGGCGCACTTGGCAAGTGTACCCCCATACATTTGTACGACCACACTTGGCAAGTGTGCCCCTATATATTTGTACGTGCGCACTTGCCAAGTGCACTCGTTATTATTTTCTTTCTACGTGTTACACTTGAAAACCTGTCACTTGAAATATCCCACTGCCTGTGCCATGAATCATTGCAATCAGCCTTCTTAAACTGTCTGGAATGTAATTCTTGGTACATACATTTTTTCCATATTTACTTGGTATTTCCCTGCAAAAAAATTATTTGGTAAATATTTTTCCATGCGGTACAAATATATCTAAATGCGGAAGTTTTAGTGAGGGACAATCATGTATTGCGGGAACCTTTCTACATGCAGCATTTTTAAGAAATTGGGTATTTATTATATGCAGAATAGTACTGTCTATCATAGTAGCTGCTGTCAGTGATTTTATTTGTTTAGTGTTATTTCTTTTGTATACGATACTTGCGAATAAAATCGTACAAAATTATAACGGGCGCACTTCATAAGTGCGCCCTATATTTTAATAAGAAAAAAATTTGGCCAGCTTATCGCTGAGTTGACCAAAATCAGCATATATTTGTAAATAGTTTTTGAACCAGCATATTTATGCTATTAGTTTTAAAAATCAGTCTCTTTTGAAAATTTGTTCTTTTACAAATTATGTCAAACATTATTTACAATGAAACCAATACCTACATATATGTGAAGTGATACTCGGTAGTTGTTCAATATAATATGGTACTTATAAATTTATTTATTTATTTCACTACCGTATGTTACAAAAGCAAAATACAACAAAATTGATACGTAAATATGTTCAAAATGATACTATGTCATTCATATACAACCGACTGTTTTTTTAAGAATTGATGTCTATATGGATACAAATCTAGTACCCACTTACTGTAAACAATATAACAAAATTGATACCAATGCGAGAACAAAACTGATACTCTGGTACTAAAAACAATACAACAATATATAAGAGTGATACTGCTATTATAATAATTGATACCAAAAGGCAAACAACATATAACACACAAATGTCCAACACACAAACAACAAAAATAACATTATACAACAAAATTCAATTACAAAGAAAAAATCAGTGTACATTTTCAATGTATCATATACTAAAGTACTTATATTTCCAAATTTAATTGCATAAAATCTGAAAAATACTTATAATCTCTAATACAAATCTAAAAATTGTTCACATCCTCTTCGTAGCTGACAATCACGCTTATTATGGATATATTGTTTGCATATGCCACATCTATTTTGTTTATTTTGAATGTAAATCCTCTCTTTCATTTTGTAGAAGGTCTATGTGCATCACGTTTATCCTTAGGCGGCTTAATGCCATCTTCAATGCTAGAATCAACAATAAGCTTGTCATAATTAGGAATAAGATTTACATCATTACCTTAGGAGATCGATAAACATCAAGGGTAAATTATTGTTCAACAAAGTCGTAAACACATAATTTCGATCTATTGATGCATTTAATAACAAGAGCACAAGAAAATCCTGTAACTTTCCATTGATTACAACTCAGATCCACTCCTTAAGATCAATACAATAAAAGAATGCTGATACATATATTAAATAATACTGATACCTACAGATATAAAACTAACGCCTATATAATATAAAATTGAGACAAAATAACGGCTATTATATTTTAAAATAAAATGATATAGAACCAAAAGATCATAAAATGTTTGATTCAAAAAAACAGGAGCTCAATTCAAAAAATTATAATGAATGCAACTATATAAATTATATAATTGCAACAGTTCAAAATTTAAATATAATAATTTTAAAACAATTAGCTCTTCGTTTAATTTAAACTGATACTAAAAAGCACAAAATGATACGCAAAACCTGAAATAAACCAATCTAAACACATCAATACAATTTCATCAAATGCACTGTAAATCATGTAATTGACTACATAATAAAACATAAACAACATTTAAATTAGAAGTAAAAAATAACAATTCTCCGTCAGTAATAAAAATAAAATAAAATCAAACATGTTGATACTGCCCAAAGACATCATTAATCATAAAAAAACGAAGAAAACCACAAAACCCTCAGTAAAAAAAATATTGATACCTACAGTTATGAAACTGATACCTATATAATATTAAATAGATAACTAATAATCGTTACTAATTATAAAACAAAAATGACACATAACCAAAGATCATGGATTGCTTAATGAAGAAATAAGCAGTTCAATTCATACAATTATGATGAATGCAACCATATGAACTATATATCAACTACAATTTCAAAACTAAAAGAATTTAAAAAATTATCTTCTCGTTTAATTAAAGCTAATACCGAAAGAAAAACAAGAACTAATACCCTGAACTTGAAATAAACAAAGCAAAGCAAAACAAAAGAGATCAATACAATTTCAATGAATGCAAGTAAATCATAAAGCCAATGAAAATAAAATACAATAAAAGCTTAAACATACAAACTTGAATCGAAATCTAACCTATTTCAGCCTGATATTGAGATCGATCAATCGTGAACGCACACAAATTTCAATTTCAATGAACGCACACAAAATATGGTTCGTGGAAAATAGCGCGAACGAGAAATAAGTCAGATCGATGAAGAGGAAGACGAGAAATAGCACATGAAAATTAGGGCTCGTTAAAATTATTAACGCTTTGTCCTTCTTAATAATTTTTAAATGGGTTGTCCTTGGACGTGGAAAAGGCTTATAATTTTGTCCTTACATATATTTTTCTGTGTATTGAATTAAGTTTTGAAGTTTGATAATTGTTTATGTTGATTTTTGATATATTTTGATGATTTAAAAAAAACATGGACTTAATTTACCAAGTGTTACGGTATGGAGTTTTGTATATTTTGAAACTTAACAGACACTTAAGTCAAACTGTCCCTAAAGGAATTCTTGATGTTCATTTATCATTTTGGCCATATCTGATTTTCCTTTCGACCGACTTTTTGTTGGGGCTTCAACATTATTAGTCCGATAATACTATAATTTGTTTATTCGCCGGTTTCTTATGGGTTGAAACTCGTCACTGTTATGAACTGAGAACTGTACTTTGAGAAAGAGGAAAGTTTAAAGGTTGGTGGAGAAGCCAAAAAATAGGCTAAAAGGCCATTGAGATTCTGATTAGAGGCTGTTTTTGATTTTCTTCGTTTTTTTCTATCTAATAAGTTCGTTGATGATAAGCATAACATCCTTATGTCAACTAGTTAAGACGTTGAATATGATGCAAGAGGTCATGAATTTAATTCGATCATGATAGCATGGCGTATTAGGGCTGCACACAACTCATATCCAATCCGACTCAACCCACATAAACCCAACCCATCCTAGTTCAGGTCGGATTTGAGTTACAATTTATAACTCATACTATATACACGTCAGGTTTGATATTTTGTTCAACCCAACCTTATTTTAACTCAACCCAACCTTATATTAAAAAATTAATTAAATATCAACCTACTTAAAATTAGAATAGTATAATCTTAGAATAATGATTATGTATTCTATATTAAATATACAAAAAAACATATTTTATGTCAATCTAAACTAGGTAGAATTTGACAAATAGTTTAAAGAACATTTTAATGTTTTTTAAAATGAAATACTTGTTCTATTATAAAGTAAATTAATATCATAATGATGCGTTTTACAATGAAATTTAATAAAATATGTCTTATAATGAATCGATTATTTTAAATGCATTATGCTAGCTAAAATTTGATATATTATACTTAATATTTTGATTTTTTTTTTAAATTTCTTTTTTTTCATTATTATATTCAAACGACGCAACCCAATCCTACTAAACCCGACTCAACTCATACTTCAACTCAACTCATATCCAACCTCATATATGGTCGGATATGGGTTGAACTACCTTAAACCCATACCTATGTGGATCAGATGAAGTATTAAGTCTAATCCGACCCAACCTATACTTTGTGCAGCCCTATGGTGTATACTACTAAATTTGTGTATATAAGTACACAATTTGGACAAAAAATTAAGTTCACTCAGGATTCAGCTACTCAAAACTTGTTCATGTGATCCAAGGAGCGGAGTTAATACAATTTTTATATATGGGCCGTTGGATTTGAACTTCCATTTTAGTTAGCACTTTTGTAATCAACTGGATTGAAAAGGCTTAATATTTTGCTTTAAAAAACCATTTATGCTCATTGATTTATCAACCATTGGCGGAGCGGATAATTATCCGATATCCGTCCGTATCCGCGGATGCAGATATCCGATCTCCGAAAATGGTTTCGGATGCGAATACAGATATGACACTATCCCTATCCGAAAGTATCCGTTGACAACCCTAATTTTAGTAACAGGCTAAAGGATAGGAGTTTCCATGTTCCCAAATCGTCTCTGCTGTCTGCTCACTGTGACGTCGATTTCCCTAATGTAGCCATTATTACTGTTGGGTGTTGTTATTGACACTCCAACTATTGTTAAGGGGGGTCATTTTTTAAAAACACTCCACTCTTTGATTTTTTTTAAGGGGCTACACAAATATGTTATTTCACACTGCTCAATACTCCTGGATTGCCCCTTCAAATTAGATTTAAAAAATCTTACTTGACAAGAGAAACCGAATTAAAATAAGCAGTTCGTTACAACTACACTGAATGCAACACGTAATCAATTATATATATATTTGACAGTGATATGTCAAAAACTAATAATCATTTCGATGCATTGCCTCCGTAATTATAAAATTCGGCATATTTATGTGGACAAAAAATAAATAAAAATAGTTCAATCCTATTCCTCCGAAAACGCTTATCCTTTAGGGTTTTAAAAAATTGATATATGCGAATAAAAAAAATTACTATGACACTTGTAATATTTGTTAAGGTAAAATTACCTTTATTTATTAAGGGACTAAATGGGTAATAAGGTAAAATTACCTCAATTTGTTAAGGGGTTACTTTCCTTGTTGAAACTCCCCTTAAATAATTTTGGCAAATTCTATTTAAACCCAAGAATTTGCTGAGTATACCCAGAAAAAACTGTGACAAAAATGCCACTGCTTTGCAATATTTTTTTTAATAAATTTCAGCATATCTCGTAGAGTCCCTACGAGATTTTGTACTCTACCTTGTAGAGACCCTACGAGATTTTTTACTTTATCTCGTAGGGTCTCTACGAGGTAAAGTAAAGAATCTCGTAGGGGCTCTACGAGGTAGACTAAAGAATCTCGTAGAACCCTACGAGGAGGGTAAAATTGACTTTTTAAAAAAAATACATGGCTGAACTCAGCAAAACACTGAGTTTGCCTTGTTTTTCCAGATTCGCTGGGTTTACTTAGCAAATTCTTGGATCTAAATAGAATTTGCCAATAATTTTTGAAGAAAGAAAATTTGCACCTCTTAAACCTACTTTTAACAATACTTGGAGTGTCAATATCAATGCGCTTACTGTTCTCATGTAGCGAATGTTTGCAAAATCAGTTCTTCAGCCATATACCAGGTTCAGATCGCCAATTTGTTTTCGATTCCGTTATCATTTGACATATTTCAGCGGATTTGCCCTGATGAACTTCGTTCTACCACGCTTCTCGAAGAAGATCGTTCCTTTCCATCCACATATGCCATACAGAGATCACTACAAAATCCGTCGAAATTCCCATGTCGTCTTGATAGTGGAATTTTCAGGCAATGAAATCAGCTTCCTCCTCGATGTTGAAGGTAATGTTAGTTGATCTCTTCAATCTTAATCTCTTTAGGCTTACAGGCAGGCGCTATAAGGACACTAAAAGGGGAAGTGATCTCTCGTTGCATATATCCCATCTTATAGTCAACACTTGGGATTGATATCATACTTTGTACATAAACATGTTTGATATAGTTTTGTATGCACAAAATGATTGCTTTGGCTGCCACGCTATGTAACACCATTTTTAGTGTCTAATTATTATTCTTCCAAGTTAAATGCAGTGAGAAACCCTTAGGGCTTCCTTTAGTTAGCCAGTACTCAGCAGCAGCTTGTTTTCAGTTTGCATCTCTTTGATTTTATGTGCCATCCAGTTCTATGTTGCAGCTGTAGTATAATTAACAAGTCTGGTATCGTACATATTCCCTAAAATTTACCATTTATCTATTAGTCAAACCATAGTTCATTGTATCCCCATTAGCTATTACTCTTTTACAGTAGTTTTACTGAACTGTTAACCTTTTTCTAAGCTCCTTAAAATAATTTGGATGTCCTAAACTATTAATATCCATAATCATAATACACTAATAACTTCCTTTACAATGTCTACCCACCCCATAAAATATCTACCCACAATTTACTAATTTATCAGTACCATAGGGAATATGACAAGTCCTTAACCAATATAGAACCATTGAGTCAATTACTGAACTAATTAGATCGGTTCCTGTTACAGACGGTAGCATTTTGCTACCTTGCATTTCTTGATATTTTGCAAACAGACGATACTTTGAAAAGTCTGAAGATAGGGGGATTGCAAGATAGGCAACTAGTAGACTTCCTTCGTTCATGTTCAAAACATTGCTGGTTAGGTTTGTATTTTCCGTGCTGCCCACACTGAATAACAGCTTAATTAGATTTGAATTGATTAATATCACATCCCACAATTTTTCCTCGTAGCTTTAACAAAAACCATTAAATCATCAACATCAAATAATTAATAACACATCCACGCTGAATAAATGGTCAATATCTGTTTGCACATGTAATTTTTCGTTATGAATAAATAAATAAATAATCCATAACAATGACAAACAAAGAAGTAAATTTAAAGACATTCTGCTTAAATTTATATTTCTGTTGGTTTCTACCCTGTTCCTTTTCCTTATCTATATACTTTCTCCTTATGTAGCCATCCAATTTAAGACTGATGACAAGAGAGCTGTGCAGTTAATGCCCCGCTATAATCCCGCTATATCTCGTAGTGTATTTCTACCGATACGCTTTTCCCAGATAGCCTCTAATATAGCCTCTCCGCTTTAAGCCCCACTATATTCCGATATTCCCGATATCTCTCGTTATTTCTGCTATATTACGTTGTTTCCGCTATATCGTTGATGAAAGAAATGAGCTAAAAAATGATATTCATAAATTATACAAATTATGAAATTACATTTTTAATTGAATTTTTTAAACATATATTTTTAGAAACAAAAATACTCTAATATTCTATTAAATTTAATTATGCTGTATAGTAGTTAATGTTTATTTACATATATTTTGCACATGTTTTTATTTAAAATTAAGAATGTACCGATTATAGTTAAAATGAGTGTTAGTTTTTCATTTAATTATCGTTTATATATTCTTATAAACATTAAAATAGAGTTATATGTGCTATTTTAGAGTCATCTGCTGTATCATGTTATTTCCTTGCGTTATCCCCGCTATGACTTTTTGGACCTCTACCGCATTAAGTCCGCTAAGTGCTTTAACTGCACAACAAGAGAGAATGAAGGGGACATGATTGGGTGAGGCTTTAGTAATATAACTGATATAACTAAGCTGGAATAGCAAAGTTGGTTAGAGCATGCGGCTCTTAACTGTCAGATCGGAGTTTAAGTCCTCTTTCTAGCGTTTCTTCATTTGGTTTTTTGAGCCATCAAAGTCAACTGCCATTGGTACATTTGCCCCCATGTAACTGCAGATGGTGTTTATCTTGGCCCATAGGTAAAAACAGAGGGGATTTAGTTTTTTTTTTTTTGGAAGATTGACTTACTCCTTCATTAATCTTAACTACCATGTTATTGTTACAAGCAGGATGATGTTGCTTTTAGCATTGAATATATGAAATAAATAAGATTTTTGGGCCATCAACGTCAATTGCCATTGGTACATTTGCTGTTTGTAGATATTTCGCCCTATCCAACTGCAGATGGTGTTTATCTTGGCCAATAGGTGAAAACTGAGAGAATGTAGGTTTTTTGGAAGATCGACTTACTGCCTCATTGATCTACCGTGTTATCGTTACAAGCAGGATGATGTTGGCATATATGAAATAAGATAGCATGTGTTCAAACTGCAGTTTTAGCCGAAATTGTTCATTAATCTACTAACTATCCCTTTTTCTTGTGTTTATCTGTTTACATCTTTGGTGCATCAAGGTCAAGTGTCCTTGGTACATTTGCCTACAGTCTGTAAATGTTTGCTCCATTTACTTAGTGATGGTGTTCATCTTGGCCAATAGGTGAAAATTGAGAACTCCTTGGTTTTCTATGGAAGAATAACGTAATGCCTCGTTATGGAAGATGATGTTAATTTTAGTATTGCATATATCAAATAAGACAGCATGTACCATTACTGTAATTTAAGCCGAAATTGTGCTCATAAATTTACCAACTAGCTTTCCTTGCTGCTTATATGAAAAGTCACATAGAAGAAAATGCAAATAGTTCGTATGTAACTTATAGAGATTGACGCATACAGTTTATTCTTATATGATCCTTTCTGTCTATTTTGAAAGCCTTTGCTTTGCATTATCTCATAGTTAATTTTTACCCAGCTAGAAAATGATATTAGTAGTTCATTCCATTGCCAGTTTAAAGCTTACACCCCATACCCTACTGTTTATAAGAAGGAGATACAAATCCTACATACTGAGCATTTAAACATAAATACTAAATACAGATGCAAGAGCATTTTCCTTTCCCTCGCTGTTCCATTCATTTTTTTTTCAAGGAAAAGGAGTAGGAAAATTGAAGAACCAGATCTTTTTCTTCAGTTCTGTTCTGTCACTGCTTCTTTCAATTTTACCTATGCTTCCATTCTGTTTCCTTCTTCAAACTATATTATTTCATATGTATAATTTGGATCCATGTAATATGGTTGAGTAGATTTGAAACCACAAATTTGATGAAAAATGAGAAAGCGTAACAGTGATAGAGTATAAATCAACCGGGATAGCTAAATCTTTCATGGTTGAATAAATGACCTAATCTATGTGTCGAAATCCATTAAAGGGTGAAGAACTCTAACTCAATATTGATACGTAAGTTTGATCAAAAGTGCTAACATTTTGTGGCTTCGTGCCATCCATGAAATGAACTATGTTTTAATAATGGGATATTTTTTCTCCGCAGACTCCGTTGATTTGAAGATCACATGAATGTTGGCGTTAGATATAGTGTTGTGTGTAATAAGTAAATACATGTGTCATATTTATGTGTCAGGAATGGTTCTGTGATTGTCTTGGTGGCTTAAGTTTAGAAAGTGATTTATTCTTTTTCTCTTTTTATTTAAAGCTTATCAGTTGTAATCAAATTTAGTGAGTTAACAAAAACGTAGTATTTTTTGTTTCATGTTAAATCTCTCTCCTCTCCATATATAATTCTAACATTCTAACAATGAATCTGTTTTGAATAGCTAGTGCTTATGTTCTAAATTATGTTGTACATACATAAATAATCTATGTATAATCTCATTACAAATTTAAAAAATGATGAAAGATTAGGAAAACAAATCAAAGAGATGCATACATGCTTAATCTCCAAGAGCTGCGGAAAACACAAAATTAAAAGGGCCCAAAACCTGCTTATTTTTGCATCACTTTGTCATTTGGGGAATCTCATCTTAATTGTAACGCAGTAGTAAAATAAAAAACAATATAACATTCTACGAACATTTCAAAATTACCCTGCAGTGTATGCACTATACATAATACATGGCCGAAATCGGAGAGTATATGGAAGATATTTAACTCCAGAACTACAGGTAGCTAGCATGCAAACATGAACCAAAGCCCTAATGAGGATGAACAAGGGCATTGATAAGAGCCAGTGAATTACTCGTCATTTGCACCACATTCAAAACACGACTCCTGACCGCACTTTTCATTTTGCCATCCATTGTTCTACTTGAAAATCCATCCATGCACGTATTATCATCAGTTAGCGCTGCGCTGACCCAAGTCTGAATGTTGGTTAGTTGAAAAGCAAAATTCTTGCCTTTCATATTGTCCATTGCGTACATGGAGTCCTTGAGCTCTTCAACTGACTGCTTCATGGTGTCCATGCAGTCCTTCATGGCTGCTGCTAACCCATGGCTCATGCCCCCTGCTGCACACATTTCTTTCATGGCAGTGGAGGATGCACGTGCACTATCCAGTGTTACAGAGAGTGAAGTGTGTGCCAGCTGCATAGGGTTGCTTTTGATGGTGCTTGCATATGAAGAAAGGGAAGTGCAACAGAGTGATGGGTATGTTGTTGTTCCACATTTTATTTTTATGTATTCAGTATTTGATGATTGTTGGATGAGAATTCTTGAAGCTGTACATGCTTTTAAGTTGATACTGAAAAGAAATACAACCGTAAAGAAAGAGGCCATTAGTGATTTCATTCAACTTTAGAAGTGTGTGATAAAATGGATTTTAGATATTTTGGAATGAAGGGAGGGTGGGGTACTTATAGATTGGGAAATGAACCCTATGAATAGTTAATGAGGTGTAGTGAGATGTACTGAAACTCAAATAAGACTTCTGGCTAGACAACTTGCATACCTGATTACATTTGGGTCTTGGTCTGTAAAATATTTGTTAAGTGGTGCAGATGTCCAATAATTGTCAAGGACCCTAGCAAATTAGTAAAGTAATCGTTAAGAAGATTACAAATCAGTAATGTTTTCAGTACTCTTTCAGCTCCACATATTATGGTCCCATAGTACATTTTAATATCGAATTTATTCTATCTTGTGTCATTGAGTGGAATCTAATAGTTTCTTTGTCGGCAATACCATGTTTAGAGCCTTGATTTCATTATTTCGATCAAATTTAATCGACTGAAATGCAACACAAGCAACCCATATGTGGCAGAAAGTCTTATAGAACAAGCAAAATCATTATGTTTGACATTTAATTCAACATATATGACCGCAAGTTAGGCTTTCGTGACAATAAGAGGTTGTAGTGATGGAATTTGATTATCTCAATCTCTATTATGTCGACGATTGATAAAGCGAGGTCAATAAATAAGATTTTAACTGACTTTTTAAAATTTCAAAATATCTTCATTCATCAATAGAATCTCAAAACTGGTTTTCGGCTGAGACCACCAATTTCTTTCCGACTGCTTATCAGCAGAATTTTATTACGAACAGAACAACTTGAAATAAAAGTGTGATGACACACTTACAACATATATTTATCCACTTGTTTTTTTATTAATGAAATGTAAATATCTTTACCTATCACATACACGCACACCTGGTTTATACCAGATTATACTAATTATTATTGTTGTTGTCGACATTTAAATCGGTGAAAAGCATGTCAGTACAAGAACATAATAATCTACATGAACAGTTGATTGGTAAATCCTGAAGATTATTGCAAAAAATAGGAGGTTATAATTTGAAGAGATGAGATATTTCATAACAAGCCAGTTGGAACATTAAGATATTATTAAACATGGATAAGATGGAAGACTGGCAAACTATTGCACTCTATTTTATGGGAGGTTAAATGCATGCTCTTGCCTTGTATCGGTCCCTTCACCAAATTGTGAAATCTGTACACAATTTGGTTAGTGCTACTACTTTCAAAAGTGCAACTCTACTTGTACCTTTTGTGAGAAAAATATATCGTGGGCTTCTTATATTCCTCGTTCACATATAAAATTGCAAGTAAAGCATATGCCTACTAGTCTACTACATCGATATGTATAAGATATTTCATTACCCACTAGCCAACATATTAATTTGATTTCTAATAAGAAGCAAGGAGTGTATAATGGAAACAACCATTTGAGTTATATTCAGGTTTTTGCACATACCACATTGATTTTTTGTTAATGTTTGACATCAAACCGTCTGTACACACTGAAAATATTATAGAAGCTAGACGGTTATCTATGATATACATGTTTTTTTTAGAAAGTTTAGATGTTAAAAGCACAATTAACACGAATCATTTTCATATTTCATTTCTTAGAGCTGGCAAAGCAAGATAATGGAGGAGACAGGCAATGTATTGCAAACCACTTCACGCCAAGTCCTATGCATTCTCTCCTTCTGTTGATGACTTGGTGAAAATGAAGTCGGTATACAATTTGGCTAGTGTTGCTGCTACTTGCAAAAGTTCAACTTCATTTGTGTATTTCATGAAAAGTGGATGTCTCGGGATTTTGATATTCCAAATGTTGAGAACCTTGTAAAGTTATTATACGATAGTAATATCATGATATAGTTAGTAAAAAACTTAATGCTCTTTAAAAATTGGGAGATATACTTTGAATTGTTCCATATGGGAAAACAATTTATCACCGCAAGAGAGAGTTGATTTATGAAGTAGATAATTGCACATGATACGTGCCCGTTCACTAAGAATTAACCCAACTGGTTTTGACAAAAGCGAATGAAGAAGTTGGAATAAGGTTCCATAATTGATCCCAATCGCAAGTGGGAGATCGATAGACTTATATGCCCGAGGGGAAATTCTGGGATTTATTGCATATATCTATCTTCTTGATCAATCTTGATCAAAATAACCGGTCTTTTCTTTCTATCATAAGCTTGATATAATTTGTTATATTGATTAATTTAATTAAAAGTACATTTTTATAGAAAATTCACAAATGGTATGATTTGTGATACTAGTTATAAAGTGTTGAAAGCATTTATCAGCATAAAAACAAATAAACCATTCTAAACATTCCTTTTTAAGATGTATCAAGGCTGAATATTGACATATTCATTGGGACTACAGTCTACTGGCTACTAGAGGCACCAAGGGTTTGCCTACTAATAGCTGCATTGATAATTTTCTGTTGGTTAATATAACTAAGGTCAATCAGAAAATATCGATGTGGATAATTTATACAATTCACTCAACTTGAGAATATTATTGATCTTCAATGAGGAAGCACTACTTTGATTATAGTTAAATCGTGGTAAGACGTCCACCAAACAACTGTAGTTGAGCCTAGAGAAAGCATCAAAAGAAAATTCATTTCCTCGGTTATATGAGGTTAGCATCACGATCAGCTAATATCAACTCAAAGTCAAAGTCTTTGGTTTGATCAGTTCGGTTAATAATAACTGTTACTATTAAATCAAGAACTTTGCGTTTGGATTATAAAGCTAAATGTGAATGATACTGAAATTTTGATCATTATCAAATTCCATAGTCCAAAATGATATATTTTTTACGAAGAAAATTAATATAAATAATTATCACTACCAGGTACCGCTTTAATAAGTAAAACTAGATTTCACTAAAAGATGTGTAAGCAATAAATTATACCAAAATGTCACATTATGTAACATTCCTTTTAGAAAGTTAACACAAAGATCTTTAGCAAAATGGTTGGTGTGTGATGTTTTCCGAAAGGTCAAGGGTTCATATCTCATGGTTGTCACATTTGCATCAAAGTCAATACCCAGCCCGAATTCTGTGTAATGTTACAGATGTCAAGGGTGTGGTACTGATGCGGGTTATATGCACACTGCCTGTGTGGTGAGTGATGATTAGTCAATAAGGACATTGAGTTCTTTGAGAGGTAGCCTGCAACAACTCTTTCGAAAAATTAATACAGACATCTTTTAGCATGGTGGTTAGTGCGTGGTGTTGTTTTCCAAGAGGTCAGTATTATCGCATTTGTCTCTGTTTACATGGGTTACACGATTTATCCAGTAACCAAATATATGGGCCTCGTTATATATGGGCCTCGTTGTATTAACACATGGGCTGCCACATTATTCAAATATGTTATATTAGGATAGTCTATATATCAGGAAAGTATACATTGTAGTATGCTCTATATATACATCACTTTGTAATGTTTAACTCTCGTACAATTATCATTACAGCAATAATATTTACAATTGAATAATTCAACTCCTCTTATTCTCAATTTGGTATCAGAGCTTCATCGCCGAAAGGCATCATTCATCTCGATCCAGCGTTGTCCTCCATCCAAAAAGAAAGTTTATTTTTTTGGATTTTTCTCCTCAGTTTTTAAATTCTTCATCGGTGATCAATTCTTCTGGAATTGGGGCATCTGATTTGATGGGATCATCATCAGAGATGTGCCACGCCTAACCGACAGTTGGCTGCATCATCCCCTTCTCATTGTGATCTGTGGTGAGATATAGGTGACTGATTTCAATTCTGTCGTGCCAAGCATCATAAACAGCTGCAGAATTAGAAACTGTTGTGCCAAGCACTATTCTTCACCATCTTTTGCTGATTCTCTATTGGTCTATCTCTCTTTGTGTCTCATACAGGCTACAGTTCTAAACCTGCATCGCCATGGCACAAGACAATGAAGCAACATCTGCTTTGTCAGGCTGTAATGCCAATGGATCTTCACCCAATCTTTTGAACCTGATCAAACTGAAAAGTCAAATTATTACAACTTCATAGGATGAAGATAATTATATACTGTGCAAATATCAAACCGAAATTGCTCTTACAGGGTATGGTCCGCAGGATTTTGTAAAAGGGACTCTGGCCACTCCTCTAGTTATGATAACAGATCAAGATGGCAATACATTGCCAAATCGTGAATACGTCAAATTTCAAAAGCAGGACATTTTATTATCATCCTGACTTCTAGCAGAAACGCTTTGATATTATAATAATGCCTATCAACCACAATATAATAATCATCAAGCAGAAACGCTTTCATCTCACGTTCTACATATATAGTATGCAATCAAAACCGCAAGCACGAATTGGGTAATGGATTTCCAACAATGACAAGGTATGGAACCATCTTTCGCTAGTGTACCTCTAGAGAGGAATACACTGGGTTCAACAAGAACATCTTGCAACCCGGCCACACATGACCGACCACTCATTTCGCTTGAGTGTATCGAATGTATATCACCAACGGTTGGGATCAGCAACCGTTTCCCGAATGGGACAGCATCGAATAGAATAAGGAATTAAATGAATCTCTAGATAGGTGATGATACACCCTAATGGGAGCTAACCACATAGCCATGCTGCCTGCCCGATTTTTGTCATTTCCCGGTTGTTGAGGCCAGAGGCTACGATTACTTTCCATTCATTGATAACACCATCACGTTGAATGCCACATTATCAGATCCGTTAATCATTAATTGATCTGCACAAATATTCTGGATATTATGCTAAGGGAATAAATCCGTTGCCACCATATATATTTGTATAGTCCAACATATGCGATTATTGGAAATATCTTGTCAGACACTCGTCCATATACGTTCTTTCTGGGACTGAACGAAACCAAAGGCACTATTCAGTACATCCATCCTAGGTAATCTCTACCTAGGACTTATACAACAACCCTTGCACTTTACTCCGTCTTCAATATATTTAGCATACTTGGTTTGCAACGCTTATGCCAATACGGAGTGGTTCTTCGGATAATAATCCAACCAGTCTCTCCATATTGACAACGATGGTCAAAACTTCGATAGTCTGTGATTTAACTATCGAAGAAAAACAAGTTTTTCGATAGTCGATGATTTAATTATCGAAGAAAACAAGTGTTCCTCCCAATATCAACCAATCACTGAGCCCTTAATTAATATTTCATTAATTAAATCACTTCTCCATTTCTTTATCAATATTTGTTAACCAAATATTTTCAATACCCATATTGGCCTTTTACGCTATTTGGAAAACATTTCCGAATATCGCCTTCCTTTATTTTCTAAACTTTAGAAAATATATGCTATTTATAATTGGAAAATGTTCCAATTACTTATCTCTTTTCCGATCTCGTTTATTTCTATACGTAGGAAATATTTATTATTCTATTTCCAAGCTTACACTTATTTGGGTTAAAACGGATGTTGTGTAAAACATCGTTACAACAACCCAAATACTATATTCAACTAACTCTTATCCAACATTGATCTTCGAGCCTAAAATCTTACTATTTATTTGTTAATAATGAAATCACTCAAGTTGGGGGTATAACTACCTCTCAGACCTTGACTGAATAACATTTATAACGTCAAAACAGATAAGACTACTTACTCGAATAATCAATACCATACAACTATTATTAACTTTTAAACACGTATACTCTTTCTCTTTCTATTCTTACTAGATTTTATTCTAGACTTCCTTTTTGATTTTACTATTCTATTTTTAAGTTCGTTTCCTTATCGACTTCTATATATATTGATATATAGAATTCTAGTTATCAGATTTTCTTAAAAATATTCTAACTCCTTAAATTCTCGGAAAAATTCGCCATAACCTCCTTTGTACGGGGCTACCGGAGAAATTCCAACCTTGTCACACAGGCCTCTCCATTTAAAAAGAAAAAGAAACAGCCAAGCGGCTTGCCAATACGGCGCATAAAACCTCATATTCAATTTAAATACATACCTTTTTGTCGAGCATTCTATTTATATCTCTTCATTAACCTTATCCCATACCTGTCTCCTGTATATCTATACCTGTCCAGTTTATTTCCAACTTAAATCCAATCGTTTTACTCAATTCGTTAATTTAGTTGCTAATTAACTCCTTTGCCTATTCCACTTTTATATTTGAACATAACATGTTCAACTATATTTTAACTTGTTTACAACTAATTTGAACTCCATTTTCAACTTACGCTTCATAATCAATTTTGAATATAAATCCTCAAATTCCATTTACCTTTAACTTCAATTCAAAACTCCATCAACTAATTGCTAATTAACCGTTTGCCTATTTCTTCTTTGTATTTGAATATAACATGTTCAAATATAAGTTTAACTTGTTTATAAACTAATTGAATTCCATTCTCAACCTAAGTTTCATATTCGATTACGAATATAAATTTACTAACCCAATTCTCTTATCCAAAGTCAAGGTCGATTCAAAATCCCATTAACTAATTATTCTTCAATTAGTTAACTCTATTCAAAATATGAGTTTTGTTCCAAAAATCATTTCATTTACACAGCTTGAGCTTGTATTTATTTTACAACTCAAATCTGTATTTTTCAAATGGAAACTCAGATTTTATTTGTTTAAAATCCTTATATTTATTTATACAAACCCTTATGGTTTTTAAACGATTTTGGCGCTGCACTTTTAGAAATTTGATTTTGACATATCTCAAAATCTATTCGACGAAATCCAAAATTTTCTCTTCTATTAGAAAACTATTATCTAACTGGTCCTGACGGTTCTTGTTTCAAAGAATTCCGACTTAATTTGACTTCTATATACTCAATTGAAGTTTGAATCACCGATTTACGAACTACCGCGCTGCGGCGAGTTCGTTTTAATTATATTTATATATATAAACTTTTAAACCTCGTTTAAAATAAATTCAACTTCATTCTGATATATTTTTAATATATATCAAATCCAATTTTCCAATTCAACAAAATATTTTCGATCTTCTATATTCAAATTCCATTTCAATTCTATTTGAATTTCCTAGATTCAAATTCCATTTCAACTCTATTTGAATTCTATATTCAAAGTCTATTTCAAATTCTATTTTGAAATTCTATATTCAAAGTCTATTTCAAATTCTATTTTGAAATTCTAATTCCATTTTGAAATTCTATTTCAATTTCTATTTTGAATTTCTATTTCAAATTCTCATTTTTAAATTCATATTTGAATTTAAACATTTAAATTATCAATGATAAGTTTCCATCTTTCTTTATAACATCATTTAATTTACTTGTTTATATTTTTAAACAAGTCTTGGTTTCAAATTCATTTTTGAAATTAAATTCTATTTTGGAAAAATAAATTTCCCCTTTTCTAAATTCACACCTGTGTTTATATTTTCCTGAACTATCCAAATGATAATTCTTTTCATTTCCTTTATAAACTTCGTTTATAAATGAACTACTTGTTTAAAAGCAAGTTAATATTTCTATTCTATTAAATTTTCAAATTCTATTTTAGAAAAATAAAATTTCCCCTTTTAACTCTGGAAATTTCCTTTTTCGATATTTTAAAATATCAACATTTAAGCCCAGTGATATTTAAACACCACACAACCAATTATTTATTTTAGCTTCTCTAACACATCATATATGACAGTATATATGCAAACAAATAAATAAACAGATAATATATTTTTGAGGAATCCAGTCGGATTCCTCCAACCTGTTTTCCTGCAACCACAAACGTTAGTTAACATAGTAATACCCATCCTGCTTCGAGACAGGATATCGCGGTATGAAGGTCATCCACTAATATATTTGTGGGGCGCATAGGGAAATCATCCGCTATGAAACTGCGGGCATCCGCTAATGAGACTGCGGGAATCCAACCAATCATCAACCTAATATATATATATATATATATATATATATATATACATATAATAGTCAACCCTAAATAACTAATATATTTAAAGCAACCAGAAAAATCCAAACAAGCTACAACAATTATTTTTAACGGATAAAAATAATTCTAATTAACAGGTGAGTGAGATTTACTCACATTGATTTTCCGTTGCCGAAAATCTCGTTTTATTCCAAGTCACTTCTTTGATGATTCTACTCGAGTTAATTTTATCTTTCACCTATGGTTATTTGATTTTAATTATCGATTAAACTCTCATTAATTTAAATCAACTATTAAACTAAATAAACTAATTATTCTACGAGTTTCCAATTCCATAAAATTTATACCTTACTGCTATTCAAATTTCTCGACTACTTCATGAAACAAATCCCATTGCGAAGCTTCAGTCCATTCGAGCTCAATGGTATTGACGATGTCTCAATCGAATCTAATAATGTATAAACGAATTTAAACATGGTTAACAAATTTTCATAGCTTAACTATAAAATTTCCTGTTTTAATTAACTCAATAAATTAAGTAGTACCTAAATTCTTCCTTGTTTATACACTTCAACCTATAGTCATTCGAGTGAAAGCCTGAAACATGTCGAGAGCCTCAACCAACTCGCTACTCACCCTACCCCATACTGACTTCACAGCGGCAACCTGCACTGACAGCACATACCCGGTACCTTGCTCCTGCCAATTAGCACCCCATCTTTATGTCCGATTTGGTCCTGTTCATTTCTAATAATATTGCACTAGTTCGGATCCAAAACCGCCTCTGTTCATCTATTTCAGTACCACTCCAAAACCCTTTGAATACACGCACCCAACCTTCCCAAATGCTTTACCACCAAACTCCCAGATCCACCTAGTTACGTAGTTCGCCACCTATCAGTGCGTCCCCTCCATCCCATCACAAAACTTACACCAGAATCCAATACTAACTTCACCGTCACCACTGGCGCCAGAACCACCAGAGCCTCCCTGACAGCATGTTAACTTCCACGCGCACCCTCCCTTCCAATTCTGACATCGATATCCAAGGATGGAGGAAACGCGACAGCGGTTTTATCGAAGTTCACGAAACCCCGTCCATACCACTCATCTCGATTTCCACCTCACTCCAGAACATGTCCAATCCACCATCAATGTATTCCCACTACCCATCTTAACCGAGTTCACCCATAACATCGCACTGTCCTTGAAGTTGACCTCAGATCCATTCAGTCCAAGCTCCTCTCTTGGAGGCGCTAACCCGAAATCGATTTAGGTATTTTATTTTTTAAAAATGAAGGAATTCATTTTGGTTTCGGTTGGAAATGAAACTTTGATTTCATTTTGAATCAATGTACAAAGAAGGTAGTAGCGATTTATATAGGGAAGGGTGCAATTTAAGTTTGAACTGCGAGGCCTTATATTTTGTGGTGAGGAAATGAGACAACCAATTCTTTTTGAATGGAGAAGAAACAGGCACCGGTCATTTTTGTTTCTGCCTTGTAGCTTTGTTTATGACCACCCAACTATTTTATTTATTTTAAGTTATTTTAATTAAAAATTGTATCCTTCAAATTTAAATAACCCTTGATCCCGAACTCCTCTCTGAACCCAACAACTATCAATCCTAGGGTAATACCACTATTCCGGACACACTGGGACATGTTCCGCAGCTCAATTCTATCATCTGGAGAAGATATTAATTTTAATTGATATAAATTAAATTTCAAACCATTTAAATTCTTCGATAATAATTTAATATGATTATTCCAATTCAAACAGAATTTCGTATTGATTATTTGAACTGACTTTAATTCAGTTTTAAATTTGAATTCAAATAAATCAATTTTCGTATTTCGATAATTATATATATCCGAAATAAATCATATTTCGATTTTTAAATCGATAACTAAATATAAAACGTCATTCATATTCTCAAATCAATATTTAAAATAAATATTAAATATTCAAAATTAATCGACTAGAAATCCGGGTCGTTACATTCTTCCCCTCTTAAAAGAATTTCATCCCCGAAATTACTAAGGTAGGAAAATTGGTACAAACCCATTACTTTTCAAAAACTTACTTATGTTGAACTCAACATTTCATACTTCAATAATTTCAGTTCTACCAAACCTTTTGGTTTTTATTTGAGCAATCAATATATTTACTTCATAAAATATTTTCCAACTTCCCAGGATTAAATTCCACATTCTGGTTTGGATTAAATTTTAATTCATCTCATTCGTATATATCTCATTCATATACAATTTTATTTGGTTATATATAACCATTTAAATTTTAAACTCTTATTTGATTATAAAAATAACAATCAACACATCCATATAATATAATAATTTCAGAAAATTATTCCTTTTTTATCAAAATAGAATTTTGGGTAAAATTATTTCATTTACCCACTTTAAAACAATATCGTGTCAAATTCTCTATTCAAGTGTTTAGAAATTCCTATCGACTTCATGGCGTCCCATGATTCGATCAGAATTCATAAACCACTCAGCAGACAAGACAACATAATACAAATCAAATTTTATGTCAATTAACAAATACACTCTCTCGTATATATATACACACTCAACTCATTCTAGGATACTACTGATCCTATCTGTAATGAGCACATGACACACAAGCCTAGGTATTCGCTCAACCTAAGCTCTAATACCAACTGTAGTGACCCGAAATCCCGGTACCATTTGAGCTGACCAAATAACACGAGTCCAACCCAAATTACACGGGAAACCAGAAAACTAATTAGAAAGAAAACAGAAGGTGAGAATTAGGAAGAAAGAAACTTAGAATAGAAGAAGAAGAACAGAAACACAACACAGAATCTCACATCGCAGCGGAATAAAATATAATATATAACAGCTTTTGAAATACAAAATTTGACTGTATATACATAACATTATCATCAGAGTACAACACTTACAATACAGCGGAACAAAACTTTATATAACTAACACTGAAGCCTCCTGCTCCAAGCTCCTTTAGATAGATCTGTAAAATCCTGAAGTACTTGACTGCCCGTACAAATTTAGGCACCCAAGAGTTTAGGTAGAACAAGCTTACACTTATTTGGGTTAAAACGGATGTTGTGTAAAACATCGTTACAACAACCCAAATACTATATTCAACTAACTCTTATCCAACATTGATCTTCGAGCCTGAAATCTTACTATTTATTTGTTAATAATGAAATCAATCAAGTTGTGGTATAACTACCTCTCAGACCTTGACTGAATAACATTTATAATGTCAAAACAGATAAGACTACTTACTCGAATAATCAATACCATACAACTACTTATTAACTTTTAAACACGTATACTCTTTCTCTTTCTATTCTTACTAGATTTTATTCTAGAATTCCTTTTTGATTTTACTATTCTATTTTTAAGTTCGTTTCCTTATCGACTTCTATATATATTGATATATAGAATTCTAGTTATCAGATTTTCTTAAAAATATTCTAACTCCTTAAATTCCTGGAAAAATTCGCCATAACCTCCTTTGTACGGGGCTACCAGAGAAATTCCAACCTTGCCACACAGGCCTCTCCATTTAAAAAGAAAAAGAAACAGCCAAGCGGCTTGCCGATACGGCGCATAAAACCTCATATTCAATTTAAATACATACCTTGTTGTCGAGCATTCTATTTATATCTCTTCATTAACTTTATCCCATACCTGTCTCCTGTATATCTATACCTGTCCAATTTATTTCCAACTTAAATCCAATCGTTTTACTCAATTCGTTAATTTAGTTGCTAATTAACTCCTTTGCCTATTCCACTTTTATATTTGAACATAACATGTTCAACTATATTTTAACTTGTTTACAACTAATTTGAACTCCATTTTCAACTTACGCTTCATATTCAATTTTGAATATAAATCCTCAAATTCCCTTTACCTTTCAAAGTTCAACTTCAATTCAAAACTCCATAAACTAATTGCTAATTAACCGTTTGCCTATTTCTTCTTTGTATTTGAATATAACATGTTCAAATATAAGTTTAACTTGTTTATAAACTAATTGAATTCCATTCTCAACCTAAGCTTCATATTCGATTACGAATATAAATTTACTAACCCAATTCTCTTATCCAAAGTCAAGTTCGATTCAAAATCCCATTAACTAATTCTTCAATTAGTTAACTCTATTCAAAATATGATTTTTGTCCTAAAAATCATTTCATTTACACAGCTTGAGCTCATATTTATTTTACAACTCAAATCTGGATTTTTCAAATGGAAACTCAGATTTTATTTGTTTAAAATCCTTATATTTATTTATACAAACCCTTATGGTTTTTAAACGATTTTGGCGCAGCACTTTTAGAAGTTTGATTTTAACATATCTCAAATTCTATTCGACGAAATCCAAATTTTTCTCTTCTATTAGAAAACTATTGTCTAACTGGTCCTGACGGTTCTTGTTTCATAAAATTCCGACATAATTTGACTTATATATACTCAATTGAAGTTTGAATCGCCGATTTTCGAACTGCCGCGCTGGTTCGTTTTAATTATATTTATATATATATAAACTTTTAAACCTCGTTTAAAATAAATTCAACTTCATTCTGATATATTTTTAATATATATCAAATCCATTTTTCCAATTCAACAAAATATTTCCGATCTTCTATATTCAAATTCCATTTCAATTCTATTTGAATTTCCTGGATTCAAATTCCATTTCAACTCTATTTGAATTCTATATTCAAAGTCTATTTCAAATTCTATTTTGAAATTCTATATTCAAAGTCTATTTCAAATTCTATTTTGAAATTCTATATTCAAAGTCTATTTCAAATTCTATTTTGAAATTCTATATTCAAAGTCTATTTCAAATTCTATTTTGAAATTCTAATTCCATTTTGATATTCTATTTCAATTCCTATTTTGAAATTCTATTTCAAAATCTTATTTTTAAATTCATATTTGAATTTAAACATTTAAATTATCAATGATATGTTTCCATCTTTCTTTATAACATCATTTAATTTACTTGTTTATATTTTTAAACAAGTCTTGGTTTCAAATTCATTTTTGAAATTAAATTCTATTTTGGAAAAATAAATTTCCCCTTTTCTAAATTCCCACCTGTGTTTATATTTTCCCGAATTATCCAAATGATAATTCTTTTCATTTCCTTTATAAACTTCGTTTATAAATGAACTACTTGTTTAAAAGCAAGTTAATATTTCTATTCTATTAAATTTTCAATTTCAATTTTAGAAAAATAGAATTTCCCCTTTTAACTCTGGAAATTTCCTTTTTCGATATTTTAAAATATCAACATTTAAGCCCAGTGATATTTAAACACCATACAACCAATTATTTATTTCAGGTTCTCTAACACATCATATATGACAGTATATATGCAAACAAATAAATAAACAGATAATATATTTTTGAGGAATCCAATCGGATTCCTCCAACCTGGTTTCCTGCATCCACAAACGTTAGTCAACATAGTAATACCCATCCTGCTTCGAGACAGGATATCGCGGTATGAAGGTCATCCACTAATATATTTGTGGGGCGCATAGGGAAATCATCCGCTATGAAACTGTGGGCATCCACTAATGAGACTGCGGGAATCCAACCAATCATCAACCCAATATATATATAATAGTCTCCCTAAATAACTAATATATTTAAAGCAACTAGAAAAATCCAAACAAGCAACAAAAATTATTTTTAATGGATAAAAATAATTCTAATTAACAGGTGAGTGAGATTTACTCATATTGATTTTCCGTTGCCGAAAATCTCGTTTTATTCCAAGTCACTTCTTTGATGAATCTACTCGAGTTAATTTTTTCTTTCACCTATGGTTATTTGATTTTAATTATCGATTAAACTCTCATTAATTTAAATCGACTATTAAACTAAATAAACAAATTATTCTACTAATTTCCAATTCCATAAAATTTATACCTTACTGCTATTCAAATTTCTCGATACTCCATGAAACAAATCCCATTGCGAAGCTTCAGTCCATTCGAGCTCAATGGTATTGACGATGTCTCAATCGAATTTAATAATGTATAAACGAATTTAAACATGGTTAACAAATTTTCATAGCTTAAGTATAAAATTTCCTGTTTTAATTAACTCAATAAATTAAGTAGTACCTAAATTCTTCCTTGTTTATACACTTCAGCCTATAGTCATTCGAGTGAAAGCCTGAGACATGTCGAGAGCCTCAACCAACTCGCTACTCACCCTACCCCATACTGACTTCATAGTGGCAACCTGGACTGACAGCACATCCCCGGTACCTTGCTCCTACCAATTAGCACCCCATCTTTTCGTCCGATTTGCTCCTATACATTTCTAATAAAATTGCACTAGTTCGGATCCAAAACCACCTCTGTTCATCTATTCCAGTACCACTCAAAAACCCTTTGAATACACATACCCAACCTTCCCAAATGCTTTACCACCAAACTCCCAGATCCACCAAGTTACGTAGTTCGCCACCTATCAGTGCGTCCCCTCCATCCCATCACAAAACTTACACCAGAATCCAATACTAACTTCACCGTCACCACTGGCGCCAGAACCACTGGAGCCTCCCTGACAGCATGTTAACTTCCACGCGCACCCCTCCCTTCCAATTCCGACATCGATATCCAAGGATGGAGGAAACGCGACAGCGGTTTTATCAAAGTTCACGAAACCCCGTCCATACCACTCATCTCGATTTATCCCTCACTCCAGAACACGTCTAGTCCACCATCAGTGTATTCCCACTACCCATCTTAACCGAGTTCACCCACAACATCGCACTTTCCTTGAAGTTGACCTCAGATCCATTCCGTCCGAGCTCCTCTCTCGGAGGCGCTAACCCAAATCGATTTGGGTATTTTAGTTTTTTTAAATGAAAGAATTCATTTTGGCTTCGGTTGGAAATGAAACTTTGATTTCATTTTGAATGAATGTACAATGAAGGTAGTAGCGATTTATACAGGGAAGGGTGCGGTTTAAGTTTGAACTACGAGGCCTTATATTTTGTGGTGAGGAAATGAGACAACCAGTTCTTTTTGAATGGAGAAGAAACAACCACCGTTCATTTTTGTTTCTGCCTTGTAGCTTTGTTTATGACCACCCAACTATTTTATTTTATTTTAATTTAATTAAAAATTGTATCCTTCAAATTTAAATAACCCTTGATCCCGAACTCTTCTCTGAACCCAACAACTTTCAATCCTAGGGTAATACTACTATTCCGAACACACTGGGATAGGTTCTGAAGCTCAATTCTATCATCTGGAGAAGATATTAATTTTAATTGATATAAACTAAATTTCAAACCATTTAAATTCTTCGATAATAATTTAATATTATTATTCCAATTCAAACAGAATATCATATTGATTATTTGAACTGACTTTAATTCAGTTTTAAATTTGAATTCAAATAAATCAATTTTCGTATTTCGATAATTATATATATTCGAAATAAATCATATTTCGATTTTTAAATCGAAAACTAAATATAAAACTTCATTCATATTCTCAAATCAATATTTAAAATAAATATTAAATATTCAAAATTAATCGACCAGAAATCCGGGTCGTTACACTAATGGTCTGAATGAAGAATATGAGTCACCGGTCACTGTTATCGCCACCCAACAAGCACTACCAGACTTACAGTTTGTTCGATCTGCACTTCTTGCCACGAAGGAATAATTGATCAAAGAAAGGCAACACAAAGGGAATTCTCTGCGAACTATGCTGCTGCTAAAAACAAACAACCTCAAAAGAATAACAACTCACACAGACAAGACAGTCAATACCAGAAAGGATATCAGCCCCAGAGACCATATCAACCCCAAAGAGGTCGTGGGAGAGGCAGATGGAACAATAAGAATAGAGTAAAATGTCAAATATATATGTGATAAATTCGGTCATATGACCAATATGTGTTATTTCAGAATTAATACTGACTTCAATGGACCACAACCCAATCAAAATAATTCTACACCAAAGGCCAACCTAGCACACATGGGTAGTCAAAACAGAAACAACTGTGACAACAATAAAGGTCAAGGCACCAGCAATGAACACAACTGCAGGACTGATGAGGTCATTTTTTATGAATGGTACCCTGATTTAGGAGCTACACACCATATCATAAAAAATCTTCAGAATTTAAACATTGGAAGCAAAAGCTACACAGGTATGAAATCTTTACACATGGGTAATGGTGAAACTGCTAGTATTACACATATTGGTAAAGGGACTATATCAGGAGAAAGGCAACTCAAATTAAATAACTAACTTAAGGTTCCCACTATCAATAAAAATTTATTAAGTGTCTCAAAATTTGCCATTGATAATAATGTATACTTTGAATTTCACCCCAGATTTTGCCTATTTAAGGACTTATTAAGCCAAGAAATATTTCTATAGGGTAATCTACATGATGGACTTTACAAATTTGGCAATTTAAAGACTGGAAATGCCTCGAGTAAAGAAATTTAATGCAATAATGTAAATGCTAGTAGTACTAGTTGCAGCAACAATAGTTGTAATAGTAGCAATAGTAATCATAATAATGTAATCTAATCTTGGCATGTAAGACTTTGGCATCCTAATTTAGAAACTATAAGAATTGTTTTGAATAATAATGGTATTTCTTTTAATAACATACCTAGCAAATACACTTGCACACACTGCCAACTTGGGAAAATCCACAAACTTCGCTTTGGTAATTCTGAAACGACATATAATAAGCCACTGAAGCTTGTAGCAGCTGATTTATGGGGACCAATACCACTGAACTCGTATCAAGGAAACATGTACTATATAACCTTTGTTGATTCTTACTCAAGGTACACTTGGATATATATTTGCTTAAAAATAAGTTAGATGCATGTAACACAACTATTCAATTTATAACTTTCATAGAAAACAGACCAACTGCAGTGTAAAGGTGATACAAACAGATGGTGGGGGTGAGTTTAAGCCACTTACAAATTATTTCGTTAAAAGAAGCATAAAACACAGATTAACCTGCCCCCACACGTCTGAGCAGAAAGGGTTGGTCGAAAGAAAACATAGACACATAGTCGAAACTGGTTTAACATTATTATCTCAAGGGGCATTGCCAATGAAGTTTTGGAATGAGGCATTCAACACTTATGTGTATCTCATAAACAAGATAACCACAAAAGTGTTGAATAATAGAATCCCACATGAAATGATATTTAATGAAAAACCAAATTACAAATTCCTCAAATGTTTTGGGTGCTTGTGTTTTCCATGTTTAAGAGACTACAACAAACATAAGCTTAGCATGAGATCAAGTCCATGTACATTTATTGGTTATCCCCAAAATCAGAAAGGTTATTAGTGCTTGGATAACAGACATGTTGTTTTTGATGAAAATGTTTTTTCATATGCAGACAAGCAAGCAACAAAAGAAGGGAACAACTAAAATTCAAGCACAGAAATTACTACAATATCAATTCTTGCAGAACAACTGATGAGAGACAACTATGAAGAAAAACAAGATGAAAGCAATGGTCACACAAAAAATATTCTCAGTGAACAAATCATCACTTGAAAAAGTGAAAATAATATTAGCACTGAAGGAACACACAACAATCAAGATATGCATGAAGATGAAGAAAGCAACAACACCACAGACCCAACAAGCACCAATTCTAATAATCGACATTAGACACAACTACAAACTGGACATCATATGACCACTAGGTCCAAAAGTGGAATTTTCAAGCCCAAAGTGTACAATGTGTCAGTAAATGAAGTTGAACCAGTAACCTACACTCAAGCAGCCAAATTAGAAATATGGAAAAAGGCAATGGATGCTGAATATGAAGCAGTCATAAAAAATAAAACCTGGAGCTTGGTTACACCATCTACTCACAAAAACATCATGAGGTGCAAATGGACTTACAATATTAAAAGAAAAGAAGATGGGACAGTAGAAAAATGCAAGGCCAGACTAGTTGCAAAAGGATATGCTCAACAATTTGGATTCGGCTTTAATTAAACATTTAGTGAAATCCACAACTATTCAAATCATTCTAACAATTGCACTATGTAAAAGTTGGAATATTAGGCAATTAGATGTCAACAATGCTTTTTTGAATGGTGACTTAACTGAGGAAGTTTACATGCATCAACCAAAGGGTTATGAAGCCAACACTGGAGACAAGCAACTTGTATGTAAATTACACAAGGCAATATATGGCCTGAAACAGGATTCAAGAGCATGGTATGAAAAACTGAAATTAACTTTATCAAAAATTGGTTTCACACAAGCAAAATCAGATAATTCCCTATACATGAGAAAAAAGAACCATCTACATTCTTGTGTATGTGGATGACATGCTGAAAACCGGGGAAAACAATCAAGAAATCAACAGAGTCATGCAACTACTTGATCATAATTTTTCTATCAAGGATCTTGGTTAGCTAAGTTACTTCCTAGGGATTCAGATCAACAAGAGAAGTGAAACTGAATTGTTCCTATCTTAACAAAATTACATCATTGAAATACTACAGAAAGCCAACATGCACCAAGCCAACACCTATGATCGGTAATTTACGACTTTCAAAACTTCAAGGGGAAGCTATTAACAATGCAAAGCAATATAGAAGTATAATTGGCGCACGGCAATATGCTACAATTACATGGCTAGACGTATACTGCAGTGTAAATAAACTTAGTCAATACATGCAAAACCCCTTATCTGAACACTGGGTAGCAGTTAAGAGAGTCTTAAGGTACTTGCAAGGAACAAAGCATTATGGAATAAGTCTAAAAGCAGATAAAGAACTAAACTTACATGGGTTTAGCGACGCTGATTGGGCGAATGATATAGATGACAGGAAATCTGTATCTGGTTATTGTGTATTTCTCTGCACAAAAACATTATCTCGTGGTTTATGAAGAAGTAATTGACCACCTTGAGATCGAGCACCAAAGCAGAGTACCGAACCCTTGCAAGTAAAGCAGTAGAAATTTCATGGATTGAATCGCTTCTACAAGAACTAGGGTTTGCCTCCAGAAAGAAACCGGTTGCTTGGTGTGACAATAGGAGCACTGTACTCTCAAGTCTCAACCCATTCAACATTCCAGAACAAAACATCTAGAAATTGATTTACATTTCGTTCGAGAAAGGACGCAAGCAGGGAAACTAATAGTATGTCATGTTCGTGCGTATTATCAGGGAGCCTATGCGCTCATAAAAGCACTCTCAATAAAAAATGTCATCAGATTAAGAGAGGAGCTTAAAGTGAGTGATGGCAACAGAATGGAAGGAGTGAAGAAACCCTAGATAAGTTTTAGGGAGGATATTATCGCATTTGTCTTTGTTCACATAGGTTACACGATTTATCCTGTAACCAAATATATGGGCCTCGTTATATATGGGCCTCATTGTATTAACTCATGGGTTGGCACATTATTCAAATATGTTATATTACGATAGTCTATATTTCAAGAAAGTATACGTTGTAGTTAGCTCTATATATACATCACTTTGTAACGTTTAACTCTCGTACAATTATCATTACAACAATAATATTTACAACAGAATAATTCAACTCCTCTTATTCTCAATTTTCAGGGGTTCGGATCCTACGGTTGTCACATAACACCTTCAAAGTAAAATGTGAATGTTAATATTTGAATTGTTCAATACTAATCGCTGACTAGATTTACGCCTTTGAATCGCACAATTGTAATGATGAATTCTCTAAAAATCACATGATTTAATTGATTTATAAAATGTTTTAAATTGATTAAATTAACTTATATTTGAGAAATATTAATTATTATTAAATTTATTTAATGTTTGGAAGCCAAGTGTAGTTACTTTAATGCAATACAAAAATTATATTTGCATGCATTGATATACAATATCGATGTAATTTAAATAAAGAAAATTACATGAAATGATTAATGTAAATTTTATGTCATTTGATGGCATGAATTGAGAATTCTTTTGTAATCTTATGACATGTTATATGAAAAAAGGATTGGAGAGAGAAAAAAATTAAAGGAATTAATTAGAAAGTTTTAATTAAGAAAATAGAAAGTCTCATTTTGTCAAATAAAACACATTCCCTTATTTATTATGTACGTACAATTCATTTTTCGTTCTCATTTATTTTCTCTTTCTCTTCTACTAACATCTCATGGTAGAAAACAAAATAATTTTTTTAAAAATATTTTTCAACTTCAAATAAATACATCGAACAAAATAAAACAAAACGATCCATCCATCTTTTCCAAGAATAGAATGTGGAATTTGAGGATATGAATATAGGTGTTATTTCTATGAAACATCATAAAGTGATCCTTTAATTTATCTATTTATGTGTTCAATCCTTTATATCTTTGGATATGAATGGTTATTGCAATTTTATTTGATTAATTTCAAACATGTAAATCAAAACATTTTTTTCCTTAACTAAAGACTTGTTTCTTATTCGATTCAACTCAGATCTATGCATGCACTTCATCTATTGCTTATTTATGTTAATATTTGATTTTGTTCTCTTTTTATCACATCTTCTCTAATAATACTGGTTTATATTATCTATTGATTTACATCTTATGATATTCGATTTTGGTTGCATCTTCATATTCTTAGCATTTAAATTGTGAAATATTTCATCTTGTTTAATTTGTCATTCATGTTGTTCTTATAGTTCAGATGTGAAATTTTATTATGAATTTTTATGTGCCTAAGTTATCCTCTTTTATTCCTATTTTAATACCATTTATTTACATGATATGATTTTATTATGTCTAAACTCATATTAATTACATATGCTATCTATTTTAAATCATATGAGATTTGAATATGGTTCATATGTTATATGTTTGATTTCTTTTGCTATATTATTCTTTTCTCAAAAAATAATCATCATAATTGGACTTTTAGGTGAATTTTTTTTAAAGAAAGAATAGAATAATATAACAAAAGGAGAATCTAGCCATTCTCCAATGGCTCACAGAAATGGCTATAGAGAATGTGATCACAAAAAAAAAAAAAAACAACAACTCAAAAAACAGGATATAACCCACATGAAAAACAAGGACACAAGCTAGTCAGACGAGTCCTCAGAAGGCAGTTCCAGGGAAAAACCAATGCTTAGAACTTCTCAGCACCACTGATGATCCTGAAACAAAATCAAAGGAAAGACGAAGTATGGAAGGCAAGAGTCACCAACGGAGTGCCCCTAATGCTCCATATCGACTATCTCCACCAGTCCAGTTGGAAAAGCACTGACAGCACCTCTTGACCCAATAGAGACGAAATCCAAATACCTAAAAATCAGGCCCTATAGAATTAGCAAAAAACATAAGATCCAAAAGGGGGGCAGTGTGTAGAAAGGGAAGAAAACAAGGATGAGAGTATAAATGAAGGAATCAAGCAATTCCCACCCTAGGAGGAGTCGGTACCTTCGTAACACTAAAGGTACTAGCCAACCTCCTAGACCGGGAGCCAATAGCTCCCTTGAAAGGCCTACCCCGAAATGCACGGAATACAACATTCCTTACCTTTAGGATAACGGTAGGAGGATCCATCGGCACTTCATCAAATATTGCTTTATTCCGCGAGCACTAGATATGCCAGTAGGCAAGACAAGTGATCAAACGAAAGAGGTTCGACCGAATAGATTTACCTGAGATGCCGGTCCACTAGAATCTCAGTAAATCAACAAGAGAAGTGGCATTACCTCGACAAATCAGATTCCCAAAGTAATTCCAAATAGCTCTGGCACAAGACCCAGAGAAAAACACATGGACAATGGATTCCGAACTACTATTACTGCAGCATCTACACCGGCAAACAAATGGGTTGCCGATCCTCTGGAGGTTCTCGTCTATTGGTAACCTATTATGAAGGGGTTTCCACATGAACAAAGAAACCTTCAGGAGAAGTTGGACATCCCAGATGAAAGAAAACAAAAGGAGATGTGGAGCCTGTGTCCGAATCGAATTCCATGCCGCCTTGATCGAGAAGGGACTACTGTCCCAACCGGTTCCACCACCATGTGAATCCGATAAGGCCTTCACGGATTGCATCTGTTTCCACGTTTCACTAGCGTAGGATGGGACACCGGTGCAATTCGTAACTGAAAGCCTATGGTACTTAGCATGAAGGAACATCTCCCATAGGGAGTCGTTCGCTCCAAACCTCGTCCACAGCTTGCAAGCAAAGGCAACACAAATGTCCTTAGGGTTACGGAAGCCGAGGTCGACCTCACTTTTGGGACGACAAACGATGTTCCATGAGATCCAATGATGATGGGAAGCAATGTCCTTGGTACCCCAGAAAAAGAAAGAAGCCAAGGAATGTTAAGAACGAAAGTAGGAAGAAGTGGGAGTCATAGCAGCAAAGAGATGAGATCCTATTGAGTCAAGAACATACTTAATGAGAATAAGTGTGCCTGCTTGAGAAAGGAGAGTCGCATTCCAATGAATGATCTTACCCCTTTGGATTTGTCAGTTAGGGGATCGAAGACGGCGTTGAGCTTCCTGCCTCGATATAATACAATACCGAGGTAATCAAGAGGGAGCGAGACTGCCTTGAATCCTGTAAAGGTCTCGATCCAGGAAGATCTAATCGAAGGCAGATCTTTCGAGGGGACGAAGCAACTTTTATCGGAGTTTACGAGTTGCCACGAGTATCTCTCATACTGCCGAATAAGACAAAGAAGGCGACGGATGGATTGACGACTACCATTAGTAAAAATGATGATGTCGTCAGCAAAAGACAGGGAAGATAAAAGAAGGAAGCCTCTCAGAATACCAAACTTATAAATCTGTACAGCTATCGTCAGTGAGTGCAGGCCACGAGCGAAGGCCTCGGCAGCGATGACGTAAAGAGAAGGGGAGAGGGGTTCTCCCTGACGAAGTCCCCTTCCCTCCTTCAAAAAACTGTTTGTCGATTCGTTGATGAGAACAGAAAACCGGCAGTTGGAGATAAGCCTCCAAATGATATCGATAAGGGTTTCCAGAAAGCCGAAAGCGCTTAGGACCTTGATGACGAAAAACGAAGACATGCGATCATAAGCCTTAACCATATCCAGCTTGACGACCACATTGGATCCTCGGACCTTCCTATCGATCTGAGAAACCAACTCCTGAGTTTAAAGGACGTAATCAGTGATAAACATTCTTTTGCAAACCCAACCTGAGAAGAAGAAATAATACACTCAAAAAAACGGTGCTAGGCTAGAGGCTAGTACCTTAGAAATGACCTTGTTAGACACTACATCATAAATGTAAATTAGGCAGTGCTTTGGGCCGTGTCTATTGCAATTAGACAAATCTTTTGGCCGTATCAAATTATTGTGTGTCTATTTATTAGATACGGCCTCAAGCCGTTTCTGATTAATAATAGGATACGACCATAAGCTGTATCTAAAATATAAATAGATATGGCTTTAAGCCGTATCAACTAGGTAATTTAGATACGACCTTCAACCATATCTAAGCTATAATACTATTTATGAATTACAGCCAGCATCATAACCCATCCAATTTATACAAAAGGCTAGTAAATATCATGCAAACTCTATTTGACAGATTATAATGGTAAACGAAACAATTTTATGAAATATTTCATACCAATCCAACAACATATAATATAATGATACATGTTGTTTCGTTACATTACAATAAAGAAGATACATGTTGTTTCATTACATTACAATACATGTTGTTCTAACAACATATATAATAAAACAGTTCAGTTCAGTTCATACACATCATTAGTTCGTCAGAAAGGTATATAACTCGGTATTTTAGCAACTTCAACGACTCTCCGCTTTTTAGCTTCAGGCTCCATTCTCCACGTCTGCCAAAAATATTTGTATTGGTCATATAAACAGTTGAAGGTGTTAAAGCACATGCATACATACATGGTGAATCAACACAACAACATTGGAGATGTACAAATATGGTTCAGGCACAAGTGCATACATACAACAAATACTGGGCAAAAATTAAACCCACACAAACAAGAAGTATTCAAAAATGATCAAAAGCAAACAAGATGACAAGTCAACAAGCTTAGGTCATTATGGGATGGCATGCATGAATGTACTCAGCAACAACTAGGTTGCAACATAGATGATGTAAATGGGGTCAAGCTAAGCACAATAGTCCATATGCACACAACACCAAGACTCAAGTGAACAAAGCCATAAAAAGCAACAACACTTGGCCACCACTTGGTGGATCACCCAATAAATTCTTAACTAGAAAGTCAAGTTATCATCCATCTTCCAAATTTTTAGCAAACTTGTTAATATAATTGAAAATCAAATACTGATACACACAATGACGTAGACAGAAATCTAATCCAGTGGGGGTAGAAAATTAGAAAATGTTTTATTTACAATGTAAGTAGAGTCTCATGTTCACGGATATTGCATCTTCGATCCAAAATATATGTGTATCTATATCCTACATAACCATAGAAAATATTACAAAATGACTTGTTTGTTTTCAAAAAATATTACAAGTTTAATACAATAGGGAAAAGACAAAGTAATATTTTTTTTTTGAAATATTTCGTATGATGAATTCAATCTAACAAGCGTTCGTTGTCTCCTCATACAATGAACGATTATTTAGGTTTTAATATTTTCATAAGTAACTGTAGTAGCCATTATAAATATTGATTTCACCTAAATTTAGATGACAACTTCAAATGAAACACTAAATTTAGTAGCCATTACCTGATATCGAAGGAAGGCTAGGGACCTAGGGTTGCTTCGTTTCTGTCGAAAGAAACGTGGAGCCACGATTTGGGGGCAAAAACCCTAATCTTGGTTTTTAGTCACCATAGAAGAAAAATGAGGGAAACGGCCGAAATTTTTATTCTAAGTGACAAATAGCGAGTAAAATATGATGCGGATTTGATACGACCCGAGGCTATATCAAATTAACTGATCTGGAGCTTTGTTGATGCATGGTTAAATTTAAGGTGTTTGGGGTGGCGTGGATCGCAAAATTTAGTTTGATATGGCTATGAGCACTATCAAATTTGATACGGCTTTAAGCCGTATCAAATCCCCGCATCCTCATATGCCAAATTTGTTGTTTTGGTGTAGTGAGAGAAGTTGCACAAGATGATCGGACAAAGATCCGCACAAGAGCGAGGATGTTCACATTTTGGGATGAGAACCAAGTTGGTGGAGGTCCAACCCATAGGAACTTCTCCACCGTAGAAGAAATACTAAACAACAAGACAAAAGTCTACTTGGATAATCGGCCACACACTCCGATAGAAGACCCCGTTGACACCATCAGGTTCACTTGCACTGTCCTTACTTATAGCAAATATGCAAGCACGTATTTCCTCCATGGAAGGAGGTGCGGCAAGATCAGAGCTATCGGAAGGAATGACCGATCTTGGAATGAAAGTAAGGAGGCTCGTGTCGGAGACCGACACAGAGGTAGAACCCAAGAAAGATTGGAAATGGGACATAATAAATTCTTTGACTTCACTCGGAGTGGAAGCCAAAAAGAGATCAGGGGGCTAAATCTGATGTATCGTAAGAAGCCTATTCTTCTTACAGATAGAAGAGTGAAAAAACTTGGAGTTCGTATCGCCTTCTACAATCCACTTGATCCTCGCCTTCTACAATCCACTTAATCCTCATCAAGAACTAGGAAGTTCGAGGAGTTCTCCATAACATCATGGAATGTGTGATGTGATCTTCACATATGCTGGAACCAAAAAGAGAAAGGGCCAGAAAGATAAAGGGGAGAGCAGCAAAGAATCATGAGAGCATGATCCCAGAAAGTACGATGCAGATGGGAGACAGAATGTGAAAGGAAGGTTGAACAAGCCTTTCGATCAAAAACTCTATTAAGCCTAGACATAATACGATTTGGCCCATCTTGGTTATTACACCAAGTAAAGGTTGACCGATGAAAGCAACTTCCAAAAGAACCGAGCTGATGATGAAGGCATTGAAATCCGCAACGGCCAAATGGTTAACGACATTGCCTCCACGTTTCTCAGCTTGGCAGGCGACAACATTAAAGTTGCCTCCTAAAACCGAAACAGAGAACCCTAGGTCTGAAAGAGAGAAGATGTCGGACCAAAGAGCCAACCTCTCAATCCTATCGCACTTAGTGTAGACCGCCGAAAACAAAAAGGGCTAGGAGAAAGAGGAAACCGAACAAGCTACCGAATGCAGCTGGTCGGAATCGAAGATAGGGTGGATGAAAACACCTTTGGACTAAAGGACCAAATCTTGTCGTATACATTGGCAAAGGCACCACCAAAGCCAAGAGATAAAACCGACATGGTGATCGTCACCGGACCCACTAACGGTTCTAGAAATGCCACTACACAGATAGAATGCTTCTTCACAATGCGCTTGGGTCTAGCCATAGACGCATTGTTTCCTATACCGTGAACGTTCCAATAAAGGAAAATCGCAATATAGGACACAACAAAAGGGAAAACAGACCAACAGAAAGAAAAAACCGCCGCCCCACTTAGATCAGATAAAGCGTGTGTCAAGTAGATCTAACGATCTACTCGGACGCAACTATAGAGCGTCTGCGAATGGTGCAGGGGGTGCGAGGGGTCGCTCGCTGACTAGGGTGTGTGAAGCACACCTACGAGTGAATGGGTGCCTCAAAGACACAGAAAAATCCAATGATTCCCCACGAACCTAGTCTGGAGGATAATAAGCTGACACTCCAGATCGAATCAGACAAGAGTTCTTGGTAAGTTTAGATATGTGATCATTAATGATCGTTATCTCATCCTTACTAAGAAGGGGAACAGACCCAGAAGAAAAAGAAACGGATCAACAAGAAGAAACAGAGAGACACAACGGGACAATAAAGACAGATAAAACAGACGAGAATGTGGAGTTTCCCACAAGAGGCAACACCCCTTGTTGTTTGAACTTAATCAATGTCGAACTGTCATCAGATTGACAATCCCACAAAACAGGTAAAGTTCTCAAGCCAACACATGGATATACTGAGAAAGGTAAAGTCAAAACAGGGAGGGCATCTCCATGGTACGGCGCATAGTGGATCAAAGTTGAATCCACTGTACGTCTACGACTTGCAAACCACCCATCCCATGTAGACAGTACCGAAACAAGCACAAACAAAGCCCGCAGAAACCAGTGAACCAAAAACGAAACATACGAGTCACAAATGGCACGAGTAAGGCCTCGCTATGACTCTTGGAAACATGGACCCCAAAAAGAAACTCAACTACATAAGAAAAGCTGGTCAAACCATGAGAAAAGCGCAATACAACTGAAAGGCATGCCCAACTTAAGGGTCCAATCAACGACCAAAAAGCTGGTCGAACCAAATTAGCTACAAGAAAGGCATGGTAATGCTTGCAAGACACCAAAAAACCCACCGAAACAAAACGATGACTTTTCCAAGGATCGAATAGGCCGCAACCAACAGATAAAGTACGAAGGTAAGCCACTCACAACAACCATAAGTGAACAAGCCAAAAAGACTAACATGATCAAGCATAAGGAGGTGGTGAGAGCCAACCAAGCAAGAAGAAAAGCAAAAACAAGCAGGATCCATCACGTATTCAACTACACCAGACACATTGCACTCATCAACACAAGACACAACACACGCATGACCCATTACGACTTCATCAGTTGATGGAAAGTCGATGATAGGGAGCACACACAATCGTGTGTCAAGGCTCATAACAACACACTCAACACCAAACAACAACCAACCAAGCATAACACAACTTCAAGATAAAGAAATAAAGCAAGAAAACAAAGAAAAAGGTCGACCCTGATCGCAAAGCCATTGAGCCACGATGAAACCGAAGGTACAAACAGTGAAGCCTGGACAGGCAAAGACACAATCTCCACAACATCCACTGAAAGTTTGGCTTGCAACCTGGTACAAGCAACTACCTCGCAACAAGACACATGCGCAACGGAGCCAATAATTCCATCTCCACCCAAAAAGTTCCAAAAGTAATGTGACCCCAATGAAGATGAAATGAATTCACTCTCTCATCCAGAATCTCATCTCCTCCTAAATCTTCAAAGAAGTTTGGAATAATGATAGCAGGTTGAGCCTGCTTGGCCGCAAAAGACAGAACATCACAAGGAGCTTCCAACACAAGGGAGTTAGGACGAGCATGGGTTGGGGGAGACATCTTGGGTTTCATTGACCGACGAGCACTATGTCGACATCGACGAGATCCAGTCTGCCGCCCACAAACCTCAACACTTGGTTCCTCTCTGCTATCAACAAATCAAATGGGGTAGGGTGGGGTGGTCAACTCCCCATCACCATCGCCTTCAACTGAGACTACTTTATCAAAGTCAGGGCCAAACATCCCTCCGCAAACAAGGGAGCTAATTAGAAAACCCTGGACAACCACGATGGGAGAGACACACGAGCACCTAAAGCTCAGCTGAGGCTCAAAATAGGTGCCGAAATCCTATTTTGGTCAGTTATGTTCAGGATTGGAGTGCTCACCCACAAAATCTAGCACCGAAGAACGATCAAAACTCTCATGAGGGGATAGCTTAGTCACCAGCCCATTCAAGAAATGGGGAGCAAGCTCCAAGAAATTACCGTTAACGTCCAAAAATCTAAAGTGAGATAGCTCAACATAGGAGCTAAGCGAGTAAACCCGTATCTCTACCTCTGACAAGCAAAAACAAACAACAGATAACGGACCTTCGACCACAGCCAAAATCGAGGTCGTAATCTCCTCAAATGGTGGGTACGACTTCAGAAATGAGCCACGAATTCGCCGGCATGAGAACCCAAATCCACCGCCATAAAAATAGGGCAAAAAAAGATGGTTAAGATTACGTGATGCTACAAGTAAGACAAGAGCAGATTGGTAGAAATAAGATGCGAACGAGAATAAATAAGAAAGAAGAAAATCATAGAATCGCAGTTTCAGTAGGAGGAGGCCATGGAAATGACTGTTGAGGCTTTTTTTGATGGAATTTAATTTGAGTTATGTCACTTGGTCTAATATTAATTTTTGATGATGGTTCTGTGTAATTTGAGAAGAAGGGAAGATGCAACAGAAGCAACAGGAGGTTCAGGACTCTCAGGTGAATTTGCTAACTCCTAATTCTGATACATACTAAACCTTAACTTCATATGTTCATTTGTTCTTTTAAATTTTAGACTAGCTTGCAATTAATTACATACATAAGTGAATGTGTTGTTTTAACTAAAGTTCTAAAAAAATACTTTTATGTACGATTACAGTTTTAATCCTAAAAATCTTCCTTAAATGAAGCTAGATTATATCTTTTAATTCTAATTTTTGTTGTAATATATATATATATATATATATATATATATATATATATATTACTAAGGGTGAATACGCTAAATGCAAGGGACATTATTGTAAATATTTGGATATGTGAAGTCTATAAATAGAGAGCTCATGTATGTATTCTGTACATCGGAATGAATAAAAAATTCCTCTCTCCCTTATTTCTTATCTCCTTCTTTTATTTTGTAACAGTTTTCAAATTATGACAATTGTTGAATTTTATTTTATATGCATATATATGATTTAGAGTTTAATTACTAATTTGAATTACATTGACTGAATATGCAAAGAATGAGGATAATGCTCAATCTTTCTTTTTTCATAAATGTCTACATTAATTCCTTAACTATTCCTTTTGTTAGCATATGCCAACTTTGCCTGTCTATAAAAAACATCTCTTAATATAATATGCATCAGAGTAAATTAAATTTACATACATATATTCACAAACACACACACACACACACACACACACATATATATATATAGACACACACATACGTATTTTACTATAACTTATATGTTTTGAAATAAAATTTGGACAACAGAGGCATGTATTAATTCTGCAGTAAATGTCATTAATTTATCACTTAATCAAATTAAAAGAAGAGGAATGAAAGATTTCTCCCTTTTTATTTGTGGGCCCATCATTGCTATATAATTGTTTTTGTTATGAGAAAGGAATAAAATGTTTCTTTCTCTAACATTTTACATGCTTATTTATATATTTTAATGTACACATATGTTATCCTCATCATTCAAACATATGTATTCGATATATTCATCAAACCAAATCTGTATTTGAATTAGATTTAACACTCTCTTTTTTTTACCAAATTAAATAAAATATTGATTTTGTTTAATGTAAAACTTAGTAATATATATAAACTTCGGTTAGCCTATTAAAAATCCAAGATGGTAAATTATTTGAAATTTACCCATTTCTTTTGTTGTAGGATGACCTAGTTCTAACAGATTGTTAGTTGTTAGGAAAAAGTTAGCCAATCCTTACAAATTTTACTTAAAATATGAATAATGGTGGGTGGGGCAAAAAAAATACAATTAGAAGTAGACAAGGGTATGCAAAGGATGGCGTACATAGTAATGAGCCCCGGACGAATATGTAACCTCTTAGATTGAAGGTTGTGGACTAAAAGATGTTGAATGTGGACTAGACTATACTAGATTGGAATAAAGGTCACTGGGTGTGTTATATGATTTCTCAACTGGTATGATAATCATGATGTAACGAGGTTGTGGACTCCTGAGAGGTATTATGTTGTAGGTACTAAGAGATGGTATCTAAATCCATTCGTGGACTACGAGTATACTCACAGTTTCAGATCTCGAAGATATCGCCCGAGATCTCGTTTTGGGCTCCTCCCGAAATGAAACAACAAATCTCACTACAAATCTCCTTTCGAATATTTCGCCCGAGATATTGCAATATCTAATGATATATCAATCAAGACGAGATACTGGAATATCATTCGAGATCTTGATTTTTTCTGGTTAAAATTTAAATCCGTGTCTGAACCAGAAAAATAACAAAAAATTCAAATCTAGCCACGATAATCTCCTGCTATTTAATTATATGCATTCTAAATGACCATATGGTATGATCAAGTATGTTCTACAACGCTTATGATTTTCACATTCGTCTTTTTTACATATATGTTATCTATGAAATTATGTATTATATGTTCTACTTATGCTGAACTGTAATGCCCCGCCTCTATACCCACTATCGTCCAATTCATTTCAGAGAAATGTCGTAGACCATAACGGAGAATGAGGTTTTTGAAGAGCGACCGATTGTATAATTACTCCATGTGAGGAATGAACATCGAATTCTGATACCGATTAAAATTTCGACATGACCATTCTGCACATAGGGCAACTACACAACGGCTATATGAAATCCGGAAAGCAGTATAAAATAGGCAACAACAATAATATAAATATGGTATATCTCATAGCCAGACACATAATAATCATATCACAAAGGCGGAATAGATATGAATAAACCAAGAATGTGTACAACAAGATAGTGGTCGGTAAAGATCCACTAATACATGTATCATAACCTAAACAAAAGAATATGTACACTACGATAGATAATGTCATGGGTACAAAAGTACATAAAACTGCGGAGACAGAGTAGCAAGCTTGAAAGCGGAAGATCAATCCTGCGATGAGACCCAAAGGAGCACCTAAAACGACTCGGCCTAACCCGAATATTATTTATAAGAAAATAAACAATAAACGGATCAGTCTAGCTGTACTTATCAAATAAACATATATAATAAGGAATATAACAATGGATGACATTATTCTAGTAGCAATATCTAATCATAACTAAATATGAAACATGGCATGTCAACACAACTATCTCTAAATAATCTCCTAGCTAATATAGAATGCAACATTCAAATAATAGCACAAAATAGGAAATGACAGAAGAAATCAAGAATCCAGAAATTACTAGAAATCCAGAAAACATCATAATAAGTGGATATCTCCCAGATCAGGAACGGTCCAGTGGTAACTCCCCACATAAGGAACGATCCAGAAAACATCATAATAAGAATCAGAAATCATTTAGAAATCAGAAAACATCATAATAAGTGGAAACATCCCAGATAAGACACGATCCAGAAAACATCATAAAAAGTGGATACCTCCCAGAAAACTTCATAACAAGAATCATAAATCATTTATCAAATTGACGCGCAATGCATCAAAGTGGTGAGATACGATCTCTAGGTAACTAACCCATGTTGAGATACGATCCCTAGGTCCTACACCCATGATGAGATAAGATCTTTAGGTCCTACACCCATGATGAGATAAGATCTCTAGGTCCTACAGCCATGATGTTGGAGCCGAAGCTCCCCACGGTGCCGGGAGCCGAAGCTCCCCACCGTGTCGGGTCGTGGCCCCGGAGAGAAAAAACATAAATCATAGAAAATTGGACCGAAGTCCCATAGATGAAGGTCACAAATCGTATATTCCCACTAGGGCGATCGCGAACCAAACAACTGTGTCATTGAGGCGGATACCATGGATCCGGGCGAGTATAAATTACACTGGGATAGTTAATATAAGAAAATAGCTAAATGTCCCATAACCACTCACTATTCTCGAATATTTACGAACCCGTTGTTAGTTCATTCTCAAAACATCAAGAATATTCATAAAACGGATCACATTGATCCGGGCAAATAGAAATTACTCCGAGCTAGTTAATATAAGAAAATAGCAACATGTCCCATAACCACATGCTATTCTCGAATATTCACGAAACCGTTGTTGGTTTCTATTCAAAACAGAGAAAGTCACCACACATGTTCGAACGCACGAGTCCAAGAGTTACTCGCCAAAGAAAACGTATAAGGGGTCATAGTCCTCAGTTTTACTAAGTTAAATAAACTAAATTTCTCGTCTGATCGATAGGATAAGAAATCGTATATAAATCAATAGATCAGAACCGGGTTTAGAAATCGAATTTATTTTAAAAGGATTTGAATTTAAAAACTGATTAAACGTTGGTTCGATGCTCATTGACAATATAAAACCCCATTACCCATTGTGGTTCAAATATTCATGAAAACCATCGCCGTAGCGAATAGAACACAAACATCATAAAACATAAACTCACATTACAACAACATAGAGGAAATCGAGGGATAATGGTTGTAATTTCGATCAACGAATGAATCAAAATCACAAGCTAGCACCCAAAGGTTTTAAACTACATCGGAATAGGCTCGAAGGATATCGAGACGATAATTCACGTTTTAGAGGCGTGAATCATCTTAACAAGAGTATCGAATAAGTTCGATATACAAAATAGAGCGCACGGGATTTAGAATGATCACTTATCCAATTCACATTCTAAACAATGCGAATAGATCAAAAGAATCAACATTGGAAGAATCACTTGAGAATCAAAGATGGTGAATCGAGCTGCTAGAATCTGTGAATTTGTGAAGCTGAAGTTCACAAACGAATTCCGAACGGCCCGAGCTCCGGCCGGGAAAGAGCCTGGATGGGGGTAGACTGTGGACCGAGGTACCTCTGGTCCACAGCAGAAAAACAGATTCAGACGTCTGAATCATTTAGGTTAGACGTCTGAACAAAGATTTTCAGAAGCCCGCAGGGTTTTAGTTCATTTTGGCCCCCTTTCAGACATCTGAATTATTCTGGACAGACGTCTAAATTACAATTCAGACTTCTGAGCTAAAATTTTCAGACTTCTGAATTTGCTTACATGGTTCTATAATTATTTGAAGAAGGTCAGACGTCTGAAACCTGTTCCAGAGCACAATTTGCCTTGAAAACATGTTCAAAACGATATCGACGAATGCCCGAAGGCCTATGATGTTATGTACATGTATATGAGGCTTCAAGGACTTTCCGAAACAACTTATAACACCCAAATACACATGCACAAACATTCATACAAGAGATTTTCAGTGATTCAGCTTATAAAGTCAAATGTGAACTAAATTCCAAATCAAAGCTTGCAAAAGCGATTCAAGCGACTTGTAAGACTTAGAACTTTGTCGGGGTGGCAATGGAGCTTCACAATATCACCAAATCAACTCATAACATATGGATTAGATTGTGTGGACAATTCTAATCCAACTTTTCAATTCAGTGAAAACATGAAATCAACTAAGCTACACTAGAAGCATACACAACATATACCAGGTATAAATGCAATAAATTACACTTTACAAGCACAAAGGCTTGAGGCATAGATGTGAGTTCCTCAAAGAACTCACCTTTGTTTGCTAGAAGATAGAAATCAAGCCAAAGCTTTGCAAAATCAACCCCTCATCAACAAGAGCTCAAGAATCTTCAACCTAAACACATATACGTGAATCTCCTACGAATTAGGTCATTGGAAACTTCAGAAATTTAAGAGAGAATAGGTTGGAGAAGATGGAGAGGAGCTTACCTAAGCTTTTCCTTGGATTTGCACTTGATTTCAATAAGAATTGGAGCTACAAGATTAAGCTAGGGCTTAGGGAATTTTAATTTCCCATTTCCCTTCCGCATTTCTATTTTCTTAAGTGAAGGGTTGAATGAATGAAGAGGAGGGAGCTATTGAGGGTTATATGATGAGCTAGGTTAGCTCAACCAAGCCCTAGCCAAGGTGTCAATTTTCACGAACTCGAAACATATCGATGCTTATAGTCAAAAAGGTCATAAACGACGTTTTGAACTCAATGGAAGTGGTCTCGAGTCCTAATTTTATCGTTTGTGAAAAATGACTTTTTGAGTTACACATCGGATACGACAATATATTTAAATAAAATATTTAAATCTATTATCATCGAATGAGCGGGTTGTTACAGACTTCCCCCCTTAAAAGAATTGCGTCCCTGCAATTCCTTAAGATTGAAGTAATGAGTAACAACCAACACGGAGTGGTACCACAAGAACTGACACGAAATGAAAAGATCACACCAATGGCTAGGTGAGATCCCAATTTCGTCTCACAAGATCATAAAAGCTGGAGTTAAATCTTGAACTTCATTACCGATGAAGGTAGTCATCCCAAACCAGTAAAGTAATTCCAGAAAAATTCATAAATGCTATGAATTCGTATTGATTTGCCTCTCCTATTACAATTCTCAAAGGAATGAGAATTGTATAATACATATGAACCTTGCAAATCAAATCCGGAATTTTCAAGAAGCAATAGGACTGCATCCTACAGACGAGGAATATTGATAGTAGATATTTCTCTTAGGATATGAAATGGGAATTTACGATGGTTGACTAATCCATTCCCAAATCTCAATCATGACGATGTAGCGAACACCGAACTTCAGCATTTTAGTCTTGCGACAAGGTGGACGACTGTAACACCCCACATCCGTTAGTGTCACCCACAAAGGGAATGCACTAAGTTCTGTGGAACATTTTAAGGTAAAAGATGCAGATAAATTACAAAACAGACAAAAATTAAAACAACGGAAAATAAAACTTTGCTTTATTGATAAAATGATTTGTACAACCTTTTCTTTACAATATCAGAGTATCATCTGTCTTACAAAATAAAGAAGCATAAAACAATATTTATATTCCTCAATGTAGCAAGAGCCAGCCATAGCATCTGAAAAGAGAATCCAAGTAAAACTTCGATAAATCTTCAAGCTGGGAAAGAGTGACAGTCCAACTTAACCTGAGCTATACTATTCCTTTCTTACTACCTGGGGGGGGGGGGGGGAAGGGAACGGAAGAAAAGAAGACGAAAGAAAAACAGAGTCAGACATAAAGTCTGAGTAAGTTCGGTTACTTCTAGCATGTGAACAAGGAAAAACACAACGACATGAATTAACTGAATACAAGATAACACCATGATGATAGGGTCAGCTAGATTAGACACAAGATATGCTAAGATAAGATAAACTGGATATGCTCTAATACTTTCGCCGCTTTGCTATTTCCTTGTTATACTGGTTTCTATATCTCTGCACCACCTAACTAGTGTCCCAACTAGTAACGATAACGTGATCCCAATCCCTGTATTTTCCATTGCCTTCAGGCATACATTTATTATTTATTACCTAGATCTAATCTAGGGTTTTCTATCAAGTGCTTTCTAGATTCAACTAGAGTTTACGCTATCTGCTGAAAGCTTCTCGGATTCAGGGTTTATGCCACCTAGTCCAACTAGGGATTATGCTACCTGTCGATTGATGCCCCCAAGTCTAGGACACACTACCTAGAGTGGTATACGTTCCTAGACTTCCCCACGCATGTATCGCGAATCGTTATCGCTTGTCTAGATGCACATGTCCTGTAATGTGCGGCCCGAGTCCTGTGGTAGGGTAAATCAAGAAACACAGAACTCGGTCGGGAGCATTCAGATATCTGCCGATGTAGACGCTAAGGTCTGTTTTTATTCCAGTGGCTATGGTCCCACTCGACCCCTCCCTCAACTAATGAAAGGCACACCTTGATAAATGAGAACTATACACAGGCCCCCTATGCCCCACTAACCTATGGCCATCCTCACCCATAACTAGATAGCAAGTATATGGTCTTTTGGAGTTCTCCGCCTTTCCGCTTCACATATCTCGACTGACTCAAGATGGATGGTAGACGACGAGTTGCTATCACAGGGCTACCGTTTTCTCGCCGAATCACGCTGGTCCATCCTAGTCTTTAGGTTGCCATATATTGCAACCAAGGCATACCCCTGGTTCTTCTAACGCAGACCTTAACCTCTGTGAGCCCAGGAGGACCATCTGCAGCCTCACAGAGGGATACCAAGAGTACCCTCACGTCCCCTCGAAGCCTCGGGCTTCGTAACCCAATTCGTTGGAGCCTTCTTTTTACTCAGACGGACATTCACTCCTTCCCGTGTTATACTAAGAATTACCACTTAGTTTTGCTAACTAAGGTTTACCACTTAGTTTCCAGAATCGTTGTTTTCTTAACTAAGGTTTACTACTTAGCTCCTTTTAACTAAGGTTTACTACTTAGTTCTCTTTCCCGTCAATTTGGATTGGTTAAGTGTCATTAGTCAATTCAAGCTAACTTAACCCTCTTCATTTATCCTGTTAAACTGGTTAAGTGTTATTAGTAATTCATGTTGACTTAACCCTACCACAAACTAAGTTATATTGGTTAAGTATTTCTTATTACTTAACCCTACCCATTCATCCTGTATTGGTTAAGTGTTCCTTTTTAACTTAACCTTGCCCGTCTGTTTTAACTAACATGTTATTTGTGGTTAAGTATTATCCCTTCATGTTTTAGACTTAACCCCATTCCTTTATCAAAATCTGATGGTTAAGTGCTCAAGTTTACTTAACCCTATGGTCTAGTCCAGCTAACATATCAAATTGGCTAAGTGTATTAAATTTTACTTAACCCCAACCTCTAGTCTAGTTAACATGTTAATTTGGCTAAGTGTATTAACTTTACTTAACCCCACCTTCTAGTCTAGTTAACATGTTAATTTGGCTAAGTGTTTTCTTAGTTACTTAACCCCTACAAATCTTGTCTTGTTACCATGTTAAGTTGGTTAAGTGTCCCTATGGACTTAGCCCTCCCATTCTAGCTTAACTGTGTTAAGTTGGTTAAGTGTTCCTATGAACTTAACCGTCTCATTCTAGCTTAACTGTGTTAAGTGTCTGTATGAACCTAACCCCACCCATCGGTTTTGTTATCATGTTAAATTGGTTAAGTGTCTTAATTAACTTAATCCTAACATTTTTGTTCTAGCTTTAATTAAATAGATTAAAGCCGCGACCACTCACATTAGACAGATATTGTTGTGATTACTGGATGTGTCGGTTGGTTCCGGGCAGGTTTACATCGCAACTCAGTCTAACCTCGGGTTAGGCATATTCGTGTTTTCTAAGTTCAAAGGGTTTTGATAAATTTTCAAATCAGGTTTTGAAAGTAACCATCCCGTCCGTCGGATCAGTTAGGGATAGCCAGGGAGAGCAGGAATCTTGTATTTTCCAAACCCAAGCCTAGACATTATCCTCTCTGTCACCCTAGAACTTTCTGGTGTATTATTAAAAGAGATGTCGTTAATAAACCTTTAATTTGTCTAAATTTACATTTTTCTTATTTAGGACAAATTATATAAGTAAATTTTTCCTAATTTACTTATTTCATTATTACCCTCTTAATGTAAATTGTCAACATTTATTATTATGGCCCATTTTCCCCTCTATATCATATTTATGCCTTTTTGGTATGTAAACTATACCAAATTAAATGTCACTAACCATGATTTTGCTAAACCTGACAATTTACTCCCAATTATGGCCAAATTCAAATTTATGCCAATATACTTATCATGCCAAATTAGCTAATCCAATTCTGATTTAACATTCTAATTACAGTTCATGTCAAACTAGACTTATTATTCTAGTTCACAATTCATGTAAATGCTAGATTTACAAGTCAATACTAGATTCAAATTACACATCCTATAATTCATGTCAAATTTACCCAATTTGCATTTTTATGAACATGCCATAATACATATTCCCAATTTATGCCAATTTCCAAGTTTTTAACTACGTTTTTAGTAAATTTCATATTTTGCCCAAATCGTATTCCCATCGTTCGTATAATCGTGATTCAATCTAGATTATAGATAAACCTAGATTCGTAGAAAATAGGGAATGAACCAAAGATGCTATGAAAAGGATAGACATAATAACTGGCATAAAATGATGATTTTCTAATTACAGACCTAACGAATTACACTGAAATTGATCTAAAACATCGAAGGCCTATAGGTCTGAAAATCTTATGACATAAAAGTGTTGAATAACGACGTAGGTTCAAGAACATGGGTAGACCTAACTTAATAGGTAAATTCCCGAGATCTAAAACCAAAGAAAACCAAGAATAGACAGAATAGATAATCAGGTTTAGACCCAATTTCACAGTCACAAAACTTAAGCAACACTTTCCTAGTCATGAATCATAGGTGTTTAATCACAGTTGTCCTTGTTGTGTCATAGGCAATAGTTTATGTTTCCTAATCAAAGGCATAGGCTTGTGTTCATAGTCAAGGAAATAATTCTCATAGTCATGAGTCACAGTCATAGGCAGTGTTCATAGTCAAAGAGGCATATGGTTTTAAGGTCCATAGTTTCATAGTCACAGTCTTATTGGTCATCGAATCATAACAGTTCTTAATTAAGTCCAAAGATATAAGCACTGATTCGAATAGAAAGATTTAGCATATTCTTTTATTCCTTTAATTTCATGTCACGAATAGAGAAAACGTTCAAATCTAAAAAGTAACCGACTTACAGAGATTATCGTAGAAAAACAGTCGTTGAAGTCGTTTGAATCTTCACTTGAATCCTAGCTTGTTTTGAATCTCCTCTTGAAAGTCTTGAGCAGCATTTCCTCGTCTTGATTTATTTTACATATTATTTTATTTATTATTTAATTTAGAGGAGGAGAAGAAGCCATGTCTACCAAGAATCTTTGCAGCATAAGGGTAGAGAAGAATTGTGAATAGAGAAGGAGACTAGGGCTGTTTATATAGTGTAGAAGTCAACGAATCTGGTTAGAATGGCGTCCGGATACAGAAAAATGAACCAGGCTGCAGATCTGGAAAAAGCGGGGAGGTCGACCCCCAGGTCGACCTATGGGGGGGTCGACAACCTGGTCGACCTGGGTACCCAGGTCGAGCCCCTGGTCGACCTGGGTCCTGGGCGGGAAATTTCCCGCCCAGCCCGCTTCTGAGTCTGTTTTGAAATTTGAACTTCGCTGAAACTTCTGGAGGCAATATCTTCCTCATACGGACTCCGATTTATGCAAACTCAGACTCGTTTTCATGCAGAATTCCGAGACGAACGCAATGGCACAGCCTGTTTACCTTGATTTTGATTTTAAATTTTAATTTTGCCTTGATTTGTGAATCCTAGTATTACAGAATTACAGGGTGTTACATTCTCCCCCACTTAAAAGGATTTCGTCCCCGAAATCTTCAAGTTAGGAAGAATGTGTCCTACCAACCAATCACCCATTTACTCAACCACTCAATCATAGGCATTCATTGTCCTTAAAAGATTTCTAATGCTTTCATGTTCATATGCATAGTGTGTGTATATGTCTTTATCTAGTGCAAAATCAGACGGTCTACTGATTCAGTTGACATCCTTAATGCGAATCATGTCAGCGCCATGCGTCCAATCATGTCTGCAAGCATCCCTAGTTATGTAAATACTACATGCGTGCACAGCCATTCATCCATATGCAACATCCATATGATAACATATCAAGTTCAACTTACAAACAAATACATATCTGTAAATGCAATATGAAAGCGTCCGAACTGATCTAGTGCCTAATACGTATGTATATGCATTCACGAGCAACCATTAGCAACCACTTGCAACCATCAACAATAACATGTTTCAAATACATGTTTACATCCAAAAGAGTTTCTACCTAAGGATCGAAGATACGACCTAGAGAATATACTTTGGGAAGAGAGAAACAATTATGCGTAACGCTCCTACAAAAGAAATCAAGGATGCACCCTTAAGGAAAAGGGTATGATGCTAGTATCTAGCCTTCTTGAGCTTTACTCCACTGTATCTTAACTAATTTAACTTCACGATTGTGAAGTTTATGACCTCCATTTCCAAAATAAACAGATGTCAATCACGGTACCAAGTATATGTACTAAGATGATTAGAGCTCTCCCTCTTATCCGCCATGCCATAACTATAAGGGTCGAAAGGTTACTACGTGCTTTTTAGAGTGCCTACCACAACTATTCATCTCTCACACAGACCATCTTAGTCGAACTCGACATTCCTCAAGTACAAACCCCAAAGGCCTAAACCAATATCAGACAAGCACCCAAGGAATATCTCCTCCGAATTTAGACGATCTACGTGAGATGATATAAGCAAACTCGATAGCTATTCTCAAATCCCTACTAACCAAAAATAAACTGGTCGGACCACCAATTGGATTTTGAGACTCTAGTGGGATCTTTCTACTATACAAGTACTATGGTGCAGAGACTCAACTATGGAAGTGGATATGAACAAATGTGAAGCGCTAAAACCAAAGGAAAGAGTACGAATAGCAAAACTAGACTCCTCCAACAGAACTTTACTACCTTTCTCCTAGGTACGCTTGGTGGTGAAAGTATGTACTTGCCCTTCTGAAAATCTTTTTCCTTGTTCTTGCCCTTGTCCTTAATTATATGCCCTATTATACCCTAGTAAAGATACTTCCTCTTGTCTTAGGTTTTATAATTTCTTCCTCCTTCGTGGGCTAAATCTTCATCCATGAATTCCTCATCCTAGGGTTATGCTCCTTAGCCAAACTCCTCATCCCCTTCCGTGTGTAACCATGTTGACAAATCTCTCGAAAGCTGCCTCCATTGTACGGAAAACCCTATAAGCTTGAAAGAAAACTGGCCGTAGGTGAAACAACTATGGCTGTGGATGGAATCCGGGGCACTACTTCACCCATCGACGAGGTTACCTCCCAGAAAGCCAGGAGCCCCAGAGACTCAAGAGAGAAGGAGACAAGAATTCAAACAGAGGAAGAGAAGATAGTGCGTATGGCTTTGGGGAATATGCCTTTTAAACAAATCTTTTCTCTTGAATGCTTCTTTTAAAACCGTTTTGAAAATAATTTTTCAAATCCTTTATCTGATCTGGTAACCTCGCTCTGATACCACGTGTAACACCCCACATCCGTTAGAGTCACTCACAAAGGGAATGCACTCAGTTTTGTGGAGCATTTTAAGGTAAAAGATGCAGATAATTTACAAGATAAACAAAAATTAAAACAGCGGAAAATAAAACTTTGCTTTATTGATAAAATGATTTGTACAACGTTTTCTTTACAATATCAAAGTATCATCTGTCTTACAAAATAAAGAAGCAAAAAACAATATTTATATTCCCCAATGTAGCAAGAGCCAGCCATAACATCTGAAAAGAGAATCCAAGTAAGACTTCGACAAATCTTCAAGCTGGGAAAGAGTGACCGTCCAACTTAACCTGAGCTATACTGTTCCCTTCTTAATACCTGGGGGGGAACGGAAGAAAAGAAGACGAAAGAAAAACAGAGTCAGACATAAAGTCTGAGTAAGTTCAGTTACTTCTAGCATGTGAACAAGGAAAAACACAACGACATGAATTAACTGAATACAAGATAACACCATGATGATAGGGTCAGCAAGATTAGACACAAGATATGCTAAGATAAGATAAACTGGATATGCTCTAATACTTTCGCCGCATTGCTATTTCCTTGTTATACTAGTTTCTATATCTCTGCACCACCTAACTAGTGTCCCAACTAGTAACGATAACGTGATCCCAATCCCTGTATTTTCCATTGCCTTCAGGCATACATTTATTATTTATTACCTAGATCTAATCTAGGGTTTTCTATCAAGTGCATTCTAGATTCAACTAGAGTTTACGCTATCTGCTGAACGCTTCTCGGATTCAGGGTTTATGCCACCTAGTCCAACTAGGGATTATGCTACCTGTCGAACGATGCCCCCAAGTCTAGGACACACTACCTAGAGTGGTATACGTTCCTAGACTTCCCCACGCATGTATCGCGAATCGTTATCGCTTGTCTAGATGCACATGTCCTGTAATGTGCGGCCCGAGTCCTGTGGCAGGGCAAATCAAGAAACACAGAACTCGGTCAGGAGCTTTCAGATATCTTCCGATGCAGATGCTAAGGTCTATTTTTATTCCAGTGGGTATGGTCCCACTTGACCCCCCCTCAACTAACGAAAGGCACATCTTGAAAAATGAGAACTATACGCAGGCCCCCTATGCCCCACTAACCTATGGCCATCCTCACCCATAACTAGATAGCAAGTATATGGTCTTTTGGAGTTCTCCGCCTTTCCGCTTCACGTATCTCGACTGACTCAAGATGGATGGTAGACGACGAGTTGCTATCACAAGGCTACCGTTTTCTCGCCGAATCACGCTGGTCCATCCTAGTCTTTGGGTTGCCATATATTGCAACCAAGGCATACCCCTGGTTCTTCTAACGCAGACCTTAACCTCTGTGAGCCCAAGAGGATCATCTGCAGCCTCACAGAGGGATACCAAGAGTACCCTCACGTCCCCTCGAAGCCTCGGGCTTCGTAACCCAATTCGTTGGAGCCTTCTTTTTACTCATACGAACATTCACTCCTTCCCGTGTTATACTAAGAATTACCACTTAGTTTTGCTAACTAAGGTTTACCACTTAGTTTCCAGAATCATTGTTTTCTTAACTAAGGTTTACTACTTAGCTCCTTTTAACTAAGGTTTACTACTTAGTTCTCTTTCCCGTCAATTTGGATTGGTTAAGTGTCATTAGTCAATTCAAGCTAACTTAACCCTCTTCATTTATCCTGTTAAATTGGTTAAGTGTTATTAGCAATTCATGTTGACTTAACACTACCACAAACCAAGTTATATTGGTTAAGTATTTCTTATTACTTAACCCTACCCATTCATCCTGTATTGGTCAAGTGTTCCTTTTTAACTTAACCTTGCATGTCTGTTTTAACTAACATGTTATTTGTGGTTAAGTATTATCCCTTCATGTTTTAGACTTAACCCCATTCCTTTATCAAAATCTGATGGTTAAGTGCTCAAGTTTACTTAACCCTATGGTCTAGTCCAGCTAACATATCAAATTGGCTAAGTGTATTAAATTTTACTTAACCCCAACCTCTAGTCTAGTTAACATGTTAATTTGGCTAAGTGTATTAACTTTACTTAACCCACCTTCTAGTCTAGTTAACATGTTAATTTGGCTAAGTGTTTTCTTAGTTACTTAACCCCTACAAATCTTGTCTTGTTACCATGTTAAGTTGGTTAAGTGTCCCTATGGACTTAGCCCTCCCATTCTAGCTTAACTATGTTAAGTTGGTTAAGTGTTCCTATGGACTTAACCCTCTCATTCTAGCTTAACTGTGTTAAGTGTCTGTATGAACCTAACCCCACCCATCGGTTTTGTTATCATGTTAAATTGGTTAAGTGTCTTAATTAACTTAACCCTACCATTTTTTTTCTAGCTTTAATTAAATAGATTAAAGCCGCGACCACTCACATTAGACAGATATTGTTGCGATTACTGGATGTGCCGGTTGGTTCCGGGCAGGTTTACATCGCAACTCGGTCTAACCTCGGGTAAGGCATATTCGTGGTTTCTAAGTTCAAAGGGTTTTGATAAATTTTCAAATCAGGTTTTGAAAGTAACCATCCTGTCCGTCGGATCAGTTAGGGATAGCCAGGGAGAGCAGGAAACTTGTATTTTCCAATCCCAAGCCTAGACACTATCCTCTCTGTCACCCTAGAACTTTCTGGTGTATTATTAAAAGAGATGTCGTTAATAAACCTTTTATTTGTCTAAATTTACATTTTTCTTATTTAGGACAAATTCTATAAGTAAATTATTCCTAATTTACTTATTTCATAATTACCCTCTTAATGTAAATTGTCAATATTTATTATTATGGCCCATTTTCCCCTCTATATCATATTTATGCCTTTTTGGTATGTAAACTATACCAAATTAAATGTCACTAACCATGATTTTGCTAAACCTGACAATTTACTCCCAATTATGGCCAAATTCAAATTTATGCCAATATACTTATCATGCCAAATTAGCTAATCCAATTCTGATTTAACATTCTAATTACAGTTCATGTCAAACTAGACTTATTATTCTAGTTCACAATTCATGTAAATGCTAGATTTACAAGTCAATACTAGATTCAAATTACACATCATATAATTCATGTCAAATTTATCCAATTTGCATTTTTATGAACATGCCATAATACATGTTCCCAATTTATGTCAATTTCCAAGTTTATAACTACGGTTTTAGTAAATTTCATATTTTGCCCAAATCGTATTCCCATCGTTCGTATAATCGTGATTCAATCTAGATTATAGATAAACCTAGATTCGTAGAAAATAGGGAATGAACCAAATATGCTATGAAAAGGATAGACATAATAACTGGCATAAAATGATGATTTTCTAATTACAGACCTAACGAATTACACTGAAATTGATCTAAAACATCGAAGGCCTATAGGTCTGAAAATCTTATGACATAAAAAGGGTTGAATAACGACATAGGTTCAAGAACATGGGTAGACCTAACTTAATAGGTAAATTCCCAAGATCTAATACCAAAGAAAACCAAGAATAGACAGAATAGATAATCAGGTTTAAACCCAATTTCACAGTCACAAAACTTAAGCAACACTTTCCTAGTCATGAATCATAGGTGTTTAATCACAGTTGTCCTTGTTGTGTCATATGCAATAGTTTGTGTTTCCTAATCAAAGGCATAGGCTTGTGTTCATAGTCAAGGAAATAATTCTAATAGTCATGAGTCACAGTCATAGGCAGTGTTCATAGTCAAAGAGGCATATGGTTTTAAGGTCCATAGTTTCATAGTCACATTCTTATTGGTTATCGAATCATAACAGTTCTTAATTAAGTCCAAAGATATAAGCACTGATTCGAATAGAAAGATTTGGCATATTCTTTTATTCCTTTAATTTCATGTCACGAATAGAGAAAACGTTCAAATCTAAAAAGTAACCGACTTACAGAGATTATCATAGAAAAATAGTCGTTGAAGTCGTTTGAATCTTCACTTGAATCCTAACTTGTTTTGAATCTCCTCTTGAAAGTCTTGAGCGGCATTTCCTCGTCTTGATTTATTTTACATATTATTTTATTTATTATTTAATTTAGAGGAGGAGAAGAAGCCATGTCTACGAAGAATCTTAGCAGCATAAGGGTAGAGAAGAATTGTGAATAGAGAAGGAGACTAGGGCTGTTTATATAGTGTAGAAGTCAACGAATCTGGTCAGAATGGCGTCCGGATACAGAAAAACGAACCAGGCTGCAGATCTGGAAAAAGCGCGGAGGTCGACCCCCAGGTCGACCTATGGGGGGGGGGGGGTCGACCCCCAGGTCGACACCCTGGTCGACCTGGGTACCCAGGTCGACCCCCTGGTCGACCTGGGTCCTGGGCGGGAAATTTCCCGCCCAGCCCGCTTCTGAGTCTGTTTTGAAATTTGAACTTCGCTGAAACTTCCGGAGGCCATATCTTCCTCATACGGACTCCGATTTACGCAAACTCGGACTCGTTTTCATGCAGAATTCCGAGACGAACGCAATGGAGCAGCCTGTTTCCCTTGATTTTGATTTTAAATTTTAATTCTGCCTTGATTTGTGAATCCTAGTGTTACAGAATTACGAGGTGTTACAACGACACCCACAAATGGAAAACTTAGAGATTCCAATGAAGTTAGCTAAAGAGAGCAATTTTCGAAGGAATAATCAATGATTCCACATTGGTATGGAATACCAACGAGCTAGAAATCGATAACTAGTATTGGTCATGGAATACCAATGCACTATTCGGGGAAATCGATTTCTAATCAGGTACTAAATCTCATTTAGTAACCATAAAGACGAATCATTAGGAATTATTCGAAATTCCCAATATTCAGAAACTTGAGTATCGATTTTAGAAAATCAGAAACATCGAGAAGATGATGGATAAGTAGTGCAAAACTTATCATTTCGGAACAACATGATTTAAGATAATTTTCCGCCAAAAATCTCAAATAGCAGAAACATCATCAATTAATCAAAGAAGCAATAGACAATTTCTCTAACAAGATGAGATTAAACCAAAGAGGTAATAATCCCCAAAGATTTGATTGACAAGGATGATCAAACATGCGGAGACAATTGTCGATCCAAATGATTCAAACAAACAAAGGAGGCATATCAAAAGAGCTCATCCTTTCGATCTTCATTTCTAAGAACAACGCAAGGCTAAGTCCATAAGTGAATTGACTATAGCACTTCCGGATGATCGACTAGATCATAGATTCGAAGAAAGGAATTATTGAGTTCGCCACGGATCGCAAAAACCAAAATTTCCCTTCCCCCATGGGATTCCCATTCGCTCGAGTTATCGTTCACTAGAGAAAATAAGAAGACCCATGGAATCACAAGAATACTAAATTCTCTTTAGCAAATCGAAACAAAGATTAAGAATTAGGCGAAATTCTCAATCATTAAGAATTCTCGAAAATCAAAGATCTGATATCCAGCAACAAGAGACATAAATGAATAACTCTTTGGGTTGTTCCTGGAGTTATTTAATTTACTCAAAGAAAAGATTCAAGGTAATTTCTAATTAAAAATTTTGAACCACTCAAATTCTTGAAATTGCTTCAAGGAAATCTAGAAATAAATTATCTAGGAAGATAACAAACGATTACGAAAAATCGCAAAAATCCAAAATATTATTATCTTGATTAACTTATTAGTGGTTAATTTAATTTTAGGGGTCATTTCAAATGTCGGATTATCACATAATGGTGTTTAGGAATTCTGAACTACAACATGGCGTCCCATATCTCGTTCGAGATCCTTAACGCACCCGATGGACAAGTTAACACAAGAAAGTCCTCATAATTTCTAACGTTCACGCAGATCTCGCGAAAATATAAAAATTCAATAAATCATTCGGGATGGCATAAAGGAAATAAAATTCCTTTATCAACTTACGAATAAAACACAATTGATATCTTTTGATAAAGAAGAACACGGTCGACGTATATCAAAAGAACATAAATAAAATAATCTCTGCACAGGGTAAATGACATTAATGAATTAATGACACGTATCCTGACTCAAGAAGAGGGATCACAAGAAGCGGAATGCTTTCCCCCATTCTTGATCTTGAGTCTGGAACGCGACGAGGTAACACAAATGTATCGTTGTGCATTTGTTGAGTTAATTTAGCACAAATGCTTAGTGACTCTTACCGGCACAACGAGGTAACAAATGAGTTGTTTTAGCCCGAAGGCTTGGTAATCTAACACCAAACTAGAACTATGTAGTTGACAACAAGGGAGTAGATTTAGTCATAAAGACATGGTATCGAGATACCGACCGACAAGAAATCAATAGACCATGTTAGGTACGTAACGACGTAGGGAACAATCTTAACAAGAAATCAAGAAATATCAGGATCAAAGGGCTTACGACGTGCGTAATGACGCATGGGAAAGATATCTAATGATCAATCAACTTCAAGGATCATAAGTAATCAACAAGATAAGTGTGATACCATTTATACAGAAACAGGCATCGGTTAGCAACTCGAGTCAAAGAATAAAACAGAAGCACCACTGGAGCACACGGGCCCTAGATGGACGATAGAAATCAACCCGAAGAGGACGAGTCGGTAACTATTCTAAAAGACTAAAGATAGGCGACTTGAGACATAATCACCCCTCCCATAGGAGGTACACTGGGTGAACCGGCACTCGCACGACTACGACAAACTATTTCGCTTCTTTAAGGAAAAAGGAGGAAAAAGTTAGTCTCAAGTTGAGTTCAAACGACACGAATTCAATTGAAATGGAATCGTATAGGAAGATAAGCTATAACGGGTCTTAAGAATCTAACTAAAATCCTAAAGCACGATTCCCGAGAGAGGCTTAAGACAATACCATCATCATACTATCTTACACTGTTATGGAAATTGGCTCTGATACCAACTGTAACGCCCCGTCTCTATACCCACTATCGTCTAGTTCATTTTAGAGAAATGTCGTAGACCATAACAGAGAATGAGGTTTTTGAAGAGCGACCGATTGTATAATGACTCCATGTGAGGAATGCACATCAAATTCTGATACCGATCAAAATTTCGACATGACCATTCGGCACATAGGGCAACTACACAACGGCTATATGCAATCCGGAAAGCAGTATAAAATAGGCAACAACAATAATATAAATATGGTATATCTCATAGCCAGACACAGAATAATCATATCACAAAGGCGGAATAGATATGAATAAACCAAGAATGTGTACAACAAGATAGTGGTCGGCAAAGATCCACTAATGCATGTATCATAACCTAAACAAAAGAATATGTACACTACGATAGATAATGTCATAGGAACAAAAGTACATAAAACTGCGGAGACAGAGTAGCAAGCTTGAAAGCGGAAGATCAATCCTGCGATGAGACCCAAAGGAGCACCTAAAACGACTCGGCCTGACCCGAGTATTATTTATAAGAAAATAAACAATAAACGGATCAGTCTAGCTGTACTTATCAAATAAACAGAGATAATAAAGGATATAACAATGGATGACATGATTCTAGTAGCAATATCTAATCATAACTAAATATGAAACATGGCATGTCAACACAACTATCTCTAAATAATCTCCTAGCTAATGTAGAATTCAACATTCAAATAATAGCAGACAACAAGAAATGACAGAGGAAATCAAGAATCCAGAAATCACTAGAAATGCAGAAAACATCATAATAAGCGGATACCTCCCAGATCAGGAACGGTCCAGTGGTAACTCCCCACATAAGGAACGATCCAGAAAACATCATAACAAGAATCAGAAATCATTTAGAAATCAGAAAACATCATAATAAGTGGAAACTTCCCAGATAAGATATGATCCAGAAAACATCATAAAAAGTGGATACCTCCCAGAAAACATCATAACAAGAATCAGAAATCATTTATCAAATTAACGCCCAATGCATCAAAGGGGTGAGATACGATCTCTAGGTAACTAGCCCATGTTGAGATACGATCTCTAGGTCCTACACCCATGATGAGATAAGATCTCTAGGTCCTACAGCCATAATGTTGGAGCCGAAGCTTCACACGGTGCCGGGAGCCGAAGCTCCCCACCGTGCCGGGTCGTGGCCCCGAAAAGAAAAAACATAAATCATAGAAAATCATAGAAAGTTGGACCGAAGTCCCATAGATGAAGGTTACAAATCATATATTCCCACTAGGGCGATCGCGAACTAAACAACTATGTCATAGAGGCGGATACCATGGATCCGGGCGAGTATAAATTACACCGGGATGGTTAATATAAGAAAATAGCTAAATGTCACATAGCTACTCGCTATTCTCGAATATTTACGAACGCGTTGTTAGTTCATTCTCAAAACATCAAGAATAGTCATAAAACGGATCACATCGATCCAATCGAATAGAAATTACTCCGAGCTAGTTAATATAAGAAAATAGCAACATATCCCATAACCACATGCTATTCTCGAATATTTACGAACCCGTTCTTGGTTTCTATTCAAAACAGAGAAAATCACCACACATGTTCGAACGCACGACTCCAAGAGTTATTCGCCGAAGTAAACGTATAATGGGTCATAGTCCTCAGTTTTACTAAGGTGAATAAACTAAATTTCTTGTCTGATCGATAGGATAAGGAATCGTATATAAATCAATAGAATCAGAACCGGGTTTAGAAATTGAATTTATTTTAAAAGGATTTGAATTTAAAAACTGATTAAACTTTGGTTCGATGCTCATTGACAATATAAAACCCCATTACCCATTGTGGTTCAAATATTCATGAAAACCGTCGCTGTAGCGAATAGAACACAAACATCATAAAACATAAACTCACATTACAACAACACACAGGAAATTGAGGGATAACGGTTGTAATTTCGATCAACGAACGAATCGAAATCCCAAGCTAGCACCCGAAGGTTTTAAACTACATCGGAATAGGCTCAAAGGATATTGAGTCGATAATTCACATTTTAGAGGCGTGAATCATCTTAACAAGAGTACTGAATAAATTCGATATACAAAATAGAGCGCACGGGCTTTAGAATGATCACTTATCCAATTCACATTCTAAACAATGTGAATAGATCAAAAGAATCAACATTCGAAGAATCACTTGAGAATCAAAGACGATGAATCAAGCTGTTAGAATCTGTGAATTCGTGAAGCTGAAGTTCACAAACGAAGTCCGAACGGCCCGAGCTCCGGCCGGGAAAGAGCCTGGATGGGGGTAGACTGTGGACCGAGGTCCCTCTGGTCCACAACAGAAAAGCAGATTCAGACATCTGAATCATTTAGATCAGACGTCTGAACTGGGATTTTCAGAAGCCTGTAGGGTTTTAGTTCATTTTGGCCCCCTTTCAGACGTCTGAATTATTCCGGACAGACATCTGAATTACAATTCAGACTTCTGAGCTAAAATTTTCAGACTTCTGAATTTGCTTACATGGTTCTATAATTATTTGAAGCAGGTCAGACGTCTGAAACCTGTTCCAGAGCACAATTTGCCTTGAAAACATGTTCAAAACGATATCTACGAATGCCCGAAGGCCTATGATGTTATGTACATGTATATGAGGCTTCAAGATCTTGCCAAAACAACTTATAACACCCAAATGCACATGCATAGACATTCATACAATAGATTTGCAATGATTCGTCTTATAAAGTCAAATGTGAACTAAATTCCAAATCAAAGCATGCAAAAGCAATTCAAGCGACTTGTGAAGACTTAGAACTTTGTCGGGGCGGCAACGAAGCTTCACAATATCACCAAATCAACTCATAACATATGGATTAGATTGTGTGGACAATTCTAATCCAACTTTTCAATTCAATGAAAACATGAACACATGAAATAAACTAAGCTACACTAGATGCATACACAACATACAAAAGGTATAAATGCACTAAATTACACTTTACAAGCACAAAGGCTTGAGGCATAGATGTTAGTTCCTCAAAGAACTCACCTTTGTTTGCTAGAAGATAGAAATCAAGCCAAAGCTTTGCAAAATCAACCTCTCATCAACAAGAGCTCAAGAATCTCCAACTTAAACGCATATACATGAATCTCCTATGAATTAGGTCATCGGAAACTTCAGAAATTGAAGAGAGAATAGGTTGGAGAAGATGGAGAGCAGCTTACCTTTTCCTTGGATTAGAACTTGATTTCAACAAGAATTGGAGCTACAAGATTAAGCTAGGGCTTAGGGAATTTTAATTTCCCATTCCCCTCCCCCATTTCTATTTTCTTAAGTGAAGGGTTGAATGAATGAAGAGGAGGGAGCTATTGAGGGTTATATAATGAGCTAGGTTAGCTCAACTAAGCCCTAGCCAAGGTGTTAATTTTCACGAACTCAAAACATATCGATGCTTATAGTCAAAAAGGTCGTAAACGACGTTTTGAACTCAATGGAAGTGGTCTCGAGTCCTAATTTTATCGTTTGTGAAAAACGACTTTTTGAGTGATACATCGGATACGACGATATATTTAAATAAAATATTTAAATCTATTATCATCGAATGAGCGGGTTGTTACATGAACTTTTTAATGTTTTGGATTTTTTATATTTTATGTTTGACAATAATTCATGATCATGGATCCTATGTTGTAGGAACTAATCTATTTGCATTGTGTTATATTTCTATTTTAAGCATTTTACAATTTAGCGTATGAATAATCTTACATAAATTAAGAATAATAAAGTGGTTTTGCAATTCAATTTTAAGTTACTATGTTTATAATAACATTCATAAAATTCATTATGCAAGAATATCATCTTTTAACGTAGCATATACCACGTGACTGTTTCGATATGAACTTTCAGACCCCAGATGGAAATCCGAAACCATTCCCCGAGTTGACTCATCTCATCCGAGATCTCCCCCGATATGAGATCAAGTCTCTAAAATCCTCGAGACGAAACATGACTGATGTCCGGGGTTTAAAACCTTGGGTATACTTATATATAGATATAGATCTACATGGATAAATGGATATGGTGTGTATCAAGTAATAGAGCCATAACAAAAGTAATGAATCTAGCATAACACGAAATAGTGAATAATCACTACAAGAAAACTTCACTTAGACATCGGCTAAAAAACGATGTCTTCATTTTTCTAGAGTGATGTCTTTGTCGGTGATGTCTAAAGTATCACTTTTTTACATTAGTTAAAAAACGATGTCGAAGCAGCATTAAGCCATCATAAATTAATTAAAAAACGATGTATTAACCTTTTTTTTGTTTATTTGCATCAACTGAGTGTTGATAATGGCTTATTATCAGTCTTGAATTACTATAAACATATCATGCAAGTAGTACAAAATGACTAATACATCGTTTTTGGTGCGAATAACTATTGTAATATGTAACAACCTGCCTTTTTGACCGCTCCAAGTCGGTAATTAAACTAATTCAGAACGTTCAAAACTACGGGTAGTTATTTAGCTTAGCAGGTTTAAATAAAATAACATAAATCACATACATAAAATAAACAGTTTGCAGCGGAAATAAATTTTATACAATAATATCAGAGTTTTTTTTAACAAAATTTGTACAGCGGAAAATATTAAGTATATAAACATGCATTTTTTTTTTTACAGTTTTGACGAGTGCGCGCCGTATGTGTCTTCACATTCCTCTCCTGTTTTGCATTGAATCTTTAATTCTAGAACACTTAGGACCTGACCCCAGCATTCCATGCAAAACACAAAACACCCGAGTCAGGATTAAACTTATTTCAAGTTAGCACACTTCGATAAACACATAAATATAATCAGTATATTTCTTAATAATATATTAAATAACTTGAGTATACCAATTCAGTGAACTGTCGAAAATAAATGGAACAAACATGGCATCTAATGTGGCACACATCTATTTCCAAATAGTAGGAAGCGAGTGTAGCAAAAATATTGTAGTAATTATTTTTATGGTCACAATGAAAGGGACACACGCCACAATTAAACATCAAGTGAGATAATAAATGGCAGGCAACAACTTGAGTTAAGGGTGCAACATGAAAAGTAGAGGGATATGAAAATAACCCAGTTCAAATATATGCAATGGCAGTACCCCAAATAGCAACAGTATATAGTCAAGTGAAATAGCAAGCTAACATCAAGAAAAAGTACAAGTGTACACATATTTTCCAAGCATGTGTTCATACAGAAAAATGCATGGTAACCAAAGGTGGAACGTGCAGGGAAATTTCAAGTGTAGCTTGTATGCGGAGTAAATTCCATGCGCAAAGAGTTCTGGAAGAAACAATGCAACTTGACTAGGCAGACATGAATAATAAGACATGCATGCGACATGCAAAATGAGCGAGGGTTTCAAACCCAAGGAACATGGTATTATTTCATATGTTAAATCTCAAATGAATCCATTCGCCCAAAATATAAATGAATGCGCCCCCAGACTCCAGTATGCATGTGTATTTCATAAACACGTGCAATTTATGTCAGATATGAAATGCAAAAGTTTGTGACTTTTCACATCAAATGGTTTATTTAATTTCCAATGGTTTGGAAATCTCATGGTAAATCAACATAAAATGACTAAAGCACCCTGTTTTCTTTCTTTTTTTCATTATACTACATTTTGTAGACACCAAGAGTTATCCTTAAGAAATTATTTGAAAGCTTGATTCACATTCTAACAAAAATGGGTATGATGCTAACACACAAAGAAGAGGTGCAAATACCAAGGGATAAACGGTTTTAGTTCACGAGTTAGATCCTTTACATGAGTATGATGCTAACACGACCACTAAAATGTTTCAGATGAGGGCATTCGTTATGTTGATGATCGTATTCAAGAGTAAATCACTGAATGAATTAGTCTGACCAAATTATTCACAAATTATCAATACCGATCCTATACATCATTACTATACCCTTACATCAAAACTTTTTCCAATTACAGATTTTAAAACATAACAATAAAAAGAACATGCATTGATAAATCAATTCAAGACAGCCAAAACAACTAATAAACTAATAATATTAGTGTAAAACAGAAGTCGTACGCTTGAAATATTTTTAATCGTAAGAGTACTTACAATCGGCCAGTGGAGAAAAAGGACTCGGTAATCATTATGGGTGCAGCAGGCGGCATCGGACAGAGCTTCGGCGTAGTGGCATTGGTGAGCAGAGATAGGCGGCAGCGCTTCCATTTGGTTACACGTTGGCTGTTGCGAGCGACATGAGGGATTCAGACTTTGAGAAGAGGCGGACCACGGTGGAGCAAAGTGGTGGTGGCTCCAGGTGTTAAAGGCGGACATTGAATCATTCGAGGAGAAAGCGGTGGAAGGCGAAGCGAATCGATTATTTTGAAGGATGGAGCCATTATTTCTGAATTGGGAAAACGATTTGGATTCTTTTTTTTTTAAATCTAGAACTAATCTAATGAGGAAAAAGGCAGAAGAGATAAAAGAGGAGAGAGGTAGTAGATTTGAAATGGATCAAGAAAGACACATTGTTTTACTATATATAATATTGCAAGGAATAGGAAAAGAACGTAGAGAAAAGGGTAGGTAAATCAAATGATTCACTTTCCTTTATTTCATTTATTAAACGAACGAACGTGACCGGATTCAGAGAAAGGGACGCCATTAACTTCGAAGAAACCATAGACTTATACTAATGGTTCAAACTAGGTGTGACGTTTCCAATCCAAATGTTTACCGTTTCAGTTGCTATATTAAATTCAATTTATTGGTAACGGTCTAACTTATTTAAAATTTTCTCTATATTACATTAAACGAAACAAACTTTTGTACATTACTACGAAAATTCCTTCATTGCTATATTAAATTGCACGTATTCCTAATATCAAATTTTCGTAATTAAATTTGACTGCAAAATTTTACATAATATTTCGAGTAACTGCACCATTTAAATCGTACATTATTAAAATCGTTGAAACTTCCATTATTAATGTTTAATTTAAATTTACTTAAATTAAACAAACATATGTATTTTCATGTACGGAATTAAAGTTTGAATTTAAATTCTAACGCCAACCATATCAATATTATTACGGTTATTATTTCATGATTGACAACTATCTTTCCTTTTATAAATAATACTTCAAAGTTAATAATTCCTACAAAATTTAATAATTGTTTCCATTGTAATAAATCATCATTCATCTAATCATAAATTGCAATTTATTAGAAATAAATTTGAAATCGTTTAATATTATCCTAAAATTTATTTTCAAACCATTTTAAATTCAAGGATTAAATTCAATTAATTCAATAATTAAACCATCTAAATTTGTAGGATGTTACATTCTCCCTCACTCAGAACTTTTCGTCCTCGAAAAGGAACGTAGTAAAGAACTAGTAATTTAACAATATATAATTCATTCGCTTATCAACCTCAATTGCTTGTTTAAATACAAAATTATGCTTCCAATTAGTATTGATAACCCAATCACTCTAGTGCGAACTTCAAATTCGACTTCTTGACAAGAAACTTCTATTCTCCTTGCATAGCAATAAGTTATGATAGAGAATTTCAGATTCATATCAAAATTCTTTTTAGAAATTCATCGTCGAAAATCGAGCAAACAATTCTATTTAGAATCAACATTTTATATTCAAACTAAATCAAAATTGTTATGCGAATGGAATGATTTATGTTTAACTACATATTCATTCCATTAGTTTTTTTCCTTTTTGGAGACAAAAATTAGTATTTTGATTTATTTCAAAGCTGTGAACTTGCAAAACATTTAAAATCTCTTTCTTATTTTACTATGTTGAGGTGATACAATGTTAAAATTTTATGTCATTAATTTGCTAGTTAACGTCTAAATACTTTATAACTCGAAGGCTTAACAAGTTTATTTTCTTCTTAAAAGTTTTAGACATACGTTGATCAGACGCACAACTAAAAATCTCCTAGTGCTCAATATACTTGTTTCAACTTCCAGTGAAAATACTTAAAACTTTTAAAATAGATATGGAAAATACATTCCCCCATGGATCGCGGACACGTGGCGGTTACGCTACTATCCTAGTAGAATCGCTTGTGCCCGGAGGTATCACACCCACCGAATTTCGCCATGGTTATTGCCATAGATCACAGTTACACGGTGGTTACGCCACTATCCCAGTGGAATCACTTGTAATTGTAGGCATCTCGCCCCCCAATTTCGCTATGGTTATAGATCGCAGTTACACGCGGTTATGCCACTATCCCAGTGGAATCGCTTGTAACTATAGGCATTTTGCCCCTCGAATTACGCTATGAAACATCAAGTGAATATAAATAAATCAAAGTGACCCCACCGAGTGGAATTCCAGTACGTGTTCCTACCGATTAGGACCCTGATTTCCGATGGACACCCCGTGCGGAGTTCCAACGCAACCCTATCAAGTAGGATCACGATTTTCGATAGAAAGTACTTTCCATATCTTCGACTTCAAAACAGATAATACTACATATAGTATTTTTCATTTCGTACATCGCATATATCGTGCTTATATAAAATTCCATTTACAAAGTTTTTTTCCTTTCCAATCGGGATTTGTTCAAATCAATAATATCAAATTCACCACATACTTATATAACTTCCAATTTTATATAAGAATCAAATTGTTCAATAACGAATCTTTGCCGTATTCAAAACTTTCAATAGTCATAGCTTTCAAAACTATTTCATTTCCACACTTATATAAATATAAGATTATCAATTTCCAAATTCTAACATTTTAGAATTTACCGTTTGGATTTTGTTTCATGTTCGAATAACATTTGTTCTTGATATTTTCAAATATCTCTCATAAATCATTTTTCATATAACTCAACAGGTAAATTTCAACATAACTCGTACGAATTCCGTTTTATCAAGTCACAATTTCGAGTTCAACGTACTTACATAGTTATCTGTAAGATTTCTCAATTCCATGAAGTAAGTTTCATTTATAAATGATATTTCCATATCTTTATTTCAAACATACATACTATATATATAATACTTCATTTTACGTTTCGCATATATCGCACTTACATAAATATCAATTTTCATAAGATTTTCTGTCCAAATCACGTTTCAACGTATCATTCTTATATTAATTCCATTATATAAGATTTCACAAAATTCCATTTCAATAACAATTTAGTTTTGATTTCACAATTGATTCTTATATTCAATTTCATTTCAAATCTAGTTCATATTCACAAATTAATCAAATTTCAAAATTCACATTTGATCTAGGTTACACATCACAAAATATCATTATTCAGTTGAATCTTTACATTCAATTACTTCGAACTAAATTTCTCGGATCGGGAATAAATAATTTATCTCAAATTAGTTTTAAAATAGTAAGCTTGAAATAAAATAGGTTGGAATAAATAAATCTTTAGAAAAATAGAATTTGAATAAATTAGATAAGTTATGATATAAAACAGTTTATGTAAATTAAATAGGGTTGACAAAATAGGTTTGAATAAATCAAATATATTTTAATACAAAATAGTTTGCAGAATAGTTCGAAAATCAAAATAGATTTGGTAGAGACTAATTAAATAAGACAGATAAAAGTTATACTTGAGTTCACATAAAACAATAATAAAACATATACTAGTTATAAAATAAATACTATTTTTAGGAAATATTCCAATCCGAACTAAATTTCTCGAACTTTACAAAATTTAGCTAACATCGATTTCAATGTCGTAATCAAACTCAAATTTAACTAAAAGTTCAATTGGAAACCTTTCAGTTTGAACTAAGTGTTCAAGTTAGATCACAATCCAAATTTCTCATTTTAAAGTTTCATTTGAAGTTTGAATTTTTCATTCATTCCATGTTCTTTGTTTTAAACCAATTTTCAAATTTCAACTTGTCCATAGATTTTGTTAAAGCAATTCAAAGGATTGGGATAAGATTTGAACAGTTTCAAAATTTTAAGCACGAATGGTTCGAACGGTAGGCGAATGATAACGGCAGGTCAAGGCCAACAAACAAAACTAGTGAAACGGCAAAATTATATTTTTAAACATTCATTTCTATTTGAATATTTATTCAAATTATTCCCAATTTCATCGCAATTCATTTGCAATTTCAATGTATACTTTACAAAATATTTAATATGTCGCTTATTTAAATTTCGCTTATCTATTTCAGTTCATATTAATTTATCAAAACGTTTTATTAAATTTTATCCAAACATGCTTATCTAATCGGTTTCAAGTATTTCTCGACGTTTAAATCAGAACCATACATTCATCCCATTTTCGAACTCGAAAATGAATACTAGTGATGTCGCGATCATCCCCAGAATTATTTCCAAGCGACTAGAATGTTATTCTATATCAGTCTCGTATATATTGGACTTTGTATATACGTTAGCTAGACGTATATTCAAAATCCGTACATATTTGACAGTCCAACTTCGACGTCGATAAAATACATAAAAACTCTAGTCAAAGATTATATTTCAAAATAATTACGCTTTTCAAAAATATTTATTAAATTTCAAAATAATTTATAACTTCAAAAGATGCTCTCTCTATAGTGATTCTGGTGATATTTCTTCTTATTCTAGAGTATTGCTACTCTATCTCTAATGAGCTTTTAAACTTGATAAGCTAAGCTTTGTATGAACCAAAGCTCTGATACCACTTGTAACAACCTGCCTTTTCGACCTGTCCAAGTCGGTAATTAAACCAACTCAGAACGTTCAAAACGACGGGTAGTTATTTAACTTAGCAGCTTTAAACAGAATAACACAGAATCACAGACACAAAATAAACAGTTTGCAGCGGAAATAAATTTTATACAATAATATCGGAGTTTTTTTTACAAAATTTGTACAGCGGAAAATATTAAATATAAATATATATACATGCATAATTTTTTTTCTTTTTACAGTTTTGACGAGTGCACGCCGTATGCGTCTTCACATTCCTCTCCAGTTTTGCGCTGAATCTTTAAATCTGGAACACTTAGGACCTGACCCGAGCATTCCATGCAAAACACAAAACACCCGAGTCAGGATTAAACTTATTTCAAGTTAGCACACTTCGATAAACACATAAATATAATCAATATATTTCTTAATAATATATTAAATAACTTGAGTATACCAATTCAGTGAATTGCCGAAAATAAATGGAACAAACATGGCATCCAATGTGGCACACATCTATTTCCAAATAGTAGGAAGCGGGTGTAGCAAAAATACTATAGTAATTATTTTTATGGTCACAATGAAAGGGACACACGCTATAATTAAACATCAAGTGAGGTAATAAATGATAGGCAACAACCTGAGTTAAGGGTGTAGCGTGAAAGGTAGAGGGATATGAAAATCACCCAGTTCAAATATATGCAATGGCAATAAACCCAAATAGCAACAATATATATTCAAGTGAAATAGCAAGCTAACATGAAGACAAAGTACAAGTGTACACATATTTTCCAAGCATGTGTTCATATAGAAAAATGCATGGTAACCAAAAGTGGAACGTGCAGGGAAATATCAAGTGTAGCATGTATGCGGAGTAAATTCCATGTGCAAAGAGTTCAGGAAGAAATAATGCAACTTGACTAGGAAGACATGAATAATAAGACATGCATGCGACATGCAAAATGAGCGAGGGTTTCAAACCCAAGGAACAGGGTATTGTTTCATATGTTAAATCTCAGATGAACCCATTCGCCCAAAATATAAATGAATGCGCCACCAGACTCCAGTATGCATGTGTATTTCATAAACACGTGCAATTTATGTCAGACATGAAATGCAAAAGTTTGTGACTTTTCACAGCAAATGGTTTATTTAATTTCCAACGGTTTGAAAATCTCATGGTAAATCAACACCAAATGACTAAAGCACGCTGTTTTCTTTCTTTTTTAATTATACTATATTTTGTAGACACCAAGAGTTATCCTTAAGAAATTATTTGAAAGCCTGATTCTCATTCTAACAAAAATGGGTATGATGCTAACACACAAAGAAGAGGTGAAAATACCAAGGGATAAACAGTTTTAGTTCACGAGTTTGATCCTTTACATGAGTATGATGCTAACACGACCACTAAAATGTTTCAGATAAGGACATTCGTTATGTTGATGCTCGTATTCAAGAGTAAACCAATGAATGAATTAGTCTGACCAAATTATTCACAAATTGTCAATACAGATGCCATACATCATTACTGTACCCTTACATCAAAACTTTTTCCAATTACAAATTTGAAAACATAACAATAAAATGAACATGCATTGATAAATCAATTCAAGACAGCCAAAGACAACTGATAAACTAATAATATCAGTGTAAAACCAAAGTCGTATGCTTAATATTTTTAATCGTAAGAGTACTTACAATCGGTCAGTGGAGAAAAGGACTCGGCAATCATTATGGGTGCAGCAGGCGGCATCGGACATAGCTTCGGCGTAGTGGCATTGGTGAGCAGAGATAGGCGGCGGCGCTTCCATTTGGTGACACATTGGCTGTTGCGAGCGACAGGAGGGATTCAGACTTTGAGAAGAGGCGGACCACAGTGGAGCAAAGTGATGGTGGCTCCTAATATTGAAGGAGGACATTGAATCATTCAAGGAGGAAGCGATGGATTTCGGTGGAAGGCGAAGAGGATCAATTATTTTGGAGGATGGAGCCCTTATTTCTGAATTGGGAAAACGATTTGGATTCTATTTTTTTTGATCTGGATCTAATCTAATGAGGAAAAAGGCAGAAGAGATAAAAGAGGAGAGAGGCAGTAGATTTGAAATAGATCAGGAAAGACACATTGTTTTACTGTGTAACATCCCATATTTTTTTGACCGTTCAAATCGACAATGATCCTTAATGTCGACATAAACAGATCAAACATACGGATAGTTATTGGGATTAAAATAAGAAAAAGAAGAAAGAAGGAAACAAATACAGAATCTCGCAGCGGAAGAACAAAATATAATAAATAAACAACAGTTCATGAAGTTGTTAAAAACATACATTTGATTATATTTACACAATTTATCAAAGTAAATTAACATACAACATACCAATATATGCAGCGGAATAATAATTTTAATACGTCTGTTGAGCTCCATCTTCACCTTCATAATGGAATCTTCGCTAACTGTAAGTTGGTCTGACCCGAGCGTATTGCAAAAAAAGGAAACATAACAAACACTCGGATCAAAACTAAATCATTCTCATATTAGTTAAATCAAATTTCATGTAATAATATGAGTGCAATAACTTAAGAGATGTTACGGGAATTTCCATCTCCTAAGGATCCGTCAAACTAATATCATATAATATAATACGCTATTATAATAATGTCTATGATTAAATATAACATATTAAAATAGCGTAAGCGGGATTACATTTTTACCTTTACACTGTTTATACATTGTCGTAAACATTGCATATAAAACACCAGTAAGGTCGGTGGATAGGGATGCACCGCTATACGACAACGTTAAATCAAAACCGCAGGGGGCTCGATCAGGATAATATGACAAGGCACACGAGGAATGCCCAGAGTATGAATATACTAGTTGCACGCCCGGACTGGTGGTAACGCATAGCCGCGACTACCGCCCACCTCGGACAACACTCCCAAATCACGGATGCGCATCAAATCAAATCAATCAAACCGAGGGATTATAGTAATAAAGGAAGAAGTGTTGCCGATGGAGGGAGCTAACCCCACTTGGTCACGGTATAGCCCTGTTTTAGTCATTTTAATTATGACCCAAAGGTCAAGGATATCCATCATCGCTCTCTTTCTTCAAATCCAGTAATCGCCTCCAAATATATCCAATACCATTTCTGGAACTCCACCGCGTACACAGTTGTTAAAGTGGTTTTCGGTATTGGCAGAGAGTATGAAAATATCTGATCCCGGTCTCTTTAACAACCAATCGTTTACATTTTTCACACTGGTCAGTTCTTTTACATTTCGAAGAGGTTCATACTTCATATCAAAATATCATATTTTCAAAATCATTCAATATTCAAAATAGAATATTATTCATACTAAAATCTCCATTTAAACTAAATAAAATCTTGAAACAATTCCAACTTTAATAATTTAAATAATAAAATAGTTAACAGTATATCTAAAATAGTTTAGATATATAACTGAAATAGTTTGAAAATAAATAGTTTGTAATTTAAAATAGAATTTATCAAATTTATTAAAATATATAGTTAAAACATTAAGTAATTTATAAAATAATTAGTTAATTATAAATTGATTTATTTAAAATAATTTATGAAATAAAGTAGTAATAAAGTAAGATAGTTTATAAAAAAAAATATTATTAAAATAGTTTATAAAATGATTTGAAATACTATAGTTGGAATTAGAATTGTTTCTCGAACAATTTCAATCAAACTTGAAGTCATATTTCAACTTCAATTCAACCAACTAAATTTTCAATAATTCCATCGATTAAACTTCCAATTTACATTCATTTCAATTCGATCAAATTAATTCAAATAGTTACATTCCAAATCAGATTTCTCATCTTCAATGATTTCAATTTATAACAAATATCGAGTTCATAATTCATATATAATTCAAATCAATGTTGATTCATAATAAATTTCAAAGGTGGGTGAACAATTCAATTTCAATAGATTCGATTCACATTAAATTTCATTTTTATAGCTTCAGTTACAACACTAAATTATTTTTCTTTTGCTTATATTTCAAAACTCAAAGTTCAAGTTCAAAAGAAATCAATTTATAAAACATCATTCTTATCGTCTTTAAACAACATTTCTAAATTCATGGTTAAAACAAATTTTTATTTAACCGACCGGTGTCCGTATATAATTTTCTATCCTATGGCCAAGTGATACTTAAATTTTAATTTTAGTATTTTGGGAAAGGATATATATCATTTCAATCCAAATCAGGGTCATAGGTATTTATCATTTCAACCTACGTTCTTAATTCATTTTAATGATTGATCCCGGGTTTATTTGATCCCGTAACATCTAGGGTAATGGTTGGGATAAACCAATACAAGAACAATTCAGTATCTATAAACCAACAAGTAAATTCAATACATCATCAAACAAACCACCCAAACCGTTCAGTATCACATTAATTTACATATTGGAAGTTGGTTTTAACTAGCAATAAAATTTCAGATTTAACCTAACTGTACAATTTTTAAATAAACAGTTAAATTAAACTACACAATCGATGTAATTCAACATCAACAAACAATTTTAACAATCAAACAACCATCAATGCAGCTATATCATAACATGATTTTAATCTAACTAACAAGCGAATATTTTAGTTAATTGTGAGTGGGTTTAACACTCACCTTTGTTTCAAACAAGATTGAAATCCAATTTTTAGCTCAAAAATTTTCAGTCTCAGAATCAGTCCAAACCAGTGCCATTGCGAAGAGCTCGCCGATATGATTCCAACGCAACAAACCGCGTATCAATTGGAGCTCGTATTAAAAAGTTATCTAAGTTTTAGCGATTAGAAAAAAAAGGAATTAAAAACGAAAATTGGAAGAAAATCACCAATTCTTGCCACGTCATCGTCTCTTCCATTCAAGTACAACTCACGTTACAACAAAGACCCAAGCTATTTCATGGCTAAAAATACATAGCTTCCCTCTTCCATTTCTCCTCATTCATTCAACGAAAACTCAGATCGACCGAATCAACGATCATCTCTTCGCCAACTCTTCCAACTCATCATCGTCTCATCAACTACGGATCTCCAACATAAAACGCGTCACCTGGAATATCATGCATGACCAATATAAAGTCCCGACATTTTTCGTCGTCGATTCGCTTCAAATTTTGCTACTTGATGCTAATCTCAATAATGATGCGCCTTCTACAAATCATATAGGATTGAAGAGTATCTTAATCTAAGTCGAATGAAACTTGTCTTAGGATTTTTCGTTCACAAAATTTTGAGATATAGAATTTTGATGTTTCACCTTATTTTCCTTTAGCTAAAATAATGAAGAGGGGAAGATAGGAGAAGACGACTTGTTTTGGGCAGTAAGGAATATGAGGAAATGAGAAAAAATTTAGTTTACCGCTTCAAGATCATTTATAGAAAGGAATTTTAATGGCTAATTAAATGGTAACACATTCATTCTTTCTAATTCATCTTTAATAAAATTCTGAACGTTACTATCAAAGTCCAAATTTGAAATAGGGAAAGGATGTATTAGGGTATGAACAAAATTAAACGTGTATTTAGATAATGAATTTCAAAGGTTTAATTATCCATTAAAGCATTCCATTTTTCGTTTTCATCCTTAATTCAATGCCTACTTTGAATTTAATTCCAAAGGTTATAAGTTTAAGTTCAAGTCTACCCTATAATTTGTATTATTTACATGAATCATTTTCCCTATATGATAAATATTCACATTTATTTATTCAACAAAATTTCAATTGAACGATAAACTCTAAAATTGATTTATTTATTTTAAGTCTTTATAACTTAATAAATCAATTCTTCATTTACATTAAAAATTTCCATTTTTATATTATTATTAACGATTTTCAATATAAATTACAATTATAAATGAATTAAGTCAATTCCACACAAGTAATTTAATATTAAATTTCAACTTCCAATTTTTATCAAAACAACTAACTCGATATTTTAATTGCGATCAATGTAAGTCATTATTGTTATGACATGTTGAACTTCGTTACCTGAATAATTCAATTAAGTTTTCATCATAGAATTACACAATTAAATCATTAAAGTTAGATTATATATTTCCAATTCTCAATAATTACATACTAACCAAATTTATAGCAATATTTACAATCAATGGAGATTATTACATTTATAACAAGTTGAGATTCATTATATACACAAAATGAATTATATTCCTAGTATTTACAAATCTAGATTTTCAATATATAAATGGAGTTTCAAAATTAGTTTATCCATTTCATATATTGTTATTTCAATATTAGTTTCAAAATCAATGTAAATAAATTACCAAACACAAATTATTATCGTATATAATTATTGAAATTCATCGTTAAACAAGTCAAATCAAGTCCATATCATAACAATTTACGACATAACTCATAAATTCTTAATATTTAAAATAATTGTAAAAAGAAATCGCATTTAATTTAATAATTCAAATCGTCGCAAACCTTGGGATGTTACACTCTCCCCCACTTAAAACTTTTCGTCCTCGAAAAGGTGCATAGAATGAAGTGGCAAAATAAAATTTTAAATAGTATAAAATTTCTTCTAAATTAGAAACAATTAACTTATACAAAACTTACATTTTCACAAAATTTTCTAAGTCATAATTTCACGAAAAAAATCGGTAGAGTCTCCTTTGTACGGTTAGGTTCGGAAAACAATAATATATATATAATCATAAATATACATCTCATCTCAGCGATGAGGCATCCCAAAATGGGGAAAACAATATAAAACGCTAAAATACGATATATAAATTTGATATACGTACCTTTCATTTGCGTTATTAGCGATTTTTTTTCAGCAAGAAAAAAATCAATTATTTTTATGCGCAAGTAGCTCCAATGCAAGCAAGTTTCCTTCAGTACCTACTAAGCACTCAACAACATATAAAACAAATAACATATATATATATATATGTTTACAGTAAACATAAATGAATTTAGTAATTGCAACTAAAGCATAAATAAAATATCCAATCAATTATATTCATTCAACCAAGCAATCTAACGAAAAATTTCAATGTCACTTTTTATTAGCATGATTTCATTGTTTATTTCACTTTTAAACAATTCATAATTTCATTTGTTATATTTCATTCTCAAATTCATTACCAATGTCAACGCTTGGTTTATTTTATTTATTACTCTGTATCATTGTTCAAGTTATGAGTTGTTGCCGTTTTAAATAAACAATCAAAATTTCCAATTCATATTTAGTTGACTTACATTGAATTATGTTTCACATTTAATTTCAATTTCCTTCAACAATTCTATCAACTTTATTATCGTCCATTTTATTTAAAATTAAATTTTAAATCGCGAATTTCCCTGGCGCTGTTTTTCTGAAATTTTGATTTACACATATCTTCAAATCTACAAGTTGAAATCTAAAATTTCCTCTTCCATTAGGAAACTACAATCGAATAGAAACGGAAGATTCTTGTTTCAAAGAATTCTGACTTGTTTTGGATTATATACACTCATTTAAACTTCAATTCGGAAAATTACGAACTACCGCTGCGCGACGAGCTCGTTTTTAATTAAATTAAATTCATTCGTTCAACCTTCATTAAGTTTAAAAATTATAAGCCTATTCACTTATATTTTCGCAAAACCAAACATTAATAACAATATATTTGGTTTATTTCTAAATAATTCGCTTAATCAATTTTTCATTGATTCGGTTAATTCATATTACTAACCATAACATAACTAAGTGTACATTGTTTATTACATAACTTAAGTTTTATTTATTTTTAACCAATCAATTTTTTTCCACTTTGATTTTCCATTCTTATACTTGTGCATTAATTAATTGCTTACTCTTATAACATTCAACTTCTTAGTTAATTGGTAAGTTATTCATGCTATAGAACATAATTTATTATTATACAAGTTCAATGGTTACCGTTCGTTTCAATTTATTATCCAATTCTTAAGAATTTTATTTTAATAATAACTCTCTTAATATTCAGAAGTTTCAATTCAGTACTTATTCAAGATTTCAAGAATTAAATTTCAGGCTCTTTTTTTTCAATTTTTTTTCATTTAATATATCATTTACATAAAACCATACTATAAAAGGAATTTAAATAAAGTTCAATTTCGTAAAACAAAATACAAAATATTAAATGTCTCCCTACTTAGACTCTTGAAAATAAACATCGATAATGCGTGCACTCATCACCGAAATCATTTTCAAAGAAAAGAGGGTATACACTTATTATTATTATTATTCCAATAATTCATTTAAAATAATTTCTACATGAAACAATTTTAAAATATAAATATATTATTTCAACCATTTGCAAATCAATATTACAAAATCACCCGGAATCAAATTCATAATTTAATTCTTATTTCATTACTGTTTATTTTCAATATTTTATTTTTCTCTTAACCATTAAACAACAATTGCCTTAATTATGATTAATCAAATAATTAATGATGAAAATTTAATATTAACATCAACAAAATCAAAATTCATATATTTTCAAATAATTCTATATATATATATATATAATATAATTCAAAACAATATTATGTCGATAAGCCCTGTTCGAGTGTTTAGAAATCCCTATCGATACATTGGCGTCCCAAGTACCGACCAGAATTCATAAATACTCAAAAGAACAAATTAACACAATTCAAAACCATTTTTATATCAAAATTACAAGTACGCTCTCTCATATATACTCAAACTCATTATAGGGTATTACTACCCTATCTCTAATGAGTTAATCCCAAATAGAGCCAAGGTTTTCGCTAAACCAAAGCTCTGATACCAAATGTAACATCCCATATTTTTTTGACCGTTGAAATCGACAATGATCCTTAATGTCGACATAAACAGATCAAACATACGGATAGTTATTAGGATTAAAATAAGAAAAAGATGAAAGAAGGAAATAAATACAGAATCTCGCAGCGGAAGGACAAAATATAATAAATAAATAACAGTTCATGAAGCTGTTAAAAAAATACATTTGATTATATTTACACAATTTATCAAAGTAAATTAACATACAACATACCAATATATGCAGCAGAATAATAATTTTAATACGTCTGTTGAGCTCCATCTTCACCTTCATAATGGAATCTTCACTAACTGTAACTCGGTCTGACCGAGCATATTGCAAAAAAAGGAAACACAACAAACACTCGGATCAGAACTAAATCATTATCATATTAGTTAAATCAAATTTCATGTAATAATATGAGTGCAATAACTTAAGAGATGTTACGGGAATTTCCATCTCCTAAGGATCTGTCAAACTAATATCATATAATATAATACGCTATTATAATAATGTCTATGATTAAATATAACATATTAAAATAGCGTAAGCGAGATTTCATTTTTACCCCTACACTGTTTATACATTGCATAAAAAACACCAGTAAGGTCGGTGGATAGGGATGCGCCGCTATGCGACAACGTTAAATCAAAATCGTAGGGGGCTCGATCAGGATAATATGACAAGGCACACGAGGAATGCCCAAAGTATGAATATACTAGTTGCACGCTCGGACTAGTGGTAACGCATAGCCGCGACTACTGCCCACCTCGGACAACACTCCCAAATCACGGATGCGCATCAAATCAAATCAATCAAACTGAGGGACTATAGTAATAAAGGAAGAAGTGTTGCTGATGGAGGTAGCTAAGCCCACTTGGTCACGGTATAGCCATGTTTTAGTCATTTTAATTATGACCCGAAGGTCAAGGATATCCATCATCGTTCTCTTTCTTCAAATCCAGTAATCGCCTCCAAATCTATCCAACACCATTTCTGGAACTCCACCGCGTGCACAGTTGTTAAAGTGGTTTTCGGTATTGGCAAAGATTATGACAATATCCGATCCCGGTCTCTTTAACAACCAATCGTTTACATTTTTCACACCAGTCAGTTCTTTTACATTTCGAAGAGGTTCATACTTCATATCAAAATATCGTATTTTCAAAATCATTCAATATTCAAAATAGAATGTTATTCATACTAAAATCTCTATTTAAACTAAATAAAATATTGAAACAATTCCAACTTTAATAATTTAAATAATAAAATAGTTAACAGTATATTTAAAATAGTTTAGATATATAACTGAAATAGTTTGAAAATAAATAGTTTGTAATTTAAAATAGAATTTATCAAATTTATTAAAATATATAGATAAAACATTAAGTAATTTATAAAATAAATAGTTAATTATAAAATGATTTATTTAAAATAATTTATAAAATAAAGTAGTAATAAAGTAAGATAGTTTATTAAAAAAATATTATTAAAATAGTTTATAAAATGATTTGAAATACTATAGTTGGAATTAACTCTAACATTTTCAATTAAACTTGAAGTCATATTTCAACTTCAATTCAACCAACTAAATTTTCAATAATTCCATCGATTAAACTTCCAATTTACATTCATTTCAATTCGATCAAATTAATTCAAATAGTTACATTCCAAATCAGATTTCTAATCTTCAATGATTTCAATTTATAACAAATATCGAGTTCATAATTCATATATAATTCAAATCAATGTTGATTCATAATAAATTTCAAAGGTGGATGAACAATTCAATTTCAATAAATTCGATTCACAATAAATTTCATTTTTATAGCTTCAGTTACAACGCTAAATTATTTATCTTTTGGTTATATTTCAAAACTCAAAGTTCAAGTTCAAAAGAAATCAATTTATAAAACATCATCCTTATTGTCTTTAAACAACATTTCTAAATTCATGGTTAAAACAAATTTTTATTTAACCGACCGGTGTCCGTATATAATTTTCTATCCTATGGCCAAGTGATACTTAAATTTTAATTTTAGTATTTTGGGAAAGGATATATATCATTTCAATCCAAATCAGTGTCATAGGTATTTATCATTTCAACCTGCGTTCTTAATTCATTTTAATGATTGATCCCGGGTTTATTTGATGCCCGTAACATCTAGGGTAATGGTTGGGATAAACCAATACAAGAACAATTCAGTATCTATAAACCAACAAGTAAATTCAATACATCATCAAACAAACCACCCAAACAGTTCAGTATCACATTAATTTACATATTGGAAGTCTGGTTTTAACTGGCAATAAAATTTCAGATTTAACCTAACTGTACAATTTTTAAATAAACAGTTAAATTAAACTACACAATCGATGTAATTCAACATCAACAAACAATTTTAACAATCAAACAACCATCAATGCAGTCATATCATAACATGATTCTAATCTAACTAACACGCGAATATTTTAGTTAATTGTGAGTGGGTTTAACACTCACCTTTGTTTCAAACGAGATTGAAATCCAATTTTTAGCTCAAAAATTTTCAGTCTTAGAATCAGTCCAAACCAGTGCCATTGCGAAGAGCTCGTCGATACGATTCCAACGCAACAAACCGCGTATCAACTGGATCTCGTATGAAAAAGTTATATGTTTTAGCGATTAGAAAAAAGAAAGAAATTAAAAACGAAAATTGGAAGAAAATCACCAATTCTTGCCACGTCATCGTCTCTTCCATTCAAATACAACTCACGTTACAACAAAGACCCAAGCTATTTCATGGCTAAAAGTACATAGCATCCCTCTTCCATTTCTCCTCATTCATTTAACGAAAACTCAGACCGACCGAATCAACGATCATCTCTTCGCCAACTCCTCTAACTCATCATCGTCTCATCAACTACGGATCTCCAACATAAAACGGCGTCACCTAGAATATCATGCATGACCAATATAAAGTCCCAACATTTTTCCTCGCCGAATCGCTTCAAATTTTGCTACTTGATGCTAATCTCAATAATGATGCGCCTTCCACAAATCATATAGGATTGAAGAGTATCTTAATCTAAGTCGAATGAAACTTGTCTTAGGATTTTTTGTTCACAAAATTTTGAGATATAGAATTTTGATGTTTCACCTTATTTTCCTTTAGCTAAAATCATGAAGAGGGGAAGATAGGAAAAGACGGCTTGTTTTGGGCAGTAAGGAATATGAGGAAATGAGAAAAAATTTAGTTTACCGCTTCAAGATCATTTATAGAAAGGAATTTTAATGGCTAATTAAATGGTAATACATTCATTCTTTCTTTCTAATTCATCTTTAATAAAATTCTGAACGTTACTATCAAAGTCCAAATTTGAAATAGGGAAAGGATGTATTAGGGTATAAACAAAATTAAACGTGTATTTAGACTATAAATTTCAAAGGTTTAATTATCCATTAAAGCATTCCATTTTTCGTTTTCATCCTTAATTCAGTGCCTACTTTGAATTTGATTCCAAAGGTTATAAGTTTAAGTTCAAGTCTATCCTATAATTTGTATTATTTACATGAATCATTTTCCTTATATGATAAATATTCACATTTAATTATTCAACAAAATTTCAATTGAACGATAAACTCTAAAATTGATTTATTTATTTTAAGTCTTAATAACTTAATAAATCAATTCTTCATTTACATTAAAAATTTCCATTTTTATCTTATTATTAACGATTTTCAATATAAACAAGTGTGTGGTCCGTGCTACGCATACGGGCAGAGTGAAATTATAGAAATGTTGATGGCATAATCGTCGATGTTGAAGATAATGACAGTATTTAATTGGTCGTTAAATACGACTTAGTGTGGGAATGTCACATGTTTGCAATATGATATAGCTCGTGTGTGAAGTTCATAGTGAATGATTATATGTTGTGCAGGTTAGAATGGTATCTTAGAGCTTGGATTATCCTATTAGTGCATGTAATTTTGAAGCTAACATATTTTTGTTTTGGCAAAATGGAAAGCAGTCATAGGTCCAGCCGTGGATAGCACCACGTGAGAGAAAAGAAAGATTACAGAAAAAAAGTTGGTGATCAAATTGTATGCGCAAGTATCTCCTTCATAGCAAACGTATTTATGTGAATTTTTTATTGTTTTTTTTAAGATGGCCTCATTTCAAACGTACTGGAAAGACCTATATCACAGGTGTGATGTTAAACATGTTGCACGTATGCAACTGTATGAAACAGTAAATCATTATTTGACCGCATTAAAATTTATGCAACTGTCTGAAACAGTACACCATTGGACACTGCAGGCAGAACATAAATTTTAAATAGATGGAGAACGGCTGTCACACAATGGTGTCATATAGAGGAAATTACAATTTCACTCAAACAAAATATACGGAACAGATTCAGACCAAGAAGTTTCATGTACATTAAAATTGATCAGTGGACACCACGGTTACAGAGATAATCAGTGAAACAAAAACAGGTTAAAAGTACAAATGAGTAGTAGAAACATTTTGGTACCGCACTGTCAATAGGTAAACTTCTGCTTTTTCTTTCTCTTCCGCGATGACTGATGAGGCTTCTCTGTTCTACCTCGATTCTGAATCAGCTCAACCTGAAAATAAAGTAAGGAAAACATAAGCTAATTAAACAAAGCATGAAAAAAGAAATGCAGAAATAGGAAAAAGGAAATATACTGCATCTCGGCTAACACTTGCTTTTAACCTTTTATCCGCTGTTAGATGGTGGTATAGAACGACTTCTAGGAGTGTGGCTGATATTACCTCCTTGTTTCACCGAGATTTGTTAAAAAAGGAACTTGAATTGCGTCACCACCGGCTGCAACTATATTTTGTTGATATTCCAGTTGCTGACTTTATGGTTATTAAGCTGAGTTTGCGAAGTTAACTCCTCCAAGCTTAATGTGAGCATGATTATTAGCCTAATAAGGGTCTGATGTAAAAGGTCTCACTACGTATTGCAATTTCTCAAGACCAGATGATATCCTTGCCTTACTGTAGTACCCCTGCGTTTATGCATTGCACAAAAATCATCAAAACCACTAATCTATATGCAGGGTTTTATGAGTGTGTTTGTAGTTGTTTATTTTATATGAACTGGAGGAATTATTGTTCAAAATTTGAAACAGTAGACATAAGAATAACATGTCAACATAAGAGTTTTAATAAAGCTGAACTTGTGATGGTTCATCAACTGATCATACTGAATTAATAGTAAATAGAAAAAGAATCACAAAATGACAAATATTTTATGATTAATGTATCTATAGTAAACTTTAAAATTCAGCTGAATGAATACATATGGTTCGATCATGGAAATAATCTAATATAAAGTACAATGAAACAATAGAAGGCTACAATCTAAACAATACATATTGATACCATATGATTATTTGAACAATGGCATTTACAGCATTTAGAAATAGAGGCAAAATGCAATAGATTTTCTAGGCGTTAGTGATGAGTTATAGATGGTAGAATTTTAACATGCATATACCTTTATGACAGATGTAAATATAAGATTGCATCTCCAAGAAAAAAATGAAGGATTTTATATAAAAGATATGCTGAATAAATGTGATCAAAAAGAATTTTAGCTCTGCATAGGCAATTAAAAGGCAAATACAACACAGAAGGAAATGATAATTTGGATCATGAGGGAATGAGAAAACATATATCATTAATTATGCTACTATTTTTTCTTCTACAAAACTATAAAAATAATAGTGTTGAGGAATCATACCATTATATTCATTATTCCCTAATTAAAGTGATTCTTATGTTCAGAGATGTAATAAACATCTTACTTGTGGTTATAAACATCTTGCTCGAGAAAGGACAGATATACCCTTAATACCTTGGGTGCATTTATCTGGATATGAAAATATATTAAAGAAACACATGTAAGCATGTAATTCTTTACTCTATAACTAATAACCATGACAATATAAGATTTAGCATATTAGATATATTCATTCTCGACTTTCAGGTAAAAAGCACTCATGAACCAAAAAGATGATACTGATAAAAGTGATGAAGTTGTGCTATGTAATTACGTTAACCTCGAAGTTCAACTTTCTTAAAAATAACGCTAGTGTGTATGGCCTCTCCTCTATTAGAAGCCTTACGTTAACTAATATTTGTCATCTAAGATTGAAACTTTCTCTTGCTTAGGTGAATATGAATGCATATTCCTTGATGCTATTGTAGCACAATGAATATGAATGATGAATTGGAATAAAATACAAAACTGATTCCTGGGTCATTTAACCCTAACAGTATAACAAGTGTTATATACAAATAACAAAATATATTAACTCAATATATGTCATTATCTTCAGTGTTATCAAAAATAGAAAGACATATTATAAAAAGAAAACATAATTAAAACAAACGACTAAGTATCGAATTTAAAGAAAAGAAAACTACAAATAATAACAAATAGAGTAACCTTGATCCAGAGGCGTAGTCAGAGATTTGGATTGGGGAGGTCATGATTTCAAATATTTTGTAAAGAAGAATTTTATTTTGTTAAATATTGGAATTATTGTAAATGAACTCATGACAATTATCAAACAGCGTAACTATTTTTAAACTGCTGTTATTGTCCATTAGCCAAAATAGGAAATTTGTTAATGTTTCAATTACATGATGCATATATTGTCCATTCTATTCTGTTATCCAGTATATATAATATATATCAATTAACTTCGGAAGACCTGTACCAAAAAAGAAAATAGAAAATAATCATTCATTGATAATACAAATTTAGCTTGTGTAATTCAGATATCTAGCCATAACTATGCTGATTAGTTTGCACCATGGTTTGAGATTTCGGCCGGAACCTCGAGATTCCGGTCATCTCGACTCGGTTCCGGCCGTTGCCGAGACGAGATTCGAGATAAATCTCGTTTCGGTTGAAATTCCCAATTTCACTATGAAATTCACAATTTCAGTTCATAAAAAGAAGAAAGAAAACAAGATTTAGGAGAGAGCAAATCGAATGCAGAAAAAATTCAAATCAAAGTAGTATGAATGGACTAAAACTTACCCAAACCCTAGATTCGAGATACGTAATTTCGAATGTTGCGATAATTACGTGTTGGGGAACCCTAATTTTGAATGCTCCAATTTTTCTTTATCGCTAATTTATTCATCGAATGTTGCGGCTGCTGCTATGAAGGTGCGTAAGAGGAATCTAGGGTTTATACTTTATAATACGATGGGCTGTATTGAATTAGTATTTAAAAAAAAGGAGAAATGGGCTGTTTAAAGGAGAAAATGGGCTGTACTGTTATTATAGTATTGGTAAATTCAGCCCTACAATTCTTATTACTTCATACTTCCAAAGTTACAGGCCTAGAAATGGGCTATAAACAGTTATAGTAATAATATATGTGTATATCAAACATATTTTCAAGTACAAAAATATAAAAATGTGATTTTTGAACCGAAACAAAAACCGAAACCGCCCGAAACTAGTAAATTTTCAAATGACCGAAACCGAAACCGAGTTTTCAAACCTTCGTTTGCACTGATTCAGCTTATGGAATTATCTTATGAGAAGCAACTTGTTATCAAAACATCAAATGGTAAAGTATCCATTAATTAAGGAATGGAGCAAGCAACAAAAAGAATGGATTATAAGAACCATCATCGGAAATCAAACACGTTATAGTTGCAAATTCAAAACTGCAAAATTTCTTTCAGCCATAAAAAACTATTCAAATACGGATTTTGAATTCGAAATATCAAAATAGAAATCATGAGTATGAATGAGCCGAATTCAAAAGCATATTTTGAATTCATAATCACGACATTAAGAGAGCTTACCATGGTAGAGATAAAGATCCAAAAAATGACGGATGCCACATCTGATTTTTAAACGCTGTAATTTGAAGAGGTGGGAAGAGGATAATGAGAATTTCTTCCTGTTATTTTGTTGAATTCCAGGTGGGGACATGTGACCACCCCAGCCCTCACATGGCTCCGCCATTGCCTTGATCCCCTCCATCATGGTTGTTATGATCCTCTGACATCTTCTCTCTTCTTTTTCCACTTCTAAACCAACATAACTAAGCAGCTCAGTCAAAATTTTTCTTCTACAATTCTATATCCAAATCTGAATGTATTTGTTAAATATAGAACCCAAACGAAACAACACTGGTTTGAATTGTCTGAATCAGCTCTAACAAAATTTTCCCTTATTGTTCTAGTTCAAAAAATAACCATGTCTTTTAGTTCAAATACAAAGATTTGGTTTATGCTGATAAATTGGATGATAATTTGTAATGTAAAAAGTAATCAAAGGCATCGAAGTATAAGATCATAAGGCTGCATGATCAATCATTGAGATGTTGAGAAATTATTTACATGGTAAGAAGAAAAAAATGGTTGTCTTTGAAAATGAGGGCTGACGTTTCTAAAATTGAATAAATATATTAGTATATACTGTTGGGCCCGCAAAAATCCCCTATAGTAAATATTTCCCAACATAATTTTAAAGTAGCAAAAATCCCCTATAGTAAATATTTCCCCACATAATTTTAAAGTAGCGCCAGAAAACATAATCTAGAAATCAAGCCACCTTTTTTGAGTATCTTTCATTAAAGATGAACTTTGGAAAGAAGATTTGCTTCAGTGATATTTGTCAAACCCAATTGGTTTACGTGTGTTGTTTGCATATTTTTTTCGAGTAACAAATTCAGACAACCTAAGACATGCTACATTTTTGAAAAGAAGAAACCTTTTGCCTAAAAAATTTAACACTTACAGTTTCCTCTGTTTTGTCTTATTATACTTTTGGAAGAACATATCAGCTTATAGCATAATCCTCTAAATTTGTGAGCCATGTATTAAAGTGAAGATGTGTTGAATATGTCTATTAAAAATCTAATGTAAACTGCAATCTTAAATCTGATCTAGTCTGTTTGAAAGGATGGAGTTGCAAAGTAGTAGAGCAAAGAAATATGCCAATGGCGAGCGTATGACAATAACCCAAGACTTTCACCTCCATATCCATGACCGAATTTTTTTAATTTCATTTGTGAGGATAAAAAAATAGGGAGAGCAAGGCATTTGGAAATAAAGGAAAAGTAAGTGGATGAAAAAATGAAAGGAAAAGTTAGTAATGGATGTATATGTGTGTTGAGCATAAGTGCACAAAATTAAGCCATGTACTTATTATTATTTGGCATAATTATCCTACAGCTATACACTATAGGCAAGTACAGTTAATTATGCTTAAATTTAACTGCCATGTAATAATAATTAAGATATCACGATTAGTTAATTTAAAGAAGCAAATGGAGTAACTTAGAATAAGGTACTAAATTATCCATTCTTACCCAATAATAACAAAATGAAAAATTAGAGGGCTTCCATCAAAAGTTGTCGTAAAAAAAACAATTTATGAAGGTGAGGAACTTTCAATCAAGAATATAGATTCTAAAACTGCTAATGTAAAGGTCAAAATAATTTAAGCCCTTTAAGATATAAATGAAGTGGAAGATTTTTAGTATGTTTAAGGAGTCATTAGGTTTGGTGTCTACGTAAGTTCTGCATGAAACATGGAGAACGGATGTAGTTGGCTAGCGCAAAGTCAATTAAAAAAAGAGTTGCATAAAGTTAACTCCATGTCCAAATTAGGGTTGATAACAAATTCAGATAGGCAAAGGAATGTAGGGGTAAAGATTGATTTGGAACAAAGAGCTGGGGAAGCAACGGGTCGTGAGATAGGGTAATCGTATGGAGGGGTAATTAGGGAAACATACCATTGTATTTTCGTGAGGAGGTATGTTGATTGTGGAAAAAATAGTCGGGAAGATAGGAAAAGGGGGTCAATTGAACGGTGGGTAGAAAGAAATCGACCAGCACAACAAAGGGTAAAACGCGTGACCTGTAAAGGGATAGATGTCACAACCTAAATGACTTGGTCTCTCCTTTCCAATATAAGTAATAGAAAAAAGATTTCATTTCCAAAATTATCTTGTACTAAATTACTCTTGAGCTATATGTCGTGTAATGACGGTCCACACAGTCCTTGAAACATCTGAAATCGAGAATACTTAAACTAAGGTAAATCAGTAAAAAATCACTTACCTTTAAAACCCAAACTTTCAGACTGTGTGGACCGAGTATGAATCAGTAGCATCAGTGTAACCATCAACGTTGTTGGAGTACGGGTGGGAGGAATTTACGTTCAGATCATTAATCGGGTGTAAGCAGTTGCTGAAGCGGCGAGCTTCAAGGATTTTGATCCTGACGAAGGTTAATGTTAACATTATACCTCCTGACGTATAATATTAACATTATACCTCCTGACGTATCCTTCGTTTTTGGAAACTTTTACCATAAACTTAAAGTCCAACCGCTTACCATGCTGACGGGTAAACGCATTGGAAATGTAGACGCTTTGGAAACACAACAGTTAGGGTAAACGCTTTGGAAACACAAAAGGTATTAAATTAACAGTTAGCGTTATAATATATTATTACCCTAACTTTATTTCCAACATTATATATTTAGGAAAAATAGTAACTTTAAGATACAGTCAATACAAAAATTTATAATGCACCACAATTTAATGACTCTTTCTTTCCTAACCACGTTTTCCACGAGTGGTACCTGATTATGAATGTGATAAATTGATTATATAGAAAAACAACGTGTCACGTACAAAAAGCAAATCGTTTATACTTATAGTAATAGAAAATAGTAATACATAAGAAACTGAGGAAAATGAAATATGAATTCTATCTTCTATGAATTCGAATTGCAATTCTCATTATAAAATCAAACTATCTCAATTTTATAGCAATTATACATTTTCATCAAGGTTTAGTAACCGTATTCACAATCAAACTGTCTAAATAAAATTGGTGTTGTAGATAAAATTTCTATATACCCAATTAGTACGTGTATAACATCCTGTTGTAGTATACTACTTTTGGTTCTTAAACAATAAATTTGTTTGACGGTTGACCATTCTGTGGCCATAGTCCGACATTATGTCATCGGGGTTACGCTTTGTGAAGCAACCGCAGTCTACTTCTCTACATCTACATGTTAGGAGAAGGTTTGGAGTATTAATATTTGTTGACAAATTTAACAATTAGTTCTAAATGTATGATTCTTGTCATATGTAACGTTATAAGGCTGACACTGAATCAAAATGGAATTAAAATCAGATTAAAAATCAGAATACATATCATGATCTGCTAAAATCAAAATTAAAATCCATATCTTCATCAATTAGTGATTGGATACGTTTACATATATGAATATACGCTTGGTGCAAGAAAATAATACTTTTATGCATTTACTTGAAATATAATCGAGCTGAGTAGGATAGTGGGCACCAACAAATGCTTACGGGTTAAAAATGGAAGATTCAACCAATCAACATGTAGTAATATGGCCCGAAATTAACACTTCCTTAGAAAAAGGTGGAAAAAATTGTATGTTTGTCAATGAATATATGGAAAGCGAAACAAAAAAGCCAGTTCCATGTCGTAGATCCCTGTGGGAAAGCTTCTTACTGTACGCAGTGAAGTAAACCAAGAGCCCTTTTCTTAGATTAAACTGCTAGGTTGTCAGTAAACGGGAGGAGAAACTTTATTTACATTCCAAATAAAAGATTGTAATCTAAATCAGCGTTATAAAGTGAGAAAAATACATATATGATGTTGATTTATAAATAACATCAGTTGAGGATTAACTCATATAGGGGTTGCATACCTAAGGAACACATTTTTAACTCGGTACACTCTAACGGATGTGACTATTTCAGTCTAGAACTTTCAATCGTGTTTGTTTGACGGCTTCCTCAAAATTAATGTGCTGAACAGTATTATTTACACCAATCTTACTGCAGCAAATTAAGTACGGAATTAAGATCGTGGATTTTATGTTGCCAACCATAAAACGTACAATTTAACAAAAATTGGAGATAAAAATTACAGATGGGTGCCTATGCATACATTAAAATGTTAACAAAAAATTCAAGGTTTTTTTAAAGATTAAAAAGCAATCACTGGAAAATGAGTATGGGTGCTGGGTATATTGACACACACGAGGTTGGATCATCAAGCAGCAATGTTTGGTCGAAAGTTACTACATAGTAAACAAACGGAGGAATGAGCATTTGCGAGAGATATGTTAAGAATAAAAAATCAAGGTTGTCCTTTTAAGTCGTAACTAAACAGCTTTCGTTCGATAGTTTCAAAAAAAAAAATAACGGTTGTCCTGTTAAATGTGTGTGTGACATGGCAAGTAGAAATAAGTTAAATTTCGTACAGTCTACAATTTAGTTTAGCAAATATGAGTTGATATTAAACCAGATGTGTATGTTCTTGTTAAAGTAGAGATAAAATAAATGAGTTTTGGTTACATTTGTACAGGTTGTTGCATACGCAAACAATAATTTGTATGTAAATATGTACGTTATACATAGTTATACATATCGAGGACACATAATTGAAGCAGTTGAAGCAAAAAAAAGGTATAACATGTACGTCATACAAACACATAAGACAGGCAAAAGCAAGGATTTTAATAACGCAGAATATGAAATGAACGGTTTGTTGAAAAACAATGTAATTGCAAGATGTAGGTAATAATAAGAAAAAGGATGGTCAAGTTAGGTTGAATACCTCGTATAACTGTAAATCAATGACTCTTTCGCACTGACGTGAGTAGATCGGATAGTAAACTTGAACCAATCAACCTGTAGATGTGTAAGGACAAATCAAGCATTTCGTAGGTTATAAGTAAATCGTTTAATGGTAGATTAAAGGGGATAAACAATACCTAAATTGGATCAATCATCGACGTATTCATGCGACAGGGTAGAAGGCGTCAATCGGAGTGTTGAGGAAGGTTTAAAGGGAGAAGACGGTTCGTGATTTAAACCTTCCGTGGATATAAAATTGGAAAAGGAAATAGGGAGTGTGGAGGAAGTGGGAGGTAGAAGGATACTGTTTGGGTAGTAGCAGGTCGTCGGCCTAAAAGGAGGTGGCGCAGACGGTTGTCCACGGTTAATTAGGGCTGAGCGGCAGCGGTTTCTTAATGGCGGTGGGTGGCGTGCGGATTTAAGGAGGAAATGGTTATGTAAAATTAACGGTGTCTAACCAAATCGTTACAACAATGAGAACGAAGACGCGTATAATAGAAAGGGACAGATGTCAGAAGCGGAAAGATTTGGTTTCTGCTTTCCAGTATAAGTAATAGATAGATTACAATTATAAATGAATTTAAGTCAATTTCACACAAGTAATTTAATATTAAATTTCAACTTCCAATTTTTATCAAAACAACTAACTCGATATTTTAATTGCGATCAATGTAAGTCATTATTGTTATGACAAGTTGAACTTCGTTACCTGAATAATTCAATTAAGTTTTCATCATAGAATTACACAATTAAATCATTAAGTTAAATTATATATTTCCAATTCTCAATAATTACATACTAACCAAATTTATAGCAATATTTACAATCACTGGAAATTATTACATTTATAACAAGTTGATTCATTATATACACAAAATGAATTATATTCCTTGTATTCACAAATCTAGATTTTCAATATATAATTGGAGTTTCAAAATTGGTTTATCTATTTCATATATTGTTATTTCAATATTAGTTTCAAAATCAATGTAAATAAATTACCAAACATGTAACAACCCGAAAATCTGGGCTAGTTTAAAATTTTTATTTTGGCAATTTTAGCGAATTTTGAATATTTAAAATGAATTATTTTAAATAATATCGACGAGAAATTTATTTTGAATAGAATCGAACATATATATTATATACGTCGTCGTTAGAATATAAATAATTATATATAATTATAAAAGGAATTGAAAATGGCGCGGTAGTTCGATAATTCGATTTCAAACTTCAATTGAACATACCGGGTGAAAAATAAACCGGATTTTAGTGAAACCAAAAATAATATGATCTAATTGAGAATACCTTTCCAACGAATCCGAAAAATCGAAATTTCATAGTGGGAATCAAAAGATATGTCCAGTTGAAAATTCTGAATAGTCGCTATGAAATTCAGGCCCTTAAAAATGAAAATTTTGCAAACGACCTCGGATTTCGACGAAACCACTTTTGTTGGGTCCGTGATGTCAAGTTATTGCTAGATTCCAAATTTCATAATTTTTCGAATCAATATGTGAGCGTGGCAAAGGAAAACGCGTTTGACCAGTTTCAGTTGATTTTAATCAACTAGAAAATGGCCATTTTTCCAACGGTCTCAGAATTCGACAAAACTAGTTTTGTTAGGACCGTATCGTCAATACGAAGCTAGAAAATATTTTTCTGGAATTTTTCGAGTTAGTATGTGACCCCGGTAAATTGAAACGCGCGTTCAAAATCAATATATAGAGTTATATGTTGATTTTGACGAAAACTGATCAAAACAGTCGAATCGGCTTACAATACATATCCCATTGTGTTCGGAATGAGGGTAATTAGCTATGGACGACAGGCGGTGGGCCTCGTTTTGAGGTCGAAAATAAAAGTTGCTTTTTGGAATTAAATAATAATAAAATCTCTCTCTTTCCTTTTACATTAACCCCCCCCCCCAAGACCCTTTCTTCTTTCCCCGATCAGAACGAATTAAAAAAAAGAAAAAAGAAGAAGAAGACGAAGAGAGGGGGGAGGAACGTCGCCGCTCCTCCCATCGGAGAGCCACCGCGCCGCCACCAGCGCGGCTCCCTCCGACGCGACCCCCCTGCTCCCCTTCTCCCTCTCCTTCTTCTTCCTTCTCCGCTTGTTCTTCTTGCGCAACCCTCCCTCTCTCTTCCTGGACACCCCCTCCGCCTCTTCCTCCTCCCCTCGTCCTTCTACCCTGCGCCTTCTTCATCTCCTCCTCCCCGTTCCAACACAGCACCCCCCTCCTCTCGCCAAGGAAAAAAAACTGTAAGTTTTACTTTTATTTTAGTTAGTGATTCATTTTTATTTATTTAAGGAAATGGGTTAAAAGAAATAGGAAATAAAATCAGTTTATATATTACTAAGTATGATTTTATTTTTATGAACAAGTTTTGATTTTTATTTATATAATAGAAATGTTAAAGATATAATTTTTATATAATAGAAATGTTAAAGATATAATTTTTATATAATAGAAATGTTAAAGATATAATTTTTATATAATAGAAAAGTTAAAAATATAATTTTTATATCATAGAAAGATTAAAGATAGAATTTTTATATAAGGAAGATAATAAAAATATGATTTATATATAATAGAAAATATAAAAATATAATCTTTATATTTGAAAAGGCGAAATCTTTATATTTGAAAAGGTGAAATCTTTATATTTTAAAAGGCGAAATCTTTATATGAAGAGTAGCGATATAAAAATAGAATTTTTATCTATATAGTAGTGGTGGAAAAATAGAATTTTTATCTACATAGTAGCGATATAAAAATAGAATTTTTATCTATATAGTAGCGGTGGAAAAATAGAATTTTTATCTACATAGTAACGATGTAAAAATAGAATTTTTATCTGTATGGAGTAATTATAAAAATATTATTTTTATATACATGGCAAGAATATAAAAATGTGATTTTTATATATGTAGTGAATACGGGCAACGAAAGTGACAAAAGGCGAGAGCGACGAAGATTTCTATAAATGAAGTGTCGTGGAGTTGGGATAGCTATTGGTGAGAACTTCTCACTCTAAATTTCTTTTTCTAGTTATATATATACACTAGGATGCAGACGGTGCTAAGCAGCACCCGACACCCGTCATCCACAGACCATGGTTGGCTTGTTTGTTTGATTGATGTGTTGTGAAAATTTGTTTGTGATATGGATGTGAAATCGATAATAAATTGTAGATGGTTGAAATAAATTAATTATCGTTAAAAATATAATTTTTAATGTGAAAGTGAATAAATAAATATTTATAAACAAATCGACCGATTTGTTTATATACACTGGTTTGACTGATATTGATTGGGTCGATAAATTTTACACATCACCCAACTGCAAGAATAAAAATCTGTGTTTGTTGATTTGAAACCCCACACGGGTGTTGGGATGATATTTGGCGTACACTAATCCCAATTATTTAATTGTATGTCGATCAATTGGTCGACAGACTGTGTGAGCGTTAATTATCTATATTTGATGCTTATACAGTGTAGTGCACTTTGGATGATTGTTGATTATTTATCGTTGCTATTTATATACGTGTGTTGTATGGAATCCATATAATTAACATTATATGGGGATTGATTGGGCCTCATTCCAATCGGGAAAATAATGAATATTATAAAAGAAGATTCATGTGTTGAATAGAATAAATTGTCATGTGTCGACGATGTTCATGTGTTGAAACTATTCATGTGTTGAGTAAAATATTTTAACAATAAAATTTACATCTTTATCATATTTAAAATTAGAACTACTTCATGGTGGAGTCTGATTGAAAATCAAACGATAGATACCATAATTTTATAAAATATTTTACATAACAAAAATAGTTGTGTGTTGACAGTACTCATGTGTTGAGATTGGTCGTGTGTTGAAAGAAATATAGATTCATGTGTTGAATGGGATAAATATTCATTTGTTGAATAGAATAACGAATTTATTGAAATATATAAAGCCGTGTTGATTAGAGTTGCGCTATTTTGACATGAACGATATTTATATCGATTATATTCGTTTTTATAATGAATATAGAAAAGTAAGTGAATTCAAAATATAACGTTTTGAAAATATTATCATTTATATAGTAATGATATGAAATATTCAATTTTGATTTGAAATTGAATATAGAGTTGAAATGGTTTTGAAAATGAATTTAAAACAATTTATAAAATACGTTTTAAAAAGGAAATCGACGAAATATATAATATATATATATTATATATATAATGGCCTGAATAGGACGCGCCGCGCCGCGGTAGTTCGTGAATTTCGACCATTGACTTCGAATTGACGTTGCGGGAGATCCGACCGTCGGATTCTCCTAAAACCGAAACCGTTGGGTTCGTATCGAAAAGAGCTTTCCAATGAATATTAGAAATTTGAAATCTAATGGTTGGATTTGGAATTATGTCCAAATCAAATTTGAAAAAGGTCGCTGTAAGTGCAGTTCGATGGCCGTTGATGGAAATCGACTGTACGGGCCTTGATAAAATTATTAAAAATATCAATAATTTGTGTAAAATCATAATTTGTGGATTGGAAAGAACTGGGATGAAAAACTCCATATTTGAAAAGATAAAAATATATTTTTGTCGAAATGAACTAGTTTTGAACTAGAATTAAAATCAATTTATTTTTGAAATAAATAAATTGATTTTGAAAGTGATTTTAAAAATAATCAATATTCCCAATACGTGAATTGGACTGGAGTTGAATGGAAATTATCTTCGGAATATTTCGATGTTGGATTTCGTGACTATACAGATATTGTTATGGGAATTTGAAAGATATATTTTATATCGTTATTTCCAATACGATATTTGTTGGTTTCAGGATTTGATATTGAATATAAGCCGGTATACTTTCTATTTAGAGCCTGGTATTTAATATCAAATGTGATTTGGGTTTGTCGTGAATGGTGTCTTCATTAACACTGTTCTTAAGCCCAATAGAGAAAAAGATTAAATCTTTCTATTTAGATTTAATGAAGTGTATCAATTAAATAATATTTAATTGGAATTGAATTTGAATTGGTTTTTGGGTTTATCGTGAGCGGTGTTTTGAACAACACCTGTTCTTTAACCCGATTAACTATAGAGTGTGATTTTGGGTTTATCGTGAATCGTGTTTTAGATGACATTGGTTCATTAACCCAGTTAAAGACAGGATACTGGTTTTTAAGAAGATTAAAACTAAGTGGAGTTTTAATGAATCTTTAATTAGATTGAAATGTGAATTGATAATTTAAATTATGAAATCTGAAAGGTGATCGAGAATGGAGTACCACCAGTTTTGCTCCAAAGCGATAGTTAAATCTTTAATTAGATTTGAATGTGAAATGGTAACTAATTTTACCGATAATACTGTGGTGTTAGATATGGAGTATTACCAGTTTTGCTCCATGGGATATATAGGTTGGGATTGGGAAATAAAATAAATAATTACCTCGGTGTGGTTCGCTAATCCCGACCAGCTTGAAATGATATCTAAAGGAAGATTAAAGAATAAATTTAGAGGAATTTATCTTGGATAAAATTAATGGGAACCTTTCCCTAAGAATTTGATTTTGTGAATAAAAGAATATTCTGGATTGGAATGAGGCGTTCGTTGTGTTTGTGTAACATTTGTTTATTATATACGTGGGTTATTCAGAAAGGCCGGGTTATACCCATTCTGAATAACCGATTTGACGAGATGTCGAAGATGAAGACGGTGGTTGAAGACCGGAAGTCTTCACATCGTTTGGGTGATTACTGATGTTCTTGATTGGGCTGTACACCCAAGATGAGGGAATCAGTTGGTGATCGTCCAGACGTACTTGGAGATGGATGGATATGCGAGGAAAGTGCCTCCGGTTTCGTTCAGACCCAGAACGAACTTGTAAATGGATTGTGTGTCTGACATTGGATTTTATTCTGTATTGATTGATCTCTATTAAATATACATCTGTTTGGCGGTGGAGAATTTATTCTCTTGCTTAACACCCTTCTCTGAGACGTACGAGCTCAGAGGTTGTATATCGATGGACATCAGTCGCATGGAGTGAATTGCCAGTGTGGCACGCGTAAGTGGCAATTGATCAAGGCTTCTATTGAAAAGCAAAGTCTTGTGGTTGATGATCAAAGCACAGCCTGTGTGGCGTAGCTTTGTGTATAACGTGAATTCGCGAGCCTCACACCTCGGTATGAGTCAAAAACGGGATACGGACCCAAGGAGTGCACGACGTTTCTTTCTAGCTATGGTGGTGTCAGTGACCTACCAGCTCTGACATTTATATACTTTTCACCTGTGTGGTTGTTGGATACGAGGCGCCTCGGATATAGGTCTGCAAGGACCGGGAAACATGTGTTCAGGAATAACCAATCCTCAAAAGTAAGAGAGGACCGGCCTTGGAGGTTCCAAAGGAACATAGTGGGGTCCTGAGGCATTTGCTAGAGTGTCTCGAATCGGAGAGGAGCTTGCCCCTTGCCTCGACTCATGACGGAAATCCAATTTCCAATACGTGATATTGCGGTTTTAATTATAGAACTAGTATGGCGACATGATAGATGGTACCCATGCCGCCTATGATTGATATTTATGATTGAATTGTTTTGACACTACACACTTATTATAGTATCAAGTGATTTGTTTTAACCGTACCAAGCATGTTTGGCTATTATAAGGGAAAACCCTATCCTCCGGCTTGCATTGCATTGTGTGATGGGACCTAGGTCTTATAATAGCTTCATTTTTCCAAAAAGCATTGCGCTGTTTTGTTATATGCACTAGTATTCTTGGGAGGAAATCATATTTTTACTTCGATTTTCAATATATAAAAATCATATTTTTACTTCGATGTTCAATATATAAAAATCATATTTTTACTTCGATGTTTTCTATATAAAGCTCTTGCCTTTTTAAATATAAAGATTTCGCCTTTATAAAAATGAAGTTTTCGCCTTTATAAAAATAAAGTTTCGCCTTTATAAAAATGAAGTTTCCGCCTTTATAAAAATGAAGTTTCGCCTTTATAAAAATGAAGTTTCCGCCTTTATAAAAATAAAGTTTCGCCTTTACAAACATGAAAATATCGTCTTTTTATTTTTTAAAAATATCGTCTTTTATGTTTTAAAAATATCGTCTTTTATGTTTTAAAAATATCGTCTTTTATGTTTTAAAAATATAGTCTTTTATGTTTTAAAAATATAGTCTTTTATGTTTTTAAAAATATCGTCTTTTATGTTTTAAAAATATAGTCTTTTATGTTTTAAAAATATAGTCTTTTATGTTTTAAAAATATCGTCTTTTCTAATTTAAAAAAATCAAATCTTTCCTATTTAAAAAAAAATACACGCAAAAACTGATTTAAATTAAACAAAAAAAACTGATTTAAATTAAATATAAAAGAAAGAACTTACTTTGATTGATTTCCTTAGGTGGGGGGGTTTCTTGCGTGCTAACATGAGGTGGAGGGGATGCGGTTGAAGGAGAAGAGGGGATCGAGGTGGGGCGCCAGGCGAGGGGAGGTCGCGATATGGGGTTGACTTCGGATTTGGGGGGTCTCGGCTGCGGAGGAGAGAGGAAGGGAGGAGAACGAAGCTGGAACAGTTTGGGGGGGGGGGGGGGGCGATCTCCCCTGGTGGCGGCGCTGGGGGCGCGCCAGCCTCCGTTGGCCGCGGCGCGGTGGAATTTCCCCTTCCGCCCTAGACGCGGTTTTTTTTTCCTTTTTTATAATCTGTTGAATGAAAACGAGAAAAGGGGGGGGGCAGCGGGTTAAGGGGGGGAAGTTTAGTTTTTTTTTTTATTAATTTAATTATTTTATTTTTCAAAAAGTTGATTTTCACATACGACCTCTAAACAAGGCCCACCGCCTGTCGTCCATAACGTTTTACCCCCATTCTGAACACAATGGGATATGTATCGTTGGCTGATTCGATCGTTTGAATCAGTTTCCGTTAAATTTACATTTAAATCACTATATTGAATTTCAAACGTACATTTCAAATTACCGGGGTCACATACTAACTCTAAAAATTCTTGAAAAATATTTTCTAACTTCGTATTGATGATACGGTCCTAACAAAACTAGTTTCGCCGAATTCTGAGACCGTTGGAAAAATGGTCATTTTCCAGTCGATTAAAATCAACTGAAACTGGTCAAACGCGTTTTCCTTTGCCACGCTCACATGTTGATTCGAAAAATTATGAAATTTGGAATCAAGCAATTACTTGGCATCACGGACGCAACAAAACTGGTTTCGTCGAAATCCGAGGTCATCTGCAAAATGTCCATTTTTAAGGGCCTGAATTCCATAGCGACTATTCAGAATTTTCAACCAGACATATCTTTTGATTCCCGCTATGAAATCCTGATTTTTCGGATTCGATAGAAAGATATTATCAATTAGATCCTAATGTTTTTGGTTTCACTAAAATCCGGATTGTTTTGCACCCGGTACATTCAATTGAAGTTTGAAATCGAATTATCGAACTACCGCGCCATTTTCAATTCTATTTATAATTATATATAAATATTTATATTTTAACGACGACGTATATAATATATACGTTCTAATTATATTCAAAATAAATTTCTCGTCGATATTATTTAAAATAACTCATTTTAAATAATCAAAATTCGCTAAAATCGCCAAAATAAAAATTTCAAACTGGCTCGCATTTTCCGGGTTATTACAATCTCCCTCACTTAAAACTTTTCGTCCCCGAAAAGGAACAAAGTCGAAAGTGGTTTGATCATTCAACTCAACGCTCGATCTGGCTTCCATTCTCCAACTTTTCAGTTTCTGAGAATTTTCAAAATTTCAAAAATTTGGCTAACACCCTAAATTTTCGAAAAATTTCGCCATAACCTCCCCTGCACCGGGAGCATCGAGGAATTTCAAATAGCTTCCCCGGTCCTTCAGATCTCAAAAAGAAAAAGAAAAAGCCAAGCGGCTAGCCAATAGGCTCATAAAATCATCATCACCCAAGCAAAACAGGAAATTATGTAGTAAACATGTACCTATTTGTCGGGCAAACAAATTTTATTCTCTGCTCTAGCCTCCTTGCTATGACCTGTTCAAGGTAAGTATATGTATATGCAAGCAAATGCGACCAATTTTCAATACAATTCAATATTTGATGCTATTAGGCTAAATGGCTAAAAATTAGCAAACAAATAAACAAACATCCCAAACATCAATCAATTAGTGAATTTAACGTTTCAAATTCATAATTTTGATACATATACAAAAAATCATGCTTTGGTGCCAAATCACAACAATAGATCCTATATAGTTTTGGTTCTCACACCAGTCAATAGGAGGTATATAAATATCACACCTTCGACACTTGAACACTAATTCTGATGATGTAGCTACAATCATCAGAATCATCTTCGGGCTACTAGAGTGTGAATCTATATCTATCCAGTATATTAAAATTTTAAATATACGTTTGCAAGGCGTATATGCAAAATCTTTATATACTGGACTGTCCAAATCAATATAAACTAAATAATCAAATACGAATAATTGATTTAAATTTTCAAAACAAAATTTGTTTTCACTTGAAAAAAAATATACCCTTCACCCTCGTTCTAGGATGCTACTGATCCCATCTCTAACGAGTCATTCTCATTGGATATTACTAATCCAATATCTGATGAATCCTTTCGTATGGTTCTAATGTGCCTTGTTCTCGAGCTCTGTAAACCAAAGCTCTGATACCAACTGTGAAAACCCGCAACTTCCCCGTTAAGGAAAGCGTCGGATAGTTCGAGAACAAGCCACAACAGAATGCATACAGTAGAACATTTCATTGTTATTACAACAATGTACAGAGTATAAATGAATATTACACAGAAATATCAGAGATTTAAATTACATTTAAATACATAGCAGCGGAAAAATAATACAATACACAACTAGAATGAGATATACGGATACAAAGCTTTCCGGATATCGTTCCAGCTGTAAACCAGGATCCTGTGAATATAAATCTGCAAAACCAAAACTACTAGCTGCCCGTGTCAAAATAGGGGCACCCAGAGTTTAGGTTAAAACAATAAACTCCAGGTCAGTCATGGGACTGGTGTGAGAACTAAAACAGTTATTAATCTTTATTTTAAAAGTTAGGTAAATCAAGGGACCACGCCGTATAACACGGAACGGGTTTCCTCCCAAGAATACCAGTGCATAAAACAAACAGCGCAATGCTAAATAAAGAAAAATGAAGCTGTTATAAGACCCAGGTCCCATCACATAATGCAACGCAGCCGAGGATAGGGTTTTCCCTTATAACAGCCAAAGAATGCTTAGTACGTTTAAAACAAATCATTTAATACTACTATAAGTGCATAGTGTATAAAACAACTTCAAATCATAAGTATCAATCATAGGCGGCATGGGTACCATATATCATGTCGCCATACTAGTTCTACAATTAAAACCGCAAAATCACGTATTTGGAAATTGGATTTCCATCTATGAACCGAGGCAAAAGATAGTCCTCAACCGATTCGAGACGCTCTAGCCCGTGTCTCAGGAACAGAACGCATCGTCCCTTGGAGCGACAGGGCCGGTCCACCGATGTGGATTAAAATGCCTGAACACTGCGTTTCCCCGTCCTTTGGGGCGTAGGTGAGCCAACTAAATGACTCCATCGGTTCGAGAACGACCGATCAATCCGAGGCGCCTCGCAACAGCAACAACCACATAAGTCAAACTCGTCAGGGCGTGTAAAACCACTGACGCCACTTCTAACTAGAAAGAAACGCATGCCCTCCCTGAGGTCCGTCTCCCGTTTTTGGTTCATACCGGGTGTGAAACTCGCGAATTCACGTTACACAAAGCTGTGCCACACAGGCTGTGCTTTGATCATCACCACAAGACTTTGCTTTTCAACAGAAGCCTCGATCTATTGCCACTTAGGCATGCCACACAGGCAATTCACTCTATGTGTTTGATATCCATCAGTATATAACCCCTGAGCTCGTACGTCTCAGAGAAGGGCGTTAAGCAAGAGAATAAATTCTCCGCTGCCAAACAGATATATATTTAATAGAAATCAATCACACAGACTAAAATCCAATGTCAGACACACAGTCCATTTACAAGTCCGTTCTGGGTCTGAACGAAACCGGAGGCACCTAGTACCTCGCATACCCATCGATCTCCAAGTACGTCTGGACGATCACCAACTGTTTCCATCTTCTTGGGTGTACAGCCCAATCAAGATCATCAGTAATTACCCAAACGACGTGAAGACTTCCGGTCTTCGACCACCGTCTTCATCTTCGACACCACGTCGAATCAGTTATTCAGAATGGGATAAACCCGGTCTTTCTGAATAACTCGCGTATATATTATAAAAGTGTTACACCAACACAACATACGCCTCATTCCAATTCAGAGTATTCTTTTATTCAAATATTCCTATACTTTGGGAAAAAGTTCCCATTAATTTTATCCAAGATAAATTCTTTAAATTTATTCTTTAATCTCCTTTGAATATCAATTCCAACTAGTCGGGATTATCGAACCACACCGAAGTAATCATTTATTTTATTTTCCCAATCCCAACCTATTCATCCCATGAAGTAAAACTGGTAATACCTCATATCTAACACCACAGTGTTATCGGTAAACTCAATTACCATTTCACGTTCAAATCTAATTAAAGATTTAACCATCGCCTGGAGCAAAACTGGTGATACTCCATTTTCAATCATTTCAATCTAATTAAAGATTCATTAAAACTCCACTTAGTTTTAATCTTCAACTTGGTTAAAGAATCAGTGTCATTTAAAACACGGTTCACGATAAACCCAAAATCACATTCATTAATTATCGGGTTAAAGAACAAGTGTTATTTAAAACACTGTTCACGATAAACCCAAAAATCAATACCAATTCAATTCCAATTAAATATTATTTAATTGGTACACTTCATTAAATCTAAAATAAAAAGATTTAATCTTTTCTCAACTGGGTTCAAGAACAGTGTTAGTGAAGACACCATTCACGACAAAACCCAAATCACATTTGATATTCAATATAAGGCTCTGAATAGAAAATATATCGGCTTATATTCAATATCAAATTCTACGACTAACACATGTCGTATTGGAAATAACGATATAAATATATATATCTTTCAAATTTCCATAACAACATCTGTATAATCACGAATTCCAACATCGAAATATTCCGAAGACAATTTCGATTCAAATCCACTCCAATGCAATCATTGGAAATTCTGGTTATTTTCAAAACCCTTTTCAAATTCAATTTATTTATTTAAAAATAAATAGGATTATAATTCTAGTTCAAAACTAGTTCATTTCGATAAAAATCTATTTTTATCTTTTCAAATATGGAGTTTTTCATCCCAAATCTTCACAAATCATTTCTTATGATTTTACACAAATTATTACTATTTTTAATAATTTTATCAAGGCCCGTATAGTCGATTTCCATCAATGGCCATCGAACTGCACTTACAGCGACCTTTTTCAAATTTGATTTGGACGTAACTCCAAATCCAACCGTTAGATTTCAAATTTCTAATATTCGTTAGAAAGCTCTTTTCGATACGAACCCAACGGTTCCGGTTTTAGGAGAATCCGACGGTCGGATCTCCCGTAATGTCCGTTTGAAATAAATGGTCGAAATTCACGAACTGCCGCGGCGCGGCGCGTTCTATTCAGGCCATTATAGTATATATATAATATATATAATATATACTTCATCGATTTCTATTTAAAACGAATTATATAAATAGTTTTGAATTCGTTTCAAAAACATTTTCAACTTCCTTTTCAATTCAAATCACAATTGAATTCTTCTTTATAGATTCGTTTTAAAATTCATTTCTATTCAATTCAAATTTCAATTCAATTTGAATTCGTTTTCAATTCAATTCATTTCGAAATCGTTTTCAATTCAATTCATTTCGAAATCGTTTTCAATTCGCTTCATTTCGAAATCGTTTTCAAATCACTTCATTTCGAAATCGTTTTCAATTCACTTTGAAATCGTTTTCAATTCACTTTGAATTCGTTTTCAATTCACTTTGAATTCGTTTTCAATTCAATTCATTTCGAAATCGTTTTCAATTCAATTCATTTCGAAATCGTTTTCAATTCAATTCATTTCGAAATCGTTTTCAAATCACTTCATTTCGAAATCGTTTTCAATTCACTTCATTTCGAAATCGTTTTCAATTCAATTCATTTCGAAATCGTTTTCAATTCAATTCATTTCGAAATCGTTTAAAATCGATATAAATATCGTTCACGTCAAAATGGCGTCAAACTAATCAACACGACTTCATAAGTTTCTATTTTCAAATATTCTATTTCAAATATTTCTATTTCAAATATTTCCATTTCTAAACTGGAATGAGGCCCAATCAATTACCATATAAAATTAATTATATGGATTTTCACACAACACATGTATATAATAGCATTGAAAAATGATCAACCATCAACCAAAGTGCACTACACTGTATAAGCATCAAATAAAGATATCTAACGCTTATAACAGCCTGTCAATCAATCGATCGACATATTTAATCAATCAGGATGAGTGAACTTCAAATTTCATCCCAACACCCGTGTGGGGTTTCAAACAATCAAACGCATATTTTATTTGTGCAGTTGGGCGATGTGTAAAATTTATCGACCCAATCAATGTCCTTCAAATAGGTGTACATAAACAAACCGTCTGGTTTGTAAATGAATATTTATTTATTCACATTCACGTTAAAATTTATATTTTTAACGATAAAAACATTTTATTCCAACATATGAATTTCTATTCAGTTCATTCTTTAAATAAAATGATATTTTTATTTTTCTAACATATTTTAGAAAATTTCGGCGGCATAACGGCACTATACTAGAAACGGGACAAGGCCTAGCCTTATCCCCGATCTAGTGAAGGCCCACGCCATTCACACATCAATCAAAATCACCAAACAACCAAATTCAAATCTAATCATATAACTAACCTATGCAACCAAACAAACAAGTCCATGGTCTGTGGACGATTGTGTCGGGTGCTACTAAGCACCGTCTGCATCCTAGTATATATATATAATTAGAAAAGAAATTGAAAGGTGAGAAATTCTCACATATAGCTATCCTAGCTCCACGGCACTTCCAATGTAGGAAATCTTCGCCAACTCGCCTTTTGTCGCTTTCGTTGTCCGCTTTCACTACATATATAAAAATCGAATTTTTACTATGCTACTCAATATGTAAAAATCATATTTTTACTTCGATGTTCAATATATAAAAATCATATTTTTATTTCGATGTTCAATATATAAAAATCATATTTTTACTTCGATGTTCAATATATAAAAATCATATTTTTATTTCGATGTTCAATATATAAAAATCATATTTTTACTTCGATGTTCAATATATAAAAATCATATTTTTACTTCGATGTTTTCTATATAAAGCTCTTGCCTTTTTAAATATAAAGATTTCGCCTTTATAAAAATGAAGTTTTCGCCTTTATAAAAATAAAGTTTCGCCTTTATAAAAATGAAGTTTCCGCCTTTATAAAAATGAAGTTTCGCCTTTATAAAAATGAAGTTTCCGCCTTTATAAAAATAAAGTTTCGCCTTTACAAACATGAAAATATAGTCTTTTTATTTTTTAAAAATATCGTCTTTTATGTTTTAAAAATATCGTCTTTTATGTTTTAAAAATATCGTCTTTTATGTTTTAAAAATATAGTCTTTTATGTTTTAAAAATATAGTCTTTTATGTTTTTAAAAATATCGTCTTTTATGTTTTAAAAATATAGTCTTTTATGTTTTAAAAATATAGTCTTTTATGTTTTAAAAATATCGTCTTTTCTAATTTAAAAAAATCAAATCTTTCCTATTTAAAAAAAAATACACGCAAAAACTGATTTAAATTAAACAAAAAAAACTGATTTAAATTAAATATAAAAGAAAGAACTTACTTTGATTGATTTCCTTAGGTGGGGGGGTTTCTTGCGTGCTAACATGAGGTGGAGGGGATGCGGTTGAAGGAGAAGAGGGGATCGAGGTGGGGCGCCAGGCGAGGGGAGGTCGCGATATGGGGTTGACTTCGGATTTGGGGGGTCTCGGCTGCGGAGGAGAGAGGAAGGGAGGAGAACGAAGCTGGAACAGTTTGGGGGGGGGGGGGCGATCTCCCCTGGTGGCGGCGCTGGGGGCGCGCCAGCCTCCGTTGGCCGCGGCGCAGTGGAATTTCCCCTTCCGCCCTAGACGCGGTTTTTTTTTCTTTTTTATAATCTGTTGAATGAAAACGAGAAAAGGGGGGGGGCAGCGGGTTAAGGGGGGAAGTTTAGTTTTTTTTTTTATTAATTTAATTATTTTATTTTTCAAAAAGTTGATTTTCACATACGACCTCTAAACAAGGCCCACCGCCTGTCGTCCATAACGTTTTACCCCCATTCTGAACACAATGGGATATGTATCGTTGGCTGATTCGATCGTTTGAATCAGTTTCCGTTAAATTTACATTTAAATCACTATATTGAATTTCAAACGTACATTTCAAATTACCGGGGTCACATACTAACTCTAAAAATTCTTGAAAAATATTTTCTAACTTCGTATTGATGATACGGTCCTAACAAAACTAGTTTCGCCGAATTCTGAGACCGTTGGAAAAATGGTCATTTTCCAGTCGATTAAAATCAACTGAAACTGGTCAAACGCGTTTTCCTTTGCCACGCTCACATATTGATTCGAAAAATTATGAAATTTGGAATCTAGCAATTACTTGGCATCACGGACCCAACAAAACTGGTTTCGTCGAAATCCGAGGTCATCTGCAAAATGTCCATTTTTAAGGGCCTGAATTCCATAGCGACTATTCAGAATTTTCAACCAGACATATCTTTTGATTCCCGCTATGAAATCCTGATTTTTCGGATTCGATAGAAAGATATTATCAATTAGATCCTAATGTTTTTGGTTTCACTAAAATCCGGATTGTTTTGCACCCGGTACATTCAATTGAAGTTTGAAATCGAATTATCGAACTACCGCGCCATTTTCAATTCTATTTATAATTATATATAAATATTTATATTTTAACGACGACGTATACAATATATACGTTCTAATTATATTCAAAATAAATTTCTCGTCGATATTATTTAAAATAACTCATTTTAAATAATCAAAATTCGCTAAAATCGCCAAAATAAAAATTTCAAACTGGCTCGCATTTTCCGGGTTATTACAATTTTAGAGATTTTAAAATATATAAGTAAAAAGAAATTCATTGGTCAGAAAATCCTATTCTCTATCCCCGATTAGAAATCGACGAACGCGGAAAGACCTTCGATACTTCTCCTCCATTTATCTTCTAATCCACGCACCATTATCGAACGCCCCAGTTGAACTTTTTGAAGATCCCACCCTCCTCTTCAAATCCGTATAAGTGGCACTCCTCCTCGTCGAGTCTATCTCGAGAATCGCGCCCAGGAAGTGGCGACGTTCAAGCCGCCGATTCTCCTCCACCGTAGGTGCGAGTTGGCCGCGCTTCCAGGGGGTGGTGCGCCTCTCCTAGCCCGTCAACGTGGCACAAGCCGATCGCGTTCAAGTGCTTCGGATTCAAAGAAAATCGAAGACCTAGATTTGAACATTTCAATAAGGTACGGCTGAGTTAATTTTCAACTATTTTAACACCTTTAAACCGTTGCAAAATTTGAAAAATCGTATCTTTCTCATATGTTGACGAAATTCGATGAAACAGGAAACATCGTGACCGTGTGGACGTCTTCTACATTCTAGAAGAGACCGCATATTTTTCTGAGCTTTCTGCTATTTTTGGTGGAGTGGAACCCAATGTGAGATTTCTAATTCATAAACGATATGGAAAACGACGATGTATAAATTATATAGTCGATGTATGAGTTATATAAGCGTTGTACACCTCTTGTATAAGCGTTGTATAAGTTGTACGTTCGATGTATAAGTTGTATATGCGTTGTAAAAATTATATATGTGTTGAAATAGAAGTGAAATGCTATATATATATATATATATATATATATACACGCCCTTCGTCCACAAACCATGGACGATATTTATTGGTTGTGATTGGTGTGAAAATTGATTGATAGCGAATGGTTGATTGGAATGGTTTGTGGTTGATATTGATTGATTGTGGTTGAAAAATACCCATTTGTGGTTGAGAAATATTTGGTTGAAACCACATAGGATTAGTTTGTGGAAATGAAATAAATATACATGCCGCCTGCGTGCGAACTAGATGCATGATTCCCCATTGTCAAAAGCTGCGAGGCTTTAAGGTAGAGCGAGGAGCCGTACTAGGGACGGTCCCGGTTTTAACTACCCTGCCGTTATGCTGCCGAAATTTTTGAATAATATTCATGTGTTAGAATTATTTTCATTTGTTGAAACTATATTTATTCGTTGAATAGAAAACCTTCATGTGTTGAATTGAAATTCATTAGTTGAATTGAAATTCATGTGTTGAATGGTATTCGTGTTTTTAAATATAAAAAATCATCTTTTATCGATATATACAAACTATAGAAAACCTTCATGTGTTGAATCGAAATTCATTCGTTGAATTGAAATTCATGTGTTGACTGGTATTTGTGTTTTAAATATAAAAAATCACCTTTTTATCGATATATACAAACTATAGAAAACCTTCATGTGTTGAATCGAAATTCATTCGTTGAATTGAAATTCATGTGTTGAATGGTATTCGTGTTTTAAATATAAAAATCACCTTTTTATCTATATATAAACTATAGAAAACCTTCATGTGTTGAATCGATATTCATTCGTTGAATTGAAATTCATGTGTTGAATGGTATTCGTGTTTTTAAATATAAAAATCACCTTTTTATCTATATATATAAACTATAGAAAACCTTCATGTGTTGAATCGATATTCATTCGTTGAATTGAAATTCATGTGTTGAATGGTATTCGTGTTTTTAAATATAAAAATCACCTTTTTATCTATATATATAAACTATAGAAAACCTTCATGTGTTGAATCGATATTCATTCATTGAATTGAAATTCATGTGTTGAATGGTATTCGTGTTTTTAAATATAAAAATCACCTTTTTATCTGTATATATAAACTATAGAAAACCTTCATATGTTGAATTGAAATTCATTCGTTGAATTGAAATTCATGTGTTGAATGGTATTCGTGTTTTTAAATATAAAAATCACCTTTTTATCTATATATATAAACTATAGAAAACCTTCATGTGTTGAATCGATATTCAATCGTTGAATTGAAGTGCTGAATGGTATTCGTGTTTTTAAATATAAAAGTCACCTTTTTATCTATATATATAAACTATAGAAAACCTTCATGTGTTGAATTGAAATTCATGTTTTGAATGGTATTCGTGTTTTTAAATATAAAAATCACCTTTTTATCTATTTATATAAACTATAGAAAACCTTCATGTGTTGAATCGAAATTCATTTGTTGAATTGAAATTCATGTGTTGAATGGTATTCATATTTTGAAAGAAATTGTTTTATAATAAAAATCCTATTTTTATCATCGATATGAACTATATAAAATAATCTTGTTTTGAAATAAATTGTTTTATAATAAAAATCCTATTTTTATCACCTATATGAACTATAGAAAATAATCGTGTTTTGAAATGAATTGTTTTATAATAAAAATCACATTTTTACTATATACATGAATTGTTAAAAATAGTGAAGTGTTGAAATAGAAGACAGTTAGATAAAAATATCATTTTTATCAAGTATATGAAAGGAATATAGTTTTGAAATCGAAGAATCGATATATATATATAAATAGAATTAAAATATATCGAATAACGAAGCTGCAGTTCGTATTTTGAAACCGTGATTTCAAACGATTAGTGCGGGAGATCCGACCATCGGATTTTCCCGAAATCGCAACCGTTGGGTTCGCTTTGGAAATATCTTTCCAACGGCACCAACTTTGTAAAGACCCAACGGTTGGATTGTCTGGAATGTTTAATTCAAATCTGAAGAAAAACAGCGCCAGAATCGATTATATATATATATATATATATATAATCGAATAACGACGCTGCAGTTCGTATTTTGAAAACGAAACTTCAAACGACTGTACTGGGAGATCCGACCGTCGGATTTTCCCGAAACTAGAACCGTTGGATTCGTTTTGAAAAGATCTTTCTAATGATGTAAATTTTGTGAAGATCCAACGGTTAGATTTTCAGATATGTGTAAATCAAATCTGAAGAAAAACAGCGCCATGGCCGCGTTATGGCCCGAAGCGTCGTTTTAAATAAATTGGCTATTTTAAAATAAATAAAATTAGCGATAAATCGTTATAAAATATTATAAACGATATGGATGTGAAATTTAGAAACTAACTGAAGGTTGGCTAAGTCGAATGGTTTCTTGGGTATTGATCTGATGTTGATTTCGGCCTTCGGGGTTAATATTTGGGAAATCGTTCTCTTAATGATTGACGGTTAGTGACTAATGAATTGAAATGATGCGTATGTATGTTAGTGTTGCACTTGTTTATTATATACGCGAGTTGCTCAGAAATATCGGGTTTATCCCATTCTGAATAACCGAATCGATGATAAGAAATCGAAGATGAAGACGGTGGTCGAAGACCGGAGATCTTCACCTCGTTTGGATGGTAACCGAGATCCTGATTGGGAGGCATCCCGAAATATGGATAATGAGTGGTGATCGCCCAGACGTACGTGGTGATCGATGGGTTTACGAGGTATATAGTGCCTCCGGTTTCGTTCAGACCCAGAACAGATTTGCAAATGGACAGTGTGTCTGACATTGGAATTTATTCTGTGTGATTGATAGCCATCAGTTGCACGGTGTGAATTGCCTATATGGCATGCTGAGATGCAGTGATCAGGACTTCTGTTGAAAAGGAAATTCTTATAGTGATGATCAAAGCACCGCCTGTGTGGTGTAGCTTTGTGTATAACATGAAATCGCGAGCCTCACACCCCTGTATGAACCAGAAACGGGAGAGGACCTCATGGGGGACGTGCGTTTTCTTTCTAGCTAGAAGTGACGTCAGTGGTTTTACACGCCATGACGAGTTTGACTTATGTGGTTGTTACTGTTGTGAGGCGCCTCGGTTATATCGGTCAATCCGGGACCGATGGAGTCATTCTTTGGCTCATTTACGCCCCCAAAGGGCAGAGAGACGCATTGTTCAGGCATTATAATCCACTCCGTGTGGACCGGCCCTGACGATCCAAAGTACGGTTGCGGCTGTGCCTGAGGCTCGGGCTAGAGAGTCTCGAAGGCGGTAAGGACTATCTTTTGCCTTGGTTCATGACGGAAATCCAATTTCCAAATACGTGACTATGCGGTTTTGATTTTATACCTATATTTGGCGACATAGTGGCATGGGACGCTCATGTCGTCTATGATTGATAGTTATGATTCGAAATTGTTTTTGAAACATGTAAACACTAGTAATAATATCAAATGCTTTTGTTTTATTCGTATCAAGCATATTTTGGCTATTATAAGGTAAAACTCTATCCTCCGGTTTGCGTTGCATTGTGTGATGGGAACTGAGTCTTATAATAGCTTCATTTTTATAAAAGCATTGCGATGTTTAAAAGAATTATTTGTTTTAAAGCACTGGCAATCCGATGGAGTAAACCCGTTCCACGAAAGTGGCGTGGTCCTGTGATTGGCCATATTTTAAATGTGTTGAGTAGATTTCTCATACCAGTCCCATGACTGAGTCGTAGTTTGTTTCACTTTCAAACTCGGGTGCCCCTTTTTCTACACGGGAAGCCTTGTATTCAGGTTTTAGCAGGTTTGTTCTGGATAGCTGGAGCTGAAGATGGATTCTACCATTTATCTCTTTTTATGCTGTTCAGCTCCTATTATACATATTATGTTTGTTTTCCGCTGTAGACATTTATGTATAGCTGAACTGTATTCGTACTAAGTATGATCCTGTATACTGTGTAACTCTGATGATTATTGTTTATCCAGTGTATTATTTGTTCATTATCTGGTGTATTTATTTAATTCTGTTCTGCTGTTATCTGTTTATGTGTTATATTCCAAGGATTACCCTTGCCGCCGTCAGTACGGGGTTGGGGGTCATCTCATCGTGGTATCAGAGCTTTGGTTAAGCTCAGTTCTGGAATATAACACATTAACGAACTTGTCAGAGATTGAACCAGTAGTGTTCTAGGACGAATAACTCATTACAGATAGGACCAGTAATATCCTAGTATGAGTAAAGCAGAATCAGAATAACTCGTTAGAGATAGGGTCAGAAGTGCCCCAGAACGAGTCGAGAATAATATGTTTATAAATAACGTATTTGTGATTATATTTGTAGTTTGGTTTTAGAAATATGATTTTTGAATATATAAAGGATGTATATTTGAAAAGTTAAAAAACAAATTGAATGTTGTTTGTGTTGTGTGATAGTAGATTTGATTAATTAAATTATCAGAACGATAGTCAATTTAATCAATAAGTGAATGAATGGTAGAATTTATTTGATTAAATCACACATTGAACTGATTTAAAAATAGATAGAAATATATATGTATGCATTATATATGTTTGAACAGGTAAATGGATAGCTGTTGAGTAAAGATTTTATTTGCGTGCCCGACAAATAGGTAAACCTTAATGAGTTGGATGCGCAATTTTATTATTATATCAACTCCTGTGAATGCCATTGGATGCGGAGTGCTGGTTATTCTGTGTGTAATTAATAAATGTCGCCATAGGATAGTAACAATTAATTTTGAACTACATTACATGGCATACTTCTGAAGATAGGCATACTTCTTCATATACCACATAAGCATTTAGAGCTTGTGTGACGAGGTGGAAGATTTACCATACGAGCGAGAGGCTTGTATGGCGATGACTATATTTTACAGGTTGAACTGATGACTGATATGGACATATAAAATGTAACGATAAATTGCCAGATTAATAAAAACCCCACACGGGTCTGGAGTTGACAATAATCACGTCTCTCTAGTTATTAGATACGTCACATGGACTATTTATTTCCCACATGGGACGAGGTGATGAGGATTTATCCTCTGGAGCAATTAAAATACACACTCCCTCAGGCTTTGACACGGTGACGAGAATTTATTCTCTAGAGTTATTATCTATACATGCTCCCCTGTAAACACCAGAATATATCACTATAAATATATGTATGCTTATTAGGATTTATTGGGTACCTAATATGCCCCAATAAATTTCCAAACCCCTCCCCGTACAAAGGAGGTTATGGCGAAATTTTTCGAAAATTCCGGGTGTTAGCCAAATTTTTGAAGAATTTGAAAATTCTCAGAAACTGAAAAGTTGGAGAATGGAAGCCAGATTGAACGTAGAGTTGATTAATCAAACCACTTTTGACTTTGTTCCTTTTCGGGGACGAAAAGTTTTAAGTGGTGGAGATTGTAACGACCCGGAAAATCTGAACCAATTTAAAAATTTTAAATTGGCTAAACTAGTGGATTTTAAATATTTAAAATAAATATTTTAAATAATAGCAATGAAATGTGAGTTTGAATCGACGTTTGAAAACGAATATAATTAATTCTAATTATAAACAAGGCCTGAAATGGCGCGGTAGTTTCAAAATTTGAATTCAAACTTTGTCGAACTATACCGGGTGCAAAACAAAATGGATTTGAGTAAAACCAAAAATTTTAAATCTGTTAGTGAATATCATTCTAACGAATCTGAAAAATCGAAGTTTCATAGCGGGATGCAAAAGTTATGGCCAAATGAATTTTCAGAAAGGTCGCTATGGAATTTATATAGCCCGTGAAAATGGCCATTTTGCATACGACCTCGGAATTCGACGAAACCACTTTTGTTAGATCCGGGATGTGAAGTTATTACTAGGTTTCAAATTTCATAATTTTTGAAGCTAGTACGTGAGCGTGGCAATGGAAAACGTGTTTTGGTCAATTATAGTTAAATTGGATCGACCAGAAATGGGCCTTTTTGCAGACGGTCTCAGAATTCGACGAAACTAGTTTTGTTGGGACCGTATCGTCAAAACATAGCTAGATTTATTTTTCTGGAATTTTTCGAATCAGTTTGTAGCCCTGGCAAATTGAAATGTACGTTCAAATTTAATATTGAATGTTTTATATTTTAATTTAAAAAAAACTGACTGAACCAGTCGAATGGACCTACGAAACATATCCCATTGTGTTTGGAATGGGGGTAAAACGCTAGGGATGACAGTCGTTGGGTTTGGATTGGTGTTCGTGTGTGGAAGAGGGTATTTTAGAGATTTTAAAATATATAAGTAAAAAAAATTCATTGGTCAGAAAATCCTATTCTCTCTCCCCGATTAGAAATCGACGAACGCGGAAAGACCTTCGATTCTTCTCCTCCATTTATCTTCTAATCCACGCAACATTATCGAACGCCCCAGTTGAACTTTTTGAAGATCCCACCCTCCTCTTCAAATCCGTATAAGTGGCGCTCCTCCTCGTCGAGTCTATCTCGAGAATTGCGCCTAGGAAGTGGCGACGTTCGAGCCGCCGATTCTCCTCCACCGTAGGTGCGAGTTGGCCGCGCTTCCAGGGGGTGGTGCGCCTCTCCTAGCCCGTCAACGTGGCACAAGCCGATCGCGTTCAAGTGCTTCGGATTCAAAGAAAATCGAAGATCTAGATTTGAACATTTCAATAAGGTACGGCTGAGTTAATTTTCAACGGTTTTAACACCTTTAAACCGTTGCAAACTTTGAAAAATCGTATCTTTCTCATATGTTGATGAAATTCGATGAAACAGGAAACATCGTGACCGTGTGGACGTCTTCTACATTCTAGAAGAGACCGCATATTTTTCTGAGCCTTCTGCTATTTTAGGTGGAGTGGAACCCAATGTGAGATTTCTAATTCATAAACGATATGGAAAATGACGATGTATAAACTATATAGTCGATGTATGAGTTATATAAGCGTTGTACACCTCTTGTATAAGCGTTGTATAAGTTGTACGTTCGATGTATAAGTTGTATATGCGTTGTAAAAATTATATATGTGTTGAAATAGAAGTGAAATGCTATATATATATATATATATATATATATATATATATATATACACGCGCTTCGTCCACAAACCATGGACGATATTTATTGGTTGTGATTGGTGTGAAAATTGATTGATAGCGAATGGTTGATTGGAATGGTTTGCGGTTGATATTGATTGATTGTGGTTGAAAAATACCCGTTTGTGGTTGAGAAATATTTGGTTGAAACCACATAGGATTAGTTTGTGGAAATGAAATAAATATACATGCCGCCTGCGTGCGAACTAGATGCATGATTCCCCATTGTCAAAAGCTGCGAGGCTTTAAGGTAGAGTGAGGAGCCGTACTAGGGACGGTCCCGGTTTTAACTACCCTGCCGTTATGCTGCCGAAATTTTTGAATAATATTCATGTGTTAGAATTATTTTCATTTGTTGAAACTATATTTATTCGTTGAATAGAAAACCTTCATGTGTTGAATTGAAATTCATTAGTTGAATTGAAATTCATGTGTTGAATGGTATTCGTGTTTTTAAATATAAAAAATCACCTTTTATCGATATATACAAACTATAGAAAACCTTCATGTGTTGAATCGAAATTCATTCGTTGAATTGAAATTCATGTGTTGACTGGTATTCGTGTTTTAAATATAAAAAATCACCTTTTTATCGATATATACAAACTATAGAAAATCTTCATGTGTTGAATCGAAATTCATTCGTTGAATTGAAATTCATGTGTTGAATGGTATTCGTGTTTTAAATATAAAAATCACCTTTTTATCTATATATATATAAACTATAGAAAACCTTCATGTGTTGAATCGATATTCATTCGTTGAATTGAAATTCATGTGTTGAATGGTATTCGTGTTTTTAAATATAAAAATCACCTTTTTATCTATATATATAAACTATAGAAAACCTTCATGTGTTGAATCGATATTCATTCGTTGAATTGAAATTCATGTGTTGAATGGTATTCGTGTTTTTAAATATAAAAATCACCTTTTTATCTATATATAAACTATAGAAAACCTTCATGTGTTGAATCGATATTCATTCGTTGAATTGAAATTCATGTGTTGAATGGTATTCGTGTTTTTAAATATAAAAATCACCTTTTTATCTGTATATATAAACTATAGAAAACTTTCATGTGTCGAATTGAAATTCATTCGTTGAATTGAAATTCATGTGTTGAATGGTATTCGTGTTTTCAAATATAATATATAAACTATAGAAAACCTTCATGTGTTGAATCGATATTCATTCGTTGAATTGAAATTCATGTGTTGAATGGTATTCGTGTTTTTAAATATAAAAATCACCTTTTTATCTATATATATAAACTATAGAAAACCTTCATGTGTTGAATGGTATTCGTGTTTTTAAATATAAAAATCACCTTTTTATCTATTTATATAAACTATAGAAAACCTTCATGTGTTGAATCGAAATTCATTCGTTGAATTGAAATTCATGTGTTGAATGGTATTCATATTTTGAAAGAAATTGTTTTATAATAAAAATCCTATTTTTATCATCGATATGAACTATATAAAATAATCTTGTTTTGAAATAAATTATTTTATAATAAAAATCCTATTTTTATCACCTATATGAACTATAGAAAATAATCGTGTTTTGAAATGAATTGTTTTATAATAAAAATCACATTTTTACTATATACATGAATTGTTAAAAATAGTGAAGTGTTGAAATAGAAGACAGTTAGATAAAAATATCATTTTTATCAAATATATGAAAGGAATATAATTTTGAAATCGAAGAATCGATATATATATATATAAATAGAATTAAAATATATCGAATAATGAAGCTGCAGCTCGTATTTTGAAACCGTGATTTCAAACGATTAGTGCGGGAGATCCGACCATCGGATTTTCCCGAAATCGCAACCATTGGGTTCGCTTTGGAAATATCTTTCCAACGGCACCAACTTTGTAAAGACCCAACGGTTGGATTGTCTGGAATGTTTAATTCAAATCTGAAGAAAAACAGCGCCAGAATCGATTATATTTATATATATATATAATTATATTTAATCGAATAACGACGCTGCAGTTCGTATTTTGAAAACGAAACTTCAAACGACTGTACCGGGAGATCCGACCGTCGGATTTTCCCGAAACTAGAACCGTTGGATTCGTTTTGAAAAGATCTTTCTAATGATGTAAATTTTGTGAAGATCTAATGGTTAGATTTTCAGATATGTGTAAATCAAATCTGAAGAAAAACGGCGTCATGGCCGCATTATGGCCCGAAGCGTCGTTTTAAATAAATTGGCTATTTTAAAATAAATAAAAATAGCGATAAATCGTTATAAAATATTATAAACGATATGGATGTGAAATTTAGAAACTAACTGAAGGTTGGCTAAGTCGAATGGTTTCTTGGGTATTGATCTGATGTTGGTTTCGGCCTTCGGGGTTAATATTTGGGAAATCGTTCTCTTAATGATTGACGGTAAGTGACTAATGAATTGAAATGATGCGTATGTATGTTAGTGTTGCACTTGTTTATTATATACGCGAGTTGCTCAGAAATACCGGGTTTATCCCATTCTGAATAACTGAATCGATGATAAGAAATCGAAGATGAAGACGGTGGTCGAAGACCGGAGATCTTCACCTCGTTTGGATGGTAACCGAGGTCCTGATTGGGAGGCATCCCGAAATATGGATAATGAGTGGTGATCGTCCAGACGTACGTGGTGATCGATGGGTTTGCGAGGTATATAGTGCCTCCGGTTTTGTTCAGACCCAGAACGGACTTGCAAATGGACAGTGTGTCTGACATTGGAATTTATTCTGTGTGATTGATAGCCATCAGTTGCACGGTGTGAATTGCCTATGTGGCATGCTGAGATGCAGTGATCAGGGCTTCTGTTGAAAAGGAAAGTCTTGTGGTGATGATCAAAGCACCGCCTTTGTGGTGTAGCTTTGTGTATAACGTGAAATCGCGAGCCTCACACCCCGGTATGAACCAGAAACGGGAGAGGACCTCATGGGGGACGTGCGTTTTCTTTCTAGCTAGAAGTGACGTCAGTGGTTTTACACGCCATGACGAGTTTGACTTATGTGGTTGTTACTGTTGTGAGGCGCCTCGGTTATATCGGTCGATCCGGGACTGATGGAGTCATTCGTTGGCTCATTTACGCCCCCAAAGGGCGGAGAGACGCATTGTTCAGGCATTATAATCCACTCCGTGTGGACCGGCCCTGACGATCCAAGGTACGGTTGCGGCTGTGCCTGAGGCTCGGGCTAGAGAGTCTCGAAGGCGGTAAGGACTATCTTTTGCCTTGGTTCATGACGGAAATCCAATTTCCAAATACGTGATGGTGCGGTTTTGATTGTATACCTATATTTGGTGACATAGTGGCATGGGACGCTCATGTCGTCTATGATTGATAGTTATGATTCGAAATTGTTTTTGAAACATGTAAACACTAGTAATAATATCAAATGCTTTTGTTTTATTCGTATCAAGCATATTTTGGCTATTATAAGGTAAAACTCTATCCTCCGGTTTGCGTTGCATTGTGTGATGGGAACTGAGTCTTATAATAGCTTCATTTTTATAAAAGCATTGCGATGTTTAAAAGAATTATTTGTTTTAAAGCACTGGCAATCCGATGGAGTAAACCCGTTCCACGAAAGTGGCGTGGTCCTGTGATTGGCCATATTTTAAATGTGTTGAGTAGATTTCTCATACCAGTCCCATGACTGACTCGTAGTTTGTTTCACTTTCAAACTCGGGTGCCCCTTTTTCTACACGGGCAGCCTTGTATTCAGGTTTTAGCAGGCTTGTTCTCAGATAGCTGGAGCTGAAGATGGATTCTACCATTTATCTCTTTTTATGTTGTTCAGCTCCTATTGTACATATTATGTTTGTTTTCCGCTGTAGACATTTATATATAGCTGAACTGTATTTGTACTAAGTATGATCCTGTATACTGTGTAACTCTGATGATTATTGTTTATCCAGTGTATTATTTGTTCATTATCTGGTGTATTTATTTAATTCTGTTCTGCTGTTATCTGTTTATGTGTTATATTCCAAGGATTACCCTTGCCGCCGTCAGTACGGGGTTCGGGGTCATCTCATAAGATTTCGGAATCCCAATCCAGAATTAAATTGCTTGAATCTGAAAATTTGTCTTTGAAATAATCTGATGCTGAAAAGAAAATCACTATTAATCGTTGTTCAGATCTGATAAAAGAAAATAGTGATCTTAAATACAAGATTCAACGAGTTGATTCAATTTTGAATAAATTTTCGAATGGAGAAAAATCGTTGAATATGCTGTTACAACACCAATTTTCTATTGGAAATAAACGTGGTCTTGGTTTTAAGAGAATGAATGGTTTTGAAAAACGAAATTCAAGTGATTTTAAAAATCCTTCAAACTCCTTTGAAAAGAATAGCCTTGGAAATTTTAACACTGATAATTCCAAAGGGTTTTTAAATCACGAATGAAATGAGAATGTGTTTTATAACAAACCATTTAAACAATCTTGGATCTCAAAAGAAAATAATACGGGCTTTGTTAAATTCAAACAGATTTGGGTTCCCAAGGGTACAAAGATAAATTTAGATGGTTTGTTATATAGACAGGTTTGGGTACCGAAAGTTCGCTACACAGCTATGAGTGGTAAAACAATATTTGTTAGACCACTTTACCCTCTCAACTGCTAGGTACCAGTGACGGCTGAGGAACTGCTTTGGAAAAGAAAATTTGAATTCAAGCTATTCCATATCTTTGATTTATTTAGAGTTCCTTAGCCAAGCCTGTTGAGTTAGAGATTCTGGTTTAAATTGCTTTCAGGTATGATCTCTGAACTCACCTTTGTATATTCTTTCTACTTTTATTTTCTATGTTTATTCCTTCCTCTACCCCTTCTATTTTTCTTCAGTTTGTTTTGATTTGATTTATCACTGCCATATTTTTTTCTTTTTTAGCTTTATTAACTTCCAATTGCAGAAGTCATGTTTTTTCCTGGAAATTTGCTTCTCTTGAATAAAACTCTAATGTTTTTAATCTCTTTCAGATCTTAAACTCAATCCTGTAAATCCCTGCAATTGTTTTGAAGTTTTCTTTCTGATTCTCTGAATTCATAACAGTGTTGATGCATTAATATCATATCTTGAACACTGTCATTTCGAATTCTAAATTTTTGAAGATCTGAATAATTATTGAAATTTCACACACTTATGTTGTTTTGAGTTTCTTCCAATTCATTTTGGAAACGCTTAAAATATTATACTCGTTACAGTACACTGCTTCTTATCATTTGTGATAATTTCAGAAATTTTCATATTGGCTTGGATATTTTGAATTGTCTTGAATTACAGTGATACATCTAGAAATTCACCTTATATTCATGATCATTATTGTTGAAATTTATATGTTTGAGATCATCTGAAATTCTTGATATTCTGAACATCACATGCCTCTAAATTTGAAATTATCAATCTCGTATGATTGATTCATTATATTTCAAAACTTGACACTGATTCAAGTGATTTCAAATAAATTATTTTTTAATTTTCTGGATCATGAATATTTCTTGAATTTGATGTAAATGATCTAAAATTACTCATGTGCTTGTCAGAAATTGTTTTTGAAAAATTCCTTGAAAAATTTGGGTCTTGAAATTTATTGGTATTTCATGGTTATTTGATTTGAATATCTGTTTGTTTAAAATCATTTGAAATTATTGATTTACTGAATCACACACATATCTTGAATGTGAAACTAATAATTTGGTGTGATCGATTCATTGAATCTAGAGTTTTTCATATTCCTCAAATGATTTCAAATAAATAGTATTTCTAATCTTGGATCATGAATGATCTTATGTGACCATCCTCTGACAAGTCTGATGTGATACTGTTTTCTGTGCTGCTCTTATACTGTTTCAAATAATTTCTAGTTCTTATATGCAGCTTTGAAAAATGTGCAAATTTGTTAATTCTGTCTGTTTGGGCTTTGTAATTAAAATTTGTTAATAGAGACACCAAGTGGTATCAAAAGCGCTGAATTTTTATGTATATATATTTTTTCTTATCCCTCTTGCTTTGTATAGCTCTTCATATTCCTCTTGTAATTGATTTTCAATTTTAAACTTATTTATTGATTATTCATTCAGAAATTGAAATCAATATCCAAAATTGAACAGTATTTATAATTCATCAAAATTATTATCAGATCTTGAAATTGTGATGAGTTGTGACTGCAGTATATTTCACAACAAGAGGAGATTTTATCTGAATTTTCGTGATGGTTGAATATTTATTATAATATCTTTGAACTGGCAATTATTTCACGACCATCTTCATTATCTGTCATCCTTCTACCATCCATTATGATTTTATATAAATATGGAGAGTTAATATCTTTTAGAAAATCTTTTTGAATAAACAGTGGAAATATTTGTGATAGAAATTGGACTATGTTATTATTCAGAATTAGTGATAATTGAAAATTTTCAATGATCTCGGTACAGTCGAGCATATTTCATAATATAATTAATTTAGAAATTTATTTCACAGTCCATATCTGTACCTACCACATTTCTATCATTCATATTGGTTGTTTATACCGAGGAGTTTTTCTATTTAAAGCTGAAAATGATAAAATATATAATTAATATATAAGTATGTCTCATACCTCATTTAAAAATCCAAGCTCTGGTCATGCATGGTTATGAGACAACTTATAATTTGAGAGTGTTTGATTTTGTCACTTAAATTGAATTTTTAACTATAGTCCAAATCCGTCTGTGTTTTTGAACTTCATTTTTATAAAATCTTTTGAAAATAATTGAAATTCATATTTATATAACTCTCCTCATTTTTATAAAATTCATTGTAAATCTATCGTTCTACAATGTGAAATATGCCACCTGTTCTCAGTTTGTTATGATTTTTGTTTGACTGATTGAGATTTATGATAACCGTTCTTCCTCTTAAGCTGAAATTATATTTTTTAGTCAATTTTCATCTATATTTTAAATTCTGAATCCTTTTGATGATAACAAAAGGGGGAGAATGGGTTGAGATTTTGATTTACGAGTGAATATTTTATAAATATTTTTAATTTTGAAAATTCATTATTTTTCATTTCACTCATGCACAGTTATAGGGGGAGTCTCTATTGTAGGGGGAGCTTTCAAATAGGGGGAGTTATGTTCTTCACTGTCAAACACATCTATTGTGCTCAAAATCATTTACTTGTTTGTCATCATCAAAAGGGGAGATTGTTGTATATGACGTAGTTAAATAAACAATTATATGATTTTTGTTTGATGATAACAACCAAATAAAAGATTATTTTAAATGTGTTTGTTAATGTACTGTTCTATATATACATCACAGACAGGAATATAATATTTATATTTAAATAAAATACGACTATACAGAAATTCAAATATTCATAGTATTTTATTTAAATATAATATTTTATTTCAATAGTTAAAACAGTACAGATTTATAACTCCACTATTTACATATTCTTCACATGACATTGTACTTGTATATAAACTGAATACGATAAACAAATTTTCTTGAACACAAATTTGAGCACAATAAAATAATATTTTATTTCAAACAAATTTGTTTATTACAAATAACAGTACAAATTCATATATACTTACATGTTCACTGTCTGATTCATATACAGTTCACTCCACACAATATGTACATTCATTTACAATTCATTTACATTCACTCTGTACAATTTCATATATACAGACACACAGTCACACTCTCATTTACTGTCTTCTGTCTTCACAGCTCTTAGTCAGCCCAGTCACCATCTTCTTACCTGTCACAATGAAACAGAAGCACGCACAGTACACTGCAATAGAAATAATACTGAACACATGCGAATATAATTTTTAATTTTAAAAATTTTATTTGCCTCAGTTTTCTGGTGTGTTTCTCATCATTTTTCATGACTTGATCTGATCTGTGTCTAGCTAGTTTGTATATGAACAGGGTCAGGACATCTTGTTTGATGGCTGCATATACACACGTGTATAAATATACATGCGTGCACTGCCACGCATATCAAAATGCAACTAAGGAGTAGCCGCGTGGACCAACTTGACTCAGTGCATATGAATATAGTCGAGAGCTCAAGCAATTTTCAAAGTAAAACTTAAGAATCAGCAAAATGGTCGAGCATGCATGAATACTTTCAAACCAGCCAACAAAGTGCAGTTTTTTTATGCACAAAGAACAAAGCACTACAATACATAGTAACCAAAGTGGTCAAACAAAACATGATCGAGCCATGTATGACAACTTCAAGTGTCATAACAGCAAAAACAACATGCAAGTAGACAAAGTGGATAGGTTCAAATCAGTTTGTACAAGATGATGCAACACAGCAGTGAAACATATGCAGGTTTACAAGGCAGGTCAACTCAAGTACATGGAACTAGCAAACAAGTGAACCACAAATGCAATGAGCAGTGGACACAACAACATAGTCGAGTAACAATGATAAAGAATTCAACAAACATGTCCACAAACATATAGCTATAGGAATGGTTCAAAAGAAGAGTGGAGCATTATGTTTAGCAGCATACATGAATGGATGACAGTACGGTGCAACTACAAGTATGTCAACATCCAACTTGTTCAAGTGACATAACAATAATGGATATACACAAGATGCAAAAGTCAGGGAAGTTTCAAGTGCTGAATTACAAGCAGCTCAGTGGGATACAAAATACAAGAGCAACAAGAATTGCCAAGGCAGCAGAGAAGAATGCACAAAAATGTTTCAGCTTATATCAACATGTGTGCAAGAGGACTACACATATATACATGTACATGGTGACACATAGCAATGTGTACATATGTGATGTATACTGCAGGTGAACAGAGAAGTCAAATGAACACACACATAGTTTTGTTTTAAATGTGATAATGCATACAAATTTCAGCTACAAACATGGTATGCGGTAATCAAGGAACAAGTCAGAAATCTTTGCATTTCTGGAAATATATGGAGCATACATCTATGAAAATTTTGTTTGGCAAGTCACAAAACTGGTGCAATATATATGTGTGCAAATTACTTATGTAGTTGTTCAAGCAGCAGAAACAAGCATGGTGAACAGGCAGTTTAAAAACAATTTCAGAAATTAATACACATGGATGAAGCATGACGTGTGTAACCACTAGAATGTAAGCAACAAAATGGGATGGCATAATCTATTTCCAGATTTACTAATATCATATTTTTGTTCCTGGAATCAATCAACTATATTGAGCAAGAAAATAAAATTCTATCTATTTGTTTCCTGAAATACATGTAGCTATTTTTTGGGCAGAAATTAACCAAGGGGATTTCAAGTTTTATTGGGAATACACATCACATTTTTTTTTGGAAAGAGATCAATCCAGCTTTCGAGTATACTTGGCAAGACTTCAACATTTTCCATGAACCAAAAATGGCAAGAATCATTTTGGAATTACAAATGATTTTTTTTCAAAATATATTTGGCAAGTTTTTATCACAATTCAATCAAGCAATTTCACTCATAGCCGTGGAAACAAATTCAAATCAAAGCCGAGAATTACAAAATCCAAAAGGGGAAAGCATCGAGCCAAATCAGCCAAGTCACATAGTGAAATCAGGTTTAGGGTTTTGTGTTTTAACCCTATAACTACACCAATTACATCACAGGCAGAGAGTATCGAAAATCAACAACAAAATCGAGAGCAATCAGAAAAATAAAAGTGGAATACTCACAATTTATTTTTGATCGCCATCCAATTCAATCGACGAAAGAGAGAAGCCCCAAATCATTGATCATTGAGAAACAACGTGAAGAATAGCATCAGAGATTACAACTTCGAATTATCCAGCAGGGATTCGATTTGGGATATCAAAAGAAACCCTAGAAATTTGTTCTACCGCCGCCATTCTTTTTCCCTTTTTCAAAAGGAAGCAAAGTGTTCGGGTGTAACCAAAGGAAATGGACCGGCCGACATTTCAAGAGAAAAAGGGGATGACCCTTTAATATTTAAACTCCACCTTTTAATCTTTTAAACTTTTAAACTAGGGTTTCATATTTTGTTTTGTAATTTTTGTTGTATTTTTTTTATTTCGAGTTGTAAAACAATCAAACAGTTCTAGAGTCTGTAAAATCTAGGGAGAATCAGTCAGGGTGTTGACTGACAGTTGACAGAGTCTTTAAAATCTGGGTTACGTGTTACAGGTTTGTAATACGGGAAAATCTGGTCGAGGGGATATCAACCAGTCTAGGGTTTTGAGCGTAGGGTTAGTACAGGAGCAGGGAGTGCAAGTTTACAGGGTTTGTAAGCGGGATCTGTTCTATCACCTAGTAGAAACCTTAGGAATGCAATAGTAGGCAGGGTTTTGCCGAAGCTGGGTATATCTGTGTGTGATTTATTTTCTGCATTACTGTTTCTGCTATATTCTGTGATCTGTTTATTATTATATATCTCGTTAGATTTTTAATTCAGTTAAAAACTGTGATAAACCCTGTTCACCCCTCTCTAGGGTTATCAAGATCCAACAAATATATGTGGAACGTGAGATGAAAGCGTTTCCACTAGATTGCTATTTATTTGATTTAGACATTATTATAATATCAGAAGAGTATTGATTTTAAAGAAATGTTTTGGGTTGTCGTAAGGTAAAAACCATCCGTGTTTATGTGTGGATCGGCCTTACGATTATCATTTCTTTAGAAAGAATTTTAAAAGTTAAATAAATGATTGGAGTTTACTAACACCAGTCACATGACTGACCCAGAGTTTATTTTGTTTTGTTTCCCTAAACTCTTTGGTGCCCAATTTAGTACGGGCAGTCAAGTAGTCGGGATTTTTCAGATAATTGAAGAGCTAGAGCAGGAGGCTTCAAGATTATATAGCTATTGTTATTTCCGCTGTGTTGTAAGTGTTATACTCTAATAATGATACTGTATACATATATTGATTTTTATTTAAAAGACATGTATCTATTATATATTGTTCGTTCCGCTGTGAGATTCGTGTTTACTCTGATGTTGTATGTTCTTCTTCTATTCTAAGTTTCTATCTTATATATTCTAACCCTCTATTTTCTTTCATTAACTATCCGGTATTTCCGATGCTTGGATAGTCGACATTGAGTTTATGTCGATAACCAGGATCGCGAAAACCCCGGGTCGTTACAACTTAGCTACAGTATCTTTGACACATATTGGACAACACTTACAACTCTGATTGACGCAACCAGACAAATTTCCGTAGGCAGAGAAATCATTTATCATCCACATTAAAGCTGTTCTGAAAGTGAAATATTCCTTATTAAATGCATCATATACATTTGGTTCACCTTCCTCCCACAACTTCTTCAAATCATCAATCATTGGTTGAATATATACGTCAATATTATTACCTGGTTCATGCGGCCCAAAAACTAATACCGTTAACATCATAATCTTCCTCTTCATACACAACCATGGTGGTAGATTATAAATTACTAACACGACTGACCAACAGCTGTACCTTTTACTTAGGCCATTGTTATGTGGGTTTATACCATCTGTCGCCAATACTAAGCGTAAGTTTCTTGGCTCACTACCAAACTCAGGCCACCTGTGATCAGTATTTCTCCAAGAAGGAGAATCTGCTGGATGACGCGTGTGGACTTCTTTAATTCGGTTGTTCACATGCCAGGTCATTAGTTTAGCGGTGCATTCAGACTTAAACAATCTTTTAAATCTGGGAATTATGGGAAAATACCACATAACTATTGCTGGTATATTAATCCTAACTTTACCGTCTTTTCCAACCTTCCAGCGAGATATAAGGCACTTGGGACACTCGGAGGCCTCAAGATTTATACGCCTGTATAATACGCAATCATTTGGACATGCATGGAATTTTATATACTTAAGTCCTAAATTAGGTAGGGTTTTCTTCGCTTCGTATGTAGTACCAGGCAACACATGATCTTTAGGTAGGAAAGAACCAACAGAAGTGAGAAAATCAGTGAATGCGGCGTTGCTAATCCCAAACCTAGCTTTACAGTTATACAACTTTAACATTGACTTTAACTTAGTGGACTCGCTTGGTTGTTCGACATCAGCCACAAACCTCTTGAACTCAAATGATTCTTTATCGTAATCCCCATCATTGTAGGTTGTTTCACAAATATTAGTTGTTTACGAGGTAGGGGCCTTCTTTTTAGCAAGACTCGTACTACCAACAGATGACGTGGTACCCCTAGAAGACTCTTCTCCATGCCAAATCCACTCAACGTACCCTAAACTAAACCCGTTTTCATATAGATGACCTCTAATTTTTTTAAAATTAACACAACGTCCACATGGGCAGTGAATTTTCTTAGGATTTTAGCATTTCCTTCAGAAAATATCAAGAAGTTTTCAAAACCAATTCCATACTGTAAAGAATCCCTATCTTCTTTAAACCGTGACTTATCCATTTCAACGACTTATAAATTACAAATACCAAATTCAAGCTTACTCACTTAGAACAAATATAAATTAGAAATATCAAACCAACCTTAACCACTTACAAACCAAAAGCATTACGAACAGAAAATGCTATACGAACATAGATTTGAGCAGCTTACCATTTACAACCTAAGATTTGAGCTTCTAGCTTCACAAATTAGGGATTTCAGCTAATTGATTTCAGTTTTAAACAGAGCTTCTAGCTTTACAAAGCAACTTTACAAATTAGGGCTTTGAGTGTGAGTGGAGAGAGCAGCTTCAGAAATTAGTGTTCGAGAGATTGGTCGGGGGAAAGTGGAAAAATTGGTCGGGGGAAAAGTGAAAAAAAATTGTGTTTTGTTTTTTATTTTTGTTTGGTGAAAAATTTGACTAAGGCACCGGGGGGAAATAATTTGGTTAAGGGAGGGAAACAAATTGATAAGGGCGAAAAGATTTAAGCGGACCGTTTTTCTTTTTTCTAAAGTGTATATAAGACATCGGTCCTTAAATAAATAGATGTCTGAGAAACCAACAACATCACTTTAAATATTAACGATGTTAAAAAATGTATTGACATCGGCTGAATTTACGACCGATGTTAAAATTGTGATGTCTACTCTACTTTGTCTTGTAGTGAATCGACATAAACTAGTGCTCTGTATAAAATGTATGATATATCAACCACCAAAACGTTGTTTTGACTCCATTGTTATTACAACCTATAGGATTTAGAATGGCATGTATTTATACTGAGTTTGCGCATTTGGTTAATAGACTTAAAATTTGAGATGTCTATTTTTGGTTAGTAATTATGTTGATCTATTGTATTTTATTTACTTCCTACATTAGTTATTATAGTTAGTGTTCAGGTATATTTTTCATATTTTAGGATACTAAATCATCGATTTGTATTTTAGTGGCCTTGGTTTAAGTAGCAAAATTCTAGGTCTAGTGGAGTGCAGGTTTTTACAACATAGAATCATATTATCGACTTCACATACAAACCGACCACCTTGGTTGTCGTCCTACTTGATTTGACCATTATAAATCTCGCACTCTTGGTTAATCGATCAACTATAACCCAAATGTTATAGAACCCTACTTGAGTTATCGATAGTCTATCGATGAAATCCATTAACACTTGCTCACATTTCCACTTGGGAACATCCGACGGTTGGTCAAACCACTAGGATTCTTCTTATCTGCCTTTTGTGCACTTTGAGATGAATGCTTCATTGCCCATCTTGATGCCTCCTAATAATAGGTCTTCTTCATATCATGATACATCTTGTTACCGTCGAGATGCATAGTCGATCTCGAGTGATGATACTCTTTAAGAACCTTATCACTTAATCTATTGACATTTGGAACAAACAACTTCCCCTCCATACAGAGCCAATAATCTCGATTTCGTACGCATTTCTTTACATCCTTAGGTACCATTCAAATCTCAATCCTAGCTATGATCTTAGCCAATTTAGGATCATGCTTCTAACAGGAACTGATTCTCTCAACCAAAGTACGTTTGATGGTCAAACTTTCTAACATCTCTAGCTCTTACTCACGTCTAGGTTAGAAGTCATAACCACAATATGCTCACTTGCTTCCACTCTAAAAACATAGCTCCTAATCTAGCATGTATTATACTCAAAACATCAGTGACTACAGTATCCTCCCCAGTGTATATTCAATATCAAAATCATAGGAAACAAGAAACTCTAACCATAGTTGTTAGTGAAGGTTAAGATCCTTTTGTGAAGAAGGATACTTCAGCGATTTATAGTCGACGCATATCTCGAATGTCCCTTCTAAATGACAATGCCTTCATATCTTTAGAGCAAAAAAATAGTTGCCAATTCCAAATCATGAATATGGAATTTCCTTTCATGCGGTTTCAACTACCAATTAATGAATGCATTCATGTATACCGCCATCTCCTCATTCACAGTCGGAAGAACCAACACGAGGGAACTCCTAAACTTTTCCTTTGGACTCAAATATGCATGCTCACATCTTCGTCTCAAACAAAAGATAATTCTTCTTCGTCAAATGAGTCAACGGTGCTGCTTACTTAGAGTAATTCCTGAATGAACTACCTGTAATATCCCGCTAACCCCGAGGAGGTCCACACCTCTGTTTCACTCTTGGGCGTAGTCCAATCTTGTATTACTGCAACCTTTGTATGATATATGGCAATCTCTTTCCTCAAAAACAACACGACCCAAAAATATCACTTCTCTCCTCCTAAAGTGACACTTAGAGAACATTGCATTTAGTCTATGTTCTCTTAATACCTCGATAACGATCATCAGGAGAGTGTTGTGTCCCACTTCCATTCGTGAATAGACTAGAATATCATCAAAAACACAAACATAAACTTATTCAGTTGGTACCTGGAAAAATTATTCATTAGATCCATGAAGTATGTCGGTGCATTGGTTAGCCCAAACGACATAACCAACCATTCGTAGAATCCAGATGGCATTTGAAACACAATTATAGGCACACTCTCATTTGCTTCCCTCAACTGGGTGAAACTCCATTACAAGATCCATCTGGGAAAATACTTTAGCACCATGAAGCTGATCGAACTAGTTGTCGATACACGAGAGTAGGTACTTGTTCTTTGTCGTCACCTTCTTTAGCTCATGGTAACCTACGCACAATCTAATCAAACGATTTGCCTTTGTCGTGAGTATAATAGGTGCTTTATGCTCAGATATACTAATCTGAATCAACCCCTTCCACGGATGATCACCCACCTGCACCTCGAGCTCCAATGGCTAACTGTCATTATCCTTAAAGGCATCAATATTGGTTTGACATATTTCATCAAATCAATACGAACTCAATCTCCCCATGTGGTGGAAGTATGTTTACCTCCTCGAATATGTCTGCATAATCCTTAGTGATTAGTACCTTCAATAACTCATCATGCAAATCATTGAGCAAATAAAAAAGGCTAACCATCACCCCATCGATAGGTAGCAAGCCCAATACCACCTTTTACCCATCATCCATACCTATCGTCACCGACGTATACTCGAAATCTGCCATTGCTCTGCTAACCTCTTACACTTTGGATTCAGATTCACGAATTACTCAAACATCATGGAAAATAGCCCAAAGTGATGGTTGGATGGTTGGTGAATCAAGTATGGATGATAACTTGAAGTTAAGGATACCCGAATTTTTTGGATAAAGTGTAGAAATAAGATAAATTTGGCCATATGGAGACTTGGAATTCGAATTGGTCTATTACTAGTGCTTCAGATTGGATATGTCACTTTGATTCTCACTAGGTCAAATCGGCCTATCGTGGATTTCGAAGTGGGATTTAATGAAGCATTGGATCGTTGCACATAAGCTGAAGGAGTGGATATGAAAATACAAGCTTGGGTTGAATAGGTCCATTCACTATGGATCTGGACCATACCGATCCAAACCGACAGGATTAATACCAATCTGGAGACAAGTCATGGGCGATCCGACCTACTTTTCTGAATTGGTTGTGCACGTTCACCTGTTTTTTTTACAAATTTGAAGCTAATCCAAGCACATCTTCATTCATAAATACAAGACTTAGGAGTTGGAAAAGGGGATCTTTTTCGCTTTTCTACGCAAGTACTCTGCCAAACTCAAATTTTAACTCTTATTTCCCACATTCTTGTACTCTAATCAGGACTATATTGCAATATAACAATACAAATAATATACTACACTCAGCGGATGTAGGAACATTGCTAAAATGCTATAAATTTTCTATGTTCTTTACATTTCATTGCATTTCCCTAGATTTTGTGATCTATGGAATTTTGTAGTCGTTATATGAATTGGACTATTTTTGGTGTTAGACCTTTTAACCAAAAATCAGTCTAACATGCTCTATATCTATGCACCAATCCACCCTTCGTATAATGCCAAACTTAACAAACCCCTAAATAAAGCTACCATAAACATAAATTCATCCTTGATTCAACAAGATTACATTGCTATAAATTAATCATACATATGCCAGAGGAGACACCAGTAGGGCGTTTTACAACCAAAGGTCGATCAACGATTTCTGTTTCATAATTTAATCTATCTACCATGTCACTAGATATGAAGGAATGAGAGTCTCTAGTATAAAACAAAACCCAAATATGAACATTAAATATAGAAAACATACTTCGGATGATAATGCACTTTCCCTTCTCCTTTACGGAAGGAGCATTCACAAACTTGGGATGGTATTGACATCCTATGCCTTCACCATTTGCTTAGCCGAATCATGTCAGTCCTTGTAACACTTATTGATTCTGGGTTTTCACTCCTCACTATGATGCTCCTTCTCACTGCAATTGTACTAGACCACCACTAACTTTTTATTCTTCTTCTTCTTAATATCTTTGCTTTAGAATGACTTACCACCCAGATTAATAAAGTCCTTATTTAGCTTAGCGAAGTCGGATATGTGCGCCTATGTCGGAGCATCAACCTCAGCAACATTACGAGGAGCGTTCACTCGAGCATTTGACAATATGTTCCTCAGAAAGCTATTGATCATAGTTTATAGGTCGGGATAACAGTCCCCGAACCAGTTCCCTCCTCCAGCTTAAAATAAAAATTCCTTGCAGTATTCAACATCTGGTGCTTCATCCTTCATTTAGGGATAAGGAAAATTAATCTACTTACAAGAATTTCCACCAAAATAATGCTTGTGCACAGTGCGACTTATACTACATATATACTACTATATAGTCCTAAAAACCAAAATATATAATAAGTATGCACTCTTGTATATATGTACTCTCGACCTCTATCCCTTTTGTTAAACGATGCAACCTAAACTCTAATATAAAATATGATAACCACTATATACCATCGACACCTAAGATACTAAAAGAGTGCGCTGCTACAGTACTCAAACAAAGCGAGGTGATCATCAAGGTTTAAAAAGTGCAAACAACATAGAACCTATCTTATGTCTCATAACACAAGGAATAAAATATTGTATTAATAACTACTGGTATGAAATAGGCTAGAAAGCAAATAATCGAAGTGAATCATAACCAGTGTTGGCCCTAGCACTTTTGTTGCCCTAGATAAGGCTGAGTAAAGAAGGGTTGGAAAAAAAATCTAAACAGCAGCAGCCAAGATTTAAACCCAGGTGGATGTTGTTGCAGCAATTACCCAAGAAGCAATAAAGCACCAGACTAATATTAGTTCTTTATTAGCTTGCCCTCCCACAAAAATATATAGATAATTTTCAAAGGTTTCACCTACCAACTGCTACCCCCTCGGCCATCTTCAGCGGTGCTGCCCTAGGCGATTGTCTCGGCTGCCTCCCCCTTGGTTCGGGCCTGATCATGACATTAGAATGATAAATCCAAAATAATGTACATTTTCAGTAAATATAATTATACATCCAACATAACTCCCAACAATTTTCTCTTACAATAAATCACTAATAATTCCCATAGTTCTTAAAAGCAAAATAACAAAAGGTATAAGTATAGTAACTCGAGAGTAGACTCCTGCTTTCCATTTGAATAACTTCATGGGCTCATCAAGCCAATCTCTAGTCTATTCATTTAAAAGTACTCAGAGTAATAACAAGCAAAGCATAAAATCTCATGTTAGACAATGGTCTATTGTAAGCGATAGATATATCAAATTATTAAAAATAACTGGAACACATAGCATAGAGGGCCATACTTGACCTATTACTAGATTTTTGGAGTTAGCACATAAAAGTATAGATTACTTTATGATAGTCATCATGGGATGTACATCAGGGTGCTATGGTTTTCTAAACACCTTGTCGATAGTGTCCACATTGTATGATAAAGCTAAGATGATAACAACCAAGTGAAACAAAGCATACATCATATATCCAGTCATTCGCTCACTTAATGCGTTAGATATATGATAACGTTTGGTTCCTTGGTACTTGAATCCATGTCACTCAATAAGTCGGAAACTGGACTGCATACAACATAGTCTAAGGTAAGGATCTACTTGGTCCAAGTGAGTATCATAAATCTCTCAACTTAAAGGTAATCTCTCAACTTGAAGTTAAGGACCAGATTTGTATTGCATTTATGGTTCACATAGCTTGGGGAAAGGAAAGAAAGGGATTGTAATACACTATGAGTTTACCTAACTTACCAATCTATCTCTAATATTTTAATTTAGGCAATATATAATGCTTGATTTTAAAAATTACCTATGCATTGCGCGTGTCTTGTCGTAGAATGGTAAATGATCGAAGATAGGTGGTGAATCTCCATGGATTGCACAAGCTTCAGCAAATATGTTTGCATATAACACCCAAAAGCGATCAACCTATGCAGTCTTGTAAACCGGTACATTTTATACTGCCATATTTTCACACACGTGTGGTTATGTATGTTTTCGAGCCTGTAGTGAGTGTTTTGTAAGAATTTCTTCCTTGTTTGTTATTTTTTTGCCTGTAGATTGCTAGTTCTAGCTTTATTATATACATTTTCAGATTTTTATAATTTAATAATAGATTTTGTACTTTTGTTTATGATCCAATCATTCGAATGTAGTGTCGAATTTATATTTTGATAACGTGTGTTTGTAAGGAAGTAAATATGAATGTGTTAGGGTTATACATATTTTGTGTGTGTGTGTGTGTACGACCATGTATGTGCTTTTTCATGTTGAATTGAGCGTTTTTCTGAGTATATACTTATATAGGTGCTATCTATTTTCATGTATATAGCGTGTGCATGTCTATCTCTTCCAGCAAGTATATATAGGTGACTGTGTTAGTGTAGGTTCTTTTGTGTGTATGTGTGAGAGAGCAGTATGTTTTCTTTCTACACTTATGTTATTATAGCTACCTCCCTTTCTAGCATGTATATACTTTGTATTTATACATTTTTATGCTGCGTTATATTTTGTTTCTCACCTAGTGCAATATATTTTGGTTCTTTATAACTTTTTTTTAAATAAGCATATATATATATATAACAAAAAGGAAAATCTAGCCATTCTCCAACGGCTCACAAAAGTAGTTTGTAGAGATGGCTATAGAATCTGTGCACACACATAAGCAGTAATAATACAAACAAATAAAATGCAAATACATCCAAAGAGCATCCGAGCCTAGAAAAGTGGCAAATGAAAACGGACAAGACGCTCGCCACTCTCAATGACGATGCCTTAGCCTCCACTGCTCCATAGATCAGCAGCGGAGATCTTGGTTCTTTATAACTTAATTAGTGGTGTTGTATGCCTAAATTTACGTGTATATATTTATCTGATGTATAGCAAAGTTGCTTTTGCTACATGTTTTGCGTTGGAAATGTTTTGAGTTTTTTTTCTTATTTTAGCTATGCATTATCTTAAGGGGCAGTTGGAATAAAATCCCTATTGAGTTTCAAGATATATCAGACATCCTCGACCAAAAAAGTATGTAAATTAGGTTCCTAGAGTTAAGTTACTGACTAACTGCATAAATTTATGAAATTATTTAATGAATAATTGTAGACATTCACGCAATTATATTCAAAAAATGCAGAAGCCTCCACAATTATTCAATGAAAAATTACAGAAATTTCTGCAATTATTAAACAAAAAAATTACTGAAATTTCTATCCTTTTTTGAAAAAAAATCCAAATTTCTGCAATTGTTTACTAAAAACATTATGGAAATATCCACAATTATTCAACAAATAATTGTAGATATTTATGCAATTTTTGGATATAATTACATAAATATCTGCAATTATTCTCTGAATGGGTGCATAACATATGTATTATTATTTGGTAATTAAATTCTAGGGACCTAATTTACAATCTTTTTTTTTTTGAAAATGAGATTTTGTTTATTAAATTTGATTTTATGGACCTAAGCCTAATATTCACTTTTCCTAATCTAGACTTTAACTTGAATATTTTATTATTCAAAAAAGATTGATGTCGTATACTAGCTTACCATGTTTTCATAGAGATTTTATTTTCTACATTTATACACGACATTATATCAGGGAAAGATTTGTTAGTTATTTTTGCAGAATTGCGAATAAGTTTAACAAATTTAGGTGATTCATGGTTATACTTATTTATAGTCTATTATGAAATATTTTCCATATGTAATAACCAGTTTTGTGAACTACTTTATGAGTCTAGATAAGTTTTCTTGTAGTCATTAATAAATATTTAACAATTGATAATTTTATATAATAATAGGAATTTAGTTATTTACTATAATTATTATATTATATTTAAATTTATATAATTATTTAATCAATTTTGGGATATGCATTCATTATTTAATTTATAGCAAAATGTGGTTGTATAAAACTATATATCGCAAATGATTTATTATTAAAATGGATTATTTATTTTACATTTATAAGAATATATATTTTCATGTTAGTTTCCTGATCCTTCTTTTCTTATATATTACATCGTAATCTATAAATGATTCATCGTTGATGTTGATCTTGATGATAATTCTATATGATACGATGATAACATCCTTCAGTGTGATTTCATGATGATTTCTATTTTGTGTGATGAGAAATATGAATAGATGGAGTAATAATACCGTTTAGGATGAGACATTCAATTATATTTCGCTAGTAATTCTTCAAATTTATAATATAGAATATTGAAGAACAAATGTTATATATGAGCTCTGAATAAACAAACTAATAACACATGGTATAAGGCAACATTGTTTTATTTATTCGACAATTCTTCTAATCATAGATGACACGCAATATAGGGATACGAAATGTGATATTCATTGTAGTGAATATTTTAAAGTCATGTGTTAACATATATGAGTTGTACTCAGATTTATGTACATGCATAGCATATTTTTGAAAAATAAATGTTGATTTGACCGACCTTGCTTGCTTCAACCGTATTTGTTTCGTGTGATTTAATGCAATTGTATTCGCTTTGATTCATACATTGTTTCAACTAGGTCTTATATATGGCCAGTCAAACTTGTGACCAGGCTCTTGGCTCAGTATCTTGAGCCTACTTTTTGAGCAAGCATAAGACCTTAATATCTTGACCTCTCATAAGCCATTCAGGGTGTTAACAAAGAATTTTTATTTTAGCAATTTTAGTGCTAAAAGGAGGGCCCGAACCTCCGACTTTGTTGAACTATCATCATTTGCATAATTTTTATTTAGAGGACTAGTCACGTCTAAGCATAACCTCTTACCTGAATTCCAGTCTAACTACCCCAATACTATGATATCTCAGAAAACATGTCATCTGAACCAAGGATAATTGAGTTAACTTTTCAATACCAAATTATTAAAGATACTCAGGAGTATGAAGAGAACGCAACTAAGGTAAAAGAACAACATATGATAAAATATAAGAATTTCCCTAATGATCCTGACAAATGAAGCATCAATCCATTTCATATGAGACCTACTTTAATATTTTCTTTGGGAAGACAACATGGCAAAGGTGACTCTTTATTAGAATGAAAAGGTAAATATAGTTGAAAGAAAAAAGAACCATCTTCAAAAATAAGATAGAATAAGACGTCGAAATGCTTGCTATGGAAATTGAGGAATACTCTTGACCAACCTCAAAAGCCTTTCAACTCACTTTAAAGAAAAACTATTTTTAAGCTCGGTATTATTTCCAAAAGACACAAGTACTTTTCAAAGAAAGCTTCCACCTAAAGATCTAAAGTTTCAGAGGAAAACATGTTAACCACTTCCTATGAAGACATCTGACTTTTAACCAAGGAATAACTTTACTATCGGCCTTTAAAAAGAAGCATCCAAAAAATGAAAGGGATCATGGACGATCTTACAGTAGTTACCACTTATCTGATAGGCATAATAAAAATCGATGTCGAGTGCTTGAGGGCATCATAAAATACTTCATAAAATAAAGAAAACTCAAAAATATAAATTAAAAAGAGAATAAAAACTGAGAAAAAAACCTTTTACTACTATCATTAATCATCGGACAAAAGAAATGAATTCCATCTAAAGTCCCTAACGCTTCTGTGGCAACTCCTTGAAGAAGAAATCCTTGAATGCATCCAAAGTACCAAGTCCTTAGCACTTCCGCGACACCTATAGGAGAAGGCCACTACGCCCTAGATTGTATACTGCAACACTAGAGAAGTGATGCAAAAAGTGCCAAAAAGTGTTGCTATAGGCAAAAAATGATCTATGACAACACTTTCTCGGTGTAGCGTTTTGCCGCGTTGTTGTAGAGTCAAAGGCATCACCTTTGTGACCCTATGGAAACATCGGTACAGGTGTTGCCACATGTACCACTACAATAAAATATACCCTTTCACAACTGCCAAAAAGAGTTGTAATATGTCTATTACAACTGGCATGCGCCACTGGTTATATCCGCAATCGTAATAAAGTCGACCGTTTTTACAACTGTTTCTAGCAGTTGTTAAAATTTGTTTTGCAACTGCTAAAAGCAATTATACCTCAACTGCTATTAATCAAAATTTTCATAATATTATAATTATAACCGCAATTTCACTAACAACAAACATAATTACTCACATTAAGAGAAAAACAATTCAAGTTTACACCATTTATGAATCAATAACTTCATTACAGAAAATAACTGAATTCATTACATATGTCAATAAAAGTACATACACTTATTAAATGAGAATCCTTCTACATGGTCTCATGACAACTTTACTTTCAGTTATTACACAACACAATAATCATAATAAATTTCTAATAAATAAGCATGATCTAATACTACTATACCAACATTTCTTCTTCTGCTATACACGTCCATGTCCAAAGAAGAAGAAAAATGGGATGCAAATGACATACTGCATCTATGCCGTTTCAAGTTTTGTTCTAAACTTTTTTAATAACTTCAAGCCAATGCAATTCTCTTTCAAATTCTTGTAAACTATGCAAGCAATTAAACAAGTTAGCTCTAGCTTGTGACATTTAATTACTAAGTTATAATTATTTCTGTCACTACATTATCTGTGTTGCTCAAAAATGCATATGATGATGTTTTAGCCGTAGTTGAGGATACTCCAGTCCTGATAAATAAATAAAAAGAATAGCTTATACGTTTGAGGGGTCGTACAATGTGGCATATGCTTCTCCTATCATTTTGAACAAGCGGGCCTCATCTGCATGGAATTCAGCTACAACTTCTCCTATGATTCATCATCAACGTTCTCATTTCTAACCAATGACTGACCAACCTACATTGAACGCTTTACTATGTAATGTATGTAAATGTGACTGACCAACCAGTGACTGCCTCTGAATGTCTAGATGCTTGAAATGCTTCATTGCACACAGACTGCATTAAAAAATGAACTAAGTATTAACAGCATGAACTGATGTACCAGAGTAATAATTGATGTAATACCGTCTTCATTTAAACCGGTTTAATGAAGCATTTATTTATACGCTCAAAGAAAAACGAGGATATTCATAATTTCATATTCAGTTTACACCAAATAGCGCACTATATATACCAAATGCACAAACGGGTTCTTTTATACTTTATCACATCTAACAAACTTAAAATGGCATCAAATAAACCAACTTCAGAAATCAACAGTAGTGGATCAACCAAAAGCCCCAGTATGTGTTTGAAATTACTGACTGATGGAAAATCAAAATAAGTTATATTCGCAAAAGTCGGAAAGGACACAGTTGATTTCCTATTCCACCTCCTTCAAATGCCTGCTGCTACTATTATTAAACTACTCTCCCCGACTAATATGGTTGGTTTAGATGGAAATATATTCCAAAGTATGAGCAACTTAGATAATAAATACGTCCAGTCAATTCAAAATAAGGATGCTATTCTCATCAACACATGCAAGGCTAATCCCGGTCTTCTAATTACCTATGGAGTAGATAGCGTGCTGACTGAACCCGAAATACCTAAAAAGCTCTATAGTTGTGGTTATTGTTACCATTATTATTCAGAGTGTCATGGAGCCTTTTGTTGTAATTGCAAAAGGTCAATGGCACATTAACTGAAACGTAATCCTTCAGAAGTTCAGAGTGGTAATGCGTTTCACAAATGAGCAATACATGGTGATAAATAATAATATACCTAATAAAGAAAATATAAGAGAATTTGCAAGTGAAAATGTCATCCAAAAGAAGATAAAAAATTAAGGTTTACTGACATCATAATGGGTTAGAAAGACCTACAGAAAAGAATAGGAATACAAGGCATTTGCTTCCCTTTTCAATCATCTTCTCTTGTGCAAGTTGAAAAGCATGGTCAAGCTTCTTATTTCCATTTGGCAAATATGTAACTTCTTGTTGTCTATATCAAGTACCATAGAGCCAACCATAAAACATGACATCTTTCACGTAATCTTTGATACCAGGCAAAGCCCGGATACCAGCTGGTCTACCCCTCGGTCCGCCGCTTGGAGTACTGCCAGAGTCTGAATCCTCGTCAACATAGTACCTTGCACGGGATGCTGCAAGATGTGCATAATAAGATGGTGGCATTGTACAAAGAAACAAACGTTACAAGCTCATCAAAAAGGTCAACCAATTTGAAATGCTTTATTAAGCATTACATTTTAAGCCAAAAGATAATTTCAAGGTCAACATTTGAGCAAAAGACATCACCTAGCTACCATGCGTCCTAGTCAGGCATTTCAGTATTAATATCACTTAGATGCTATCGCTATTCATGTTTCACCAATTTGGTACTAACTTCCTCAGGCATCACTGTAACAACTCGGAAAAATCAGAACCAATTTAAAATTTTTATTTGGCAATTTTAATGGATTTTGAATATTTAAAATGATTTATTTTAAATAATAATGACTAAAATTTTATTTGCAATGAAGTTCGAATGTATAAATTTATTTTAAATATAAAACGAGCCTGAAATGGCGCGATAGTTTGAAAATTCGATTTTGAATTTCAATTTAATATACAGAATTCAATATAAGTCAGAATTGGACGAAACAAGAAATATTTGAATCTGATTAATAATATATTTCTAACAGATGTAAGAAACTAAGATTTTGTTTTATAAGTGTAAATTTATGTCCAGTTTAAAATTCAGAAAAGACGTTGTGGAATTTATATATATTTTAATATAATATATAGACCTTTGCAAACGACCTCCGTTTTCGATGAAACCACTTTTATTGGATCCGGAATGTCAAGTTATTGCTAGATTCCAATTTTTATAATTTTTGGAATCAATATGTGAGCGTGGCAGATATAAACGTGTTTGGTCAGTTCAGTTTGAATTTAATCGACTGGAAAATGACCGTTTTTCAAACAGTCTCCAAATTCGACAAAATTAGTTTTGTTAGGACCGTATCGTCAAAACATAGCCAGATTTATTTTTCAGGAATTTTCGGAGTTAGTATGTGGCCCCGGTAAATTAAAATGTACATGCAAATTTAATATATATTGATTTATATTTTGATTTAAACAAAAACTGATCATAACAGTTGAACTGGCTTATCGGACATATCCCATTGTGTCCGGAATGGGGTATTTAGCTAGGAGCAATGGTCGTTGGGTTTGATTTGGAGTTCGAATATGAAATTCACTTTTAAAAAATAAATTGAATTAAATAATAAAATATATAAAGGGGTATAAAGGGAAATCGAAACCTTAGCTCCTCCTTATTGTTTCAGTCGCCACAAACCCGTTCAAGGGCTAAAATGCTTCGGGAATAAAATCCAAAAATCTCCAAATTTGTTGCGAATTAATTCATGAATTCAAAACAAAGATTAACGAGGGGTTCGAGATCTTTAATTCTATACTTGGTTGATTGAATCTCGTTGAGTGTTATGGGCAGAATTTAGCTAGGAAGTGGAGTCGTTCATGGCATTTTCTGGTGGGAATGGGGGCGCGAGCTCGATGGGGGTGGTCGGAATTGAGGCATGGCAGCGAGGGCTCCAAGGTAGTGGGTCCTGATCGGTTGCAGGTGGAGTGGTTGAGGAGCTGGCGGTGGATTAAGGGATCGACAATGGGTTCAGGGGGGTATCATGTAATTCAGAGAGGAATGAAGAGGGAGAGGATTTATAGGTTAATTAATTTATTTAATTAACTTTAATTACATAATTTTGTAATCAAATACAATAAAATACATATCTTTTCCATACGAGGTCCAAACGCAACGATTTCAGTTGCGTTGCGATCATGGGGACGAGGGCTTCACAGCAAGACTGACCGGGTCCAATTTAGAGCAAGTTGGAATTTCAGGAAATTTCAAATCCGAGCAGAACTGAGATTCAGAAATAAAACTGACGGAGTGGAAAACCAATGTGAGAACTTCTCACTATAATTTCTTGTATAGTTATTTGTTTTATAATTGCATATATGAACTGCTCCCCATCGTCCACAGACCATGGACGACTTGTTTGATTGTGTTGTGTTGTGGAAATCGAATGTGACTGTTATGTGGAATGGAAAATAAAATATTCATGTGTTGAAATAAATATTTTATTGTTAAAAATATAATTTTTAACGTGTATATGAATAAAACAAATATTCATTTACAAATCGGACGATTTGTTTATGTACACCCATTTGACCAATATGGATTGGGACGATAAATTTTACACGTCGCCCAACTGCACAAATAAAATATGTGTTTGTTGTTTGAAACCCCACTCGGGTATTGGGATGATATTTGACGTACACTAATCACAATTATTTAGTTGTATGTCGATTGATTGGTTGACAGACTGTGTAAGCGTTAATTATTTATATTTAATGCTTATGCAGTTGTGTGATGCACTTTGGATGATTGTTTATCATTGTTATTATATACATGTGTTGTACGGAATCCATATAAATAACAGTATATGGTAATTAATTGGTCCTCATTCCAATTTGGAAAATAAAGAATATTTTAAAATAATATTCAGAAAAGGATTAAAATTATTTATGTGTTGAGTAAAATAAAATAACGAATATTTTAAAATAGTATTCAGTAAAAGATCAAAATCCGATTTTGATGTCCGATTTTGGATGGACACGACAATATTGAAATATATGAAGCCGTGTTGATTAGATATGCGGAATTTAGACGCGAACGATGTTTATATCGATTATATTCATTTTTATAATGAATATCGAAAAGGAAGTGATTTCAAAATCTAATGTTTTGAAAATATCTTCATTTATACAATAATGATATGGAATATTCAATTTTGATTTAAAATTGAATATGAAGTTGTAATCGTTTTTAAAACGAATTTAAAACGATTTAGAAAATACGTGTTAAATGGAAGTCGACGAAATATAATATATATATATATATTTTATATATTTAATGGCCTGAATAGAACGCGCCGCGCAACGACCGTTCGCGAATTTCGACCATTGACTTCGAATTGACGTTACGGGGGATCCGACCGTCGGATTCTCCTAATAATGGAACCATTGGGGTCGTATCGAAAAGAGATTTCCAACGAATATAAGAAATTTGAAATCTAATAGTTGGATTTGGAATTATGTCCAAATCAAATTTGGAAAAGGTCACTGTAATTGTAGTTCGACGACCGTTTATGGAAATCTACTGTACGGGCCTTGATAAAATTATTAAAAATATTAAAAAATTTGTGTAAAATCATAATAAATGATTTGGAAAGAATTTGGATGAAAAATTCCATATTTGGAAAGATAAAAAAATATTTTTATCGAAATGAACTAGTTATTAACTAGAATTATAATCTAATTATTTTTAAATAAATAAATTGGATTGAGAATGGGTTTTAATATAACCAGAATTTCCAATATATGATTTGGAATGGATTTGAATCGAAATTCTCTTTGGAATATTTCAATATTTGATTCCGTGATGATACAGATATTGTTATGGAAATATGGAAGATACATACATATATATATAGCGTTATTTCCAATACGATATTTGTTGGTTTCAGAATTTGATATTGAATATCAGCCGATATAATTTCTATTAAAAGCCTTGTATTTAATATCGAATTGGATTTTGGGTTTGTCGTGAATGGTGTCTTCAATAACACTGATCTTAAACCCAGTTGAGAAAAGATTAAATCTTTAAAATAAGATTTAAAGGAGTTTACCGATTAATTAATATTTAATTGGAATTGAATTGAATTGGATTTTGGGTTTGTCATGAATGGTACCACTACACCAAAACAGCCAATTTGACACACTAGAATTTAGAGATTTGATACGGTTTTAAGCCGTATCAAATTTGATAGGGCTCGTACCCGTATTAAATTTTAATTGCTACCCCTCAACCGATCCACACCTTCCCTAACCATTAAAATCCAACCGTAGATCGAAGAAGGTTTGGATCAGTCCATACAACACGGTCTTCAACCGTATCAACACGCGATGATATTTTTCCTTCTTAATTTTTCTTTTCGTCCCTCCCCTCCTCGCTTCTTCATTTTAGCCGAAATCCCCAAACGGAAAAAAGGGCTTCCTTCCCTCTTCTTCTCCAACAAAATTTCTTCTCTCTTCTCCTAGACTATGACTAACCATCATCATCCAACAAGCTTAGGTCGCTTCTGCCGGGATAGCGATGACTTCTTCTCCAAATCAGTTGAAAGCGAATCCATCTCCAACAACTCCTCCAATCGATGACGGGAACTCGGGAATCACAACTTGGCCTTCAGGTAGAGCACCGATTCTATGCAGCAGGAAGTTTGTTGAAACCTAAAAATGGTATAGGTATTACGCGTTTTAATTTTGGACTTCTGTACTGTAACTTGTTATATGATGTCAATTTTATTTTGATTTCTTGTTTTAGGTTGTTTTTTTTCCTGGCAGACCAATCTATTTCTAGTTTTAGCAAACTAAACACCAGACGATATTTGGAAATGATTAGCAACAATTTCAGGGAAATTCAGAGGAATTTAGAGATATGGTTAGCTAGAACAATATGTGACAATGAAGGAATTTTCGCTAGGGAGAAGGATGGCTCTTCTTGTGTTAAAGATTATTACCTGCCTTCTTATCCCTTTTGTTACTAGATGATGCTTGTGTTTGAGCTGCCGATAATTTAGAATTGTCTTATTTCTTTTTCTTTTTTAGTTAGCTGTACATGTATGAATATTCATCGCTAATTGTTTTATTAGGTAAGACGCCTCTTCCTCCTGTAAATGTACGACTGAATTTATTTTGATGTCTACTACGATTGGCTTTGAATTTGCGATTTTTTGTCAAGGTGATTATTTGTGTGTATGTCCATGGGTTTTTAACGCATCTATCATCATCTCGAATTATTAACTCATGCGGTACTTACCCGATTCAGTTTATAGAATCTGGTGACTTCATTCAACTATAGCATGATTCATGAGACTGAGAAATAAACAGCAAGCGCTTGTATTTAAAGCAACGCAACATAACTTTCGGCTTGCAAAGCTAAATGGTTTTTTTGTTGGTCGATAGTTGCTAAAGGGGATGTGTCTTAGTTTTATATCGTTTGAGTTATTTCTTTAGCAATGATACAACATCTTCTCGCTATTTTTAGCTTGTATCATAGTCCTAGTTAGTTAGGATAAGTTAAAAAAAACTGTATATTAATTGAAGGATATATTTTAATAACTATAAATATCAGATAAAAATTGATATATTTAAATTGTTATTTGGTATTATATGATTGGTTTTGTTAATGGATCTTGTGATGTTTTGTTAATGTCAAATTTATTGATAATTAATAGGAATTTATAGTTAATGTTTTTCAGTAGAATCAATTAGTTAAAATAAAATTTTGCTTTAAATACAGTGAAACTACTAATGTTTTTCTTTGGAATGGCTTGTTTTGCATTTGGTAGTATTCTGTTTGGGTTGGAAAACATTTTAATCACTTCGTAGAGTAGCGAAGGCCCAGTTTCAAGTCTGTTTTAATTGCAAAATTATCTATGTTGATTTCTTATTATATGGAATCCTTTATAATTCAATGACATTTTGGATTGAAAATTAAGGTAAAAATAGCTTTTGCTTGTTATCCTTTATAATTCAATATGTATAATTCAATGACATTTTGACTTGTTATCTTTGACTTTGTAGGTATAAAATAGCTTTTGCTGTTGAAGAAAGATAGACGAGTTATACTTAATTTTAAAATAATTAATGCATTTTAAAAATGATTAGTGGGTTTTTAAGAATACCCTTTCGCACAAAAAAACCCCACCCCCTTCTCACAAAAAAAAAACACGGACGTCCTTTTGAATATACTCCATCATGGAGTAAAAGTGTATCATCGTAAGATTCGGTCAACATGGATTACTTATGAAGAACATACCACTTAGCTAGCTAGAGGGTATTAAAAAATAAATCATTTATTAGTTCACAGGTGTGCTTAAATTTATTCTTGAACCTTTTGACAGTATACCTTATACTGTAAAATGGTTAGAGCTTTATCTGACAGAGATTTGCTATTTGTAAATGCTAGTTCCATCCAATTTGTTCAGCGATGCGTCTTCTTAATTTGAGACCAAATGGCAATTCAATCAAAATCATGATAAGCTTATCCGTGAGGATCAAATATGTAAGTTATGAATGCAACGAATTATTGTACAAATTTTATGGATGTGGACACATTTATACAACATTTACCTTTGAGTTAGCTATTTTGAGAGGTATGTAAATTTGATGAGTGATATATTCTACATCAGAGAAGATAAATGTTGCCTGAATCTCTACATCTGTTTTCTACTGATAGTCAGTTTATTCTTATTGTGCATTTAACTATTTGTTGTGCAGTTTGTGTCAACATTGTAGTTAAAAATTCGGTTTCTAACTACTATAACTTCCTAACTTTTTTGTCGAAGTCCTTTTTACTTTTGTCAGATATATTCATGTTCCTTATATGGTGAGCTTATGGGATTTAAAAAATAATAATCAATCACGTCTTCGTATTACTGATTTAAACATCCAGAGTGCTTGCCGTTCACTGTCCATAAGAAGTAGAATGAATGTTAATATTTTCCCAACAAATCTCATGTTTTAGCTACAAATAAATCTCAAATGTTGTTTTATTATGAATCTTCACCTTCATGACTGAAGCATTATGCCGTGCAAAAAAATAAAAATAAACTGTTACTGTTGTCCCAATTTGTAAAACCTTTGCTTTAGGACATGGAGGACTTGGAATGCTAATCAACCAACTTAATAAGTTTATGCAGCACGGCTTTTGAAGTGAGCTGTCAATGTAGTGTTTCGCTCTGATTTGCAGTCTTTTCTAATGCTATTGTGCGTGTTTCCAAATTTTCAGTTCCAAGGTGCTTATAACATTCTATCATATGCAAAAGAAATGAACATCATGCCAACTGCAAGCATGTATAATGCTATTATGGCGGGGTATTTTAGGGAGGCAAGTATTCCAGTTTTTTTGTCTATAAATAACATCGAAACCTTTGCAATGAGTATTATTAATTTTTTTGTGGATAACATGCAGAATAATCCTGGTGGAGCTTTGGTGGTTTGGAGGCAAATGTTAGACAACGATATACAACCAGATTCAAAGACATATGCCTACTCAATCTCAAATGCTGACTACGAGGAGCATATTTTAAAGGTTTGCCTGGTTAAGGATTTATCCATGTAATTAAATTAAGTATTCATGATTCAGAATTTCTCTCTACTTGTCGTGGTTCAAGTTTTCTTAGGTTAACCGGATCTTGTATATATCCTTTAACCGTGCTATAAGCTATAACATCGACGAAAAGCACACTTCTTGCAATAGAAATATTTTTCTCCCGAAATTTGTGTTACTTCCGAGTTTTCATATGCTCATGACTTAGAGGTTCATGTTACACGTATGGAATTTTTTTCCCATTTAGACCACTTTTCCGATCTTATTATATATTAAGACCCTTCTGAAAACTAATTACTAGAATATTTCACTTTCTACTTATGTGTTAGGATTTTTTGTATCAGTGCACATTGAAATTGCACCAGTTCATTTTTTTAGAGAAAAGGATAACTGGTGAACTTTGAAAAAAGAAAGAAGAGATTACTGGTGCGCTTTGAAACCAATGGAACTATTAATTTTCAAATGTACTTCAATAAAAAAAACATTGATACGGCTTCAAAGTGCCCTAGTACAAAATGACATGTTCTGCCGTTTGTGCAAAAAATGATCTTTCTTTGTAGTTGGTTTCTTAAAACGATCTCAACGTGTAATAAATTTTGAAATATGACCTGAATGGACTGAAATCTTAATATTATACCTTTTCAATTGGCGTAATTTGATTTATTTTATTCAAAATAGGTTGTATCAACTGATTTGGTCTTGAATTAAAACATGACATCTGTAGAGGAATCACTCCTCTGTGGTACCCCACCTAGAGTACTTTCAGCAGTGGGCAATTATTAACTAATAGCTTTGTTGATAGTGGAAACTAATACATTATGCAGTATCAAGATGAAATGCGGTCTGCTGGTGTTGAAAAGTCCAAGATAGTATTTATGGCATTGATTAATGCATTAACAAATGTAGGAAATGTTGAACTGGCGGAGCAGGTAATTCTGTATTCCATAACTTCTTCTTCTTATTTATTTATTTATTTATTTATTTATTTTGTTGTTGTTGCGTGATGTCAAGTTTAAACTACGATAATTTATATATCTACACTTCCTTGGCACGTAATATTTGTCTTAATAACTTTTGACTCTTTAGTGTAGATATTGGTCCTCCAGAGAAATGAAATTGAGTTGCAGTTTCAGTAACATCAAAGAGTTAGTATTATGATACAAATATATGTGATGTTAACATCGACCAAGCACCAAGATTAAAATAATACCAGCATATAGATATCTACTGGATGAGAAAAAAGAAAATTTTGTTTTGTACAATGAAAGGCCTGTCGTTGATAAAACTTGATTTTTATGAGAGATTTGTACTTCGGAAATATCTGTCGTCCTAAGTTTCAGTTTTCCAAAATTGGTGGTTATGATGCATCAATATTCAAATAATTCATTGAATGGTCAAAACAAAATTTCATGTTAATGATTAGTCAAATTCTATTCTAGGTTGTACTTGATCGAGAGATGAACTCAAGGTATCTAAATGAATGTAAAAGCGTTTTAATAGCAGCCTTGGCATCAAAAGGATACCTTTCAGATGCACTAAGCATATATGATGATGTCAAGGAAGAAGGGTGCAAGATTGAGCCAAAAGCGATCATAAGCCTCACTGTAAGTTTTTCATTTTTATAGCCAAGAATAGATTGATTATAAAGGATACCAAAAGAGCAAGGAAAGGGGATTTTTAAGAATATTTTCAAGAAAAGATCTGCATCAGGATCTTCGTCTATTGTAGATGGTGATGATGTTGAAGCAGATTATGTAGAGGAAATTTTTGAAGATGGATCTGCAATTCTGTCGCAAAGGTATGAATTTGTAAATAAAAATTTCACCTGTCCTTATATCATTCCTGCATCAGCTTTCTACGTAATCTTGCATTGTTTCGAAACTGAGTTTGCAAACTCGTTGCGAAACTGAGTTTGCAAACTCGTTTCGGACTGAGTTTGCAAACTCAGTTTCGGACTGAGTTTGCAAACTCAGTTCGGAACTGAGTTATTAACTTGGTTTGTGGTTTGGAAGGGATTAAGTTGGCAAATAAGGGTTATTAACTTGGTTGCAAAGAAAAGAAGAGGGATCGGTTTGCATGGTTTGGGAAGTTGTAACATAAGGAGTTGTAATGAATATATGATCTGCTATGCATTTGTTTAGTCAATTTCATGTATATGCAGATTATAAAGTGAACCCTTAGCCTGCTATGATATTGTGTAGGCAGTTTTAACATGCTTTTAGAATATTAGGAAGTAAACTGTAAAACACTATTATGGGCTGTTATGATAGGAGTTTGTGTCATATATATTAAAACACTATTATATATTCTAGAAATGGGAGTCTTCTTGCTTAAAGCATGTAGATATAGCAATTGCTTGCTGTCCGAACAGCAAGCTCTTAGGCTTGCTGTCTCGGAACAGCAAGCCATTGCTGTTCCGAACAACAAACCTACGCTTACTGTTCCGAACGGTAATGGCTTGTTGTTCCGAACGGTAATGGCTCTTGTATTTGCATTTGTTATTCGAATAAGTTTGTATTTGCATCATTTTTTGCAGTTTCCTCCATTTCAAATTTGGGTAATACTGTAGTAGTTCAGGCTTGTGGTAAAGTCTGGTTTAAATTTTTTTGACAAGCCCTTTCTTCTGTTTCAGGGAAATCTGTGGGGAGAGGAAGGGGACGAGGACGTGGACGAGGCCATGGCCGTTAACTTTGTAGTTTATTTTATTTTCCGTCGAGAATTGTAGTAGTAACTAAAGATTTAAGAAATTGTTTATCAGACCATGGTCAGTGTTATTTTGAACAAGATTTAGTTGGTTTGTCAATGTTGTCAGCAAGATTTAGTAGCACAATGTATTTTTTTTATTTTTTTATTTGAATTAGGTAAGGCTCAAAGCCGTATCAAATTCATGAATTGATACAGCTCAAAGCCGTATCAATTCATATATTTGATACGGCTTTGAGCCGTATCAATTCATGAATTTGATACGGCTTTGAGCCGTATCAATTCATGAATTTGATACGGCTTTGAGCCGTATTAAAGTAATAGAGACGCCATTTTTTGATACGGCTTAGAACACTGCCAAATCGATTTTGATACGGCTCAGAGCACTGCTTAATTGGCATTTCTGGTGTAGTGGGTGTCTTCAATAACATTGTTCTTAAACCCAGATGTGAAAAGAATAAATCTTTTAATTAAGATTATTATTGTTTCCAGTTAATTAAAATTTAATTGGAATAAAATGGAATATGAATTGGGTTTATTGTGAACTGTGTTTTAATGACATTCGTTCTTTAACCCGATTTACAGTGAAATATGATTAGGAATTTATAAATCTTTCTGTTCAGATTTAATGCGAATTTTCCAAAGTATGGTTTTCCAATTTAATATATTAAATTGGAATTGAATGGAATTCGATTTGATAATAATCGAAATGAACTTCTGTGGAGGATGACTGTTAATATATATGGAATTTAAAAGGCTTTGTCGTTATTCCATTTATATTATTGGTCGGATATGGAAATTGATATCGATTATATATTGATTTGTTTTTCCGTGGAGATTCCTTATGGAAGAGGATTTGGGTTTATTGTGAACCATGTTTTAAATGACATTGTTTTTTTAACCCAGTTAAAGACAAGATATGATTTCCCAAAGTTAAATAATCATTAATATTGATTTTTGGGAAGATTAAAACTAAGTGGAGTTTTAATGAATCTTTGATTAGATTGAAATGTGAACGTGATAATTTAAATTATCAAATTCAAGAAATGATCGAGAATGGAGTATCACCAGTTTTGCTCCAAGCGATAGTTAAATCTTTGATTAGATTTGAACATGAAATGGTAATTAATTTTACCGATAACGCCGTGGTGTTAGAGATGGAGTATTACCAGTTTTGCTCCATGGGATGAATATGTTGGGATTGGGAAATTAAACAAATGATTACATCGGTTTGGCTCGTTAATCCCGACTAGTTGATAAGCCTTAATTTGGTTTAGAATTGAAATCCAAAGGAAGATTAAAGAATAAATTTAAAAGGATTTATCTTCGAAAAAATTAATGGGAACCTTTCCCAATGTATAAAAATATTTGAATAAAAGAATATTCTGGATTGGAATGAGGTGTATGTTGTGTTTTTATAGCACTTGTTTATTATATACGCGAGTTATTCAGAAAGACCGGGTTTATACCCATTTTGAATAACTGCTACGACGATAAGTCGACGATGAAGATGGTGGTTGAAGACTGGAGGTCTTTACATCGTTTGGATGATTACTGATATCTTGATTGGGTTGTACACCCAATACAAGGTAATAAGTGGTGATTGTCCAGACGTACTTGGAGATTGACGGATATGCGAGGACCTCTCTCGTGTATTGGACATATGGGACGAAGAATAAGGTGCTTTCGGTTTCGTTCAGACCCAAAACGGACTTGTAAATGGACTATGTGTATGACATTGGATTTTATTCTGTGTTGATTGATCTCTATTAAATATATATCTGTTGGTGGCAGAGAATTTATTCTCTTGATTAACACGCTTCTCTGAGACGTACGAGCTCAGAGGTTATATATCGATAGACATCAGTCGCATGGCGTGAATTGCCTGTATGGCATGCCTAAGTGGCAAGTGATCAAGGCTTCTGTTGAAAAGAAGAGTCTTGTGGTTGATGATCAAAGCATTGCTTTAATATATCACCGCTTTGTGTATAGCGTTAATTCGCGAGCCTCACACCTTGGTATGAACCAAAAACGGGAGAGGATCCAAGGAGAACATGCGTTTCTTTCTAGCTATGGGTGGTGTCAGGGTTTTGCACGCCCTGACATTTTTATATTTTTTCCTATGTGGTTGTTGGAATGCGAGGCACCTCGGATATATCGGTTACTACGGAGTCGATGGATATTGAGTCATATGGCTCATTTACGCCCCATAGGGCGGGGAGACGTATTGTTTGGTGATTTTTAATCCACTTAAAATGTGGACCAGCCCTGTGGCTCCTAGGTGCATTTGCGGCTGAATCCTGAGACATGGGCTTGATTGTCTCGAATCGATGAGGACTATCCCTTGCCTCGGTTCATAGATGGAAATCCAACTTCCAATTGGTCATTGTGCAGTTTTGATTGTAAACCTATATGTGGCGGCATTGTGCCATGGGACGCTCATGTCGTCTATGATTGATATATTATGATTGAAATTTCTTTTGAAACATATATACACTAATAATAATATCAAATGATTTTTTTATTCGTATCAAGCATATTTTGGCCATTATAAGGTAAAACTCTATCCTCCGGTTTGCGTTGCATTATGTGAAGGGACTTGAGTCTTATAATGGCTTCATTTTTCTAAAAAGCATTGCGTTGTTTAAATGATTTGTTTCATTTTATGCACTGGCAATCTAATAGACTAAACTCGTTCCGCATTATCGGCGTGGTCCTGTGATTAGCCTTATTATTAAATAAGTTAAATAGATTTCCCAAACTAGTCAAATGACTGACCTAGATTTTATAGTTTTAACCTAAACTCTGGGTGCCCATATTTTCCACACGGGCGGCTAGTAGTTGGGTTTTGCAGACATTATATTCATAGGATCCTGTTATATAGCTGAAGGGATATTCGAAAAGCTCTGTATCCGTGTATTTCTTTCAGCTGTTTTTGTATTATTCTTCCGCTGCTATGCACTTAAATGTAATTTAAATCTCTGATATTTATCAAATGTATATTATTTGTTCATACTCTGTATATTCTTGTACTCTGATGTAAATTGTTGTAATAAGCAACGGAATGTTCTACTTTCTGTGTTCTGATTTGTTGTGTTCTCAACTCAATCCGGGCTTTCCTTTACGGGGAAGTTCGAGTCGCTACAGTTTGGTATCAGAGCTTTGGTTTCCAGAGCTCGAGAAAAAGACATTTTAGAATCAAACGAAAGAGTTCATCAGATATTGGATTAGTAATATCCAATGAGAATGACTCGTTAGAGATAGGATCAGTTGTATCCTAGAACGAGTGTGAAGAGTGTTATTTTTTTAAAAATGAAAAAAAAAATTGTTGTGAAAAATTAATCTAATTATACGTATTTGAGTATATTATTTTATTTTATTTTGGACAATCGAGTATATGAGACTTTGCATATACGCGTCATGAACGTATATTTGAAGTCTCAAATATATTGGGTAGACATAGAATCACACTCTAGACACCCGGGGATGATTCTGATGATGTGGCCACATCATCAGTATTTATGCTCGAGTTTCAAAAGTGGGATATCTATATATTTCCAATTGACTGGTGTGAGAACCAAAACTAGATAGGATATATGGATGTATATTAGCATCAAAAATATGATTTTTGAATATGTATTAAAATTATATGTTTGAAACGATAATCAACTAATTGATTACTGGTTGTGTTGTTTGATAATTTGTTTGATTAATTAAAATTTTGAACCATTAAGCCAAATTGAACCAAATAGTGAACTGAACTGAGAATTGTTTGAAATTGCATGCATGTACATATATATGTGTGAACAGGTCATAGTAAGGAGGCTAGATAAGAGGAATAAAATTGTATGCATGACAAATAGGTACATGTTTACTAATTTATTAGGTTTGGATGATTTTATGAGCTGATTGGCTAGCCGCTTGGCTTTTTCTTTTTCTTTTTGGATGATGAGGGCCCTGCATGGCTAGTTGTGGTTTTGAATGTCTCCCCGTACAAAGGAGGTTATGAAGAAATTTTTCAAAAAATTTAGGGTGTTAGCCAAATTTTTGAAGAATTGGAAATTTCTTATAAACTGAAAAGTTGAAGAATGAAAGCCAGAATGAAAGTTGAGTTGGTTGGTTAAACAACTTTCAGCTCCGTTCCTTTTCGAGGACGAAAATATTTTAAGTGGAGGAGATTGTAACAACCCGAAAAAACCAGGACAAATTAAAAAATTTATTTTGGCAATTTTAATGGATTTCGAATATTTAAAATGATTTATTTTAAATAATAATGACTAAAATTTTATTTGCGACGAAGTTAGAACATATAAATTTATTTTAAATATAAAATGAGCCTCAAATGGAGTGGTAGTTTGAAAATTCGATTTTGAATTTCAATTGAATATACATAATTCAATATAAGTCAGAATTGGACGAAACAAGAAATATTTGAATCTAATTAACAATATCTTTCTAACGGATGTAAGAAACTGAGATTTTGTTTTATAAGTGTAAAGTTATGTCCAGTTTAAAATTCAGAAAAGTCGCTGTGGAATTTATATATATTTTAATATAATATATAGCCCTTAAAAATAGGGATATTACAAACGGCCTCCGTTTTCGATGAAACCACATTTGTTGGGTCTGGAATGTCAAGTTATTGCTAGATTCCAATTTTCATAATTTTTGGAATCAATATGTGAGCATGACGGATATAAAATTGTTTGGTAAGTTCAATTTGAATTTAATCGACTGGAAAATGACCGTTTTTCAAACATTCTCGAAGTTCGACGAAATTAGTTTTGTTAGGACCGTATAGTCAAAACATAACCAGATTTATTTTCCTGGAATTTTCGGAGTCAGTATGTGGCCCCGGTAAATTAAAATGTACGTGCAAATTTAATATATATTGATTTATATTTTAATTTAAACGAAAACTGATCGTAACAGTCGAACTGGCTTACCGGACATATCCCATTGTGTCCGAAATGAGGGTATTCAGCTAGGTACGATGGTCGTTGGGTTTGATTTGGAATTCGAATATGAAATTCACTTTTAAAAATTAAATTGAATTAAATAATAAAATAAATAAAGGGGGTATAAAGGGAAATCGAAACCCTAGCTCCTCCTTATTGTTTCAGCCGCCACAAACCCATTCAAGGGCTAAAATGTTACAGGAATAAAATCCAAAAATCTCCAAATTTGTTGCGAATTAGTTCATGAATTCAATACAAAGATTAACGAGGGGTTCGAGATCTTTAATTCTATACTTGGTTAATCGAATCTTGTTGAGTGTTATGGGCGGAATTTAACTGGGAAGTGGCGTCATTGGTGGCATTTTCTGGTGGGAATGGGGGTGGTCGGAATTGAGGTGCGGCAGCAAGGGCTCCAAGGTGGTGGGTCCTGATCGGTTGCAGGTGGAGTGATTGAGGAGCTGGTGGTGGATTAAGGAATCACCGATGGGTTCGGGGGGGTATCGCGTAATTTAGTTAGGAACGAAGAGGGAGAGGATTTATAGGTTAATTAATTTATTTAATTAACTTTAATTACATATTTTTGTAATCAAATACAATAAAATACATATCTTTTCCATACGAGGTCCAAATGCAACGATTTCAGTTGTGTTGCGATCGTGGGGACGAGGGCGTCACAACAAGATTGACCGGGTCCAATTTGGAGCAAGCTGGAATTTTAAGCAATTTCAAACCTGAGCAGAACTGAGATTCAGAAATAAAACTAACGGAGTGGAAAACCAATGTGAGAACTTCTTACTATAATTTCTTATATAGTTTTTTTTTATAATTGCATATATGAACTGCTCCCTGTCGTCCACAGACCATGAACGACTTGTTTGATTGTATTGTGTTGTGGAAATTGAATGTGATTGTTATGTGGAATTGAAAATAAAAAATTCATGTGTTGAAATAAATATATTATAGTTAAAAATATATTTTTTAACGTGTATATAAATAAAACAAATATTCATTTACAAATCGGACAATTTGTTTATGTTCACCCATTTGACCGATATGGATTGCGATGATAAATTTTACACATCGCCCAACTGCAGAAATAAAATCTGTGTTTGTTGTTTAAAACACAACACGGGTATTGGGATGATATTTGACGTACACTAATCCCAATTATTTAGTTGTATGTCGATCGATTGGTTGACAGACTGTGTAAGCGTTAATTATTTATATTTAATGCTTATGCAGTTGTGTGATGCACTTTGGATGATTGATGATTGTTTATCATTGTTATTACATACATGTGTTGTATGGAATCCATATAAATAACATTATATGGTAATTGATTGGGCCTCATTCCAATTTGGAAATAAAGAATGTTTTAAAATAATATTCAGAAAAGGATTAAAATTATTCATGTGTTGAGTAAAATAAAATAATGAATATTTTAAAATAATATTCAGTAAAAGATTAAAATCCGATTTTGGATGGACACGACAATATTGAAATATATGAAGCCGTGTTGATTAGATATGCGCCATTTAGACGTGAACGATGTTTATATCGATTATATTCATTTTTATAATGAATATCGAAACGGAAGTGATTTCAAAATCTAATCTTTTGAAAATATCATCATTTATATATTAATAATATGGAATATTCAATTTTGATTAAAAATTGAATATGAAGTTGAAATCGTTTTTAAAAAAAAATTAAAATGATTTATAAAATTCGTTTTAAATGGAAATTGACGAAATATATATAATATATATTATATAATTAATGGCCTAAATAGAACGTGTCGCGCAGCGACCGTTCACGAATTTCGACCATTGAATTCGAATTGACGTTACGGGAGATCCGACCGTCGGATTCTCCTAAAACTGGAACCGTTGGGTTCATATCGAAAAGAGCTTTCCAACTAATATAATAAATTTGAAATCTAATTTTTGGATTTGGAATTATGTCCAAATCAAATTTGGAAAAGATCGCTGTAAGTGTAGTTCGATGACCGTTTATGGAAATCTACTGTACGGGCCTTGATAAAATTAATAAAAATATTAATAATTTATGTAAAATCATAATAAATGATTTGGAATGAATTTGGATGAAAAATTCCATATTTGAAAAGATAAAAATATATTTTTATCGAAATGAACTAGTTATTAACTAGAATTATAATCCAATTATTTTTAAATAAATAAATTGGATTGAGAATGGGTTTTAATATAACCAAAATTTACAATATATGAATTGGAATGGATTTGAATCGAAATTCTCTTTGGAATATTTCAATATTAGATTCCGTGATGATACGGATATTATTATGGAAATTTGGAGGATACATATATATATATATGAAACACCCCACCTCCGTTAGGGTCACTCTCAAAGGGAATGCCCTAATTTTGGTGGAGGTTTATAAGTATAAGTCACAGATATACAAGACAGATATAAGAACACATATTTGTAAACAGCGGAAAATCAACAACTTTTATTTCATAAAAGCAAATACGTGCTACAACAACATCACCATAATTGTCTTACATCTTTTTCCAAAACATAACATAACACTTTCATAATCTGTCTTGATTACATTATTTAAAGAAGCATAAACAAAACATAGATAAACTGCAAAAGCCCCATAGAGTTTGTCCAAAGCCATAGTTCAAAACGAAAAGGTCCAAGCAATACATTTCTCCTCTTCAAGCTGGATGTTAAGGCTGGTCAAGCTGCAGTGTTCCCTCCCTGTGGACCTGGGGGGGAAACAGAAGAAAAGAAGACGAAAGAAAAGTAGAGTCAGACATAAAGCCTGAGTAAGTCTAGTACTATTCTGTCTATGAATAAAGAACTGGGTATGATAAGTATAAACAAGAAGTGGGAAAGCACTATAACTTGGTTAAGTTGTCTAGGGTCGAATATACTATCGTACCCCATGTTAATCTCTGAACCCATATAAACTAGTTTCCAACTGGCACCCCATAATCAGGGTGAAGTGATCCATTCTGTGATGATCGGCTCCTACTCGCATAGTTACATGTGTCTTACGGCCCCCGATGTTGTAGTTACCTATGCTGGTCCCACCATGGGGTGTATCAAGTCCCATGGTGGCGGCCCGACACAACCTTAGAATGCACAGGTATGCTACTGGTGCCCAGTGCCTTATTTTTCTGCGCCGGGGTGTGTGCACGCCCGCACCCCGTTAGAACCTACACTGCTACACCACCGCCGTCGATTTGACCTCTTATAATCAGCCCAGTAATCGTGCCCCACCCTGCCTAGTTTCAGGGTATCCTGATACACCTTCTAGGGTTACTGCTGAAAAGGGTCCCCCGTTACTAGGTTTTCTATCTCTAGCCAACATGCTAAGTTGGTTAAGTGTTTTCCTACCTAACCCCCACCAGTCCGTTTAGTTTAGCATGTTTCATTTTGATTAAGTTTTTAGTCCACTTAATCCTAACAATCCTGACTCAGCTTTAATTGTCTTATTAAAGCCTTGACCTCTCACATTAGACAGGTATTGTTGTGGCTGCCTGTTGCCGGTTGGTTCCGGGCAGTCTTACGCCACAACTCAGTCTAACCTCGGGTCCTTATTGGGCTCCATGTTTAACCTCCCACATTGGATAGGTATTGTTGTGACTACTGGACAGCCGGGCGGTTCCGGGCAGGTTTACATCACAACTCAATCCAACCTCGGGTTAAACACATCGTATGTTCTACATTTACATATTTTGTCTTTCTTCTTTATTTTCTTATATGTAAATATTTGCGGCCCATTATTAAGCTAATGGTGTAAAGGTTACACCAATCATGGGCCCAACCCATACTTGAATTTGGGGCCTTCTACTTTATGTTTTCATTTATTAATAAATTTAACCCAACGTTATTTTCCCCTGTTTAACACGTCCGTTTATTATGTATATGTTGGGCTTAGCCCTTTTTAAGCCCAACTTAGCCATGCGAAAAGGGGAGGCTTAAAGCGAGATTACATACACGAAAAGGGGAATGTGAACGCATGAACTTGCAATATGACGTTGGAAATACAAAATAGAAACTGGTGTACTTGCATAGTAGTGACATATACTTTGGTCATAAAGCATAAGTGACATGAATCAAACCATGTAAACTTGTAGTTAAGTTAAGAATATCACTATACAACATAAACCTATATTTTTATTCAGGCATAATGTCAAACATAAGCAAATCATGTTCATAAGATTACTACATGTTTACAAAGGTGTTTACTTTTGTTACTAACACAAAAGTATAGTTAAATTTGTTCACATAACCATGGCATAAATATTTCTAACATGAAATCATGATTTTTACTTTAGTCATGCAAACTTGCAAAAAGGGATTTTGAATCTAACCTAGCTATGTACCACATATGTCATCATATAATTCTTGTAAACAATATAGACTTAACATGGATTTCAATTATGCCAAATATCAATCATAGCCTAGTCATATTCATAAGTTTGCAAATAGGTTTTCTAGTACAAAAGCATGACTTAATACATAGATCATGATGCCAAATTTTCAACATAATTTCATATGGACTATGATAACCCAAACTTATTCCAATTACTTCACAAAAATGATGTTTGTATAAAAATACACATTATGATGGCATAGTAGCAAAACCCCAAACTTGCATAAGTTTCAATTAAACAACTACATACATGTAGCTTCAACAAGGATTACATAATTTGCGAATATTCCAAACGTATACTTGCATAAAACTACCGCATGTAGTTTTTCATAACTGAATAACATAATTCGAGAATATCCAAACGTATACAATATTCCAAATCGATAAGAATCATAGTAACGCACAAATTATGAATTATTTATCACCACAATCAAGTATACAAACCAACACAGTTATTTGTTCATACCAAAATAATACTCTACTTACAATGGTGTGGTGAATTCTCAAATTTAGGGATTTGAAGATGCAATTTGATTTGATTGAGTTGCTTTATGCCTTAGAATTTGTCTCCTAATCCTCTCTCCAATTGGTGGCTACTCTTAGTCGTTCCTCAGCAACATGGCGGCTTTGTTCTTATTTTTGAATGAATAGATTAGGGTTGAGTCTAGGGTCATTTTTATAGGGGTAATGAACTGATTAGGACCATTGATGTTGCTTGGATTGATCGTAGCCATTCATCCTAAGGAGAGACCAATTAGAGCCTGCCACCTAGCCCTAATGACAAAGCAGACTGCAGAAAATCGACCAACATAGAATAGGCCAGCCAGGTTGGACTGGGTTCGACCTGGGTCTGGACCAGGTCGACAGCCCTGTCGACAGCCCTGTCAACCTGGCTAGACCAGGTCGACAGCCCAGTCGACCTGGGTGCCTTAGGCGGGTGTTTTTCCGCCCTGGCCCATTGGGCCCTATTTTGGAATTTAGATTTGATTTTTCTGAGTTATTTTATTCTGTTTGAATTTTAAACTTAATTCAGAAACTTCCGAAGGCCATATCTTCTTCATACGGACTCCGTTTTTCTAAAACTTGGACTCTATTTCGCGTATTTTTCCGAGACGAACGCAATGGCGTATCCCGTTTCCCTTAGTTCTTTGATTTGAAATTAATTATACTTTAATTTGTGAATTTCACAGTTATAGAATTCGCGGGGTGTTACATTCTCCCCCACTTAAAAGGATTTCGTCCTCGAAATCTTCAAGTTAGGAGGAATGTATATCCTAACATCCAATCATCCATCTACTCATCCAACAAACACGAGCATCCATTGTCCTTAAAAGACTTCTAATGCTTCATGATCATATGCGAAGTGTGTGTGTACATGTACTTATCTAATGCAAAATCAGGCGGTCTACTGATTCAGTTGACCTCCTTAATGCGAATTATGTAAGTGCCATGAATCCATTATGTATGCAAATTTTCCTATTCTTGATTCTACATGAGTGCATATCATTCAATACAAATGCAACATCCATATGACAACACATTAGAATTCAACCACATACGAATGCAAACATATATGCATATGCAATATGAAGTGACTGAGCCGATCTAAAACCTAGATTGTGTGTGTATATGCAACCACGAGCAACCACTAGCAATCACTTGCAACCACTTGCAACCATCATCCATAACATGTTTCAATTACATGTTTCCATCCAAAGGGTTTCTACCTAAAAGATAAGATAGATAAAAGCGCAACTTAAGGAAAAGGAAAGATCAAGGATGTACCCTCGAACAGAAAAGGGTAGGCAGTGCGTATTCTAGCTTCAGTTTCCCAAGTCGCGTCTCCCTCGGCGTCGCTCCACTGAACTTTGACAAGCTTGACTTCGCGGTTGCGTAGCTTCTTCACTTCCGTTCCTAATATGCGTGTTGGAACTTTTCTTATGGTTGCTTCGCGTTCCACTTCGGCCTCTTCGAGGATATTTGGCTCTACCACTTCAGCAGACTCATGTAGACATTTTCGGAGATGTGAAACGTGAAAAACGTTGTGGACTCCGGCCAACTTCTCGGGTAGCTCTAATCTATAGGCCATTTTCCCAATTTTCTCGATGATAGGGAATGGCCCTACGAACCTTGGTGCTAGCTTTCCTGTGGTTCCAAAACGAACAACGTTCCTTAGTGGTGATACCTTGAGAAAAACTCTGTCTCCAACCTCAAATTCAAGGTCGGTCCTTCTCTTGTCGGCATAGGACTTTTGTCTGTCTTGGGCCGTCTTCATCCTTCTTCGTATTAAGTCTACTTTCTCTGAAGTCTCTCGGATCATATCTGGTCCAAGTATGAGCTTATCAGTAGACTCCCACCAACAAGTGGGCGATCGGCATGGTCTTCCATATAAAGCTTCGAAGGGCGCCATTCCGATGGTTGCTTGATAGCTGTTGTTGTAGGCAAATTCCACTAAAGGAAGGTGGTCTTCCCATGTCCCTCCGAAGTCAAGGACGCATAGCCTTAAAAGGTCTTCCAAAACTCTGTTCACTCTCTCTGTTTGGTCGTCGGTTTGGGGATGATAGGCTGTGCTCAAGCATAACTGCGTTCCTACTGCTTCTTGCAGACTCCGCCAAAATTCACTGGTGAAGATGGGGTCTCGGTCACTAACAATGCTAGATGGTATTCCATGGAGTCGAACGATTTCTTTGAGGTAAAGTGATGCTAGGGATGAGGCAGTTCTTATACTTTTGACAGGTAAAAAGTGGGCGCTTTTAGTAAGCCTATCCACTATTACCCAAATGCTAGTGTTGCCTCTCCTAGACCTAGGCAGCCCATCGATGAAGTCCATTGAGATGCTATCCCACTTCCACTGCGGGACCTCCAGAGGATGTAGCAGTCCGCCAGGCTTTTTCTGTTCCGCCTTAACCTGTTGGCACACCATGCACTTAGAAACGAATTCTGCCACGTCCTTTTTCATGCCGTTCCAGAAGAAAGTCCTTTTTATATCTTTGTACATTTTATCTCCGCCTGGGTGTATCGTCATCTTGGAGTGATGTGCTTCCTCGAGAACCTTCTTTATTAAATCTTTTGTCTGTGGGATGCATAGTCTTCCGTCTCGCCTTAGCAAACCCTTATCGTCGATGGAGTATCTGTTGAGGTGACTTGAAGTCTCACCCCTAATTAGCCTATCAATTGTTTCCACAAGCTGAGGGTCTTCGCGTTGTGCTGTCCCTACTGAATCCACTAAAGTTGGGCGCACTTCGAGAGATGCTAGCAAGCCTGGTACGAAATCGGAGGAAGGCCTAAAGTCGAAGCTGGCTATAAACTCTAGGCTTTGTCTTTCAACAAACAACGGGCTTAGGGTCAATTTCTTTCGGCTCAACGCGTCTGCCACCACGTTGCCTTTGCCCGGAGTGTAGGAGATTTCGAAATCGTACGAGGCAAGAAACTCCATCCATCTTTGTTGCCTCAAGTTAAGATCCTTCTGCGAGAAAAGATATTTCAACGATTTATGGTCAGTGTAAAGTTCGAACTTCTCACCTAGGAGATAGTGTCGCCAAGACTTGAGTGCAAAGAAGATGGCGGCTAACTCAAGATCGTGGGTTGGGTAGTTCTTTTCGTGCACCTTCAACTGCCTCCCGCCATAAGCTACTACCCTTCCTTCTTGCATTAAGACGGCGCCTAGCCCTGTCCCACATGCATCCGTATAAACAGTGAACATCTTGCTCCCATCTGGCAGCGTCAAAACTGGGGCTGTTGTGAGAGCCCTTTTTAGTCGTTGGAAAGCAAACTCGCAATCCAAGTCCCAATTGAACACTAGATTCTTCTTAGTCAATTTCGTGAGAGGAGCTGAGATTTTCGCAAAATCCCTTATAAACTTTCGATAGAAACCTGCTAGTCCTAGAAAACTTCGGACCTCAGTTGCATTCCTTGGTGTCTTCCAATCTTGTACCGCCACTACCTTGGCAGGGTCCACTGCTAACCCTTGTTTGGATACTATGTGCCCAAGGAACCTCACCTCTTCTCTCCAAAAGTGGCATTTGGAGAATTTGGCTTTTAGTTGATGGACTCGCAAAGTTTCCATGATTGCCCTTAAGTGCTGAGCATGTTCCTCTTCACTTTTTGAGAAGATAAGGATATCATCTACGAAGACCACTACGAATTTGTTGAGGAAATCTCTAAATACCCTACTCATCAGGTCCACGAAGTAAGCAGGTGCATTTGTCAAGCCGAAAGGCATGACAAGCCATTCAAAGAAGCCGTCTGGGGTTCTGAACGTTGTTTTATCAATGCTATCTTCAGCCACCCTTAGCTGATGAAAACCGGTTGCTAAATCGAGTTGGGAGAAAACAGACGCTCCTACAAGCTGGTCAAATAAATCGTCAATTCTAGGGAGAGGGTGCCTATTCTTTTTCGTTAGCTTGTTGAGCTCCCTATAGTCAACACATAGACGGAGTGAGCCATCCGCCTTTGTAGCGAACACCACCGGAGCGCCCCATTCTGAAATGCTTCTCCTAATGAACCCCTTTTCTAGAAGCTCTTTAATCTGTTTACTGAGCTCTTTCCTTTCTCGTGGAGCCATGTGTCTAACGGGCAACGCAACGGGCTTTGCATTATCTACAAGATATATGCGGAAGTCTATTTCCCGCTTCGGAGGCAAGCCCTTCACCTCTTCGAAGACATCCGGATATTTCCGGACCACTCTAACTGATTGCAAATTTTCAACAAAGGCATCTAGCGATTCAAGATAACTAAGCATAACCGCATACGAGGGATTACAAGAAATTTCCAAAGTATTACCGAGCCGGGTTAGGAGCCTAACAACCCTTTTCTCACAATCAAGGATGGCCCCATTACTGGATAGCCAATCCATACCCAAAATCAAACCATAACCCGAAAAGCCCAAAACAAAGGCACTACATTGAAATTCTATACTTAAAATAGAAATTTTCAATCCCAAACAGATCATAGACAAATGAGCTGGGCCCCCAATTGGGTTTGAAACAATTAAGGGGTCCTCTACCATACTAGTTTTTAGGTGCAGAGATTCTACTAAAGCAGACGAGATAAAGGAGTGTGATGCGCCAGAATCAAATAAAGTGCGAACGGGGTGATCATAAAGATAAACTACACTTTCTACAGAAGTATTTATACCTCGCTGTTGCAGAGGTGGCGCTTCCAGCACATGAACCTGTGCCCCTGGGGTGGATCCAGCCCTCTGCCCCTGTCCTCGTTTCTTTGGGCAGTCCTTAGCCCTGTGGCCTGTCTCACCGCAAGAAAAGCACCCACCATTCTCCTTGGCCTTCTTTTTCCGACAGTCCTTTACTAAGTGCCCCACTTTGCCACAGAAATTGCACTTCCTCTTCTCTTTGTTGCCTTTCCCGCCCTTCTTAAAGTTTGTCCTCTTAGGCTGCAAACCCTCTTTCTTCCCTTGAGAGCTTTCTGCCTTTGTCTCCTTCTTGCCCTTGTCCTCTTCATTCAGCAATGCCATTTGCACCAATCTTTCATACGTGGCTCCCATGGGTATATGGGTCATGGCCAAACTGTGTAATGGCTCATTCAACCCTTTGACGAAACGGAGAGCCTTCTTGTGCGGGGTGTTGACTAGGTCAAGCCCAAACCTAGCCAGCTCATCGAACTGATTCACATACTCTCTGACTGTCTTGTCCCCTTGCTTAAGAAATAAGAATTTTTCCAACTGCAAACTTCTTTCCGCATCTGAGAGAAATTTAGTCTCAAACCTTGCCCTAAATTCCTCCCATGTCTCCACTGGTCTTTCAGCATTAGTGACTTCCCACCAGTAGGAAGCCTCGCCCTTCAATAGCCATACTGCCAATTGTACTTTTTGTCTATCCTCTACCTCAAAGATGATAAATAGGTCCTCCGTTTCTTTCAGCCAATTTCTAGCTGCCACGAAGGACTCAGTTCCATGGAAATCCTTTCCTCCCATAGCTTTAAAATCTTTACATATCTTAGCAAAAGTGTTTCCCCGCGGAGGAGGTGGAGGAAAAGGTTCCGCTGCAGCTGGATGATTTCCGGCAGCTGGGGAAGGAGGAACGGTAGGACCTGGCTGAGTGGCTCTTGCTTCTAAGAACCGCCTAAACCAACCAGGTATTGGCACCCCTTCTGGCAAGTTAAGATCTTCGGACATGCTGAAACAAAAAGGATAGATTCAAAACGAAGGATAAGAGATAGTACCTATGGCTTTGGGGAGTGGACTTTGCCTTTTAGAATAAAATAATATTTTTCTTTTAAAAATGCTTCTTTAAAATTTCCTTTTTGAAAATAAATTTTCAAAACTTTTTATCTTATCTAGTAAACCTATGCTCTGATACCAAGTGAAAAACCCCACCTCCGTTAGGGTCACTCTCAAAGGGAATGCCCTAATTTTGGTGGAGGTTTATAAGTATAAGTCACAGATATACAAGACAGATATAAGAACACATATTTGTAAACAGCGGAAAATCAACAACTTTTATTTCATAAAAGCAAATACGTGCTACAACAACATCACCATAATTGTCTTACATCTTTTTCCAAAACATAACATAACACTTTCATAATCTGTCTTGATTACATTATTTAAAGAAGCATAAATAAAACATAGATAAACTGCAAAAGCCCCATAGAGTTTGTCCAAAGCCATAGTTCAAAACGAAAAGGTCCAAGCAATACATTTCTCCTCTTCAAGCTGGATGTTAAGGCTGGTCAAGCTGCAGTGTTCCCTCCCTGTGGACCTGGGGGGGGGGCGGAAACGGAAGAAAAGAAGACGAAAGAAAAGTAGAGTCAGACATAAAGCCTGAGTAAGTCTAGTACTATTCTGTCTATGAATAAAGAACTGGGTATGATAAGTATAAACAAGAAGTGGGAAAGCACTATAACTTGGTTAAGTTGTCTAGGGTCGAATATACCATCGTACCCCATGTTAATCTCTGAACCCATATAAACTAGTTTCCAACTGGCACCCCATAATCAGGGTGAAGTGATCCATTCTATGATGATCGGCTCCTACTCGCATAGTTACATGTGTCTTACGGCCCCCGATGTTGTAGTTACCTATGCTGGTCCCACCATGGGGTGTATCAAGTCCCATGGTGGCGGCCCGACACAACCTTAGAATGCACAGGTATGCTACTGGTGCCCAGTGCCTTATTTTTCTGCGCCGGGGTGTGTGCACACCCGCACCCCGTTAGAACCTACACTGCTACACCACCGCCGTCGATTTGACCTCTTATAATCAGCCCAGTAATCGTGCCCCACCCTGCCTAGTTTCAGGGTATCCTGATACACCTTCTAGGGTTACTGCTGAAAAGGGTCCCCCGTTACTAGGTTTTCTATCTCTAGCCAACATGCTAAGTTGGTTAAGTGTTTTCCTACCTAACCCCCACCAGTCCGTTTAGTTTAGCATGTTTCATTTTGATTAAGTTTTTAGTCCACTTAATCCTAACAATCATGACTCAGCTTTAATTGTCTTATTAAAGCCTTGACCTCTCACATTAGATAGGTATTGTTGTGGCTGCCTGTTGCCGGTTGGTTCCGGGCAGTCTTACGCCACAACTCAGTCTAACCTCGGGTCCTTATTGGGCTCCATGTTTAACCTCCCACATTGGATAGGTATTGTTGTGACTACTGGACAGCCGGGCGGTTCCGGGCAGGTTTACATCACAACTCAATCCAACCTCGGGTTAAACACATCGTATGTTCTACATTTACATATTTTGTCTTTCTTCTTTATTTTCTTATATGTAAATATTTGCGGCCCATTATTAAGCTAATGGTGTAAAGGTTACACCAATCATGGGCCCAACCCATACTTGAATTTGGGCCCTTCTACTTTATGTTTTCATTTATTAATAAATTTAACCCAACGTTATTTTCCCCCGTTTAACACGTCCGTTTATTATGTATATGTTGGGCTTAGCCCTTTTTAAGCCCAACTTAGCCATGCGAAAAGGGGAGGCTTAAAGCGAGATTACATACACGAAAAGGGGAATGTGAACGCATGAACCTGCAATATGACGTTGGAAATACAAAATAGAAACTGGTGTACTTGCATAGTAGTGACATATACTTTGGTCATAAAGCATAAGTGACATGAATCAAACCATGTAAACTTGTAGTTAAGTTAAGAATATCACTATACAACATAAACCTATATTTTTATTCAGGCATAATGTCAAACATAAGCAAATCATGTTCATAAGATTACTACATGTTTACAAAGGTGTTTACTTTTGTTACTAACACAAAAGTATAGTTAAATTTGTTCACATAACCATGGCATAAATATTTCTAACATGAAATCATGATTTTTACTTTAGTCATGCAAACTTGCAAAAAGGGATTTTGAATCTAACCTAGCTATGTACCACATATGTCATCATATAATTCTTGTAAACAATATAGACTTAACATGGATTTCAATTATGCCAAATATCAATCATAGCCTAGTCATATTCATAAGTTTGCAAATAGGTTTTCTAGTACAAAAGCATGACTTAATACATAGATCATGATGCCAAATTTTCAACATAATTTCATATGGACTATGATAACCCAAACTTATTCCAATTACTTCACAAAAATGATGTTTGTATAAAAATACACATTATGATGGCATAGTAGCAAAACCCCAAACTTGCATAAGTTTCAATTAAACAACTACATACATGTAGCTTCAACAAGGATTACATAATTTGCGAATATTCCAAACGTATACTTGCATAAAACTACCGCATGTAGTTTTTCATAACTGAATAACATAATTCGAGAATATCCAAACGTATACAATATTCCAAATCGATAAGAATCATAGTAACGCACAAATTATGAATTATTTATCACCACAATCAAGTATACAAACCAACACAGTTATTTGTTCATACCAAAATAATACTCTACTTACAATGGTGTGGTGAATTCTCAAATTTAGGGATTTGAAGATGCAATTTGATTTGATTGAGTCGCTTTATGCCTTAGAATTTGTCTCCTAATCCTCTCTCCAATTGGTGGCTACTCTTAGTCGTTCCTCAGCAACATGGCGGCTTTGTTCTTATTTTTGAATGAATAGATTAGGGTTGAGTCTAGGGTCATTTTTATAGGGGTAATGAACTGATTAGGACCATTGATGTTGCTTGGATTGATCGTAGCCATTCATCCTAAGGAGAGACCAATTAGAGCCTGCCACCTAGCCCTAATGACAAAGCAGACTGCAGAAAATCGACCAACATAGAATAGGCCAGCCAGGTTGGACTGGGTTTGACCTGGGTCTGGACCAGGTCGACAGCCCTGTCGACAGCCCTGTCGACCTGGCTAGACCAGGTCGACAGCCCAGTCGACCTGGGTGCCTTGGGCGGGTGTTTTTCCGCCCTGGCCCATTGGGCCCCATTTTGGAATTTAGATTTGATTTTTCTGAGTTATTTTATTCTGTTTGAATTTTAAACTTAATTCAGAAACTTCAGAAGGCCATATCTTCTTCATACGGACTCCGTTTTTCGAAAACTCGGACTCTATTTCGCGTATTTTTCCGAGACGAACGCAATGACGTATCCCGTTTCCCTTAGTTCTTTGATTTGAAATTAATTATACTTTAATTTGTGAATTTCACAGTTATAGAATTCGCGGGGTGTTACAATATATATATATATATATATATATCTTTATTTCCAATACGATATTTGTTGGTTTCAGAATTTAATATTGATTATCAGCTGATATAATTTCTATTCAGAGCCTTGTATTTAATATCGAATTGGATTTTGGGTTTGTCGTGAATGATGTCTTCAATGACACTGTTCTTAAACCCAGTTGAGAAAAGATTAAATCTTTTAAATAAGATTTAAAGGAGTTTACCAATTAATTAATATTTAATTGGAATTGAATTGGATTTTGGGTTTGTCGTGAATGGTGTCTTCAATAACACTGTTCTTAGACATAGATGTGAAAAAATAAATCTTTTAATTAAGACTATTAGTGTTTCCAATTAATTAACAATTAATTGGAATAAAATGGAATATGAATTGGGTTTATTGTGAACTGTGTTTTAATGACATTAGTCCTTTAACCCGATTTATAGTGAAATATGATTTGGAATTTATAAATCTTTCTATTCAGATTTAATGGAAATATTCCAAAGTAAGGTTTTCCAATTTAATATATTAAATTGGAATTGAATGGAATTCGATTTGATAATAATTGAAATGAACTTCTGTGGAGGATAACTGTTAATATATATGGAATTTAAAAGGCCTTGTTGTTATTCCATTTATATTATTGGTCGGATATGGATATTGATATCGATTATATATTGATTTGTTTTTCCGTGAAATTCCATTTTAATGGAAGAGGATTTGGGTTTATTGTGAACCGTGTTTTAAATGACATTGGTTCTTTAACCTAGTTAAAAACAGGATATAATTTCCCAAAGTTAAATAATCATTAATGTTGATTTTTGGGAAGATTAAAACTAAGTGGAGTTTTAATGAATCTTTAATTAGATTGAAATGTGAATGTGATAATTTAAATTATCAAATTCCAGAAATGATCGAGAATGGAGTATCACCAGTTTTGCTCCAAGCGATAGTTAAATCTTTAATTAGATTTGAACGTGAAATGGTAATTAATTTTATCGATAACACCGTGGTGTTAGAGATGGAGTATTACCAGTTTTGCTCCATGGGATGAATAGGTTGGGTTTGGGAAATTAAACAAATGATTACATCGGTTTGGCTCGTTAATCCCAACTAGTTGATAAACCTTAATTTGGTTTAGAATTGAAATCCAAAGGAAGATTAAAGAATAAATTTAAAAGGATTTATCTTTGATAAAATTAGTTTGAACCTTTCCTAATGTATAAGAATATTTGAATAAAAGAATATTCTAGATTGGAATGAGGCACATGTTGTGTTTTTATAGCACTTGTTTATTATATACGCGAGTTATTCGGAAAGGCCGGGTTTTTACCCATTCTGAATAACTGATACAACGATAAGTTGACGATGAAGACGGTGGTCGAAGACCGGAGGTCTTCACATCGTTTGGATGATTACTGATGTCTTGATTGGGATGTACACCCAAGACAAGGTAATAAGTGGTGATCGTCCGGACGTACTTGGAGATCGACAGATATGCGAGGGCCTCGCTCCTGTATTGGACATATGGGACGAGGAATAAGGTGCCTTTGGTTTTGTTCAGACCTAGAACAGACTTGTAAATGGACTGTGTGTATGACTTTGGATTTTATTCTGTGTTGATTGATCTCTATTAAATATATATCTATTTGGTGGCGGAGAATTTATTTTCTTGCTTAACACCCTTCTCTGTGACGTACGAGCTCAGAGGTTATATATCGATAGACATCAGTCGAATGGCGTGAATTGCCTGTCTAGCATGCCTAAGTGGCAAATGATAAAGGCTTTTTTTTGAAAAGCAGAGTATTGCGGTTGATGATCAAAGCATAGCTTTAATATAGCGCCGCTTTGTGTATAGCATTAATTCGTGAGCCCCACACCCCGGTATGAACCAGAAACGGGAGAGGATCCAGGGACAACATGCGTTTCTTTCTAGCTATGGGTGGTGTCAGGGTTTTACACGCCCTGACATTTTTATATTTTTAGCTATGTAGTTGTTGGAATGCGAGGCGCCTCGGATATATCGGTTACTACGAAGCCGATGGATATTGTGTCATCTGGCTCATTTACGCCCCATAGGGCGGGGAGACGTATTGTTCAGGGATTTTTAATCCACTTAAAATGTGGACCGGCCCTGTGGCTCTTAGGTGCAGTTGCGGCTGAATCCTGAGACATGGGCTAGATTGTCTCGAATCGATGAGGACGATCCCTTGCCTCGGTTCATAGATGGAAATCCAACTTCCAATACGACATTGTGCGGTTTTGATTGTAAACCTATATGTGGCGGCATAGTGGCATGGGATGCTCATGTCGTCTATGATTGATATATTATGATTGAAATTTCTTTTGAAACATATATACACTAATAATAATATCAAATGATTTGTTTTATTCGTATCAAGCATATTCTGGCCGTTATATGGAAAAACTCTATCCTCCGGTTTGCGTCGCATTGTGTGATGGGACTTAAGTCTTATAATGGCTTCATTTTTCTAAAAAGCATTGCTTTGTTGAAATGATTTGTTTTATTTTATGCACTGGCAATCCAATGGAGTAAACCCGTTCCGTGTTAGCGGCGTGGTCCTGTAATTAGCCTTATTATTAAATAAGTTAAGTAGATTTCTCATACCAGTCACATAACTGACCTGGAGTTTATTGTTTTAACCTAAACTCTGGGTGCCCATATTTTCCACACGGGCAGCTAGTAGTTGGGTTTTGCAGATATTATATTCATAGGATCCTGGTATATAACTGAAGGGGTATTCGGAAAGCTCTATATCCGTGTATTTATTTCAGTTGTGTTTTGTATTATTATTCCGTTGCTATGTACTTAAATGTAATTTAAATCTCTGATATTTATCAAATGTATATTATTTGTTCATACTCTATATATTCTTGTACTCTGATGTAAATTGTTGTAATAAGTAATGAATGTTCTTCTGTCTGTGTTCTGATTTTTCATGTTCTCAACTCAATCCGGGCTTTCCTTTATGGGGAATTTCGGGTCGCTACAGTTTGGTATTAGAGCTTTGGTTTACAGAGCTCGAGAACAAGACACTTTAGAATCGAATGAAATAATTCATCATAGATTGGATTAGTAATATCCAATGAGAATGGCTCATTAGAGATAGGATCAGTAGTATCCTAGAACGAGTGTGAAGAGTGTTATTTTTTTTAAAAATAAAAATGAAAACAAATTTTGTTTTGAAAAATTAATCTAATTATACATATTTGAGTATATTATTTTATTTTATTTTGGACAATCGAGTATATGAGACTTTGCATATACGCGCCATGAACGTATATTCGAAGTCTCAAATATACTAGGTAGATATAGAATCACACTCTAGACACCCGAGAATGATTCTGATGATGTGGCCACATCATCAGTATTTATGCTTGAATTTCAAAAGTGGGATATCTATATATTTCCAATTGACTGGTGTGAGAACCAAAACTAGATAGGATATTCGGTTGTGTATTGGCATCAAAAATATGATTTTTGACTATGTATTAAAATTATATGTTTGAAACGATAATAAACTAATTGATTGCTGGTCGTGTTGTTTGATTATTGGTTTGATTAATTAAAATTTTGAACCATTAAGCCAAATTGAACCAAATAGTGAATTGAACTGAGAATTGTTTGAAATTGCATGCATGTACATATATATGTGTGAACAGGTCATAGTAAGGAGGCTAGAGAAGAGGAATAAAATTGTATGCCTGACAAATAGGTACATGTTTACTAATTTATTGGGTTTGGATGATTTTATGAGCCGATTGGCTAGCCGCTTGGCTTTTTCTTTTTCTTTTTGGATGATGAGGGCCCTGCGTGGCTAGTTGTGGTTTTAAATGTCTCCCCGTACAAAGGAGGTTATGGCGAAATTTTTCAAAAATTTAGGATGTTAGCCAAATTTTTGAAGAATTGGAAATTTCTTAGAAACTGAAAAGTTGATGAATGAAAGCCAGAATGAAAGTTGAGTTGGTTGGTTAAACAACTTTCAGCTCCGTTCCTTTTCGAGGACGAAAAGATTTTAAGTGGGGAAGATTGTAACAACCTGAAAAAATCAGAACCAATTTAAAAATTTTATTTTGGCAATTTTAATGGATTTTGAATATTTAAAATGATTTATTTTAAATAATAACGACTAAAGTTTTATTTGCGACAAGTTAGAACTTATAAATTTATTTTAAATATAAAACGAGCCTGAAATGGCGCGGTAGTTTGAAAATTCGATTTTGAGTTTCAATTGAATATACAGAATTCAATATAAGTCAAAATTGGACGAAACAAGAAATATTTGAATTTGATTAACAATTTCTTTATAAAGATGTAAGAAACTGAGATTTTGTTTTATAAGTGTAAAGTTATGTCCAGTTTAAAATTCAGAAAAGTCGTTGTGGAATTTATATTTTTTTTAATATAATATATAGCCCTTAAAAATAGCGATTTTGCAAACGACCTCCGTTTTCGATGAAACCACTTTTGTTGGATCCGGAATATCAAGTTATTGCTAGATTCCAATTTTCATAATTTTTGGAATCAATATTTGAGCATGGAGGATTTAAACGTGTTTGGTCAGTTCAGTTTGAATTTAATCGACTGGAAAATGACTATTTTTCAAAAGGTCTCCAAATTCAACGAAATTTTTTATGTTAGGACCGTATCGTCAAAACATAGCAAGATTTATTTTTCTGGAATTTTCGGAGTCTGTATGTGGCCCCGGTAAATTAAAATATACGTGCAAATTTAATATATATTGATTTATACTTTAATTTAAACGAAAACTGATTGTAACAGTCGAACTGGCTTACCGGACATATCCCATTGTGTCCGGAATGGGGGCATTTAGCTAGGGGCGACGGTGGTTGGGTTTGATTTGGAGTTCGAAAATGAAATTCACTTTTAAAAATTAAATTGAATTAAATAATAAAATAAATAAAGGGGTATAACGGGAAATCGAAACCCTAACTCCTCCTTATTGTTTCAGCCACCACAAATCCGTTTAAGGGCTAAAATGCTCTGGGAATAAAATCCAAAAATCTCCAAATTTGTTGCGAATTAATTCATGAATTCAAAACAAAGATTAACGAGGGGTTCGAGATCTTTAATTCTATACTTGGTTGATCGAATCTCATTGAGTGTTATGGGGGGAATTTAGCTGGGAAGTGGCGTCGTTCGTGGCATTTTCTGGTGGGAATGGGGGGCGCTAGCTCGATGGGGGTGGTTGGAATTGAGGCGCGGTAGCGAGGGCCCCAAGGTGGTGGGTCCTGATCGGTTGCAGGTGGAGTGGTTGAGGAGCTGACGGTGGATTAAGGAATCGACGATGGGTTCAGGGGGGGTATCGCATATTTCAAAGATGAACGAAGAGGGAGAGGATTTATAGGTTAATTGATTGATTTGATTAACTTTAATTACATAATTTTGTAATCAAATACAATAAAATACATCTTTTCCATACGAGGTCCAAACGCAACGATTTCAGTTGCATTGCGATCGTGGGGACGAGGGCTTCACAACAAGACTGACCAGGTCCAATTTGGAGCAATTGGAATTTCAGGCAATTTCAAATCCGAGCAGAACTGAGATTCAGAAATAAAACTGACAGAGTGGAAAACCAATGTGAGAACTTCTTACTATAATTTCTTGTACAACTATTTGTTTTTAACTGCATATATGAACTGCTCCCCGTCGTCCATAGACCATGGACGACTTGTTTGATTGTATTGTGTTGTCGAAGTTGAATGTGATTGTTATGTGGAATGGAAAATAAAATATTCATGTATTGAAATAAATATTTTATAGTTAAAAATAAAATTATTAACGTGTATATGAATAAAAATAATATTCATTTACAAATCCGACGATTTGTTTATGTACACCCATTTGACCGATATGGATTGGGACGATAAATTTTACACATCGTCCAACTGCAGAAATAAAATCTGTGTTTGTTGTTTAAAACACAACACGGGTATTGGGATGATATTTGACGTACACTAATCCCAATTATTTAGTTGTATGTCGATCGATTGGTTGACAGACTTTGTAAGCGTTAATTATTTATATTTAATGCTTATGCAGTTGTGTGATGCACATTGGATGATTGATGATTGTTTATCATTGTTATTATATACATGTGTTGTATGGAAACCATATAAATAACATTACATGGTAATTGATTGGGCCTCATTCCAATTTGGAAAATAAAGAATATTTTAAAATAATATTCAGAAAAGGATTAAAATTATTCATGTGTTGAGTAAAATAAAATAATGAATATTTTAAAATAATATTCAGTAAAAGATCAAAATCCAATTTAAATGTCCGATTTTGGATGGACACGATAATATTGAAATATATGAAGCCGTGTTGATTAGATATGCACCATTTAGACGCGAACGATGTTTATATCGATTAAATTCATTTTTATAATGAATATCGAAAAGGAATTGATTTCAAAATCTAATGTTTTGAAAATATCATCATTTATATATTAATGATATGGCATATTCAATTTTGATTTAAAATTGAATTTGAAGTTGAAATCGTTTTTAAAACGAATTTAAAACGATTTATAAAAAAAACGTTTTAAATGGAAATCGGCGATATATATATATATATATATATATATATATATATATATATAATGGCCTGAATAGAACACTCCGCGCAGCGACCGTTCGCCAATTTTGACCATTGAGTTCGAATTGACGTTACGAGAGATTCGACCGTCGGATTCTCCGAAAATCGGAACCGTTAGGTTCGTATCGAAAAGAGCTTTCCAAGAATATAAGAAATTTGAAATCTAACGGTTGGATTTGGAATTATGTCCAAATCAAATTTGGAAAAGGTCATTGTAAATGCAGTTCAATGACCGTTTATGGAAATCGACTGTACGGGCCTTGATAAAATTATTAAAAATATTAATAATTTGTGTAAAATCATAATAAATGATTTGGAAAGAATTTGGATGAAAAAAATCCATATTTGGAAAGATAAAAAAAATATTTTTATCGAAATGAACTAGTTATTAACTAGAATTATAATCCAATTATTTTTAAATAAATAAATTGGATTGAGAATGGGTTTTAATATAACCAGAATTTCCAATATATGATTTGGAATGGATTTGAATCGAAATTCTCTTCGGAATATTTCGATATTGGATTCCGTGATGATACGGATATTGTTATGGAAATTTGGAAGATACATACATATATATATATATATCGTTATTTCCAATACGATATTTGTTGGTTTCAGAATTTGATATTGAATATCAACCGATATAATTTCTATTTAGAGCCTTGTATTTAATATCGAATTGGATTTTGGGTTTGTCGTGAATGGTGTCTTCAATAACACTGTTCTTAAACCCAGTTGAGAAAAGATTAAATCTTTAAAATAAGTTTTAAAGAAGTTTGCCGATTAATTAATATTTAATTGGAATTGAATTTTGGGTTTGTCGTGAATGGTGTCTTCAATAACACTGTTCTTATACCCAGATGTGAAAAAAATAAATCTTTTAATTAAGACTATTAATGTTTCCAGTTAATTAACATTTAATTGGAATGAAATGGAATATGAATTGAGTTTATTGTGAACTGTGTTTTAATGACATCGTTCTTTAACCCGATTTACAGTGAAATATGATTTGGAATTTATAAATCTTTCTATTCAGATTTAATGAAAATATTCCAAAGTAAGGTTTTCCAATTTAATATATTAAATTGGAATTGAATGGAATTCGATTTGATAATAATCGAAATGAACTTCTGTGGAGGATAACTGTTAATATATATGGAATTTAAAAGGCCTTGTCGTTATTCCATTTATATTATTGGTCGGATACGGAAATTCATATCGATTATATATTGATTTATTTTTCCGTGAAGATTCCAATTTTATGGAAGAGGATTTGGGTTTATTGTGAACCATGTTTTAAATGACATTGGTTCTTTAACCAGTTAAAGACAGGGTATGATTTCCCCAAGTTAAATAATCATTAATATTGATTTTTAGGAAGAATAAAACTAAGTGGAGTTTTAATGAATCTTTAATTAGATTGAAATGTGAATGTGATAATTTAAATTATCAAATTCAAGAAATGATCGAGAATGGAGTATCACCAGTTTTGCTCCAAGCGATAGTTAAATCTTTAATTAGATTTGAACGTGAAATGGTAATTAATTTTACCGATAACGTCGTGGTGTTAGAGATGGAGTATTACCAGTTTTGCTCCATGGGATGAATAGGTTGGGATTAGGAAATTAAACAAATGATTACATCGGTTTGGCTCGTTAATCCCGACTAGTTGATAAACCTTAATTTGGTTTAGAATTGAAATCCAAAGGAAGATTAAAGAATAAATTTAAAAGGATTTATCTTTGATAAAATTAATGGGAACCTTTCCCAATGTATAAGAATATTTGAATAAAAGAATATTATGGATTGGAATGAGGCGTATGTTGTGTTTTTATAACACTTGTTTATTATATACACAAGTTATTTGGAAAGGTCGGGTTTATACCCATTCTGAATAACTGATACGACGACAAGTCGACGATGAAGACGGTGGTTGAAGACTGGAGGTCTTCACATCGTTTGGATGATTACTGAAGTCTTGATTGGGCTGTACACCCAAGACAAGGTAATAAGTGGTGATCGTCCGAACGTACTTGGAGATCGACGGATATGCGAGGGCCTCTCTCCTGTGTTGGACATATGGGATGAGGAATAAGGTGCCTTCGGTTTCGTTCAGACCCAGAACGTATTTGTAAATGGACTGTGTGTCTGACATTGGATTTTATTTTGTGTTGATTGATCTCTATTAAATATATATCTGTTTGGTAGCGGAGAATTTATTCTCTTTCTTAACACCCTTCTCTGAGACGTACGAGCTCAGAGGTTATATATCGATAGACATCAGTCGCATGGCGTGAATTGCCTATGTGGCATGCCTAACTGGCAAATGATCAAGGCTTCTGTTGAAAAGCTGAGTCTTGTGGTTGATGATCAAAGCATAGCTTTAATATAGCGCCGTTTTGTGTATAGCGTTAATTCGCGAGCGTCACACCCCGGTATGAACCAGAAACAGGAGAGGATCCAGGGAGAACATGCGTTTCTTTCTAGCTATGTGTGGTGTCAGGGTTTTACATGCCCTGACATTTTTATATTTTTACCTATGTGGTTGTTGGAATGCGAGGCACCTCGGGTATATCGGTTACTACGGAGCCGATGGATATTGAGTCACCTGGCTCATTTACGCCCTATAGGGTGGGGAGACGTATTGTTCAGGGATTTTTAATCCACTTAAAATGTGGACTGCCCTGTGGCTCCTAGGTGCAGTTGCGGCTGAATCCTGAGACATGGGATAGATGTATCGAATCGGTGAGGACGATCTCTTGTGTCAGTTCATAGATGGAAATCCAACTTCCAATACGACATTGTGCGGCTTTGATTGTAAACCTATATATGGCGGTATAGTGGCATAGGACGCTCATGTCGTCCATGATTGATATATTGTGATTAAAATTTCTTTTGAAACATATATACACTAATAATAATATCAAATGATTTGTTTTATTCGTATCAAGCATATTTCGGCCATTATAAGGTAAAACTCTATCCTGCGGTTTGCGTTGCATTGTGTGATGGGACTTGAGTCTTATAATGGCTTCATTTTTCTAAAAAGCATTGCGTTGTTTAATTGATTTGTTTTATTTTATGCACTGGCAATCCAATGGAGTAAACCCGTTCCACGTTAGCGACATGGTCCTGTGATTAACCTTATTATTAAATAAGTTAAGTAGATTTCTCATACCAGTCACATGACTGACCTGGAGTTTATTGTTTTAACCTAAACTCTGGGTGCCCATATTTTCCACACGGGCAGCTAGTAGTTCGGTTTTGCAGATATTATTTTCACAGGATCCTGGTATATAGCCGAAGGGATATTCGGAAAGCTCTGTATCCGTGTATTTCTTTCCGTTGTGTTTTGTATTATTCTTCCGCTGCTATGTACTTAAATGTAATTTAAATCTCTGATATTTATCAAATGTATATTATTTGTTCTTACTCTGTATACTCTTGTACTCTGATGTAAATTGTTGTAATAAGCAATGAAATGTTCTTCTATCTGTGTTCTGATTTGTCGTGTTCTCAACTCAATCCGGGATTTCATTTACGGGGAAGTTCGGGTCGCTACAATCACAATGTACCCTTGGTCTGTGATAAGGGAAGAAAATGATCGAACGATAGTGAACAGAAATTCAGTATTACAATTTAGTTCAACCAAAAAATATGACTCAGCTACCATTCTATTATGAAGGAAGTAGACATACTAAACTTCTCCAAGGGTTTATCTAGCATAATGAGGTATGTAGTACAATGCAAGGTTTAACTACGGTCTACACAAAATAAGAAATTACAAAAATTGAACTTACCGATAGAGACTGAATGAGTGCATCTAGCATATCTACACTATGATTTGTTAGCCCTGGATTCCATATCAGGAAGTGGACGCTCAGACACAAGCTTGTTCCCTGAGGTTGATATCACATGGAAGACATTTAACGAGATTCAGAAGCTACTGAGCAAAATGAATGGTAAAGTAATTGGTGAGCTAATGACACCTTCTCCACTCGTTGTGCGTGAAACAACCAATCTTGAAGATGCCGCAAGGTTTTTACTCGAACAAAATACAGACGTCTTCCTATAGTGGATGAAGATGGTAAACTGGTTCGAATCATTACTTGGGGAAATGTAGTGATAGAAGCACTGGATGTAAAACATGAAATCGAAAATAATTGTGAAGCATAAAACTGGAACCTGCGCTAAACAATGTTTCCCCTTCAGGCGCAAGCATGAACTGGTGAGAGTAACCTTATCTTGGGATGGAGCCTGTGCAGTTTATGCCCCTCTATTGCTCTGCCATATCCCTACTATATCGTATAGCGGATTTCTACCGCTACGCTATTTCCAAATAGCCTCTGAAATAGCCTCTCCGCTCTAAGCCCCGTTATATTCCGATATTCCCGATATATCCTATTATTTCAGCTATATTCCGCTATTTCCGCTATATCTTCAATAAAAGAAATGAATTTGAAAGTGACATATGTACATTATAAATTTGTAAAATTAGTTTTTTAATATAATTTTTTAACATATATTATTCAGAACAGAAAATGCTACAATATTTTATTAAATTTAATCAAGCTAGGTAAATGTTTACATTTATTTATATATATATTTGCATATACTTTTATTTAAAATTAAGAATGTAATAATTATAATTAAGTTAAGTGTTAATTTTCCATTTATTTATCATTTACAAGTTTGTAAAAACATAAAATATGAGTTCTATATGCTATTTTAGTCTCATCCGCTATATCCCGCTATTTCCTCGCTTTATTCCCGCTATAACTTTTTGCACCGCCGCCGCATTGGATTCACAGAGCGCTTTAACTGCACAGGATGGAGCGCACGTGAATGAAAGATTAGGTTCCGGGAGTTCGGATTACCCTGAAACGAGACCAAGCCATTAAACATTGTTTCGCCATTAAAGAAATTTCAACGGAAATCGAAAGCAATTGGCATCATTTTTAATTCTCTAAAGAACCCTAAGTCCAGATCTAGAATTTTGTGATTAGGGGGAGAACGAAATGAATAGAAGCGCTGAATAAACCTCTAAACTAATTTTTTTTAACCAAATGACGTGGATTACTAAGGTGTAATTTTTTTTAAAAATTTTAAATTAGAATATATCTATAACTACTTCCACTACAAGAAAACACCGATTTAGCGTCATATATTTAGAAGTGGAAATTTCCTCGCTAATTTGCAACGGATTTCCATGTGATCTGCAAGGGATAGTTATTTGTTGTTTCAACATTTTTTTCTTTTACTTATTACCGTCGTCTTCTGTCATCCCTCACTAAGTCGTTGCAAATTGCGTCAAATTACCGACAGAAAATTTCTTTCATTATTTTCCGCTGCAAATCCAGGCAAAATACCGACGAATATCTATCGAAGCTATTTTGCAGTAGAATTCCAACAGAAATCAATTTATTATAATAATTATTTTATAATTAATAATAAAGTTTAATACTTATGAAATGATATCTAGTATTCAATAATTAACTTTAATAATTGTATTTAATAATTACAATTGATATTTATATTTTATAATTATAGTTGATAATTATATTTTATATTTCAAAAAATTTGAAAATTTGAAATCATCTTGAATAAATTTAATTAATATTATACAATTAAGAAGAATAATATATAAAAATATAATAACTAATATTATATAGCTAGTAATTAAAATAAAATAACAATATTTAACAATTGTTATTGATTATTAATAATTGCTAATAATAATTAAAACCAATGTTTAATATTTACTATTTAATAATTAATTAGTGTGAAATGTTTAATAACTAAGAAGTACTATTTATAATTTATAATTATTTATTATTAATATTTAATTAAAATACATTAATCAATATTTAATAGTTATAGTTGATAATTATATTTAATGTTTAATATATTAGAAAGTTTAAAAAAATAGCTAAAATTTAAAATATATCAACTTTTGAAATTTCATAAATTCAAAAAAAAAATTAAAAATTTTACAAAATTTTCATAATTTCAAAAAACTTCTTGGTTTCCACTTTTGCAAGATTTCAATGATAAATTATCTTTTTATTTCTTACAATAATTGAACTTCAAAGACGATGTTAATACTTCAATGATATAATCGGTATGACCTACATAATTATTTAATTGTCTGGAGTAGTTAACCAATCACTATAAGAAATTAAATTATAATTAAGAAGTCACAAAAATTAATTAAATTTGTAATAATAATTAAAAGTTAAGAAGTAAAAATAGTAAGGAAAAAATATGAAGTAAAAATAGTAAGGAAAAAATATGAAGTAAAAATAAATAAGAAAATAATGAAAAGTAACAAAAATTTCTTATCTACTATATAAATATTTAGTGATTAACATAATAATTTCCTCCATCAATTAATGTTCTATTTTCATATATCCCCATTTTCAACTGACGGTAGATTCCCAATGACATTACAAAATACTAAACCCGAACACAGCTTTCGCTCCATAATAGAACTTTTGGCTCCAAACCAAAAAAATTCGCCAAAATCTAGATTTTTGGCTCCAACATCCTATTTTTTTAGCTCCAACGTTTATCTTATTCAATTAATTTTCCACTTCCTCGAGAAATCAATGTTATCCCCACTACAACAAAAAGACCCTTTTACAACTACATTTAATATTCAATATTGTACTAAATGTTCAATTATTTAATTATTATATTTATATTCAATATTTTATAATTAAAATTTTTATTTTCTAATCTAAATTTGTTATTTTTTTTGAAATATTCATAAAATTCAGAATAAAAAAATTAAGTTAACAAATTTTCTAATAAATTTTAGAAAATTTAATATTTAACGTTTCAAATAATTTAAAATTTGAAAATTTGTTCAACTAAACTTAAAAGTATTCATAAAATTTAGAACAAAATTTTGAAATTTTCATAATATTAAAAAGATTAAAATCTTATGAAATATTCATAATTTAAGAAAATTATAAGTACTGAAATAGTTCAATATTCCAAAAGTGTAAATATTAATTTGCAAAAAAATTAGTTTTAAATGTTTTCTGAACAATTAGCGTTATCATGCGCTTTCTCGTGGTTCAAACAACGGAAATTTGTCTTTATTTCTGGAAACCTCCCTCCAATCTAAATTTTTAGCTCCATCAGTGATTTTTTTCCCAATTCCCGTCGTTGTTTTGTCTAGGGTTCTCAATACACCTGCTTTTATGTCAAAATTCCCAATTCATCAAATTCGCCTAAAATAAACTTCTATCGTCGATGCTCCAATCCTTTCCACCACCTCTTATTATTGCTCCTCCAAACCGTTGCCTACCGCCATCCTTATCTAGTCGCCGCCTACCTACTTTATTCCAAGTTGTGCCTGTAACAACCCGGAAAATCAGAACCAATTTAATTTTTTTATTTTGGCAATTTTAATGGATTTTGAATATTTAAAATGAATTATTTTAAATAATAACGACGAAAAATTTATTATCGACTTTGTTAAAACGAATAAATTTATTTTAATTATATAACAAGCCTGAAATGGCGCGGTAGTCCGAAAATTCGATTTCTATTTTCAAATGAATATACAGAATTCGATTTAAGTCAGAATTGGACGAAACAAGAAATATTTGAATCTTTTTGATGATATCTTTCTAACGGATGTAAGAAACTGAGATTTCGTTTTATATGCTGTGAGTTATGTCCAGTTTAAAATTCTGAAAAGTCGTTATGGAATTTATATATATATTAATATATATAAAGGCCTTAAAAATAGTCATTTTGCAAACGACCTCCTTTTTTGACGAAACCACTTTTGTTGGATCTGGAATGTTAAATTATTGCTAGATTCCAAAATTTAGAATTTTTAGGATTAATATGTGAGCGTGGCAAAGGAAAACGTGTTTTAACAGTTTCAGTCAATTTGGATCGACTAGAAAATGGCCATTTTTCAAACGGTCTTCAAATTTGAGGAAATTAGTTTTGTTAGGACCGTATCGTTAATACAAAGCTAGAAATAATTTTTTGGGAATTTTAAGAGTCAGTATGTGGCCCCGATAAATTGAAATGTATGTTTAAAATTAAATATATAGATTTAAATTTTAATTCAAACGAAAACTGATCGAAGCGGTCGAATTGGCTAACGGGACATATCCCATCGTGTTCAGAATGGGGGTAATTAGCTAGGGGTGACAGTCGTTGGGTTCGATTCAGTGATGGAAAAAGAATTCAACTTTTTGGAATGAAATTAAATAAAAAATATATATTATTATAATTAGGCCAAAGCCCTTTATCTCATCCACAGCCCCCCTGTCGTTCAAATTAAAATCAAAAGAAAAAAAAAAGAAATCGCATGCCCTATCCCACATCCCGCCGCCACCATCGACAGTCGCCGCCACCGCTCCACCCCCAGACCTCCGCCCACCTCCAGCGACTCCCACCCGGTTCTCTCTCTCCTCTTCTGAATAACGAGGCCCCCTAAGCCCGACGCCCTAAATCAGCACCGCCACCACCCTTTTTGCCCACTAGCGCCACCTATGCCAGCCAACCCCCCCCCCCCACCAACCGACGTGAACACCTCCCTCTTTTCGACAATGCTTCAATTTTTGAGCAAAGGTGAATTTTTATTGTTTTTGTTTTATTCCAATGTAATTAGTTATATATATAAATCAGTATATATATATATATATATATATATATATATATATAATAGCAATGAGATTTTTTCTTTTGATAAAGATTTGATTTTTCTTGCATATAAAGATTAGATTTTTATAATGAACAAGATTAGATTTTCATCATGAAAAGATTTGATTTTTTTTATTTGTTAAAGATTATATTTTTAGAAACATAAAGTTTAGATTTTTAATAGTATAAAGTTTAGATTTTTAACAAGGTAAAGATATGATTTTTATTTAAATAACTTCATTATAAAAATACGATTTTTAATATGAAGTTGAAGTTATAAAAATACGATTTTTAATATGAAGTTGAAGTTATAAAGATGTGATTTTTATCATGAAGTAGCAAGCATAAAAATGTGATTTTTATCATTAAGTAGCTAGCATAAAGATGTGATTTTTATCATGAAGTAGCGTATAAAAAGATTTGATCTTTGAAACAAAAAGATTTGATTTTTGAAAATATAAAAGTTTTGTTTATATAAAAGGATATGATTTTGTTTATATAACAAAGAATATAAAAATATAACCTTTTCTATACATGTAGCATTATAAAAATATAACTTTTATACATATAGTAGTGATATGAAAAATGTGATTTTTACTATGAACAGTGTGGAAAGAATTGCGTTGACATTACGAGAAAATCCAAACGGCTCAGAAATTCAGAATAGACTGAAGGAGTGGAACCCCAAGGTGAGAACTTCTCACTTTAATTTTATTTTCTAGTTAAAATATATACTAGGATGCATAAGGTGCTTAGCAGTACCCGACATCCGTCGTCCACAAACCATGGACGACTTGTTTGATTGTTTGGTTTGGTTGATTAGATAATTTGGTTGAATTTGATGAGGGAATTGAAATGAATTGATTAGAATTGTTATGTGTGTATTGCGCGAGCCAATATCAGGAGAGGGGTAATGCTAGACATTACCCGATTTTGATATCGCGCTGTTATGCCGCCAAATTTTTCTAAAATATGTTAGAACAATAAAAATATCATTTTTATTGTGTAAATGAACCGAATAAATATTTTATCGTTAAAAATATAATTTTTAACGTGTATATGAATAAAATAAATATTCATTTACAAATTAGATGATTTGTTTATGTACACCTATTTTCTGATATGGATTGGGACGATAAATTCTACATATCGCCCAACTGCACAAATAATATTCAGTGTTTGTGGATTGAAACCCCACACGGGTGTTGGGATGATATATGACATACACTAGTCCCAATAATTAGCTGTATGTAGATCGATTGGTTGACAGACTGTTGTAAGCGTTAAATATTTATATTTAATGCTTACACAGTGTAGAATGCACTTTGGATGATGGTTGATTGTTTATCATGGTTGTTATATACATGTGTTGTATGAAATCCATATAATCAACCTTATATGGTAATTGATTGTGTCTGATTCCAGTTCAGAAAGAATGAATATTTTAAAAGAACGAATATTTAAAAATAATAATCAGAAAAGAATCAAAATATGATTTTGATGTTCGATTTAGGGATGGACATGAATATATTTAAATATATAAAGTCGTGTTGGTTAGATTAACGTCATTTTGATGTGAACGATATTTATATCGATTTTATTCATTTTTTAATGAATATCGAGAAGGGATTGATTTCAAAATCAAGTGTTTTGAAAATATTATCATTTATATACATTAATGATATGGAATATTCAATTTTGATTTGAAATTGAATATGAAGTTGAAATCGTTTTGAAAACGAATTTAAAATGATTTATAAAATACGTTTTAAAAGGAAATCGACGAAATATATATAATATATATTATATATATTTAATGGCCTGAATAGAATGCGCCGCGCCGCGGCAGTTCGCGAATTTCGACCATTGACTTCGAATTGACGTTACGGGAGATCCAACCGTCGGATTCTCCTGAAACCAAGACCGTTGGGTTCGTATCGAAAAGAGCTTTCGAACGAATATAAGGAATTTGACATCTAACGGTTGGACTTGGAAATATGTCCGAATCAAATTTGGAAAAGGTCGTTGTAAGTGCAGTTCGATGACCGTTTATGGAAATCGACTGTACGGGCCTTGATAAAATTATTAAAAATATCAATAATTTGTGTAAAATCATAATAAATGATTTGGAAAGAATTGGGATGAAAAATTCCATATTTGAAAAGATAAAAGTATATTTTTATCGAAATGAACTAGAATTATAATCCAATATTTTTAAACTAAATAAATTGGATTTGAAATGATTTTAAAAATAACCAGAATTTCCATTATATGAATTGGAATGGATTTGAATCGAAATTATCTTCAGAATATTTCGATATTGGATTCCGTGATTATACAGATATTGTGAAGGAATTTGGAAGATACATATATATCGTTATTCCAATACGATATTTGTTGATTTCAGAATTTGATATTGAATATAAGCCGATATATTTTCTATTCAGAGCCTTGTATTTAATATCAAATGGGATTGTGGGTTTGTCGTGAAAGGTGTCTTCATTAACACTGTTCTTAAACCTAGTTGAGAAAAGATTAAATCTTTTTATTTAGATTTAACGAGGTATACCAATTAATTAATATTTAATTGGAACTGAATCGAAATTGATTTTTGGGTTTATCATGAACGGTGTTTTAAATAACACCTGTTCTTTAACCCGATTAACAATGGAATGAGATTTTGGGTTGTCGTGAATGGTATCTTTAATAATATTGTTCTTAAACCCAATGGAGTTAAGAAAATTAGAAACTAACTGGAGATTAGTTAAGTTGAATGGTTTCCTTGGTATTGATCTGATGTTGGTATCGACCTTCGGGGTTAATACTTAGGGAATTGTTCTCTTGCTAATTTACTGTTAGAGACTGATGAAATGGAATGTGATTTTGGGTTTATCGTGAACCGTGTTTTAAATGACATTGGTTCTTTAACCCAGTTAAAGATAGGATATGATTTCCCAAGTTATATAATCATTAATATTGATTTTTGGCGAGATTAAAACCAAGTGGAGTTTTAATGAATCTGTAATTAGATTGAAATGATCGAGAATGGAGTATCGCCAGTTTTGTTCCAAGCGATAGTTAAATCTTTAACTAGATTTAAACATGAAATGGTAATTAATTTTACCGATAACACCGTGGTGGTAGATATGGAGTATTACCAGTTTTGCTCCATGGGATGAATAGGTTGGGATTGGGAAATTAAATAAATGATTACTTCGGTGTGGTTCGCTAATCCCGACTAGTTTGGAAAACCTTAATATGGTTTGAATTGATATTCAAAGGAAGATTAAAGAATAAATTTAAAAGAATTTATCTTTGATAAAATTAATGGGAACCATTCCCTAAGAATGTGAATATTTGAATAAAGAATATTCTGGATTGGAATGAGGCATATGTTGTGTTTGTGTAATACTTGTTTATTATATACGCGGGTTATTTGGAAAGGCCGTGTTTATACCCATTCTGAATAACTGATTCGACGATAAGTCGACGATGAAGACGTTGGTTGAAGACCGGAGGTCTTCACTTCGTTTGGATGATTACTGATGTCTTGATTGGGCTGTACACCCAAGATGAGGTAATAAGTGGTGATCGTCCAGACGTACTTGGAGATCGACGGATAGGCGAGGGCCTCTCTCCTGTATTGGACATACGGGAGAGGAACAAGGTGCCTCCGTTTTCGTTCAGCCCAGAATGAACTTGTAAATGGATTGTGTGTCTGACATTGGATTTTATTCCGTGTTGATTGATTTCTATTAAATATATATCTGTTTGGCGGCGGAGAATTTATTCTCTTGCTTAGCGCCCTTCTCTGAGACGTACGAGCTTAGATGTTATGTATTGATAGATATCAGTCGCATGGCATGAATTGCCTGTGTGGCATGCTGAGATGCAGTGATCAAGACTTTTGTTGAAAAGCAGAGCCTTGTGGTTGATGATCAAAGCACAGTTTTAATATAGCGCCGCTTTGTGTATAGCGTTAATTCGCGAGCCTCACACCTCGGTATGAGTTAAAACGGGATAAGGACCGTTGGGAGAACACGACGTTTCTTTCTAGCTATGGGTGGTGTCAATGTTTTACTAGCCCTGACATTGTTGTTATTTTCCCTATGTGGTTGTTGGATTGCTAGGCGCCTCAGATATATCAGTCTCTACGGAGCCGATGGATAGGTCTGATAGGACCAGGAAACGTGTGTTCAGGAATTGCCAATCTACTAACGTATGTGTGGACTGGCCCAACCGATCCAGGGTTACCCAGAGTGTGTAGTCTTGAGGCATTTGCTATAGTGTCTCGAAGCGGAGAGGATTATATTCCTTGCCTCGACTCATGATGGAATCCAATTTCCAGTACGTGACATTTCAGTTTTATTTATAGAGCCTAGTACGGCGACATAGTAGCATGGGATGTTATGCCGTCTATGATTGATACATTTATATTTGAAGTTGTTTTCCTCACTTATAGTAATAATAAAAGATTAAATTTCATGTATCAAGCATTATTCGGTTATTATAAGGTAAAAACCCTATCCTCCGGCTTGCGTTGCATTGTGTGATGGGACCGGGGTTTTATAATATCTTCATTTTCTTTATTTAGCATTGCGCTGTTTGTTACATGCATTGGTATTCTTAGGAGGAAACCCGTTCCATGATATACGGCGTGGTCCCTTGATTTACTAACTTTATAATCAAAATTAATAACTGTTTTAGTTCTCACACCAGTCACATGACTGACCTGGCGTTTATTGTTTTAACCTAAACTCTGGGTGCCCCTATTTTCCACACGGGCAGCTAGTAGTTTTGGTTTTGCAGATTTATATCCACAGGATCCTGATTTACACCTAGAATGATATTTGGAAAGCTCTGTATCCGTGTATCTCTTTCGGTTGTGTTTGTATTATTTTCCGCTATAGTAATGTATTTAAATCTCTGATATTTATCAAATGTGTAATATTTATTCATACTCTGTATATTCTTGTATTCTGATGGAATTGTTGTAATAAGCAATTAAATATTTTTCTATTTGTGCTCTGATTTGTCGTGTTCTCAAAGTAATCCGCCTTCTTGTTCAGTTTATGCCGGCCGGGAAGTTCGGGTCGCTTCAGTGCCCTAACATCAAGTCCATGTCCTGATCTTGATAAAATCACCAAGTAAGTTCCATCAATAATACAAACGGTGTGGGTGGATCTGAAACTATTACTATCTCCACCGCCGACCCTATCTCCGCCTTCGTTTTCCGATTTGATGCTCAGTGCTTGGATCCTAATCCAGGTCACTCCATCCGACTTGTACGGCGTCCCGTTCTTACTGAATCCAGGACTATAACACTTGGTAATCCACCTCCATTAACGAGTTCTTCCAACAAGATGAAGAGGAAGCATAAGGTACAAACATATATTACAAATGTTCACGTCTACTTCTATAAAAGATGATATTTTGTCTGCTATCACCTCATTATTCGTTGGATTACCTCATTTTTGTTCATCACATAAAGGATATTCATTTTGTTTTGAATTGAAAGTTTGATTTTGGATGGGTTTGTATTTGTTTTTAATGGAAATTCTGCATTTTGGATAAGACATTCTATGTTTGAGATCAGCAACGTTACTTTATCGTCTTGCAAAGACGCTTGATAATTTGCATTTGGATAAAATATTTCAAGTCAATTTGGCGATTAAGCAGGCTTATGTTCACGTATAGTTGTGTGTTGTGTTTTGTTTCTGCTATATATGAAGAAAATATGTATTCGTGTTTGCTTTCAGCCTTGAAAATTCTGCTTATTTATAGTTGTTGCAAACAACTCAGTCGATATAAAAAGGAATGAAAACTACTTATATTTCCCCTTTTTGTAGTTTAATTCTTTGTAAAGAAGCTGCTGCATTAACAGAAGTACAGAACTGTGAAAATGGATTAAAGAATATGAAGAAGAAATCTCTATAAATGTTGTCCTTTAGCACTATGCTTTTTTGTTGTTAGAACATGACTTTTTTACTTTTAATCCCGTAGTTAGAATTCACTTGTATGGTAAAACCTCTCCATCCATTGTCAATTATCTAAACTTGAATGTTTTAGTATGCCATCACATGGTAACTCTTTCCATAGTATTGAAAGTTGAAACAGATAGAGATCTTTCTTTGTAAATATTGTTTGGAAGTTACATGTAAAAGAATTTCATTTACGTTTATGATATCTAACTAGTTCATTGCTGGAACCGATATGTTAGTCATAGCTGCATGTTATGCTGCTGGTTATTAATTTTTGATAGTATTAACTACTAGCCATATGCATCATTTTTCATTGGTACAGTGAGCATTTTGGCTAACCAGCAATTAACTTTTAAGTGCAAACTGTATAAAAGTGTATAAAATTGGCAAACAAAGCGTATAAAATTGGCCAACAAAGCAACAAAACTGAAGCCTATGTTTTTCTTTACACACAAATAAGGAGGCATTGAATTGTAGTGCATTTATTTCTGGTTTGGTCAGTAGCCAGTGAGGTTATATATCATTAACTAAACTACTCAAACAAATATTATGAACTCGTTACCATAAAGTGGGTAATATTATAGTAAAAATAGTTATGAACTGAAGGAAGTAATAGTGAAGAAGATATGTTAAGGCTTTTGGTGCTGCACCATTTTTTTGTATGCTTTGTGAAACTTGACATCGTTTAATATACATTTGCCTTCCAGGCATCAAATCCGACCCGGTTATCAATTCGGCTAATGGAACATGGCCATGAAAAGCCTGAAACAGCTACTGTTTCCATAGACCTTAGTTTCACAACATATTTGCACAACGAGTTTTTGGAAAGCATTTCATATGAGAATGAGATGAAGCTCTTCTCAAAAAGGTATGTTAACCCATATTTGTGGAAATGCCCAAATGTGATATGATTAATATAAAAAAACATAGGTGCAAATATCGTTTCGGAACCGATTGTATATTCGAAGCAATGAAGGGATTCTCCATATTTAATGGACTGGAAATTAAGATATCGTGTAATTCATCCAAGGTATGCAGTTAAAAGCTATAATTTGTAGCACCATTTACCGTTTTGCGTCTTTAAACTTTGATTGCATGTGTATTCAATGCAAGCTTCATATGTATTAGGTACACATGACAACATGTATCGTGCTAGGAAGAAACGCAAGTGCGCATTCAACGATCAAAGACTGCTGAAATAGTGTAGCTCTCAGGAGAAAAGATTGTCATGGCTATAATATTGCAATCAATATATGTGGTATGCCTTCTATTTATAGTCTAGAAATATGATATTGTTATGATTTAAAAATGGTATCAGAAAAGTTGTAGAACATAAAGTCTATTAATATAAGATCGTTTTTCAGTTCGTAATACTAAACATTTCATCAGTTGCAATTGTTTGAAGTAGTAAAATTATGGATGATATGTTTGTTTTTTTGGTAGTTATGTGGTTTTAGTACTGTTGTGGATGGTATTTGTCAGTATGTGGTTTAACGTTCAAACCAGTTGAATAATTTTGTTGTTCATAATTCAGCTTGGTGCACAAAATGAAGGATTGTGTATTTTTTTAATGTGATATATTAATATTATCCTTGTTGTGTTGTTGCTTATGATATAGTGTTATTTGTATGTGGATGGCAAATTTATATTGTTTTCTGGCTAGTTTTTTATATCAGTATCTGTAATTGAATAATGTTAATTCGTAAAGCTGAAAGGAAAGGATGGTAAAAACAGTTATTGCCATATCAGAAAGGGAATAGCGACGTATTAGTAGCACAAGAGGAAAGCTAAATAAAAAGGCTGACAATGTTTTGAAAGAGTTTACCGTCGAATTACCAACAAAAAAAGAAAGTCCAATTTAGTTTCCGTCGCTAATCCCTTGGCAATTAGTGAGGGTTTACCCACTCTTTTTTAAAATAATATTTTATTGTAAATTAATTATCCGTCGGTAAACCGTCGGTATATAAATTAAAAATTAATTAATTAATAAAATTTTATTTTTATTATATAATTAGTAAAATGACGGAAAACTGTCGGAAAACTCATGCTAATATCCGTCGCAAAATCTGACACAATTACCGTCATGGTTTTTACCGACCACTATGTTATGCAGGAAATCCGTCGCTAAAGCCAAAATAGCGACGGATTAGAAGCAGATTCTGCCGCTGCTATATGCGGTTTTTCTTGTAGTGAACATCGTGCCGATATCTATGATAACACCTTGAAGCGTGTGTTGCAATAGGCTAAAACTAGCATAGTTATCGTTACATTGTAGCTAGCAGCACCTGGATTTTCGTTGCAGTAGGCCATCTATGGCGTAATGGGCTTGACATGTTTTAAGACCCTAAGACTTTATTTCCATCCACATGGCCTCACTAAAGAACCTCTAGAGCGAGCAAGCCCTTAAGTCCTTGACCTCTTTCGAGGCAATTTCCCAACACATCCGGGAACCTCCCAGAAAGTCCTTGGCAGGTCCAAGGCACAAATCCTTTAATGTTGTCCACATAGCCTCACTAAAGCACCTTAAGAGGGAGGAAGCTCTTGGATCATTTCAGAGCATTAAGCATTCAGCGCCGCCCACACGGCCTTAGTAAATCAAGTCCTAAAGGAGGAAACCTTAGATTCATTTCAAAGTATACATTCTTAAGTTCTAACTCACTACTCCTAAAGGGAGCTATTCATTATTAGATGTAAATTTCTAATAATTAAGAATCGATGATCACCATTTAGAAGCTTGGGACCAACAAATGTTCATTACCAGACAAGGGATTCCATTCGTCTACTTCGTTAGATAGAAGTTTATGACCATCTGCCATCTTTTCCAATTATAGATTTTGGTCTCCAGTTATCACCAGATACAGTATTTTGGACTCTTGATCTTTTTTTAATTTCAAATATGTTTTTTGTTCAACTATTACAATCAAATTCTGTTTTTCTAGTCATTTGCTAATACTAAATATATTTTCTGGCCTCCAACTATTTCCAAGAGTGGTAAAACTGGCTCTTACTATTTGAGATAATTTTTTGAACTCCTATTATTGCCAAATATAGATCCTTAGTCTTACATTCCAATTAATGAACGAAGATTTTTGACCTTCTACATTGTGTGGATGGTTGCCAAATGTATATTATTGAAATCTTACTATGATTATTCTATACTAGTTATGAAGACAAATTTCTGAACTATCAAACAAAAGATAATCAATTTCTAGAGAAAAATAAAAGTATTTTTAAGAAATATATATTAAATTAATCATTAAAATAGGTGACAAATTACAATACTATATACCCAGGTATGATTTACTATATAATATCTACTATTTACAAAGTATTTGAAACTAGCTAAAAAAATTATCCAATATTCAACCTTGAGCTGCATTTCTAAAGCACTCAACATCAAAGGAGGATTCTGTGTTATGATAAATTGTTGTAGACAAATCTTCTTTTGCTTCTTTTCTTTTCTACGAATGCAATCAACATCATATATAAAAGAAACTTGAATCTTTAGTGCCTTGACAAGGGCCTTGATTGATCCTTTAGAATCCTAAATCATCCTTCCCCAAGGTTATACTTATAGGTTGAGGAAGTACATAACTTCATATTCTTGAGCTTGAGCCACATAATTATTAATCTTCTCATAAAATGTAGATTTCTATTGCTTGTTTAATATATCGTGATCTCAAATTTGACCCTTCGCCACCATTGTTGTCAAAAATCTTAAAATCCTATGATTTGAATCCCGTTTTGAATCGAATCTCTTCCTTTACGATTCAATTTATATTCTGATTCAAACCAGGCTAGTACCACACTTTAGAAATACCATTCAATTCAAATTAATGTATTAAACATACTTATTTAGGTCTACAATTCCAATTTTAATCATTTAAAAATAAATTAAAATCGAAACAAGATAGAAAATGATGTTTTAGGTTTAGATGTAGAAGTTTAAACATTAAAATCAATTTCAAAGTGTTTGCAAGCTTTAAAATATATGTTTTCTGAATCCACGATTTATGGTTTAATCCCGTTTCGATTCATAGTTTGAACTTTACGATTTACGATTTGAATTTCATTTTGAAAAACTTGTTCACCACTAATTTCCAATTTTAGTATTATCCAAACATATTAGAGGGTTGTGAAAGGCAAAAGAATGATCATCCTTGGAAGCGGGAGTAGGACTAGGAAGGCTTGAGTCACAAACACTTGCAATCGGCTAGGAGGAATGACAAATTGCTTATTTCTTTTATAATTCCACCTCTAAGTTACCAATATTCCTATAGTTTCTATGCCTTCAGTAATTATTGAGGTTGTTAGACTATCAAATAATTCCTAAATTATGTCATCTTTTGCTATGAGCCACATCTCCAAATTAACAACCATTTCTTATGTCTTTCTCAAGATAGCCCTTTTTTTATAATAATGGTCGTATCATTTTTTTTGCTTCTAGGTTGTCTAGGAGTCAAAGGCCAATAGTAGATTATTTCTTCATATCAACCATTTATCTTTAATCACATTTAATCAGGCATTGATATCAGAACAAATCTCAATGAGAATAAAAGATATTTTCCTAAATAAGATAGGAAACAGACACCATTAAATTGAGAAACCAACTTTTTATTCAAAGAACTATAGTTTCAAAACAGCATTTTTCACCTTTCTTAGTGTTTTGGATGATAAAGTGAGTGAAGGTTCAAAATCAACATCATTCCCTTATGATATAAACTACATAAAAGCCATAGTAATCCCATTGGCTACCCACGAGTCTAATTTGGTGACATAATAAATTATCATGATAACTCCATGTAACATCAATCCATTCGTCTTTTTTATCACCCTGGAAGTCAAATATTAAACTAGGTAACTATGTGTATATCTCTTGCAAAAATCTTAAGAAGTACTGCTTAGATAATTTCGAGACACTAAGAGGTTAATATTTCTCCCTAATATCTCTTTTTAGTTTGGTATATTTACTTGAGAGTACAATGGATACAAGACTATTTGAGGTTTCCATGGTCTCTACGTAACATATGAAAAGATAAATTAGGAAAAGTACAAGATAACATAATGAATAAAATTATAAACTAAACAAGTTGTACATGGTCAATCATCTGGTTCATACAATATAGATTTCCTAAAGAATTAGGAAACAGACATCTTCCTAAGATACTTATATTTCTCAGGAGGTATGTTGCGATATCCTAAAGGGAAATAGGTTTCACCTTAAGAAGATGCCAACATCATCTATCGTATGGATTCTATCCTTCTTCATTCAGGTATTAGAGGAGGAAATGTGTAAGTAATCCTATGCATTCATTACCCTAATAAGTAAATTCTACAAACATGCCTCTGTAGTAGACCTTGTAGAGAGTTTCCTCCAAGGCACTTCTGTCATCAATCAACATCCAGAAAAGGGTGTTGAGCTCAATGTTTACCTTAAGTAGTTGTTCTATATAATGGCATGCATTCTTTAGTAATGGAAAAATCTTCTTTTCTTTGAACTTATTTAGTCTAAAAGCACTGAAATTAAAATTTTGATACTTCTTGTTGATGTGGGGAATTATCGCTTTATTCAGCACATGCCAACCCTCGATGTATATGTGTTATGAACACAACAATCCTAATCCAAAATAAAATAGTGCGGGAGAACCCAATTTTTTATAGTGGTTCGGTACTAACGCCTACGTCCACTTCACAGTAATCATTCATCATATAATATCCGATTACAATGTTGGTTCGGACAATCTTTAAGTGCAAAACGTTACAATAGAATAACAAAATGTATGCTAATTCTGAACTTTGACTAATATGTCCTTCTTCTCCATTGAGTGACAAAACTGTTGACTCAGTCAACTGTGTCCAAAATATAGCTTCCATGTCCAAGAAATCCGTAAATGTCCAGTTCAGTCCAACAGAAGTGTACTTATGCTTGTAGATGTCCAAAAGTTGATGGGAAATGTTTGTGCAACGTTTTAGTGGTTCATGCCATGTCCAATGGTCATGAAGAAGAAGGTGGCCTCCATTGATGATGCTTGAGAGCTCCAAGAAGTCCAAAAATCCAAGGAAAAATGATCTGTATGAAGGCCAAGACTTGGAGTATTTATAATTGGTGGATTAGGTAGAAGTAGATGAGATTTGGAGACAATATAACAGAAAATCGCATCGCAAGACTGTGTACACCAGAAAATCGCATCATACGATGCATGCAGGAAAAAATCGCATCCATCATGTGGGATACAAATTTTCACATACAGAGGATGCGCAAATTCACATCCCAGAGGGATGCGTTGCGCTATTATAGATCCTATCGCATACAATGGATGCGATAAGAGCCGCCAATTTCGTACACGACCCGAAACACGACTCGTAACCCGCACGATAAAAACCCGACCCGACCCATTTATAAACGGGTCAATTTCGGGTCAGCCTGCTCTGACCCGTTTAATAAACGGATCGGTTACGGGTTGACCCGTGAACTCGTTTATGACCCATCTAACCCGTTTAAATTAAAACATATTTTTATTACTTTAGTTTACAATTTACAAACACCCATTTTTATGAAAACCAAGGCCCAGCCCAGTCCAGCGGATTATGATGTACGATTTAGGGTTTACCCCTTTCACTTTACCAAGCTGCCATTCATTCATTATTTCACTCAGAGTACTTCAGAGTTCAGACCAAGAGCCCTAGATAATCATTGAATTGAAGAACACCGGTGGCTCGCTGCACCAGATGGTCGAGATCTGAATTCGCGCATCAAATCCAAGAACACCGGTGGCACCAGCAGCATCATCGGACTCCCGCGCATGAAATCCAAGCACAATCGATCAATTTTTTTTAGTATTATCGATGATTCGATTATGAAGTATGAACAATTTATTAGAGCAATGTCCATAAACTAGAGTAGTTAATTCTTAGAGCAGTTTATAAACAATTTCAATCACTACACCAACAAGCATAAACTAGGAAATTCATAATTTTGTGTGGTTTGGTCAAATTGAGCAACGTCCATAGATCGAATGACTCAATTTATTATCTAAAATCAGATTACAAGATAAACTTAGTTGTGCGATTATAGTTACTAAGTACCAACGTGAAGTAGACGAACCTATAATCTCAGTTATCAAAAGAAGAAGAGTAGATGCCCCAATCCGTTAATCCTCGAATTCTGATGTAAGCATTTATTAGCATTAGGATCTGGACTTTTAATTTTAAAATGCTTTTGCTTCTTACAACTTGTTAAATCATAATATGTGAGTTTTTCTAGTTAAAACTTGTTAAATCATTTAATGTGGCTTGTTATAAACCTGATTTCATGCGCTTGTTAGAGCTACCAATATGTGCGGATATGTGTCGAGCAGCAGCTCTTTTATTGAAGTGAAAGTGATTTTTGAACTACCAATTACACCATTTATTTAATAATCAATAGCTTTCAGTGAGACTTCTCTATAGTACTTAAAAATATTTTTGAAGCTCGGATTATAACTTTGATTTGTGCAGTTAAGGCAAAATCTTGTGGTTAGATTTTAACTTAATACCAGCACTTGAGCACTTTTGTGCATATATTATTTAGCCTAATGAGCAGGGATGTTGTCATATTCAACTGATTAGTAAAGGAAATGAAGTATTATTTTTATATTTCTGGATAAATGTTGTATATGCTACTGCTGCAGCGCCGAGTTGCTGCTAACCAGTAGCTCAGCAGCAGCTCCAGGCTGCCGCTCGGCAGCAGCTCCGAGCTGCCGCTAAGCAGCAGTTGTCTCCGGCTACGTTATTGATTTTAATTTTTTAACTTTGTTAGTTGTTAGAGTTAAATGCTTGTTAGTTGTTAGTTGTAATTCCTTGAACTGTTACAATTTACATGCTTGAACTGCAGTTACAAAATTACAATGTTACATAGTTTTTTATTTTATCTGATTTGCTTATTTACATGAAATATATCTTTCAATTTCAGATTACCAACAAAATGTATTGGAGTTCACACTTGCTTGCCTGCTCGGAATGGAGACTGGACCGCTTTCATCAAGTCTAGTCTGCTGCTACTTCCTATAGTTTCGTTTTGTGTTTCAATGTAATTTGTATTACTATTAGACTATTAGTTGTTAAGTGTTAACTATTAGACTGTTAGTTGTTTCTAACTTTCTGTAAGTATTATTCGAGACTTTGAGTTTGTGGCCATGTAGTATGTACTAATATGCATTTGGAGATGATCAGGATCTAGATGGATTTTGGAGTTTGGAGTATGGATTCTATATTTCTATGTATGCTTACTGCTAAGCTGGTTATGCATTGATCTTATAATATATTACATGTTTGTATGTGTTATGCCTATGCAGTATGCATGCAACATGCTTAATTGCTTATAGGATTTCTGAAAATACAATAAATGGGTTAAAAGGGCCAACCCGACCCAACCCGACCCGACCCGATTAGATAAACGGGTACCCAGGTCAGATCGGGTCAACCCGTTTATAAATGGGTTGGGTTCGGGTTGGCAAAAGCTGACCCGTTTATTAAACGGGTTGACCTAACACGTTTAATAATTGACCCGAACCCGACTTGACCTGTAACTCCCCGTAATTTTGTAACACTATGATTCACAAATCAAGGTATAATTAATTCAAAATGAAAGAAATAAGGGAAACGGGTGGAGACATTGCGTTCGTCTCGAAATTCTGCTTGAAAAAGAGTCCGAGTTTGCGTAAATCGGAGTCTGTATGAAGAAGTTATGACGCTCCGAAGTTTCAGGAATTTTCAGAACAGAAAACAGCACGAAATTCGAATTCGAAATTCGAATTCAAACCCAGAAGCGGGCTGGGCGGGAAATTTCCCGCCCAGGACCCAGGTTGACTGGGTGGTCGACTGGGTAGTCGACCTCCCAGGGCCAGGTCGACACTATAGTCGACCTGGGTGTCGACCTGGGTGCAAAACCCACTTTTGGGCCTGGGTGCATTCTGATGTACCTGGTCTCGTTTTCTGCCTAGATTCGTCCGCCTAATCCTATATAAACAGCCCCTAGTCTCCTTCACTATTCACAATTCTTCTCTAACCTTATGCTGCAAAGATTCTTGGTGGACATGGCTTCTTCTCCTCCACTAAATTAAATAATAAATAAAATAATATATAAAATAAATCAAGACGAGGAAATGCTGCTCAAGACTTTCAAGAGGAGATTCAAAACAAGTTAGGATTCAAGTAAAGATTCAAACGACTTCAACGACTGTTTTTCTATGAATCTAATATAATCTCTGTAAGTCGGTTACTTTTTAGATTTGAACGTTTTCTCTATTCGTGACATGAAATTAAAGGAATAAAAGAATATGCCAAATCTTTCTATTCGAATCAGTGCTTATATCTTTGGACCTAATTAAGAACTGTTATGATTCGATGACCAATAAGACTGTGACTATGAAACTAGGGACCTTAAAACCATATGCCTTTTTGACTATGAACATTGCCTATGACTGTGACTCATGACTTGGAGAATTATTTTCCTTTGACTATGAACATCGCCTATGACTGTGATTCATTAACTGTGAGGATTTATTGCCTATGACTATGGATATAAGATTATTATTTATGCCCATGACACTGTAGTTACAAAACCATGTTGTACCCCAAACTGGCATTATATTGGATCTAGGCTTGACTTTCTATTTCAGTTTATTCTTAGTTATCCTTGGATCTTGATCTTGGGAATTTACCTATTAAGTTAGGTCTACCCATGTTCTTGAACCTATACTATTCAACCCTTTTCATGTCGTAATATTACCAGATCTATATGCCTGTGAATTACCATCTTATGCCAGTTATTATGTCTATTCTTTCATGGCATTTTGGTTCATTCCCTTTTATCCACGAATCTAGATTTATTTATAATCTAGGTTGAATCACGATTATACGAACGATGGGAATACGTTTTGGGAAAAACATGAAATTGACTAAACTTGAAAATTGGCATAAACTGTAAACTAGAATATAAAATCTAGTTTTGGTATGAACTGTAAATGAGGATGTTGGATCTAAATTGCTATAAACTGTAAGATAGGCAAATCAAGATTTGGGCCTAGAATATAAGTCCATTAGTGGGCATGGCAAATGAATATGGTATAGGCCAAATTTATTTAAAAAGGGAAAATGGACTTTGAGGATAAATGGTTAAACTTTGAGGATAAATTGTAAACAATTTATATATATACAAAAGAAAGGTTTATTAATGACATCACTTTTAGTAATACATACACCAGAAAGTTCTAGGGTGACAGAGAGGATAATGTCTAGGCTTGGGTTTGGAAAATACAAGTTTCCTGCTTTCCCTGGCTATCCCTAACTGATCCGACGGACGGTATGGTTACTTTCAAAACCTGATTTGAAAATTAATCAAAACCCTTTGAACTTAGAAAACACGAATATGCCTAACCCGAGGTTAGACTGAGTTGCGATATAAACCTGCCCAGAACCAACAGGCACATCCAGTAATCGCAACAATATCTGTCTAATGTGAGAGGTCGCGGCTTTAATTTATTAATTAAATCTAGAACAAGAATGGTAGGGTTAAGTTAACTAAAACACTTAACCAACTCAACATGTCAACTTAATCCGATGAGTGGGGTTAGGCTAATCTGGACACTTAACCACTTAACATCTTAACAAGAGAAGACTTGTAGGGGTTAGTAAATTTAATACACTTAGCAAGTTTAACATGTTAATTAGACTAGAAGGTGGGGTTAAGTAAGTTTAATACACTTAGCCAATTTAACATGTTAACTAAGACTAGAAGGTGGGGTTAAGTAAACTTGGAACACTTAGTCATCATAGCAGGATAAATGAACAGGGTTAAGTTAAAAACATGAAAGGACAATACTTAACCATTAGAACATGTTAATTAAACAGATGTTAGGGTTAAGTTAGCTAAGGGAACACTTAACCACTATAACATGTCAGTTAAAAAAGATGGGCAAGGTTAGGTTAAAGGGAACGTTTAACCAATACAAGACGAATGGGTAGGGTTAAGTAATAAGAAAATACTTAACCAATATAACTCGGTTTGTGGTAGGGGTTAAGTCAACATGAACTACTGATAACACTTAACCAGTTTTATATTGCAAACGAAAGGGTTAAGTTGACTCGAATTGACTAATGACACTTAACCAACCCAACTTGACAAGAACAAGAACTAAGTAGTAAACCTTAGTTAATATGCACTAAGTCGTAAACCTTAGTTAAGAAAACGATGATTCAACAAACTAAGTGGTAAACCTTAGTTAGAAAACTAAGTAGTAATCCTTAGTATATCACAAGTAGGAGCGAACGTCCATCTGATCTTAAAGAGGCCTCCAACGAATTGGGTTACGAAGCCCGAGGCTTCGAGGGGACGTGAGGGTACTCTTGGTATCCCTCTGTGAGGTGGCAGATGATCCTCCTGGGCTCACAGAGGTTAAGGTCTGCGTTAGAAGAACCAAGGGTATGCCTTGGTTGTAATATATGGCAACCTAAAGACTAGGGTGGATCAGCGTGATTCGACGAGACTAGTTTTTTCCCTGTGATAGCAACTCGTCGTCTAGCTACCATCTTTAGTCAATCGTTGTACGTATGCGGAAAGGCAGAGAACTCCCAACAGACCATATACTTGCTATCTAGTTATGGGTGAGGCTGGCCAATAGGAAAGTAGGGCATAGGGTGGCAAAAGTACAGTTCTCGCGCTTGATTTTCTTGGATTGCCTTTCATTAGTTGAGGGAGGGGTCACGTGGGACCATAACCACTGGTAGAAAAATAGACCTTAGCATCTGCTCCGGCAGATATCTGAAAAGCTCCCGACCGAGTTCCGTGTTTCTAGAGTAGCCCTGCCACGGGACTCGGGTCGCACATTTCAGGACATGTGCATCTAGACAGCGATAAACGATTCGCGACACATACGTGGGGAAAGTCTAGGAACATATACCACTCTAGGTAGTGTGTCCTAGACTAGGGGCATCGTTCGACAGGTAGCGTAATCCCTAGTGGACCTAGGTGGCATAAACCCTGAATCTGTAAAGCATTAGACAAGTCGTGTAAACCCTAGTTGAATCTAGGAAGCACTCAATAGAAAGACCCTAGATTAGATCTAGGTAATACATAATAGATGTACACCTGAAAACAACCACAACTTAGGGGATTGGGATCACGTTATCATATTATACAGATTTCAAGTTGAGACATTAGTTAAGTGGTGCAGCGATATAGAATCCAGAATAATAGGATAATAGCGAAGCAGAGGAAATAGGGATGCATGTCTTATCTTGCCTTAGCATATCTTGCATAAATATTATGTTGGCTTGTTAGCCCTATCATTATGGTATTATCTTATATTCAGTTAATTCATGTCGTGCTGCTTTTTCCGTTCACATGCTGAAAGTTACTGAACTTACCAGACTTAATGTCTGACTCTGTTTTCTTTCGCTTTCTCATCTTCCGTCTCCCCCCCCCCCTCCCAGGTCCGTAGGGATGGAATGTTATTACTTAGGCTCAGTTCTCTTCCCAAGCTTGAAGACTCTTGGGTATATCGCTGCAGACTCTCTTTTCCGCTGCTATGGCTTATGCTACATTGGGGAATACAAATGTTATTTTTATGCTTCTTTATTTTGTAAGACAGATGTTACTCTGGTATTGAAAAGCAATTGTTGTACAAACTATTTTATCAATAAAGTAAAGTTTTATTTCTCGCTGCTTTAATTTTGTCTGTCTTGTAATTTATCATCATCTTTTACCTTAAATGCTCCACAGAACTTAGTGCATTCCCTTTGTGAGTGACACTAACGGATGTGGGGTGTTACATGACCCGACACGAACCCGACCCGACACGACCCATTGACAGCCCTAGATGTGATGGCATCACATCCAATGGAAGCGATGGCATCACATCCAATGGATGCGATGGCATCGCATCCAAGTGAAGCGATGGCATCACATCCAAGTGAAGCGAAGTCATTGCATCCTGGTGGATGCGGTTGCATCGCATCCTATGGGATGCAATTACATCACATCCTGAGGAATGGAACGATATCGCATCCCACGTGATGCGATATCTTGCATCTGTAGGATGCGGTGTAGGGTAAGTGGCCGCGAGGCGGCGCGATTTAGGGTGATGCGATAAAGGTGATGTGAGGTGAGTGGAGGTGAGGCGATGTGAAGGCGGCTAGTGCAATGCGAGGTGGGTGGAGGTGAGGCGATGCGATGGCGGCTGGTACAATGCGAGGTAGGATGATGTAAGGTGAGCGAGTAGGATATGATGCAGTGGAACCAGGATGGTGATGCGATGCGGTGGTGCGAGGTGCAAGGATGCGATGCTACATGAGGCGATGTTGGTGATGCGAATTCTTGCACATGCTCACGGAAACGGGAGTAACTTTCAAACCGTAAGGCCATGTGGGCCAAACGAAAGTTGTACCTGAAGAAAATTCAAAGAGCTACAAGAGTTATCGTGCAGAGCACCATAATTGATGTTTTCAGGCCCAAAAGAGGTCATCTAAAGAGGTTTTGCGCCATTTTACGTTTGTTTCGCGACTTCGACTGAATCACTTTGTGCTTGTTGACGATGTTATTGACGTGTGACAACTTCGATCAAAAAACGTGTCAACACCTCTCAAATAAATCTTTACGTTGTTTTGACATCCTGTCTAGCTCCTTATTCAACTGATCTACTTTAACTTGTTTCTTTTCAATTAGGTAGTTAAATTGGTACCTTAATGTAATCCTAAAAAAAATCCATACATAAACTAACTAGTATGTGGAAAATTTAAGCATTTCAACAAAATATGTCATACCTATGATAGTGATACTGGTGCTGCAGGATTTTATTGCTTCGTTCTAAACTTTTCCTTTCGAGATTGGCCTACTATGATAGAGTCTCTGGTGGAGAAGCAGGACCGCTTGTAATCTTGGTATCCTTAGTACCCTCTCGTTCACTCTATGCCTCAGGAGGACCATCGCCATTCCTATCATCATCATTTCATTATGACTTGATTGTTCCAATTGTGCCCATCTTCATCATCATCATCATCATGGCCATCGCCATCGTCGTCTTTGTGGCCATCATCACCCTGGGGAATGTCTTCATTCTCATCCTCATTTTTGGATTTAGCTTCGTTATCTATTGGAGGATCGTCAAAATCCAAAATCTTTTCTACATCTACATCCTTACCATTATTTGGAGCCTCTTTATCATGACTTTAAAATTCTCTTTCAAGGCTTCATTGTACCCTATGCAGTTAGTAACCCGCTATTTCCCCACTATATCGTGTAGCGGATTTTCTACTACTACGCTATTTCCAAATAGCTTCTGAAATAGTCTTTCCGCTTTAAGCCCCGCTATATTCCGATATTCCCGATATATCACATTATTTCGCCTATATTCCGATATTTCCACTATATCTTCTATAAAAGAAATGAATTTAAAAATGACATTTATACATTATAAAATTTATAAAATTAGTTTTATAATATTATTTTTAACATATATTTTTCAGAATATAAAATACTATAATATTCTATTAAATTTAATCAAGCTAAATAAAAGTTTACATATATTTGCTTATACTTTTAATTAAAATTAAGAATGAACTAATTATAATTAAGTTAATAGTTAATTTTCCATTTATTTATCATTTATATATTTGTAAAAACATTAAATACGAGTTTTATATGCTAATTTAGACTCATGCGCTATATCCTTTCTTTCCTTGCTTTATCCCTGCTACAACTTTTTTCACCTCTGTCGCGTTGGGTCTGCTGAACGCTTTAACTGTACACATTGTATTAAAGAGAAGGGAAATCCAGGTTTTTTACATTTCTTAGTATTGTCAAATTAAGCAGGGAAAAGGTCTTTCTCAAAATATCTTCTGATGATGGCATCAATACACCATGATGGAAAATATAGACTTTCTAATTCTGCATGACATCCTTAATTATGTTAGTAGACCATGACAAAAGCTTCTCTTTACTCTTTAACTTTTCCTCGAGAGTCTCATTGCTACTCAAAAGCCTAACTATCATTGAACCTGTGTTAGTAAGCTTCTGAGTTATCTCCTTTACTTGAGCTTCTTACTCTTACTTTTCCTTTTACTCTTACTCAAGACACTTTCAATTCCTGGAAAAATTTGGCAACTTTTTCCTTTTCAACCTTCTCTTTATTCCTTTCCTTCTCAACATCATCCTTAATGATTAAAAAGTCTATAATTTGATTATTAAATGAAGTTCCTCTTTGAGCATAGTGATTTAACTTGCCAAATCAAAAGTGTTACCTTAGGACCTAAATAAATGCTCGTTTCCTGAGATGAATATGAAATACAAATCAGATTGTGTTGTGAAAATCAAAAGCTTGGAAAGATAAAATAAGAATATGCATTCTTAAAGTAAGAGTGCGTACTCTTTCTATTTTTAGTTTTCGGTTTTCATACATACAAAAATACGAATGACGCGCACATATCGTGGAAAACGATTATTTTACCAAACAAAGTTAACACACAAAACAAAAAACAACTTTTTTTTAATCATTTTTCGTATTTTTAGAAACAACGGAAGAATGACGTCAAATTCATCCATCTGCCATCCTTCATCCCCTGCATCATCCACTCTGTCTTTAGTTCGCCATCTCGGTTACCCTTCAAATCTTCGCATCTTTCGAAATTGACGTTGAAAACTCAAAACTAAAAACACAAAATAAACCAAATACTACCTAAGTGTTTCAAAATTTATAATTATTCGTCTAGAGATGAGAGCCAAGCGTGAACAATCCAGGAGCCAAAAAAGACGAGGATTGAATAACAAGCTGGATTACATCTTTAAACTTGTTTGCAGAGATAGGTAATAGTGACTTGGAAAGAAGTGAGTTATTAGATGATATATTAAAAGTTCAAGCTCCCCGCATATTCGATTCAAGACTTTAGGGGAATAAGAAATGCAGATTCTCTAAATAAGATAATGTGACTTCTCTGCAACCATCGTTTGAGGGAGCTTTCCTTTAAAAGTATTTGGATTGAAACTATAGGGCTCGAGCTTATGTCCGCATTATGCTCTTCATCAGACATAACCGGAGTATATTCATCAATGAATTTGGTCCTTTTAGGAAAAGAAGATTCAACTGTCGGACTGGCAATAAGCTTCCACTTTGTAGATTCAAATAAGCTAAGAACATCAACCTTGAAATCACTAGACTCAAGACTATGAATTAAGGAGAGATGTCTTTCTTTCTCTATCCTACCGAGATGGCACTCCTAATTTCTTTCTCCTTGAGACCTACACTCACAGCAAGTGTACCTAAATTGAAAATGAGAATTCATAAGACATTATTACCAGAGGTTCTAACTAAGTGATTCTAATGTTTACCTTATGGTTCTCCTCCGATAGGTGAATATCGAGTAAAGGGAGATGTTTTATCAAACACCAATACTCATTTTCCTTTGGATCCTTTTGCTATTGTAGGTTCTGCTAAGACATTATGATGAGAGGAGATGATTAAATGTTAAGGTGTTTGGCTGGAGTTATAAGCGTAGCCCTTGTACCCAAAATGTGGCTTTTTAAGTAAGGTGTCTGTAGTTTTCTGACTTGCAGAACTCAAAGTCTTCGGAGCAAGATCTGAAACAAGAAAGTTCAGTATAAGACGATGGAAAAATATAACAAATGTTAAAAGATTAAGAGAAGTGAAAAACTTACGAGCATAAGAAAATGTGTCCATGATTCATGAATAACATTTTATGAAGAATTTTTTTTTCATTTTTGACTTTCAGGAATCAAATTACAAGGGTAAGGAATATAAAGACCGACCCTCCTATTCACTACACTTATATGGACTTTCCATAGAGTGTAGGAACTTCAACGTCTAATGAAGAAAGACATGTCGCTCGGGATTGAGCTTCCAAATAGGTTAAATATGTGTATGAATTTGGGAAAAGGTGGATTAAAGCAATAATCTAAGCATAAATATCTTTGAAGAAATTTATGAAACGGGAAATAGCTAGAATGCCAAATGAGCATTAAAGTAAATGAAAATTTACCTTTCGAGGGAGTATAGATGGTATTTTTAGGACCTGTGGTGATGGTCTCAATCCTTGAGATTTCTAATTTCTCTAGAATAAAGTTCACTTCCTCTTGGATGGAGATGTCAGAGTGTTGGGAAAGCTTGCCCCGCTTGTTGCCTTTACAAGGAGATCCCATTGGACTAGCGCAAGTCTTCTTAACCAACTTCTTTACTGTTTTTGGAGCTTCCATTTTCCTATCTAGTGATATTACTCTAAACATTAAAATCATAATAAAGCAATCATTTCATAGCATATTAGGTTCAAAAATAACATGCGAACCATATCTAAAGTGACACCATATAGCACATCATTAAAGGAGAATATTGCATTGAGCTTTGAGTGACACCAAGCGTTGTATTATAGTAAAGTTGAAGCACAATATTTGTCCCTACTAAATTAAAATTCATTAAGCTCGCCGCATGATGTCGAATGCAACAAAATCAACATAGCATGATTAAAATTTAATAAATGCCAACACAACATATTGCCTCTTACTAAAATCGATGTGTCAGAGCATTACACCGTTTGGGCCTCACTAGAAAGGCACATGATATTATAAGTTATTGAAGGAGATACACGGTATTGCACCTAGATATAGTTAATACATTGAATCGACTTCTATTGAAGTCAATAGGAAGGATCGAATTTCACTAGGGTTGATGATTTGTCTCAAGCCTAATTTAGGGGCAATAACTCATGGCAAAGCCCAATCTATCTTCCTTCTTTTTCTTTAGCAGCAATATTATCTTTCCATATTTTTTAAGCATAAAGATCGAAAATACCCAATTCAAGCCGATTAAATTGAACAAATCATAAATTATGGCTAAAGTTCTTCAATTTATCAAATTTAGATGAAATCATTACAAACTAAATTGCAGTTTTAGATATTAAAGGCAGAAATACGGTACTTCAAAAATAAAAAATAAAAAATAGATTTTTGTACCTAAAACTAGAATCCAAGTTCTTAAGAAAGAAATAGGTTTTGAATTTTGGAAAGCTTTTGTAACGACCCGGAAAAATCTGAGCCAATTTAAAATTTTTAAATTGGATATTTTAGTGGATTTTAAATATTTAAAATAGGTATTTTAAATAATAATGATAAAAAGTAAGTTTGAATTGACAATTGAAAAGGAATATAATCAATTCTAATTATAAACAAGGCCTGAAATGGCGCGGTAGTTTCAAAATTTGAATTCAAACTTTGACTGACTGTACCAGGTGCAAAACAAAACGGATTCGAGTGAAACCAAAAATATTTAAATCTGTTAGTGAATATCTTTCTAATGAATCTGAAAAATCGAAGTTTCGTAGCAGGAAGCAAAAGTTATGGCCAAATGAATATTCAGAAAGGTCGCTATAGAATTTATATAGCCCGTGAAAATGGCCATTTTGCAAACGACCTTAGAATTCGACGAAACCACTTTTGTTGGATCCGGGATGTCAAATTATTGCTAAGTTTCAAATTTCATAATTTTTGATGTTAATATGTGAGCGTGGCAAAGGAAATTGTGTTTGGTCGATTTCTATTAAATTGGATCGGCCAGAAATGGGCCATTTTTCAAACGGTCTCAGAATTCGACGAAACTAGTTTTGTTGGAACCGTATCGTCAAAACATAGCTAGATTTATTTTTTGGGAATTTTTAGATTCAGTATGTGGTCCCGGCAAATTGAAATGTACGTTCAAATTAAATATTGAATGTTTTATATTTTAATTTGAAGGCAAACTGACTAAAACAGTCGAATAGGCCTTCGAAACATATCTCATTGTGTTCGGAATGGGGGTAAAACGCTAGGGACGACAGTCGTTGGGTTGGAATTGGTGTTCGTTTGGATAAGAAGATATTTTTGAATTTAAATTAAATTAAAAATAAAATATAAAAGGGCCAATCAATACCTTTCTCTCTCATTCCCTTTTGACTGATCAACCCGCCTCCTTCCACTCTCGTTCACGACGGAAAAAGTTCCATTCTTCTTCCCCATTTTCCGGCCAAACCCTTCACCAAAACCCTATGCCCCTTCACAACTTTTTGAAGCCCTCACTCCCCTCTTCAAATTAGTACCGAGTTCGCCACCTATCGTTGCTCTATTGTCGAGATCCAACATGTTGAAGTCGGCGCCTTTGAAGTGTCGCGCCGCCGTGCTCCGGTTGTCGATCTGCACCAAACCGCCAGGCGTGGGTGCGGCCTTCCCTCCCCTTCGTCGTGGTATACTTCGATCTTGACATCAAGCAAAGGATTTGAAGCAAAATCGTGACCTAGTTCGGAACCATTTACTGAGGTAACGACCCGAGTTTTAAATAAAAGGTTTTAACACTTTAAAACCGTCGCGAAATTGGTTAACCTTATAAAAACCATATCTTTTTTTGTGACCGAAATCCAGTGAAACAAGAGACAGTGGACTCGCGAGGACGTCTTCTACATTCTAGAAGAGACCGCATATTTTTCTGAGCCTTCGGCTATTTTTGGTGGAGTGGAACCCAATGTGTGATTTCTAATTTATAAACGATATGGAAAACGACGATGTATAAATTATATAAGGATTAATTGACAGGAATAATCCGAAGTTTGATGTGTCTTCCTATATTAATCCGAAGTTTGTATTATTTTTAAATAATCCCAAGTTTAGGGGGTCCCTTCCCATATTGATCCCGATGACTTATTAACTTGTTGTAACCGGTTATCAAACTTAAATTTGTCTTCCCTAAATGATTTTTATGGAGTGGGAAACTAGTTTGGGGAAGACAAATTTAAGTTTGATAACCGGCTACAACAAGTTAATAAGTCATCGGGATCAATATGGGAAGGGACCCGCCAAACTTGGGATTAATTAAAAATAATCCAAACTTCGGATTAATATGGGAAGACACGTCAAACTTCGGATTATTCTTGTCAATTTATCCATTATATAATCGATGTATGAGTTATATAAGCGTTGTACACCTCATGTATAAGCGTTGTATAAGTTGTATGTTCGATGTATAAGTTATTAAGCGTTGTAAAAATTATATTTGTGTTGAATAGAAGTGAAATGCTTATATAATATATATATATATATACATATACGCCCCTCGTCCACAAACCATGGACGATATTTATTGATTGTTATTGGTGTGAAAATTGGTTGATAGCGAATGGTTGATTATAATTGTTTGTGGTTGAAATTGATTGATTGTGGTTGAAAAATACCCGTTTGTGGTTGAAAATTATTTGGTTGAAACTACATAGGATTAGTTTGTGGAAATGAAAAAATATACATGCCGCCTGCGTGCGAACTAGATGCAAGAAATCCCCATTGTCAAAAGATGCGAGGCTTTAAGGTAGAGCGAGGAGCCGTACTAGGGACGGCCCCGGTTTTAACTACATTACTATTATGCTGCCGAAATTTTGAATAATATTCATGTGTTAGAATTATTTTCATGAGTTGAATGGTATTCATGTTTTAAATATAAAAATCACATTTTTATCTATATATATAAAGTATAGAAAACCTTCATGTGTTGAATTGAAATTCATTCGTTGAATAGAAATTCATGTGTTGAATGGTATTTGTGTTTTAAATATAAAATTCACCTTTTTATGTATATATATAAACTATAGAAAACCTTCATTTGTTGAATAGAAATTCATTCGTTGAATGGAAATTCATGTGTTGAATGGTATTCGTGTTTTGAAATAAATTGTTTTGCAATATTAAAATCACCTTTTTAATCTATATATATAAACTATAGAAAACCTTCATGTGTTGAATTGAAATTCATTCGTTGAATAGAAATTCATGTGTTGAATGGTATTCGTGTTTTAAATATAAAAATCACCTTTTTATCTATATATATAAACTATAGAAAACCTTTATGTGTTGAATAGAAATTCATTCGTTGAATGGAAATTCATGTGTTGAATGGTATTCGTGTTTTGAAATAAATTGTTTTATAATAAAAATCATATTTTTATCATTTATATGAACTATATAAAATAGCCGTGTTTTGAAAGAAATTGTTTTATAATAAAAATCACATTTTTATCATATACATGAATAGTTAAAAATAGTGAAGTGTTGAAATAGAAGTCAATTGGATAAAAATATCATTTTTATCAAATGTATGAAAAGGATGAAATCGAAGAATAGATTATATATATATATATATATATATATATATATATATAATTAAAATAAATCGAATAACGAAGCTGCAGTTCGTGTTTTGAAACCGTGATTTCAAATGATTAGTGCGGGAGATCCGACCATCGGATTATCCCAAAACAGAAACCGCTGGGTTCGCTTTGGAAATATCTTTCCAACGACACCCACTTTGCAAAGATCCAACGGTTGGATTGTCTGGAATGTTTAATTCAAAACTGAAGAAAAACAGCGCCAGAATCGATTATATTTATATATATATATATAAATAAATAAATATAATTAAATTAAATCGAATAACAACGCTGCAGTTCGTATTTTGAAATCGAAACTTCAAACGATTGTACCGGGAGATCCGACCGTCGGATTTTCCCGAAACTGGAACCGTTGGATTCGTTTTGAAAAGATCTTTCTAATGATATAAATTTTGTGATGATCCAACGGTTAGATTTTCATATATGTGTAAATCAAATCTGAAGAAAAACAGCGCCACGGCCGCGTTATGGCCTGAAGCGTCATTTAAATAAATATGCTATTTTTAAATAAATAAAAATAGCGATAAATCGTTATAAAATATTATAAACGATATGGAATGTGAAAATTAGAAATTAACTGAAGGTTGGCTAAGTAGAATGGTTTCCTGGGTTTTGATCTGATGTTGGTTTCGGCCTTCGGGGTTAATATTTGGGAAATCGTTCTCTTACTGATTGGCAGTTAGTGACTAATGAATTGAAATAAGGCGTATGTTGTGTTTATGTAGCACTTGTATATTATATACGCGAGTTGCTTAGAAAGACCGGGTTTATCCCATTCTGAATAACTGAATCGACGATAAGAAATCGAAGATGAAGACGGTGGTCGAAGACCGGAGATCTTCACCTCGTTTGGATGGTAACTGATGTCCTGATTGGGAGGCATCCCGAAATATGGATAATGAGTGGTGATCGTCCAGACGTACGTGGAAATCGATGGGTTTGCGAGGTATATAGTGCCTCCGGTTTCGTTCAGACCCAGAACGGACTTGCAAATGGACCGTGTGTCTGACATTGGGATTCATTCTGTGTGATTGATAGCCATCAGTTGCATGGTGTGAATTGCCTGTATGGCATGCTAAGATGCAGTGATCAGGGCTTCTGTTGAAAAGCAAAGTCTTGAGGTTGATGATCAAAGCACCACCTGTGTGGCGTAGCTTTGTGTATAACGTGAATTCGCGAACCTCACACCTCGGTATGAACCAGAAACGGGAGAAGGACCTCAGGGAGGACATGCGTTTCTTTCTAGTTAGAGGTGGTGTCGGTGCTTTAACTGGCTGACATTTATATTATTTTCACCTATGTGGTTGTTGCTGTTGCGAGGCGTCTCGGTTATATCGGTCGATCCGGGACCGATGGAGTCATTCGTTGGCTAATTTACGCCCCAAAGGGCGGGAAAACGTAGTGTTCAGGAATTTTAATCCACATCGGTGGACCGGCCCTGTCGCTCCAAGGGCCCACCTGAGTCTGGGTCCTGTGGCTCGGGCTAGAGAGTCACGAAGTCGGTAAGGACTATCTTTTGCCTTGGTTCATGACGGAAATCCCATTTCCAAATACGTGATTGTGCGGTTTTGATTGTATATATATTTGGCGACATAGTGGCATGGGATGCTCATGTCGTCTATGATTGATATTTATGATTGTGTATGAAATTAGAAACTAACTGTAAACGAGATAAGATGGATGGTTTCCTGGGTATTGGTCTGATGTTGGTTTCGGCCTTCGGGGTTAATACATATGGAATCGTTCTCTTACTATTTTACAGTTGGAGTCGGATTATCAAATGATTTGTTTTGCTCGTATCAAGCATATTTTGGTCGATATAAGGTAAAACTCTATCCTCCGGTTTGCGTTGCATTGTGTGATGGGACTTGAGTCTTATATCGACTTCATTTTTATAAAAAGCATTGCGATGTTTAAAAGATTTAATTGTTTTAAAGCACTGGCAATCCAATGGAGTAAACCCGTTCCACGAAAGTGGCGTGGTCCTGTGATTAGCCAAATTATATAATGTGTTAGGTAGATTTCTCATACCAGTCCCATGACTGACTCGTAGTTTGTTTCACTTGCAAACTCGGGTGCCCCTTCTTCTACACGGACAGCCTTGTATTCAGGTTTTTAGCAGGCTCTTTCTGGATAGCTGGAGCTGAAGATGGATTCTATCACTTATCTCTTTTTATGCTGTTCGGCTCCTATTGTACATATTATGTTTGTTTTCCTCTGTAGACATATATGTATAGCTGAACTGTATTTGTACTAAGTATGATCCTGTATACTGTGTAACTCTGATGATTATTGTTTATCCAGTGATTATTTGTTCATTGTCTGGTGTATTTATTTATTTATTTCTGTTCTGCTATTATCTATTTCTGTGTTATATTCCAATGATTACCCTTGTCAGCGTCAGTACGGGTTTTGGGGACGTCACAACGTGGTATCAGAGCTTTGGTTAAGCTTAGTGCTGGAATATAACATATTAACGAACTTGTCAGAAATAGAACCAGTAGTGTTCTAGGACGGTTAACTCATTACAGATAGGATCAGTAATATCCTAGTATGAGTAAAGCAGAATGAAATACACCCCGATAGACACATTTACATTTGAAGTATATGTTTCTATGTTTTAAAATATCTTTTCTGTTGACCTGACACTTGATCTGCTATTTGCAGAAATACTAGAAAATGAGTGTCAGAAACAGAAGGAATGCAGAACCAGATATTGAGGCCCTATTAATCAAGTATCGAAATATGGGTGGAATACCGTTCTCGGGTGAAGATTATATTATGAAAACACAAGCTTGGATTCGTTCGGCTGAGAAAATCTTTGAGGGATTAAAGCTGATAGACGACCAGAAAAGATTACTGCCATCTTGGGCACTCAAAGACGAAGCCTTGTTCTGGTGGGATTCGGTTGTTAAGGATAATACAGAAGGTGATATCACCTGGGATAGATTCAAAGTGATTTTCTTAGAAAGATTTACTCCTCCTGAAGCGACTGAGCGATTATGTGATGAATTCTCTTATCTGATACAAGGAGATATGACCATTCCAGAATATCATAAGAAGTTCAACGAACTCTCTCATTTTGCCCCTCATCTAATTCAAAATCCGAAGAGGAAGAATCTGAGATTTATCAACGGGCTTCAAAGAAAATATCAGAATAGTGTAATGAGGAATGTGAAGCTTCCTTTTTCTGAAATGATATACATGGCTTACTAGTACGAGGATCTTGACAAGAAAGGTATGTTGCGCTACGAAGAGGAGGTCAGTTCTAGTAAAGAAGTTGAGTCTGGAACTGATCGTCCTGGGGAAAGTACGATGTCTGAGGTCAGTAAGAAGCCTAGAGTCAATCGGAAAAGGGCCAGATCTGAAAAAGAACCAGCAACGACTGCTGTATGCTCTAACTGCAATAAACAAGGGCATCTCTCGATAAGTTGCCGATCTCTCAAGAAACAAATAAAGGATGGATTTAAATTCGGTAAGAAGTTACAAGAGAAAAGAGGATGCCATAAGTGCCACCAGGCTAGTCATATTACGAAAAATTGCCCGTTATTCAGAAAACCTGAAGCGGTACAAGTAAATGAAGTGGCAGAAGGGCCTGCATCTTCGTCTCCTCAGGAAAGGGCTGATGTTTTGGAAGGCACGCTCAATGTCAAAAACATTCCAGTTAAGGTACTGTTTGATACAGGCGCGTCGCGAAGCTTTATTGCAAAGAATGCGGTTAAGAAACTAGATTTGAATTTGAAGAAGCTCAAAGAACCAATGACTGTCCATAATCCGGTTGGGGGTTCCCTCGATCTCAATTGGGTTTGTGGGGTGCCTGTCTCTTTTTCCTGTTATAAGTTCCCTACTATCTCAATCGTCATGAATTTTACTGAGTTTGATCTTATTTTGGGATTAGATTGGTTAACCAAATACGAAGATGAGGTTAAATGTGCCGAGAGAGTTGTTAAGGCAAAGGCCCAATCAGGGAATTATATAACCATACCATGCGAAGGTCCGAATTCCAATAGAAAACACTTTTGGTCAGCTCTAGATGTTTCTCCTGCTCAAATAGAAAATATCCCCGTAGTCACGGAGAATATTTCAGACCTCATCAAAGATATTCCTGTTGTAAAGAATTATGCGGATGTGTTCGAAGAAGTTGTCAGCTTACCTCCGCAGAGAGAAATTGATTTCAAGATCGCTTTAATTCCAAACGCAAGGCCAGTAGTGCACGCCATTCGGAGGATGACCCTAAAGGAGAAAGAAGAACTAGATAATCAAACACGACAGCTCGTATGGAAGGGTCTAATCAGGCCTAGTTTCTCTGATTGGGGAGCAGCAGTGGTGTTTGTCCCAAAGTCTGACGGTACTCTGCGACTATGTATGGATTATCGTGACTTGAATAAGCAGACAATAAAGAATAAATATCCATTGCCTTGAATTGATGACTTATTGGATCGTCTGAATGGAGCACAAGTATTTTCAAGGATGGACCTAGCTACAGGCTTCCATCAGCTTCGAATTGCCGAAGAGTGTGTTCCTATGACAGCATTCAGAGGTCCAGACCTATTCTATGAGTGGTTAGTAATGCCGTTCGGCTTATGTAACGCTGCAGCATACTTTGTCGATTTGATGAATCGAGTGTTCAGAGGAGTCCTGAATAAGTTTGTTCTGTTTTTTATTGACGATATTCTAATTTTCTCTAAATCAAAGGCCGAACATGAAAAGAATTTGGAACAAGTTCTAGAAATTCTGAGAAGGAATTTGTTGAAAGCTAAATTTTTCCAAATGTATATTCTGGCAAGATGAAGTGAAGTTTCTGGGCCACGTCGTATCAAAAGGAATTGTTGTGGATCCAAGTAAAATCACGGCTATTCAAAATTGGAAACAGCACAGTACTCCTACAGAAGTCCGCAGTTTTCTCGGATTGGCTAGTTATTACCGGAAGTTCGTTAAAGATTTTTCGAAGATATCTAGTCACTTAATGAAGCTTACAAAGAAGCACTCAAAATTTAAGTGGACTCCAGAATGTGAAGAGGCTTTTGAGGAGCTAAAGTTAAGATTAACAACTGCTCCAGTGTTAACGATTATCGACGGCAATCAGGATTTAAAAGTCCGGACAGATGCCTCTAGAGAAGGCCTTGGTGCAGTATTAATGCAAAGGGGTCAGGTTGTTGCTTATGCTAGCCATCAGCTGAAGCCACATGAAAAGAACTACGTCACTCATGATCTTGAGTTGTTGGCTATAGTATTTGCTTTGAAAATCTGGAGACACTATCTTCTGGGTGAGAAATTCGAACTGTTTACAGATCACCAGTCGTTAAAGTATGTGTTCACCCAGAAATACTTGAATCTGAGGCAGCAACGTTGGCTAGAGTTCCTTGTAGCATACGATTTTGAGATTCTATACACTCCAGGGAAAGCCATTGTCGTGGCCGATGCGCTAAGTCGAAAGAATGTTATGATCGCCAGTTTTATCATTGCGACTTCTTTGATTGACAAGATATCTTCTCTACAAAAAGACGACAAATTTATTAAAGGAATGAGTCAGCGGATTGGTGAAGGCAATGCTTCAGATTTCCAACTCGATGGTGAAGGGATTCTGAGGCTACAAGGACGAATTTGTGTCCCAGAAATTCCTGAACTCATAAGAGATGTGCTTGATGAATGCCACAAATCTAAGATCTGTATTCATCCGGGTGTGAATAAAATGTATAACGATATCAAGCGAACATTCTGGTGGAAATCGCTGAAAAGAGACATCTCTATATATGTTAGAAGGTGCCCAACTTGCCAGCTAGTCAAAAGCGACCAACAGAAACTTGCTGGATTGTTGCAACCGCTGGACGTTCCAGGTTGGAAGTGGGAACATATTTCCATGGACTTCATTGATGGTTTGCCTAGAACCAGAAACAGAAATGACAGTATTTAGGTGATCGTAGATCGCTTCACGAAGACCGCCCATTTCATACTTGTCAGATCAAACAGAACCGCTCAGAGTCTGGCGCAGATATACTTCAAGGAAATTGTTAGACTACATGGAGTGCCGATCAGCATAGTGAGTGATAGAGATCCAATATTTACTAGCAAATTCTGGGAGGCATTTCAAGTAGAACTGGGAACAAAGCTGAACTTGAGCACCGCTTATCATCCTCAGACAGATGGTCAGACTGAGAGGGTGAATCGTATACTAGAAGATCTATTGCGGGCTTGTGTTCTAGATTTCGGTGGATCATGGGAAGACCATTTACATTTGGCTGAATTCTCATATAACAACAGCTACCAAGCAAGCCTGACGATGTCGCCATTCGAAGCATTGTATGGTAGACCGTGCCGATCTCCTGCTTGTTGGGTCGAACCGGGCAATAGACTTGTATTGGGCCTTGATATGATCCGCGAGGCTGCCGACAAAGTCGATTTCGTTAAGAAACGATTACTCGCCGCTCAAAGCCGACAGAAGAGCTATGTCGATAAGAGAAGAAGAGATATATCATTTGCGGTTGGCGACTATGTATAATTGAAAGTATCGCCGATGAGAGGAGTTATCCGGTTTGGTAAAACAGGGAAATTGGCGCCCAAATTCATTGGTCCGTTCCCTATACTAGAACGGATTGGAACTCTCGCTTATAGGGTTCAATTGCCTGATTGGTTGCCTGGAGTACATGATGTATTTCACGTATCTCAACTTCGAAAGCATGTTCATGACCCAGACTTGGTTGGGAAGAGGCCGCACAGCAAGATATTGAAATTACTCCAGAATTGGCTGTGAGAAGAGAGCCGTTAAAGATCATTGGTAAAGAAACCAAAGAGCTGAGGAAAAAGAAGGTTCACTTAGTCAAAGTGCAATGGAGTGGGGATCCGCGAGATTGTACTTGGGAAACTGAGGAGAGCATTTAGAAAGCCTATCCTAAGTGTCGAGTAGATATCTCTGATTGACTCCGGTGCAAGGTACATTTACCATACTTTGCATTACCAATTAGTTCTCTACTCTATTGTTATTTTCTTTCCATGGATGTGCACTTTTAATTCTATAGTCTAAATGGTTTTAAAAGAGTATAGAAATTGATTAGTATATTTTTGAAAAGTTAAAAACAATTTGATTGTTGTTTTTGTTGTGTGATAGTAGATTTGATTAATTAAATTATTAGAACGATAGTTAATTTAATCAGTAAGAGAATAATGGTAGAATTTATTCGGTTAAATCACACATTGAACTGATATAAAAATAGATAGGAATATATACATGTGCATTTTATATTTTTGAACAGGTAAATGGATTAGCTGTTGAGTAAAGAAATTATTTGCGTGCCCGACAAATAAGTAAACCTTAATGAGTTGGATGCGCAATTTTATTATTATATCAACTCCTGTGAATGCCATTGGATGCGGAGTGCTGGTTATTCTGTGTGTAATAATAAACGTCGCCATAGGATAGTAACAATAAATTTTGAACTACACTACATGGCATACTTCTAGAAGATAGGCATACTTCATCATATACCACATAAGCATTTGGAGCTTGTGTGACGAGGTGGAAGATTTACCATACGAGCGAGAGGCTTGTATGGCGATGACTATATATTACAGGTTGAACTGATGACTGATATGACCATATAAAATTGTAACGATTAATTGCCAGATTAATAAAAACCCCACACGGGTCTGGAGTTGACAATAATCACGTCTCTCTAGTCATTAGATACGGCACATGGATTATTTATTTCCCTCACGGGACGAGGTGACGAGAATTTATTCTCTGGAGTAATTAAAATACACACTCCCTCAGGCTTTGACAGGGTGACGAGAATTTATTCTCTGGAGTTATTATCTATACACGCTCCCCTGTAAACACCAGATTATATCACTATAAATATGTGTATGCTTTATAGGATTTATTGGGTACCTAATACGGCCCAATAAATTTCCAAACCCCTCCCTTTACAAAGGAGGTTATGGCGAAATTTTTCGAAAATTCCGGGTGTTTGCCAAATTTTTGAAGAAATTGAAAATTCTCATAAACTGAAAAGTTGGAGAATGGAAGCCAAATAGAACGTAGAGTTGATTAATCAAACCACTTTCGACTTTGTTCCTTTTGGGGGACGAAAAGTTTTAAGTGGGGGAGATTGTAACGACCCGGAAAAATCTGAGCCAATTTAAAAATTTTAAATTGGATATTTTAGTGGATTTGAAATATTTAAAATAGATATTTTAAATAATAATGATGAAAAGTAAGTTTGAATCGACAATTGAAAAGGAATATAATTAATTCTAATTATAAACAAGGCCTGAAATGGCGTGGTAGTTTCAAAATTTGAATTCAAACTTTGACTGACTGTACCAGGTGCAAAACAAAACGGATTCAAGTGAAACCAAATATATTTAAATCTATTATTGAATATATTTCTAACGAATCTGAAAAATCGAAGTTTCGTAGCGGGAAGCAAAAGTTATGGCCAAATGAATTTTCAGAAAGGTCGCTATAGAATTTATATAGCCCGTGAAAATGGCCATTTTGCAAACGACCTCAGAATTCAACGAAACCACTTTTTTTGGATTCGGGATGTCAAATTATTGCTAGGTTTCAAATTTCATATTTTTTGAAGTTAATATGTGAGCGTGGCAAAGGAAAATGTGTTTGGTCGATTTCTATTAAATTGGATCGGCCAGAAATGGGCCATTTTTCAAACGGTCTCAGAATTCGATGAAACTAGTTTTGTTGGGACCGTATCGTCAAAACATAGCTAGATTTATTTTTTGGGAATTTTTAGAATCAGTATGTGGCCCCGGCAAATTGAAATGTACGTTCAAATTAAATATTGAATGTTTTATATTTTAATTTGAAAGAAAACTGACTGAAACAGTCGAATAGGCCTTCGAAACATATCCCATTGTGTTCGGAATGGGGGTAAAACACTAGGGACGACAGTCGTTGGGTTGGAATTGGTGTTCGTTTGGATAAGAAGATATTTTTGAATTTAAATTAAATTAAAAATAAAATATAAAGGGGCCAATCAATACCTTTCTCTCTCATTCCCTTTTGACTGGTCAACCCGCCTCCTTCCACTCTCGTTCATGACGGAAAAAGCTCCGTTCTTCTTCCCCATTTTCTGGCCAAACCCTTCACCAAAACTCTATGCCCCTTCACAACTTTTTGAAGCCCTCACTCCCCTCTTCAAATCAGTACCGAGTTCGCCACCTATCGTCGCTCCACTGTCGAGATCCAGCGTGTTGAAGTCGGTGCCTTTGAAGTGCTGCGCCACCGTGCTCCGGCTGTCGATCCGCACCAAACCGCCAGGTGTGGGTGCGGCCTTCCCTCCCCTTCGTCGTGGTATACTTCGATCTTGACATCAAGCAAAGGATTTGAAGCAAAATCGTGACCTAGTTCGGAACCATTTACTGAGGTAACGACCTGAGTTTTAAATAAAAGATTTTAACACTTTAAAACCGTCGCGAAGTTGGTTAACCTTATAAAAATCATATCATTTTTGTTTGTGACCGAAATCCAGTGAAACAAGAGACAGTGGACTCGTGAGGACGTTTTCTACATTCTAGAAGAGACCCCATATTTTTCTGAGTCTTCTGCTATTTTTGGTGGAGTGGAACCCAATCTGAGATTTCTAATTTATAAACGATATGGAAAACGACGATGTGTAAATTATATAATCGATGTATGAGTTATATAAGTGTTGTACACCTCATGTATAAGCGTTGTATAAGTTGTACGTTCGATGTATAAGTTTTATATGCGTTGTAAAAATTATATTTGTGTTGAATAGAAGTGAAATGCTTATATAATATATATATATATATATACATATATGCCCCTCGTCCACAAACCATGGACGATATTTATTGATTGTGATTGGTGTGAAAATTGGTTGATAGCGAATGGTGGATTATAATTGTTTGTGGTTGAAATTGATTGATTGTGGTTGAAAAATACCCGTTTGTGGTTGAAAATTATTTGGTTGAAACCACATAGGATTAGTTTGTGGAAATGAAAAAAATATACATGCCGCCTGTGTGCGAACTAGATGCATGAAATCCCCATTGTCAAAAGCTGCGAGGCTTTAAGGTAGAGTGAGGAGCCGTACAAGGGACGACCCCGGTTTTAACTACCATGCCGTTATGCTGCCGAAATTTTGAATAATATTCATGTGTTAGAATTATTTTCATGTGTTGAATGATATTCATGTTTTAAATATAAAAATCACCTTTTTATCTATATATATAAACTATAGAAAACCTTCATGTGTTGAATTGAAATTCATTCGTTGAATAGAAATTCATGTGTTGAATGGTATTCGTGTTTTAAATATAAAAATCACCTTTTTATCTATATATATAAACTATAGAAAACCTTCAAGTGTTGAATAGAAATTCATTCGTTGAATGGAAATTCATGTGTTGAATGGTATTCGTGTTTTGAAATAAATTGTTTTGCAATATAAAAATCACCTTTTTAATCTATATATATAAACTGTAGAAAACCTTCATGTGTTGAATTGAAATTCATTCGTTGAATAGAAATTCATGTGTTGAATGGTATTCATGTTTTAAATATAAAAATCACCTTTTTATCTATATATACAAACTATAGAAAACCTTCATGTGTTGAATAGAAATCCATTCGTTGAATGGAAATTCATGTGTTGAATGGTATTCATGTTTTGAAATAAATTGTTTTATAATAAAAATCATATTTTTATCATCTATATGAACTATATAAAATAGCCGTGTTTTGAAAGAAATTGTTTTATAATAAAAATCACATTTTTATCATATACATGAATAGTTAAAAATAGTGAAGTGTTGAAATAGAAGTCAGTTGGATAAAAATATCATTTTTATCAAATGTATGAAAAGGAATTGGTTTTGAAATCAAAGAATAGATTATATATATATAAATATAATTAAAATAAATCGAATAACGAAGCTGCAGTTCGTGTTTTGAAACCGTGATTTCAAACGATTAGTGCGGGAGATCTGACCATCGGATTTTCCCGAAACCGAAACCGTTGGGTTCGCTTTGGAAATATCTTTCCAACGACACCAACTTTGCAAAGATCCAACGGTTGGATTGTCTGGAATGTTTAATTCAAATCTGAAGAAAAACAGCGCCAGAATCGATTATATATATATATATATATAAATATAATTAAATTAAATCGATTAACGACACTGCAGTTCGTATTTTGAAATCAAAACTTCAAACGATTGTACCCGGAGATCCGATCGTCGGATTTTCCCGAAACTGGAACCGTTGGATTCGTTTTGAAAAGATCTTTCTAATGATATAAATTTTGTGATGATCCAACGGTTAGATTTTCAGATATGTGTAAATCAAATTTGAAGAAAAACAGCGCCACGGCCGCGTTATGGCCTGAAGCGTCATTTAAATAAATAGGCTATTTTTAAATAAATAAAAATAGCGATAAATCGTTATAAAATATTATAAACGATATGGAATGTGAAATTTAGAAATTAACTGAAGGTTGGCTAAGTCGAATGGTTTCCTGGGTTTTGATCTGATGTTGGTTTCGGCCTTCGGGGTTAATATTTGGGAAATCGTTCTCTTACTGATTGACAGTTAGTGACTAATGAATTGAAATAAGGCGTATGTTGTGTTTGTGTAGCACTTGTTTATTATATACACGAGTTGCTCAGAAAGACCGGGTTTATCCCATTTTGAATAACTGAATCGACGATAAGAAATCGAAGATGAAGACGGTGGTCGAAGACCGGAGATCTTCACCTCGTTTGGATGGTAACTGATATCCTGATTGGGAGGCATCCCGAAATATGGATAATGAGTGGTGATCGTCCAGACGTACGTGGAAATTGATGGGTTTGCAAGGTATATAGTGCCTCCGGTTTCGTTCAGACCCAGAACGGACTTTCAAATGGACTGTGTGTCTGACATTGGGATTCATTCTGTGTGATTGATAGCCATCAGTTGCATGGTGTGAATTGCCTATGTGGCATGCTAAGATGCAGTGATCAGGGCTTCTGTTGAAAAGCAAAGTCTTGAGGTTGATGATCAAAGCACCGCCTGTGTGGCGTAGCTTTGTGTATAACGTGAATTCACGAACCTCACACCCCGGTATGAACCAGAAACGGGAGAAGGACCTCAGGGATGACATGCGTTTCTTTCTACTTAGAGGTGGTGTTGGTGCTTAAACTGGCTGACATTTATATTATTTTCACCTATGTGGTTGTTGTTGTTGCGAGGTGCCTCGGTTATATCGGTCGATCCTGTACCGATGGAGTCATTTGTTGGCTCATTTACGCCCCAAAGGGCGGGGAAACTTAGTGTTCAGGAATTTTAATCCACATCGGTGGACCGGCCCTGTCGCTCCATGGGCCCACCTGAGTCTGGGTCCTATGGCTCGGGCTAGAGAGTCACGAAGTCGGTAAGGACTATCTTTTGCCTTGGTTCCTGACGGAAATCCAATTTCCAAATACGTGATTGTGCGGTTTTGATTGTATATATATTTGGCGACATAGTGGCATGGGACGCTCATGTCGTCTATGATTGATATTTATGATTGTGTATGAAATTAGAAACTAACTGTAAACGAGATAAGATGGATGGTTTCCTGGGTATTGGTCTGATGTTGGTTTCGGCCTTTGGGGTTAATACCTATGGAATCGTTCTCTTACTATTTTACAGTTGGAGTCGGATTATCAAATGATCTGTTTTGCTCGTGTCAAGCTTATTTTGGTCGATATAAGGTAAAACTCTATCCTCCGGTTTGCGTTGCATTGTGTGATGGGACTTGAGTCTTATATCGGCTTCATTTTTATAAAAAGCATTGCGATGTTAAAAAGATTTAATTGTTTTAAAGCACTGGCAATCCAATGGAGTAAACCCGTTCCGCGAAAGTGGCGTGGTCCTGTGATTAGCCAAATTATATAATGTGTTAGGTAGATTTCTCATACCAGTCCCATGACTGACACGTAGTTTGTTTCACTTGCAAACTCGGGTACCCCTTCTTCTACACGGGCATCCTTGTATTCAGGTTTTTAGTAGGCTCTTTCTGGATAGCTGGAGCTGAAGATGGATTCTATCACTTATCTCTTTTTATGCTGTTCAGCTCCTATTGTACATATTATGTTTGTTTTCCGCTGTAGACATTTATGTATAGCTAAACTGTATTTGTACTAAGTATGATCCTGTATACTGTGTAACTCTGATGATTATTGTTTATCCAGTGATTATTTGTTCATTATCTGGTGTATTTATTTATATCTGTTCTTCTATTATCTGTTTTTGTATTATATTCCAATGATTACCCTTGTCACCGTTAGTACGGGTTTTAGGGACGTCACAACTTTAATTTCTCGCTTGTGATTTTTGATTTGTAGGAAGAAAATAAAAAATGAACTGGATCCACTATTTATATAAGAAGGAAATGGAATAGGAGCTCCCAATTTTTGAGCATATAGCCTAAATACATCTAATAGATAGAGAAGGGTTAAATCAAAAGCTGTAGCTAGCGTCGAGTTAAGAGTCGATAGACTTATTACGTTAGATGCGAATAGTGTTACACCATAATTATATCCCCTTAGCTAGCTTCCATATCGTTTTTTATTATTAGGAGAGTTTGTGTCATCTCATTCCAGCTACAAGAATGTTGGTGTCGCCTTTTCCTGGTTCAAAAAGATGATATAACATTACTTCAAAATTGTATCGCCTCCTTTACTTCAGAAAGAGAGTAGCACCTTCTTGGATTGGAGAATAACAATGCACTCTTTCATTCAGATAGATGGTGTCTATTCTTCATAAAAGGTTGTATTGCCCTTCCTAGGTCAGATTGTATTTCTTCGCTTCTCCAAGGCATAAAACAGGGTCGCTTCTAGTAGGCACCACACTTACTTGCACATAATCCTATTGATTTACTTTGTTGGACATGATGTGTCACTTCATAAGGATGGAAAAATTGTGTTGCTCCATTATGCTCAAAAAATCTTGTTACCTTCCTTTTCCAAGGGAGACTGTATCGGTTCATAAAGCTTGGGAGACTGTATCGCCTCCTTGAATTAGGCGGTTGTACCGACGTATTTGCACCTCAAAGTTGCATTGGCTCCATTCATCTGAAGCGTGTATCAATCCTCTTCACTTAAAAAGTTTGCTGGTCCTTTTTGGATGATGGACTTATTTCACCTTATCTAGATAGTGAGGTCACGTCGCTTCCATCTGTCCAAAAGGCATAGCACTCTTTTTTGATTCAGATGGATGCATCTTTCTAAGGAATACTTCAACTTTCCATAAATGAAGCCCCTGAATCGACACTCACTCTCGTTGCATCAAGCTATGAATAAAGCATATACATTGAATTCAACACAGTTGAAAGCCACACAGAACGAGATATGCATCAATAAATAGAGGCGAAGGGATGCCTAATAGAGGGTCAAAACATTTTTTTTCATATTCTTGACTTTTTAAATTTCTTGTATCCCTAAATTGAATTAGGGAAAATTTGTTAATTGTAATTTTGTGACTTGTACTTGGACTAATGTAATAGCATAGAAAATTTTTGAATAATAAAAGGCAATTGGATAGACATTTCATGCTTCAACCATATTTGTTTTATGTGATTTAATACAAGCGTATTTGCTTTTGTTCATACATGGCTTAATCTAGGAAATATACACGACAAATCAAACTTGTGACTAGACTCTTGGCTTAATGTACAAAGCCTACTTCTTTGATTAAGCATAAGACCTCAGCATCTTGGGCTCACACAAGCCATTCAGGGTGTTAACAAAGGAATTTGTTAACAGCCATCATTTTGTACTGAATTGTTTCATGTATGTATATCAATGTATTGTATATCAAACATACTTGTATATTATTGTATAATATAGTATCTATTTGAATGACATTGTGTTCACTGTGTGATAATACATATCATGTATTGTTCTATCTTGGAGGCACATGTGTTTATTTCCTTATATTGATATTGAGTATGTATAGGTGATTTGTATTCTTGATTTTTTAATATGTACTAGTATTAGTCTAAGGGAATATTCATGTGTATATCCTATATAGCCTCATTCTTTATAGAATCTAACTGTATTGCTCTAAATTTTGTAACATTCACCACTCTACGATAAATAATAAGCGCTTATAAGGTTGTAAGCATCAATGATATTATTTTCTGGTGATGAAATGAGATCGATTAATAATATCACAACATCAAAAGCACATTAGTATGAATTTCTTTTCGAACATATTTCATTAATAAATTTTCATATTAATTACATAATCCCATTCTCAGTCTCACGTTCAAAGGAAATATAAATTAGTATAAAATACTATAAGAATGACATATAAAGATGCCACATTGGTTGATCAGAGTCAAATATATACAATTTGCTATTACACACATTTAGAAAAAACATACAACACAACAGATAAAAGAAGAGCTCCTACCATTATTAGGTTGCTTCTTGCCTGTCTATAGAAGCTTATTCATCAATTGAGGAAACATGAAACACTTTACTCTCAAACTACTCAAGCGAGCACCCGATAATTTAAGAAGAAAAACAAAAGCGTCCAACCAAGTGTAAAGTTTGGTGCAAATATTAATCTACCATCTAGAACCAAATAAATATCCAGTGAAATCACGTTGTTTTGATAAGAATGGTATTTCTCCTCACTGGTACCTTATCCAAATTATCAGTTATAATCATGCACTTGCAACCATAATAGTTAGAAAGAAATAACAATTATTTACACACTTGGAAAAAACCGAAGGGCTAACCATCCTAATTGATTTGACTATCCATCTTAATTTTTTGACTACCCATCTTAGTTTTCCAATAACTATCTATCTTATATTTATGTGGACTATCCATCTCACATGTAACTATCTTATGGAATTTTCATTCCCGATCATATTAATTCCACATCCCATATGATTCAATAATTTAACTTATATGGACTATTCATCACACATGTTCCATCTATCTTAATGACGTAGAGTCATGGACTATCCATCATATACACTAACTATGAACTCATCATTAATCATAACATGCATGATATGGACTATCTATCACATAACCCATAATTTCCCCACGATGACTACGAATACAATTCTTATCAATTAAAAGCATATCCTACCTTATTCTCATAATTACCAAACCAACGTCTATTGGTAGCCTCTATTATGTAAATAACCCTTAAAATTAAAGCATGTCATAATAGTGCCCATTAGTGTTCCTATTAAAGAAGACAAAATCATAATTAAACCAAAGTTCAATTCTAAGTTATATTAGTTGTTAGATACTCTATTTTATGCTATTTTGATTGTGACAACTATGTATCGACAATATCATATACTAACAATTATTGTAGGAGAAATATTGGAGATTATGGCTCAAATACAAGAAGATTTGAACATAGGATTAACTATTATATTTTATGTTGTATTCGAGTCAGCATTATAGTTAGAATTCTTGTTAGAATCTCTCCTAAAATATATAGCAATATACGTTGTTTATGCTTATAAATATTATGGTGTGCACATGCACAAAGAAACATGTGAAAACAGGCAACTGAATTGTAGATTCAGCTAGGTGGTTGCTGAATATTCATAAGACCATATGAATATTCAGCTAGTTGATTCTTGTGCCTTGAGCATGTGTGCACAACTATTGTTAAAAACTAACCATTTTTTAGCTAACAAAAAAATTTATTTTCCGCTTGCTGAACTGAAGAGTTGTGACTTTTTAAAGAGAAATAACTCTTTAATCAAGAGTTACATCCATATCTTTTGATCAAAACCTTTCACGAATAGTAGAAACCTTTTATATATTATAAATTAACTCCAGAATCAGTTGTTTTAACTTACTCAACTTACTGGATTCTAATATTATATTTACTGATTCTATAAAGCATTCTATATATATTCTCTCATACACTCATTTTAAATATTCCGTGGTTATAAATAATCACTTTCTACCTTAATTCTTCATATATCAAACGCTATATATTATCAAGGAGAAAATTATAGGAAGGGTGTACTATAAATTGACGTATCCATGTTATTGAAAACACAAAGAGTTAGTTGTCTTTTGTATTGGTAAAAGTCCTGTTGTGCTGCTAAGGCATATCAAATTCCTCTTTGGCTGCTGAGGCAAAATCATGTTCTATTGCTCAGGTCATATTCTACTGCTCAGGTGTTTTAATACATATTCCTCCGAATTAAGTGAGGATAGTCGAAATTCTAGAAGGAGTCTAGGACTGGACGTAGGATGGAGCTCCAATGCATATACACTTTCGCTATTTTATTCTCTACTGCTATTATTATTCATTATCATATGCACTTCCACATTAGTACATTTCTGTATTACTCGATCCATAGCACACTTTGATTAGTGTCCCTAATCAGGAATATAAACATTATAAAACAATGGTGTCATCGTGATATACTTTATTGCGCCCAATGACAATCTCAAATTTATAAAGTACAGAGCATTCCAATGTTATTCTTCATTGACAACCCCAATGAATAAAATCGATTCGAAGGAGCATATGGCTTACTACCATACTGAAGAAAATATGCATCATCCATGTCGCATATCAAATATATAAAGTATATAGCTAGCTTTTTTAATAAGGTAAATATAACACACATAGCATTAATGCCGCATGAAAGCTCCATGCCGCAATTTAATGCGAGGCCGAAGAAAAAACTTAAATTCTTATGAAACATTTTATGTCAAAAAAATAAGGTTACCGTCTTCCTTACGATATGGCTAACTGCCTTTTAAAAACAAAGCTTAGAGTCAGTATAAAACATGACATCTCGACCTATAAGGCCTTAATGGCAATATAAAGGAATGGAACATCAATGACGCATGGTTTGGTTATCAAAAATGAAAATTAAGGAATGCCGACATAATAAATATCTACATAGATTTATTCCAATAATCTATATCGAAAACAACACATGCAAAATCCATAACAAGGATATCGAAAATGTAGTACTTTGGCTATTTGTAAATGGTAATATAAGATGAACGCAACATCAATACCGCATGGTTAGGTTATCGAAAATGAAAATTAGGGAATGCTGACATAATAAACTTATGCATTGATTTATTAAGGAATCTATGTTGAAAATAGCACATGCAACATTTATAACAAAGATATTGAAAATGTAGTAGTTCAGCAATTATGTCGCAAAACATATTGTCGACGTTGATGACTAGTACTATAACGACCCGGAAAATCTGAACCAATTAAAAATTTTTAAATTGGCTATTTTAGTGGATTTTAAATATTTAAAATAATAGTGGTGAAAAGTATGTTTGAATCGAAGGTTGAAAATAAATATAATTATTTTAAATTATAAACATGGCCTGAAATGGCGCTGCAGTTTCAAAAATTGAATTCAAACTTTATCTGACTGTACCGGGTGCAAAACAAAACGGATTTGAGTGAAACCAAAAATATTTAAATCTATTAGTGAATATCTTTCTAACGAATCTGAAAAATCGAAGTTTCATAGTGGGAAGCAAAAGTTATGACCAAATGAATTTTCAGAAAGGTCGCTATAGAGTTTATATAGCCCGTGAAAATGGCCATTTTGCAAACAACCTCAGAATTCGACGAAACCACTTTTGTTGGATCCGGGATGTCAAATTATTGCTAGGTTTTAAATTTCATAATTTTTGAAGTTAATATGTGAGCGTGGCAAAGGAAAACGTGTTATGGTCAATTACAGTTAAATTGGATCGACCAGAAATGGGCCATTTTTCAAACGGTCTCAGAATTCGACGAAACTAGTTTTGTTGGAACCGTATCGTCAAAACATAGCTAGATTTATTTTTCTGAAATTTTTCGAATCAGTTTGTGGTCTTGGCAAATTGAAATGTACATTCCAATTAAATATTGAATGTTATATATTTTAAATTGAAGGAAAACTGACTGAAACAGTCGAATGGGCCTACGAAACATTTCCCATTGTGTTCGGAATAGGGGTAAAATGCCAGGGATGACAGTCGTTGGGTTTGGATTGGAGGTCGTGTTAGAAAAACCTCTTTTAAAGGCTCCCGGCCAATCAAATTATTCCTTTCATAATTTTAAGAATATAAAAAAATCGAAAAACCCTTTTTATCTCCTCCGATTAACGGCGGCTGCTGTTCAAACATTCCAGCCCATTTTCTGACCGCCTCCTCCACTTTCAGCCCCTCCGCCAGTTAAGGTTTTTGTCTAGCTCCTTCTCCCCTTCAAATCAGTACCAACCGCACCACCTATCTCTCCCCCGTTGTCGAGCTCTGGCCACCGAGAACTGCACTGCGTCGACCTTAATTCCAGACCAGACCCGCCATTGCACGGCACCGCACCTACCTCGTTAGGCGCACCTTTCCACGCTCCAGGCCGTGGCACAACCCGATCGTCGATCCGCTGTACCATTGGATCGAAAAGTGAAAACCTAGTTTTGAAGATCGAGCTGAGGTAACGGCCTATTTTAAATAAACTATATTATAGCAGTTTAAAGCGCTACTGTTTTTGATTTCACTGTAAAAATCGTATCTTTTTCGTTTGTTGATGAAATTCACTGTAAAAATCATATCTTTTTTCGCTTGTTGACGAAATCCGTTGTAAAAATTATATATGTGTTGAAATAAAAGTGAAATGCTTGTATATATATATACACACACACACCCCTCGTCCACAAACCATGGACGATATTTATTGGTTGTGATTGGTGTGAAATTTGGTTGATTACGGATGGTTGATTTAAATTGTTTGTGGTAGAAATTGATTGATTGTAGTTGAAAAATACTCGTTTGTGGTTGAGAATTATTTGGTTGAAACCACATAGGATTAGTTTGTGGAAATGAAAAATATATACATGTCGCCTGCGTGCGAACTAGATGCATGAAATCCCCATTGTCAAAAGCTGCGAGACTTTAAGGTAGAGCGAGGAGTCGTACTAGGGACGACCCCGGTTTTAACTACCCTGCCGTTATGCTGCCGAAATTTTGAATAATATTCATGTATTAGAATTATTTTCATGTGTTGAAACTATATTCGTGTGTTGAATAGAAATTCATCTATTGAACGACATTCATGTTTTGAAATAAATTGTTTTGCAATAAAAATCACATTTTTACTTTATATATACAAACTATAGAAAACCTTCATGTGTTGAATAGAAATTCATTCGTAGAATAGAAATTCATGTGTTGAATGGTATTCGTGTTTTAAATATAAAAATCACCTTTTTATCTATATATATAAACTATAGAAAACCTTCATGTGTTGAATAGAAATTCATTCGTTGAATAGAAATTCATGTGTTGAATGGTATTCGTGTTTTAAATATAAAAATCACCTTTTTATCTATATATATAAACTATAGAAAACCTTCATGTGTTGAATAGAAATTCATTCGTTGAATAGAAATTCATGTGTTGAATGGTATTCGTGTTTTAAATATAAAAATCACCTTTTTATCTGTATATACAAACTATAGAAAACCTTCATGTGTTGAATAGAAATTCATTCGTTGAATGGAAATTCATGTGTTGAATGGTATTCATGTTTTGAAATATATTTTTTTATAATAAAAAACATATTTTTATCATCTATATGAACTATATAAAATAGCCGTGTTTTGAATGAAATTGTTTTATAATAAAAATCATATTTTTATCATCTATATGAACTATATAAAATAGCCGTGTTTTGAAAGAAATTGTTTTATAATAAATATCATATTTTTACCATCTATATGAACTAATATAAAATAGCCGTGTTTTGAAAGAAATTGTTTTATAGTAAAAATCATATTTTTACCATCTATATGAACTAATATAAAATAGTCGTGTTTTGAATAAATTTTTTAACAATAAAAATCATATTTTTATTATATACATGAATTGTTAAAAATAGTGAAGTGTTGAAATAGAAGTTAGTTTGATAAAAATATCATTTTTATCAAAGGTATGAAATGAATAGGGTTTTGAAATCGAAGAATCGATTATATATATATAATTAAAATAAATCGAACAACGAAGTTGCAGTTCGTGTTTTGAAACCATAATTTTAAACGATTAGTGCGGGAGATCCGACCATCCGATTTTCCCGAAACCGTTGGGTTCGCTTTGGAAATATCTTTCCAATGACACCAACTTTGCAAAGATCCAACGGTTGGATTATCTGGAATGTTTAATTCAAATGTGAAGAAAAACAGCGCCATAATCGATTATATTTATATATATATATAATTAAATCAAATAACGACGCTGCAGTTCGTATTTTGAAATCGAAACTTCAAACGATTGTACCGGGATATCCGACCGTCGAATTTTCCCAAAACTGGAACCGTTGGATTCGTTTTGAAAAGTTCTTTCTAATGATATAAATTTTGTGATGATCCAACGGTTAGATTTTCAGATATGTGTAAATCAAATCTGAAGAAAAACAGCGCCACGACAACGTTATGGCCCGAAGCGTCGTTTGAATAAATTGGCTATTTTTAAATAAATAAAAATAGCGATAAATCGTTATAAATATTATAAACGATATGGAATATGAAATTTAGAAATTAACTGAAGGTTGGCTAAGTCGAATGGCTTCCTGGGTTTTGATCTGATGTTGGTTTCGGCCTTCGGGGTTCATATTTGGGAAATCGTTCTCCTACTAATTGACGGTTAGTAACTAATGAATTGGAATAAAGCGTATGCCATGTTTATGTAGCACTTGTTTATTATATACACGAGTTGTTCAGAAAGACTGGGTTTATCCCATTCTGAATATCTGAATCGACGATAAGAAATCGAAGATAAAGACGGTGGTCGAAGACCGGAAATCTTCACCTCGTTTGGATGGTAACTGATGTCCTGATTGGGAGGCATCCCGAAATATGGATAATGAGTGGTGATCGTCCAGACGTACAAGAAGATCGATGGGTATGCGAGGTATATAGTGCCTCCGGTTTCGTTCAGACCCAGGACGGACTTGCAAATGGGCTGTGTGTCTGACATTGGAATTCATTCTGTGTGATTGATAACCATCAGTTACATGGCGTGAATTGTCTGTGTGGCATGCTAAGATGCAGTGATCAGGGCTTCTGTTGAAAAGCAAAGTCTTGTGAATGATGATCAAAGCACCGCCTGTGTGGCGTAGCTTTGTGTATAACGTGAATTCGTGAACCTCACACCCCGGTATGAACCAGAAACGGGAGAGAACATCAGGGAGGGCATGCGTTTCCTTCTAGCTAGAGGTTATGTCGGTGCTTGAACTGGTTGACATTTATATTATTTTCACCTATGTGGTTGTTGCTGTTGCGAGGCGCCTCGGTTATATCGGTCGATCCGGGACCGATGGAATCATTCGTTGGCTCACTTACGCCCCATAGGGCGGGGAAACGCAGTGTTCAGGCATTTTAATCCACATCGGTGGACCGACCCTGACGATCCAAGGGTCGATGCGTTCTGATCCTGAGACACGGGCTAGAGCGTCTCGAAGTCGGTAAGGACTATCTTTTGCCTTGGTTCTTGACGGAAATCCAATTTCCAAATATGTGACTGTGTGGTTTTGATTGTATACCTATATATGGCGACATAGTGGTATGGGGCATTAATGCCGTCTATGATTGATTTTTATGATTGTTTTATAAAATTAGAAACTAACTGGAAACGAGCTAAGACGGGTGGTTTCCTGGGTATTGGTCTGATGTTGGTTTCGGCCTTCGGGGTTAATACCTATGGAATCATTCTCTTACTATTTTGCAGTTGGAGTCTGATTAAGAATTCCTTTGTTCTATTCGTATCAGGCATATTTTGGCCATTATAAGGTAAAACTCTATCCTCTGGTTTGCATTGCATTGTGTGATGGGAACTGAGTCTTATAATGGCTTAATTTTTATAAAAAGCATTGCGATGTTTAAAAGAATTATTTGTTTTAAAGCACTGGCAATCCAATGGAGTAAACCCATTCTACGAAAGTGGCGTGGTCCTGTGATTAGGCATATTTTAAATGTGTTAAGTAGATTTCTCATACCAATCCCATGACTGACTCGTAGTTTGTTTCACTTGCAAACTCGGGTGCCCCTTTTTCTACACGGGCAGCCTTGTGTTCAGGTTTTAGCAGGCTCTTTCTGGATAGCTGGAGCTGAAGATGGATTCTATCACTTATCTCTTTTTATGTTGTTCAACTCCTATAGTACATATTATGTTTGTATCCGTTGTAGACATTTATGTATAGCTGAGTTGTCTTTGTACTAAGTATGATCCTGTATACTGTGTAACTCTGATGATTATATTTATCCAGTGTATTATTTGTTCAGTATCTGGTGTACTTATTTAATTCTGTTCTGCTATTATCTGTTTATGTGTTATATTCCAAAGATTACCCTTGACACCGTGGTACGGGGTTTTGGGGTCGTCACAACGTGGTATCAGAGCTTTGGTTAAGCTTAGTGCTGGAATATAACATATTAACAAACTCATCGGAAATAGAACCAGTAGTGTTCTAGGACGAGTAACTCTTTACAGATAGGATTAGTAATATCCTATTATGAGTAAACCAGAATGAAATACACCCCACTAGACACATTTACATTTGAAGTATTTGTCTCTATATTTTGAAATATATCTTTTCTGTGACCTGACACTTGATCTGCTATTTGCTGAAGTACTAGAAAATGAGTGTCAGAAACAAAAGAAATGCAGAACCAGATCTAGAGGCTCTATTAAAGAGATATCGAAATCTGGGCGGAGCACAATTTTCGAGCAATGAATCTATAATTCAGACTCAAGCTTGAATGAGTTCTGTTGAAAGAATTTTTGAACGTATCCAGCTGAGAGATGATCAGAAAAGATTAGTAGCATCTTGGGCGCTCAAAGAAGAAGCTTTAATCTGGTGGGAAAAAATCATCAAAGATAATCCAGAAGATGATATCACCTGGGATTCCTAGAAAGATTTACTCCTCCTGAAGCGACTGAGCGATTATGTGATGAATTCTCTTATCTAATACAAGGAGATATGACCATTCCAGAATATCGTAGGAAATTCAACGAACTTTCTCACTTTGCTCCTCATCTGATTCAAGATCCAAGGAGGAAGAATCTGAGATTTATTCATGGCCTGCAAAGGAAATATCAGAATAGTGTAATGAGGAATGTGAAGCTTCCTTTTTCTGAAATGATATACATGGCTTATCAGTATGAAAATCACCATAAGAAAGGTATGTTGCGAGACGAAGAGGAAGTCAGTTCGAGTAACCAAGTGGAGTCTGTAACTTGTCCTGAGACCAGTAAGAAGCCCAAGGTCAATAGGAAAAGGGCCAGATCTGAGAAAGAGCCAGTAACGACCGCCGTATGCAATAACTGCCAACAAAAAGGGCATTTGTCGATAAACTGTGGACCCTTGAAGAAACAAAAGAAGGATAAATTTAAATCCAAGGACAAGTTTCTAGAGAATAGAAAATGCAGTCAATGCCATCGGATTGGTCATCTTGAAAAGGATTGCGGGCAATTTAAGAGATCCAAAGCAGTTCATATAAATGAAGTAGTGGAAACTTCTGAGCCCTCAGCTAGTCAGGGAAGACCAGATGTTTTGGAAGGCACGCTTAATGTCAAAAACATTCCAGTTAAAGTACTATTTGATACAGGCGCGTCACGAAGCTTCATTGCCAAGAATGCAGTTAAGAAGTTGGATTTGAATTTGAAGAAGCTCAAAGAACCAATGACTGTCCATAATCCGGTTGGGGGTTCCCTCAATCTCAGTTGGGTTTGTGCGGTACCTGTCTCTTTTTCCTATTATAAGTTCCCTACCATCTCTATCGTCATGAATTTTACTGAATTCGATCTTATTCTGGGATTGGATTGGCTAACCAAATATGAGGCAGAGGTTAGATGCGCCGAGAGAGCTGTTAGGGCAAAGATTAAATCAAGGAATTATATAATGATACCATGTGAAGGCCCGAATTCAAATAGAAAAGACTTTTGGTCAGCTCTAGATGTTTCTCCTACTCAAATAGAAAATATCCCTGTAGTCACAGAGAATGTTCCCGACCTCATCAAAGATATTCCTGTCGTGAAGAATTATGTTGATGTGTTCGAGGAAGTCGTTAGTCTACCTCCACAGAGAGAAATTGATTTCAAGATCGCTTTAATTCCGAACGCAAGGCCAGTAGTGCACGCCATTCGAAGGATGACCCTAAAGGAGAAAGAAGAACTAGACAATTAAACTCGACAGCTTGTATGGAAGGGTCTGATCAGGCCTAGTTTCTCTAATTGGGGAGCAGCAGTGGTGTTTGTCCCAAAATCTGACGGTACTCTACGACTATGTGTGGATTATCGTGATTTGAACAAGCAGACAATAAAGAATAAATATTCATTGCCGCGAATCGATGATTTATTGGATCGTCTGAATGGAGCACAAGTATTTTCAAGGATGGACCTAACTACAGGTTTCCATCAGCTTCGAATTGCCGAAGAGTGTGTTGCTATGACAACATTCAGAGGTCCAGACTTATTCTATGAGTGGTTAGTAATGTCGTTCGGCTTATGTAACGCTCCAGCATACTTCGTCGATTTTATGAATAGAGTGTTCAGAGGAGTTTTGAAAAAGTTTTTTCTGGTTTTTATTGACGATATTCTAATCTTCTCTAAATCAAAGGCAGAACATGAAAAACATTTGGAGCAGGTTCTAGAAATTCTGAGAAGGAATGTATTGAAAGCCAAACTGTCCAAATGTATATTCTGGCAAGATGAAGTAAAGTTTCTGGGTCACGTCGTATCGAAAGAAGGAATTGTTGTGGATCCAAGTAAAATCACAGCTATTCAAAATTGGAAACAGCCCAGTACTCCTATAGAAGTCCACAATTTTCAGGGATTGGCTAGTTATTACCGGAAGTTCGTTAAATTTTTTTCGAAGATATCTAGTCACTTAACGAAGCTTACAAAGAAGCGCTCAAAATTCAAGTGGACTCCAGAATGTGAGGAGGCTTTTGAAGAGCTAAAGTTAAGATTAACAACTGCTCTGGTGTTAACCATTATAGACGGCAATCAGGATTTAAAAGTCTGGACAGATGCCTCTAGAGAAGGCCTTGGTGCAGTATTAATGCAAAGAGGTCAGGTTGTTGCTTATGCTAGCCGTCAGCGGAAGCCGCACGAGAAAAATTACGTCACTCATGATCTTGATTTGTTGGCTATCGTATTCGCTTTGAAAACCTGGAGACTCTATCTTCTGGGTGAGAAATTCGAACTGTTTACAGACCATTAGCCGTTAAAGTATCTGTTCACCCAGAAAGACTTGAATCTGAGGCAGCAACGTTGGCTAGAGTTCCTTGCAGCATACGATTTTGAGATCCTATACACTCTAGGGAAAGCCAATGTCGTGGCCGATGCGCTGAGTCGAAAGAATGTAATGATCGCCAGCTTTATTATTACGACTTCCTTGATTGACAAAATATCTATTCTTCAGAAGGATGATAATTTTATTAAGGATATGATCAAAAGGATTCAGGAAGGCGAACCCTCGTGTTTTCAAATAGATAATGATGGAATCCTGAGATTGAAAGGAAGGATTTGTGTTCCTAGCATCCCCGAGCTCAAAAGGGAAGTGTTAGACGAGTGTCACAAATCCAAGCTGAGTATCCATCCCGAAGTGGCCAAAATGTATAACGATCTCAAGCGAACATTCTGGTGGAAGGCTATGGAAAGGGACGTCTCAATATATGTTAGCCGATGCCCCACTTGCCAACTAGTCAAAAGCGACCAACAGAAACTTGCTGGATTGTTGCAACCGCTGGACGTTCCAGGTTGGAAGTGGGAACATATTTCCATGGACTTCATAGACGGTTTGCCCAAAACCAGAAAAGGAAATGACAGTATTTGGGTGATCGTAGATCGCTTCACGAAGACCACCCATTTCATACTTGTCAGATCGAACAGAACTGCTCAGAGTCTGGCGCAGATATACTTCAAGGAAATTGTTAGACTACACGGAGTGCCGATCAGTATAGTTAGTGATAGAGATCCAATATTTACTAGCAAATTCTGGGATGCATTTCAAGTAGAACTGGGAACCAAGCTGAATCTAAGCACCGCCTATCATCCTCAGACAGATGGTCAGACTGAGAGGGTGAATCGTATTTTAGAAGATCTATTATGGGCTTGTGTTCTAGATTTTGATGGATCATGGGAAGACCATCTGCATTTGGCTGAATTCTCATACAACAACAGCTACCAGGCGAGCCTGACAATGTCGCCATTCGAAGCATGATATGGTAGACCATGCCGATCTCCTGCTTGTTGGGTCGAACCTGGTAATAGACTTGTGTTGGGGCCGGATATGATCCGCGAGGCTGCCGACAAAGTCGATTTCGTTAAGAAACGATTACTCGCCGCTCAAAGCCGACAAAAGAGCTATGCCGATAAGAGAAGAAGAGATATATCATTTGCGGTTGGCGACTATGTATATTTGAAAGTATCGCGGATGAGAGGAGTTATCCGGTTCGGTGAAACTGGGAAGTTGGCGCCCAATTTCATTGGCCCATTTCTTATTCTTCAATGGATTGGAACTCTCGCTTATAGGGTTCAATTGCCTGATTGGTTTCCTGGAGTGCATGATGTAATTCACATATCCCAACTTCGAAAGCATGTTCATGACCCAGACTTGATTGTGGAAGAGGCCGCACAGCAAGATATTGAAATTACTCCAGAATTGGCTGTGAGAAGAGAGCCGCTAAAGATCATCGGCAAAGAAACCAAAGAGCTGAGGAATAAGAAGGTTCACTTAGTCAAAGTGCAATGGAGTGGAGATCCACGAGATTGTACTTGGGAAACTGAGGAGAGCATTCAGAAAGCCTATCCTAAGTGTCGAGTGGATATCTCTGATTGACTCCGGTGTAAGGTACATTTACCATATTTTGAAATTTCCATTATGTTCTCTACTTTGTTGTTATTTTCTTTTCATAGATGTGCACTTTTAATTCTGTAGTCTGATTAATTTAAATAGAACGCATGAATTAGTTTGTATGGTTTTGAAAAGTTAAAAACAAATTGATTGTTTTTTGTGTTGTGTGATGGTGAATTTGATTTATTAAATTATTAGGATGATAGTTAATTAAATCACACATTGAACTGATATAAAAATAGTTAGAAATATATACATGTGCATTATATATGTTTGAACAGGTAAATGGATAGTTGTTGAGTAAAGAATTTGTTTGCATGCCCGACAAATAGGTAAACCTTAATGAGTTGGATGCGAAATATTATTATATCAACTCCTGTGAATGACATTGGAAATGTCGCCATAGGATAGTAACAATTAATTTTGAACTACACTACATGGCATACTTCTCGAAGATAGGCATACTTCATCATATACCACATAAGCATTTGGACCTTGTGTGACGAGGTTGAAGATTTACCATGCGAGCGAGAGGCTTGTATGGCGACGACTATATATTACAGGTTGAACTGATGACTGATATTGACCATATAAAATTGTAACGTGTGAAAACCCGTAACTTCCCCGTAAAGGAAAGTGTCGGATAGTTCGAGAACAAGCCACAACAGAACGCATACAAAAGAACATTTCATTGTATATTACAACAATGCATCAGATTACAGGAATATACATAGTATCAATGAATATTACACAGAAATATCAGAGATTTAAATTACATAGCAGCGGAAAATAATACAATACACAACTAGAAGGAGATATACGGATACAAAGCTTTCCGGATATCGTTCCAGCTGTAAACCAGGATCCTGTGAATATAAATCTGCAAAACCAAAACTACTAGCTGCCCGTGTCAAAATAAGGGCACCCAGAGTTTAGGTTAAAACAATAAACTCCAGGTCAGTCATGTGACTGGTGTGAGAACTAAAACAGTTAATCTTTATTTTTAAAGTTAGGTAAATCAAGGGACCACGCCGTATAACACGGAACGGGTTTCCTCCCAAGGATACCAGTGCATAAAACAAACAACGCAATGCTAAATAAAGAAAAATGAAGCTGTTATAAGACCCAGGTCCCATCACACAATGCAACGCAGCCGAGGATAGGGTTTTTCCTTATAACAGCCAAAGAATGCTTGATACGGTTAAAACAAATCGTTTGATACAATTATAAGTGCATAGTGTATAAAACAACTTCAAATCATAAGTATCAATCATAGGCGGCATGAGCGCCCCATCCCACTATGTCGCCATACTAGGCTCTACAAATAAAACTGCAAATGTCACGTATTTGGAAATTGGATTTCCATCTACGAACCGAGGCAAAAGATAGTCCTCAACCGATTCGAGACTGCCTAGCCCGAGTCTCAGGATCAGAGCTCGAGTGACCCTAGGAGCGACAGGGCCGGTCCACCGATGTGGATTAAAATGCCTGAACACTACGTTTCCCCGCCCTTTGGGGCGTAAATGAGCCAACTAAATGACTCCATCGGTTCGAGAACGACTGATCAATCCGAGGCGCCTCGCAACAGCAACAACCACATAAGTCAAACTCGTCAGGGCGTGTAAAACCACTGACGCCACTTCTAACTAGGAAGAAACGCATGCCCTCCCTGAGGTCCGTCTCCCGTTTTTGGTTCATACCGGGTGTGAAACTCGCGAAGTAAACGTTACACAAAGCTACGCCACAAAGGCCGTGCTTTGATCATCAACCACAAGACTTTGCTTTTCAACAGAAGCCTTGATCATTTGCCACTTAGGCATGCCACACAGGCAATTCACTCCATGCGTTTGATATCCATCAATATATAACCCCTGAGCTCGTACGTCTCAGAGAAGGGCGTTAAGCAAGAGAATAAATTCTCCGCCGCCAAACAGATATATATTTAACAGAGATCAATCACACGGACTAAAATCCAATGTCAGACACACAGTCCATTTACAAGTCCGTTCTGGGTCTGAACGAAACCGGAGGCACCTAGTACCCCGCATATCCATCGATCTCCAAGCACGTCTGGACGATCACCAACTGTTTCCATCTTCTTGGGTGTACAGCCCAATCAAGATCATCAGTTATCACCCAAACGACGTGAAGACTTCCGGTCTTCGACCATCGTCTTCATCTTCGACTTATCGTCGTATCAGTTATTCAGAATGAGATAGACCCGGTCTTTCCGAATAACTCGCGTATATTTTAAATAAGTGTTACACAAACACAACATACGCCTCATTCCAATTCATTAGTCACTAACCGTAAATTAATCAAGAGAATAATTCCCCAAATATTAACCCCGAAGGCCGAAACCAACATCAGATCAATATTCAGAAAACCATTCTGCTTGGCTAACCGACAGTTAGTTTCTAAATTTCACATTTATAGGGAAAGGTTCCCATTAATTTTATCCAAGATAAATTCCTTGAATTTATTCTTTATTCTATTTTTGAATCTCAATTCAAACTAGTCGGGATTAGCGAACCTTACCGAAGTAATTATTTATTTTAATTTCCCCATCCCAACCTATTCATCCCATGAAGTAAAACTGGTAATACTTCATATCTAACACCACAGTGTTATTGGTAAATTCAATTACCATTTCACGTTCAAATCTAATTAAAGATTTAACTATCGCCTGGAGCAAAACTGGTGATACTCCATTTTCGATCATTTCAATCTAATTAAAGATTCATTAAAACTCCACTTAGTTTTAATCTTCGACTGGGTTAAAGAATCAGTGTCATTTAAAACACGGTTCACGATAAACCCAAAATCACATTCATTAATTATCGGGTTAAAGAACGAGTGTTATTTAAAACACTGTTCACGATAAACCCAAAAATCATTCCATTAATTATCGCGTTAAAGAACGAGTGTTATTTAAAACACTGTTCACGATAAACCCAATATCAATATCAATTCAATTCCAATTAAATATTATTGAATTGGCACACTTCATTAAATCTAAATAAAAAGATTTAATCTTTTCTCAACTAGGTTCAAGAACAGTGTTAGTGAAGACACCATTCACGACAAACCCAAATCACATTTGATATTCAATACAAGGCTCTGAATAGAAAATATATCGGCTTATATTCAATATCAAATTCTACGACTAACAAATATCGCATTGGAAATAACGATATATATATATCTTTCAAATTCCCATAACAATATCTGTATCATCACGAAATCCAACATCGAAATATTCCGAAGGCAATTTCGATTCCAATCCATTCCAATGCAATCATTGGAAATTCTGGTTATTTTCAAAACCATTTCAAATTCAATTTATTTATTTAAAAATAAATAGAATTGTAATTCTAGTTCAAAACTAGTTCATTTCGATAAAAATCTATTTTTATCTTTTCAAATATGGAGTTTTTCATCCCAATTCTTTCTAAATCATTTCTTATGATTTTACACAAATTATTACTATTTTTAATAATTTTATCAAGGCCCGTACAGTCGATTTCCAACAATGGCCATCGAACTGCACTTACAACGACCTTTTTCGAATTTGATTTGGACGTATCTCCAAATCCAACCGTTAGATTTTGAATTTCTAATATTCTTTAGAAAGCTCTTTTCGATACGAACCCAACGGTTCCGGTTTTAGGAATCCGACGGTCGGATCTCCCGTAATGTCTGTTTGAAATAAATGGTCGAAATTCACGAACTGCCGCGGCGCGGCGCGTTCTATTCAGGCCATTATATTATATATATAATATATATAATATATACTTCGTCGATTTCTATTTAAAACGAATTATATAAATAGTTTTAAAATCGTTTCAAAAGCAATTTCAACTTTCTTTTCAATTCAAATCAAAATTGAATTCTTCTTTATAAATTCATTTTAAAATTCATTTCTATTCAATTCAAATTTCAATTCAATTTGAATTCATTTCAATTCGCTTTCAATTCAATTTGAATTCGTTTTCAATTCATTTCATTTCGAAATCGTTTGCAATTCAATTCATTTCGAAATCGTTTTCAATTCAATTCATTTCGAAATCGTTTTTAATTCAATTCATTTCGAAATCGTTTTTAATTCAATTCATTTCGAAATCGTTTTTAATTCAATTCATTTCGAAATCGTTTTCAATTCAATTTATTTCGAAATCGTTTTCAATTCAATTTATTTCGAAATCGTTTTCAATTCAATTCATTTCGAAATCGTTTTTATATTCAGTTCATTTCGAAATCGTTATATATTCAATTCATTTCGAAATCGTTATATATTTAATTCATTTCGAAATCTTTATATATTCAATTCATTTCGAAATCGTTATATATTCAATTAATTTCGAAATCGTTATATATTCAATTCATTTCGAAATGAATAAAATCGATATAAATATCGTTCACGTCAAAATGGCGTCAATCTAATCAACACGGCTTCATAAATTTCTATTTTCAAATATCTTATTTCAAATATTTCTTTTTCAAAATAGTTGTTATTATCAAAATATTTCGTTCAACACATGACCAATCTCAATGGATGAGTACTGTCAACACATGAACTTTTATTTTATATCGATAAAGATGTAAATTTTATTACTAAAATATTTCGTTCAACACATGACCAATCTCAATGGATGAGTACTGTCAACACATGAACTTTTATTTTATATCGATAAAGATGTAAATTTTATTACTAAAATATTTCGTTCAACACATGACCAATCTCAATGGATGAGTACTGTCAACACATGAACTTTTATTTTATAATATTCTTTATTTTTCAAATTGGAATGAGGCCCAATCAATTACCATATAAAGTTAATTATATGGATTTTCATGCATTACACACATATAATAGCATTGAAAAATAATCAACCATCAACCAAAGTGCACTACACTGTATAAGCATCAAATATAGATATCTAACGCTTATAACAGCCTGTCAATCAATCGATCGACATATTTAATCAATCAGGATGAGTGAACTTCAAATTTCATCCCAACACCCGTGTGGGGTTTCAAACAATCAAACGCATATTTTATTTGTGCAGTTGGGCGATGTGTAAAATTTATCCACCCAATCAATGTCCTTCAAATAGGTGTACATAAACAAACCGTCTGGTTTGTAAATGAATATTTATTTATTCACATTCACGTTAAAAATTATATTTTTAACGACAAAACATTTTATTCCAACATATGAATTTCTATTCAGTTCATTCTTTAAATATAATGATATTTTTATTTTTCTAACTTATTTTAGAAAATTTCGGTGGCATAACGGCACGATACTAGAAACGGGACAAGGCCTAGCCTTATCCCCGGTCTAGTGAAGGCCCACGCCATTCACACATCAATCAAAATCACCAAACAACCAAATTCAAATCACATCATATAACTAATCTATGCAACCAAACAAACAAGTCCATGGTCTGTGGACGATTGTGTCGGGTGCTACTAAGCACCGTCTGCATCCTAGTATATATATATAACTAGAAAAAGAAATTGAAAGGTGAGAAATTCTCACCAATAGCTATCCTAGCTCCACGGCACTTCATTGATAGAAATCTTCATCGCTATTGCATCTTCGTCATCTTCGTTGCCCGTAGCCACTACATATATAAAAATCGAATTTTTACTTCGCTATTCACTATATAGAAATCACATTTTTACTTCGATGTTCAATATATAAAAATCACATTTTTACTACTATGTTCAATATATAAAAATCACATTTTTACTACGATGTTCAATATATAAAATCACATTTTTACTACTATGTTATATAGATAAAAATTATATTTTTATCACGCTATTTTCCATATAAAGATTTCACCTTTTATAAAATAAAGATTTCGCCTTCATAAAAACATAGACTTCGCCTTTTCAAATTTAAAGATTTCATCTTTATAAAAATCTCATTTTTATTCTTCTACACATATAAAGATGATATTTTTAATATTCCTATCATGTAAAAATTATATTTTTAATTCTCTACCTAACCAAAAATCATATTTTTATTTCGAAGTTCAATATATAAAAATCATATTTTTATTTCGAAGTTCAATATATAAAAATCATATTTTTATTTCGAAGTTCTATATATAAAAATCATATTTTTATTTCGAAGTTCAATATATAAAAATCATATTTTTATTTCGAAGTTCAATATATAAAAATCATATTTTTATTTCGAAGTTCAATATATAAAAATCATATTTTTGACTTCGCTATTCAATATATAAAAATCAAATTTTTACTATGATATTCAATATATAAAAATCAAATTTTTGACTTCGCTATTCAATATATATAAAAACCTAGCTTTCAAAATGATGCTTACTTTCTAAATAACGTAATTAGCCAAGTAAAAAAAAAAGAAATCACCTTGTTATTATTCCTACAGAAATTCAATTTGTTGAGGGAGGAAGGTGTCCACGTCGGAGTGGTGGTCAGAGGAGGGTCGGGGGTCTCTGGTGGTGCGGAGGCACCTCTGGTGGTAGGCGGCTGGCCGAGGTGGGTCTGGCAGGTGCGGAAACATCATAGGTGGCGGGAATTGATGGGGTGCGTGGCTTTTGAGTAGAGGAGGAGGGAGTGAACGGGGAGGGGGAGAGGAGCTGCAGCCTCGGAGGTCGGCGGCGCGTTGGACGGTGCGCCCTGAGTGGCGGCGTCGCACAGGAAAGGGGAGGGAGGGCGATTTAGAGATCGGGTTCTTTTTTTTTCCTTTTTTTTTGTTCTGTCAGTTTGATTTCGAAGGGGGGGGGGGCCAGAAGTATAAAGAGAGAAAGGGGTTTTTTTTAATTTTAATTATTTAATTAATTTAATTTTCCACCCAAAAAGCAACTTTTATTTTCGACCTCAAAACGGGGCCCACCGCCTGTCGTCCATAGCTAATTACCCCCATTCCGAACACAATGGGATATGTATCGTAGGCTGATTCGGCTGTTACAATCAGTTTTCGCTGAATTTACATTTAAATCATTATATTGAATTTTAAACGTATATTTCAATTTACCGGGGTCACATACGAACTCTAAAAATTCTCGAAAAATATTTTCTAGCTTCGTATTGACGATACGGTCCTAACAAAACTAGTTTCGTCGAATTCTGAGACCGTTTGAAAAATGGCCATTTTCCAGTCGATTAAAATCAACTGAAACTGGTCAAACGCGTTTTCCTTTGTCACGCTCACATATTGATTCGAAAAATTATGAAATTTGAAACCTAGCAATAACTTTACATCACGGACCCAACAAAACTGGTTTCGTCGAAATCCGAGGTCGTTTGCAAAATGTCCATTTTTAAGGGCCTGAATTCCATAGCGACTATTCAGAATTTTCATCTGGACATATCTTTTGATCCCCGCTATGAAATTTCGATTATTCGGATTCGTTGGAAAGATATCATCAATTAGATCCTAATGTTTCTGGTTTCACTAAATTCCGGATTGGTTTGCACCCGGTACATTCAATTGAAGTTTGAAATCGAATTATCGAACTACCGCGCCATTTTCAATTCTATTTATAATTATATATAATTATTTATATTCTAACGACGACGCGTATAAATATATACGTTCGAATTATATTCAAAATAAATTCCTCGTTGATATTATTTAAAATAATTCATTTTAAATAATCAAAATTCGCCAAAATTGCCAAAATAAAAAATTTAAACTGGCCCAGATTTTCGGGTTGTTACAATCTCCCCCACTTAAAACTTTTCGTCCCCGAAAAGGAACAAAGTCGAAAGTGGTTTGATCATTCAACTCTACGCTCGATCTGGCTTCCATTCTCCAACTTTTCAGTTTCTGAGAATTTCCAAATGTTCAAAAATTTGGCTAACACCCTAAATTTTCGAAAAATTTCGCCATAACCTCCCCTGCAATGGGAGCATCGGGGAATTTCAAATAGCTTCCCCGGTCCTTCAGATCTCAAAAAGAAAAAGAAAAAGCCAAGCGGCTAGCCAATAGGCTCATAAAATCATCATCACCCAAACAAAACAGTAAATTATGTAGTAAACATGTACCTATTTGTCGGGCAAACAAATTTTATTCTCTGCTCTAGCCTCCTTGCTATGACCTGTTCAATGTAAGTATATGTATATGCAAGCAAATGCGACCCATTTTCAATATAGTTCAATATGTGATTCAATTAGGCTAAATGGCTAAGAATTAGCAAACAAATAAACAAACAACCCAAACATCAATCAATTAGTGAATTAACGTTTCAAATTCATAATTTTGATATATATATATATACTGAAAATCTTGTTTTTGATGCCAATTCACTACAATGTGTTCTAGCTATATATAAGTTTTGGTTCTCACACCAGCCTAATGGAAATATATAGAAAATCACACCTTCGAAACTCGAACATAAATGTTGATGATGCGATCGCTATCATCAATATCATCTTCGGGCGACTAGAGTGCGATGCTATATCTATCCAATATATTAAAACTTTGAATATACGTTTGCAAGGCGTATATGCAAATTCTTTATATACTGAATTGTCCAAAATCAATATAAATAAATAATCAAATACGAATAGTAGATTTAAATTTTCATAACAAAATTTGTTTTCACTTTTTAAAAATATACTCTTCACACTCGTTCTAGGATACTACTGATCCCATCTCTAACGAGTCATTCTAATTGGATATTACTAACCCAATATCTGATGAATTCTTTCGTATGGTTCTAATGTGTCTTGTTCTCGAGCTCTGTAAACCAAAGCTCTGATACCAACTGTGAAAACCCGTAACTTCCCCGTAAAGGAAAGTGTCGGATAGTTCGAGAACAAGCCACAACAGAACGCATACAAAAGAACATTTCATTGTATATTACAACAATGCATCAGATTACAAGAATATACAGAGTATCAATGAATATTACACAGAAATATCAGAGATTTAAATTACATAGCAGCGGAAAATAATACAATACACAACTAGAAGGAGATATACGGATACAAAGCTTTCCGGATATCGTTCCAGCTGTAAACCAGGATCCTGTGAATATAAATCTGCAAAACCAAAACTACTAGCTGCCCGTGTCAAAATAAGGGCACCCAGAGTTTAGGTTAAAACAATAAACTCCAGGTCAGTCATGTGACTGGTGTGAGAACTAAAACAGTTAATCTTTATTTTTAAAGTTAGGTAAATCAAGGGACCACGCCGTATAACACGGAACGGGTTTCCTCCCAAGGATACCAGTGCATAAAACAAACAACGCAATGCTAAATAAAGAAAAATGAAGCTGTTATAAGACCCAGGTCCCATCACACAATGCAACGCAGCCGAGGATAGGGTTTTTCCTTATAACAGCCAAAGAATGCTTGATACGGTTAAAACAAATCGTTTGATACAATTATAAGTGCATAGTGTATAAAACAACTTCAAATCATAAGTATCAATCATAGGCGGCATGAGCGCCCCATCCCACTATGTCGCCATACTAGGCTCTACAAATAAAACTGCAAATGTCACGTATTTGGAAATTGGATTTCCATCTACGAACCGAGGCAAAAGATAGTCCTCAACCGATTCGAGACTGCCTAGCCCGAGTCTCAGGATCAGAGCTCGAGTGACCCTAGGAGCGACAGGGCCGGTCCACCGATGTGGATTAAAATGCCTGAACACTACGTTTCCCCGCCCTTTGGGGCGTAAATGAGCCAACTAAATGACTCCATCGGTTCGAGAACGACTGATCAATCCGAGGCGCCTCGCAACAGCAACAACCACATAAGTCAAACTCGTCAGGGCGTGTAAAACCACTGACGCCACTTCTAACTAGGAAGAAACGCATGCCCTCCCTGAGGTCCGTCTCCCGTTTTTGGTTCATACCGGGTGTGAAACTCGCGAAGTAAACGTTACACAAAGCTACGCCACAAAGGCCGTGCTTTGATCATCAACCACAAGACTTTGCTTTTCAACAGAAGCCTTGATCATTTGCCACTTAGGCATGCCACACAGGCAATTCACTCCATGCGTTTGATATCCATCAATATATAACCCCTGAGCTCGTACGTCTCAGAGAAGGGCGTTAAGCAAGAGAATAAATTCTCCGCCGCCAAACAGATATATATTTAACAGAGATCAATCACACGGACTAAAATCCAATGTCAGACACACAGTCCATTTACAAGTCCGTTCTGGGTCTGAACGAAACCGGAGGCACCTAGTACCCCGCATATCCATCGATCTCCAAGCACGTCTGGACGATCACCAACTGTTTCCATCTTCTTGGGTGTACATCCCAATCAAGATCATCAGTTATCACCCAAACGACGTGAAGACTTCCGGTCTTCGACCATCGTCTTCATCTTCGACTTATCGTCGTATCAGTTATTCAGAATGGGATAGACCCGGTCTTTCCGAATAACTCGCGTATATTTTAAATAAGTGTTACACAAACATAACGTACGCCTCATTCCAATTCATTAGTCACTAACCGTAAATTAATCAAGAGAATAATTCCCCAAATATTAACCCCGAAGGCCGAAACCAACATCAGATCAATATTCAGAAAACCATTCTGCTTGGCTAACCGACAGTTAGTTTCTAAATTTCACATTTATAGGGAAAGGTTCCCATTAATTTTATCCAAGATAAATTCCTTGAATTTATTCTTTATTCTATTTTTGAATCTCAATTCAAACTAGTCAGGATTAGCGAACCTTACCGAAGTAATTATTTATTTTAATTTCCCCATCCCAACCTATTCATCCCATGAAGTAAAACTGGTAATACTTCATATCTAACACCATAGTGTTATTGGTAAATTCAATTACCATTTCACGTTCAAATCTAATTAAAGATTTAACTATCGCCTGGAGCAAAACTGGTGATACTCCATTTTCGATCATTTCAATCTAATTAAAGATTCATTAAAACTCCACTTAGTTTTAATCTTCGACTGGGTTAAAGAATCAGTGTCATTTAAAACACGGTTCACGATAAACCCAAAATCACATTCATTAATTATCGGGTTAAAGAACGAGTGTTATTTAAAACACTGTTCACGATAAACCCAAAAATCATTCCATTAATTATCGGGTTAAAGAACGAGTGTTATTTAAAACACTGTTCACGATAAACCCAATATCAATATCAATTCAATTCCAATTAAATATTATTGAATTGGTACACTTCATTAAATCTAAATAAAAAGATTTAATCTTTTCTCAACTGGGTTCAAGAACAGTGTTAGTGAAGACACCATTCACGACAAACCCAAATCACATTTAATATTCAATACAAGGCTCTGAATAGAAAATATATCGGCTTATATTCAATATCAAATTCTACAACTAACAAATATCGCATTGGAAATAACGATATATATATATATATCTTTCAAATTCCCATAACAATATCTGTATCATCACGAAATCCAACATCGAAATATTCCGAAGGCAATTTCGATTCCAATCCATTCCAATGCAATCATTGGAAATTCTGGTTATTTTCAAAACCATTTCAAATTCAATTTATTTATTTAAAAATAAATAGAATTGTAATTCTAGTTCAAAACTAGTTCATTTCGATAAAAATCTATTTTTATCTTTTCAAATATGGAGTTTTTCATCCCAATTCTTTCTAAATCATTTCTTATGATTTTACACAAATTATTACTATTTTTAATAATTTTATCAAGGCCCGTACAGTCGATTTCCAACAATGGCCATCGAACTGCACTTACAGCGACCTTTTTCGAATTTGATTTGGACGTAACTCCAAATCCAACCGTTAGATTTTGAATTTCTAATATTCGTTAGAAAGCTCTTTTCGATACGAACCCAACGGTTCCGGTTTTAGGAGAATCCGACGGTCGGATCTCCCGTAATGTCCGTTTGAAATAAATGGTCAAAATTCACGAACTGCCACGGCGCGGCGCGTTCTATTCAGGCCATTATATTATATATATAATATATACTTCGTCGATTTCTATTTAAAACGAATTATATAAATAGTTTTAAAATTGTTTCAAAAGCAATTTCAACTTTCTTTTCAATTCAAATCAAAATTGAATTCTTCTTTATAAATTCGTTTTAAAATTCATTTCTATTCAATTCAAATTTCATTTCAATTTGAATTCATTTCAATTCGCTTTCAATTCAATTTGAATTCGTTTTCAATTCATTTCATTTCAAAATCGTTTGCAATTCAATTCATTTCGAAATCGTTTTCAATTCAATTCATTTCGAAATCGTTTTTAATTCAATTCATTTCGAAATCGTTTTTAATTCAATTCATTTCGAAATCGTTTTTAATTCAATTCATTTCGAAATCGTTTTCAATTCAATTTATTTTGAAATCGTTTTCAATTCAATTCATTTCGAAATCGTTTTCAATTCAATTCATTTCGAAATCGTTTTTATATTCAATTCATTTCGAAATCGTTATATATTCAATTCATTTCGAAATCGTTATATATTCAATTCATTTCGAAATCGTTATATATTCAATTCATTTCGAAATGAATAAAATCGATATAAATATCGTTCACGTCAAAATGGCGTCAATCTAATCAACACGGCTTCATAAATTTCTATTTTCAAATATCTTATTTCAAATATTTCTTTTTCAAAATAGTTGTTATTATCAAAATATTTCGTTCAACACATGACCAATCTCAATGGATGAGTACTGTCAACACATGAACTTTTATTTTATATCGATAAAGATGTAAATTTTATTACTAAAATATTTCGTTCAACACATGACCAATCTCAATGGATGAGTACTGTCAACACATGAACTTTTATTTTATATCGATAAAGATGTAAATTTTATTACTAAAATATTTCGTTCAACACATGACCAATCTCAATGGATGAGTACTGTCAACACATGAACTTTTATTTTATAATATTCTTTATTTTTCAAATTGGAATGAGGCCCAATCAATTACCATTTAAAGTTAATTATATGGATTTTCATGCATTACACACATATAATAGCATTGAAAAATAATCAACCATCAACCAAAGTGCACTACACTGTATAAGCATCAAATATAGATATCTAACGCTTATAACAGCCTGTCAATCAATCGATCGACATATTTAATCAATTAGGATGAGTGAACTTCAAATTTCATCCCAACACCCGTGTGGGGTTTCAAACAATCAAACGCATATTTTATTTGTGCAGTTGGGCGATGTGTAAAATTTATCGACCCAATCAATGTCCTTCAAATAGGTGTACATAAACAAACCGTCTGGTTTGTAAATGAATATTTATTTATTCACATTCACGTTAAAAATTATATTTTTAACGACAAAACATTTTATTCCAACATATGAATTTCTATTCAGTTCATTCTTTAAATAAAATGATATTTTTATTTTTCTAACTTATTTTAGAAAATTTCGACGGCATAACGGCACGATACTAGAAACGGGACAAGGCCTAGCCTTATCCCCGGTCTAGTGAAGGCCCACGCCATTCACACATCAATCAAAATCACCAAACAACCAAATTCAAATCACATCATATAACTAATCTATGCAACCAAACAAACAAGTCCATGGTCTGTGGACGATTGTGTCGGGTGCTACTAAGCACCGTCTGCATCCTAGTATATATATATAACTAGAAAAAGAAATTGAAAGGTGAGAAATTCTCACCAATAGCTATCCTAGCTCCACGGCACTTCATTGATAGAAATCTTCATCGCTATTGCATCTTCGTCATCTTCGTTGCCCGTAGCCACTACATATATAAAAATCGAATTTTTACTTCGCTATTCACTATATAGAAATCACATTTTTACTTCGATGTTCAATATATAAAAATCACATTTTTACTACTATGTTCAATATATAAAAATCACATTTTTACTACGATGTTCAATATATAAAATCACATTTTTACTACTATGTTATATAGATAAAAATTATATTTTTATCACGCTATTTTCCATATAAAGATTTCACCTTTTATAAAATAAAGATTTCGCCTTCATAAAAACATAGACTTCGCCTTTTCAAATTTAAAGATTTCATCTTTATAAAAATCTCATTTTTATTCTTCTACACATATAAAGATGATATTTTTAATATTCCTATCATGTAAAAATTATATTTTTAATTCTCTACCTAACCAAAAATCATATTTTTATTTCGAAGTTCAATATATAAAAATCATATTTTTATTTCGAAGTTCAATATATAAAAATTATATTTTTATTTCGAAGTTCTATATATAAAAATCATATTTTTATTTCGAAGTTCAATATATAAAAATCATATTTTTATTTCGAAGTTCAATATATAAAAATCATATTTTTATTTCGAAGTTCAATATATAAAAATCATATTTTTGACTTCGCTATTCAATATATAAAAATCAAATTTTTACTATGATATTCAATATATAAAAATCAAATTTTTGACTTCGCTATTCAATATATATAAAAACCTAGCTTTCAAAATGATGCTTACTTTCTAAATAACGTAATTAGCCAAGTAAAAAAAAAAGAAATCACCTTGTTATTATTCCTACAGAAATTCAATTTGTTGAGGGAGGAAGGTGTCCACGTCGGAGTGGTGGTCAGAGGAGGGTCGGGGGTCTCTGGTGGTGCGGAGGCACCTCTGGTGGTAGGCGGCTGGCCGAGGTGGGTCTGGCAGGTGCGGAAACATCATAGGTGGCGGGAATTGATGGGGTGCGTGGCTTTTGAGTAGAGGAGGAGGGAGTGAACGGGGAGGGGGAGAGGAGCTGCAGCCTCGGAAGTCGGCGGCGCGTTGGACGGTGCGCCCTGAGTGGCGGCGTCGCACAGGAAAGGGGAGGGAGGGCGATTTAGAGATCGGGTTCTTTTTTTTTTCTTTTTTTTTTTGGTTCTGTCAGTTTGATTTCGAAGGGGGGGCCAGAAGTATAAAGAGAGAAAGGGGTTTTTTTAATTATTTAATTAATTTAATTTTCCACCCAAAAAGCAACTTTTATTTTCGACCTCAAAACGGGGCCCACCGCCTGTCGTCCATAGCTAATTACCCCCATTCCGAACACAATGGGATATGTATCGTAGGCTGATTCGGCTGTTACAATCAGTTTTCGCTGAATTTACATTTAAATCATTATATTGAATTTTAAACGTATATTTCAATTTACCGGGGTCACATACGAACTCTAAAAATTCTCGAAAAATATTTTCTAGCTTCGTATTGATGATACGGTCCTAACAAAACTAGTTTCGTCGAATTCTGAGACCGTTTGAAAAATGGCCATTTTCCAGTCGATTAAAATCAACTGAAACTAGTCAAACGCGTTTTCCTTTGTCACGCTCACATATTGATTCGAAAAATTATGAAATTTGAAACCTAGCAATAACTTTACATCACGGACCCAACAAAACTGGTTTCGTCGAAATCCGAGGTCGTTTGCAAAATGTCCATTTTTAAGGGCCTGAATTCCATAACGACTATTCAGAATTTTCATCTGGACATATCTTTTGATCCCCGCTATGAAATTTCGATTATTCGGATTCGTTGGAAATATATCATCAATTAGATCCTAATGTTTCTGGTTTCACTAAATTCCGGATTGTTTTGCACCCGGTACATTCAACTGAAGTTTGAAATCGAATTATCGAACTACCGCGCCATTTTCAATTCTATTTATAATTATATATAATTATTTATATTCTAACGACGACGCGTATAAATATATATGTTCGAATTATATTCAAAATAAATTCCTCGTCGATATTATTTAAAATAATTCATTTTAAATAATCAAAATTCGCCAAAATTGCCAAAATAAAAATTTTAAACTGGCCTAGATTTTCGGGTTGTTACATAACGATAAATTGGCAGAATAATAAAAAAACCCACATGGGTCTGGAGTTGACAATAATCACGTCTCTCTAGTTATTAGATACGGCACATGGATTATTTATTTCCCACACGGGACGAGGTGACGAAAATTTATTCTCTGGAGCAGTTAAAAATACACACTCCCTCAGGCTTTGACAGGGTTATGAAAATTTATTCTCTGGAGTTATTATCTATACACGCTCCCCTGTAAACACCAGAATATATCACTATAAATATGTGTGTGCTTTACAGGATTTATTGGGTACCTAATACGGCCCAATAAATTTCTAAACCCCTCCCCGTACAAAGGAGGTTATGGCGAAATTTTTCGAAAATTCCGGGTGTTAGCCAAATTTTTGAAGAATTTGAAAATCTCAAAAACTGAAAAGTTGGAGAATGGAAGCCAGATTGAACGTAGAGTTGATTAATCAAACCACTTTCGACTTTGTTCCTTTTTGGGGACGAAAAGTTTTAAGTGGGGGAGATTGTAACGACCCGGAAAATCTGAACCAATTAAATTTTTTTAAATTGGCTATTTTAGTGGATTTTAAATATTTTAAATAAATATTTTAAATAATAGTGGCGAAAAGTATGTTTGAATCGAAGGTTGAAAATAAATATAATTATTTTAAATTATAAACATGGCCTGAAATGGCGCTGCAGTTTCAAAAATTGAATTCAAACTTTAACTGACTGTACCGGGTGCAAAACAAAATGGATTTGAGTGAAACCAAAAATATTTAAATCTGTTAGTGAATATCTTTCTAAGAATCTGAAAAATCAAAGTTTCATAGCCAGAAGCAAAAGTTATGGCCAAATGAATTTTCAGAAAGGTCGCTATAGAGTTTATATAGCCCGTGAAAATGGCCATTTTGCAAACGACCTCAGAATTCGACGAAACCACTTTTGTTAGATCCGGGATGTCAAATTATTGCTAGGTTTTAAATTTCATAATTTTTGAAGTTAATATGTGATCGTGGCAAAGGAAAACGTGTTATGGTCAATTACAGTTAAATTGGATCGACCAGAAATGGGCCATTTTTCAAACGGTCTCAGAATTCGACGAAACTAGTTTTGTTGGAACCGTATCGTCAAAACATAGCTAAATTTATTTTTCTGTAATTTTTCGAATCAGTTTGTGGCCCTGGCAAATTGAAATGTACGTTCCAATTAAATATTGAATGTTATATATTTTAAATTGAAGGAAAACTGACTGAAACAGTCGAATGGGCCTACGAAACATATCTCATTGTGTTCGGAATGGGGGTAAAACGCTAGGGACGACAGTCGTTGGGTTTGGATTGGAGGTCGTGTTAGAAAAACCTCTTTTAAAGGCTCTCGGCCAATCAAATTATTCCTTTCATAATTTTAAGAATATAAAAAAATCGAAAAACCCTTTTTATCTCCTCCGATTAACGGCGGCTACTGTTCAAACATTCCAGCCCATTTTCCGACCGCCTCCTCCACTTTCAGCCCCTCCGCCAGTTAAGGTTTTTGTCCAGCTCCTTCTCCCCTTCAAATCAGTACCAACCGTACCACCTATCTCTCCCCCATCGTCGAGCTCTGGCCACCGAGAACTGCGCTGCGTTGACCTCAATTCCAGGCCAGACCCGCCATTGCACGACACCGCACCTACCTCGTTAGGCGCGCCTTTCCACGCTCCAGGCCGTGGCACAACCCGATCGTCGATCCGCTGCACCATTGGATCGAAAAGTGAAAACCTAGTTTTGAAGATCGAGCTGAGGTAACGGCCTATTTTAAATAAACTATATTATAGCAGTTTAAAGCGCTACCATTTTTGATTTCACTGTAAAAATCATATCTTTTTCGGTTGTTGACGAAATTCAGTGAAACAAGAGACAGTGGACTCGTGTGGACGTCTTCTACATTCTAGAAGAGACCGCATATTTTTCTGAGCCTTCTGCTATTTTTGGTTGAGTGGAACCTAATGTGAGATTTCTAATTTATAAATGATATGGAAAACGACGATGTATAAATTATATAGTCGATGTATGAGTTATATAAGCGTTGTACACCTCATGTATAAGCGTTGTATAAGTTGTACGTTCGATATATAAGTTATATATGCGTTGTAAAAATTATATATGTGTTGAAATAAAAGAGAAATGCTTGTATATATATATATATATACGCCCCTCGTCCACAAACCATGGACGATATTTATTGGTTGTGATTAGTGTGAAATTTGGTTGATTACGAATGATTGATTTAAATTGTTTGTGGTAGAAATTAATTGATTGTGGTTGAAAAATACCCGTTTGTGGTTGAGAATTATTTGGTTGAAACCACATAGGATTAGTTTATGGAAATGAAAAATATATACATGCCGCCTGCGTGCGAACTAGATGCATGAAATCCCCATTGTCAAAAGCTGCGAGGCTTTAAGGTAGAGCGAGGAGCCGTACTAGGGACGACCCCGGTTTTAACTACCCTGTCGTTATGCTGCCGAAATTTTGAATAATATTCATGTGTTAGAATTATTTTCATGTGTTGAAACTATATTCGTGTGTTGAATAGAAATTCATCTATTGAACGACATTCATGTTTTGAAATAAATTGTTTTGCAATAAAAATCACATTTTTACTTTATATATACAAACTATAGAAAACCTTCATGTGTTGAATAGAAATTCATTCGTTGAATAGAAATTCATGTATTGAATGGTATTCGTGTTTTAAATATAAAAATCACCTTTTTATCTATATACATAAACTATAGAAAACCTTCATGTGTTGAATAGAAATTCATTCGTTGAATAGAAATTCATGTGTTGAATGGTATTCGTGTTTTGAATATAAAAATCACCTTTTTATCTATATATATAAACTATAGAAAACCTTCATATGTTGAATAGAAATTCATTCGTTGAATAGAAATTCATGTGTTGAATGGTATTCGTGTTTTAAGTATAAAAATCACCTTTTTATCTATATATACAAACTATAGAAAACCTTCATTTGTTGAATAGAAATTCATTCGTTGAATGGAAATTCATGTGTTGAATAGTATTCTTATTTTGAAATAAATTGTTTTATAATAAAAATCATATTTTTATCATCTATATGAACTATATAAAATAGCCGTGTTTTGAAAGAAATTGTTTTATAATAAAAATCATATTTTTATCATCCATATGAACTATATAAAATAGCCGTATTTTGAAAGAAATTGTTTTATAATAAAAGTCATATTTTTACCATCTATATGAACTAATATAAAATAGCCGTGTTTTGAAAGAAATTGTTTTATAATAAAAATCATATTTTTACCATCTATATGAACTAATATAAAATAGTCGTGTTTTGAAATAAATTGTTTAACAATAAAAATCATATTTTTATTATATATATGAATTGTTAAAAATAGTGAAGTGTTGAAATAGAAGTTAGTTTGATAAAAATATCATTTTTATCAAAGGTATGAAATGAATAGGGTTTTGAAATCGAAGAATCGATTATATATACATATATATATAATTAAAATAAATCGAATAACGAAGCTGCAGTTCATGTTTTGAAACCGTAATTTTAAACGATTAGTGCGGGAGATCCGACCATCGGATTTTCCCGAAACCGAAACCGTTGGGTTCGCTTTGGAAATATCTTTCCAACGACACCAACTTTGCAAAGATCCAACGATTGGATTATCTGGAATGTTTAATTCAAATGTGAAGAAAAACAGCGCCAGAATCAATTATATTTTTATATATACAAATATAATTAAATTAAATCGAATAACGACGCTGTAGTTCGTATTTTGAAATCGAAACTTCAAACGATTGTACCGGGAGATCCGACCGTCGGATTTTCCCAAAACTGGAACCGTTGGATTCGTTTTGAAAAGATCTTTCTAATGATATAAATTTTGTGATGATCCAATGGTTAGATTTTCAGATATGTGTAAATCAAATCTGAAGAAAAACAGCGCCACGACCGCGTTATGGCCCGAAGCGTCGTTTGAATAAATTGGCTATTTTTAAATAAATAAAAATAGCGATAAATCGTTATAAATACTATAAACGATATGGAATGTGAAATTTAGAAATTAACTGAAGGTTGGCTAAGTCGAATGGTTTCCTGGGTTTTGATCTGATGTTGGTTTCGGCCTTCGGGGTTAATATTTGGGAAATCATTCTCTTACTGATTGACGGTTAGTGACTAATGAATTGGAATAAAGCGTATGTCGTGTTTATGTAGCACTTTTTTATTATATACGCGAGTTGTTCAGAAAGACCGGGTTTATCCCATTCTGAATAACTGAATCGACGATAAGAAATCGAAGATAAAGACGGTGATCGAAGACCGGAAATCTTCACCTTGTTTGGATGGTAACTGATGTCCTGATTGGGAGGCATCCCGAAATATGAATAATGAGTGGTGATCGTCCAGACGTACAAGAAGATCGATGGGTATGCGAGGTATATAGTGCCTCCGGTTTCGTTCAGACCCAGGACGGACTTGCAAATGGGCTGTGTGTTTGACATTGGAATTCATTCTGTGTGATTGATAGCCATCAGTTACATGGCGTGAATTGCCTGTGTGGCATGCTAAGATGTAGTGATCAGGTCTTCTGTTGAAAAGCAAAGTCTTGTGATTGATGATCAAAGCACCGCCTGTGTGGCGTAGCTTTGTATATAACGTGAATTCGCGAACCTCACACCCCGGTATGAACCAGAAACGGGAGAGGACATCAGGGACGACATGCGTTTCCTTCTAGCTAGAGGTGGTGTCGTGCTTGAACTGGCTGACATTTATATTATTTTCACCTATGTGGTTGTTGCTGTTGCGAGGCGCCTCGGTTATATCGGTCGATCCGGGACCGATGGAGTCATTCGTTGGCTTATTTACACCACATAGGGCGGGGAAACGCAGTGTTCAGGCATTTTAATCCACATCGGTGGACCGACCCTGACGATCCAAGGGTCGATGCGTTCTGATCCTGAGACACGGGCTAGAGCGTCTCGAAGTCGGTAAGGACTATCTTTTGCCTTATTTCTTGACGGAAATCCAATTTCCAAATACGTGACTGTGCGGTTTTGATTGTATACCTATATATGGCGACATAGTGGTATGGGGCATTAATGCCGTCTATGATTGATATTTATGATTATTTTATAAAATTAGAAACTAACTGGAAACGAGCTAAGAGGGGTGGTTTCCTGGGTATTGGTCTGATGTTGGTTTCGGCCTTCGGGGTTAATACCTATGGAATCGTTCTCTTACTATTTTACGGTTGGAGTCTGATTAAGAATTCCTTTGTTTTATTCGTAGCAAGCATATTTTGGCCATTATAAGGTAAAACTCTATCCTCCGGTTTGCGTCGCATTGTGTGATGGGAACTGAGTCTTATAATGGCTTCATTTTTATAAAAAGCATTGCGATGTTTAAAAGAATTATTTGTTTTAAAGCACTGGCAATCCAATGGAGTAAACTCGTTCCATGAAAGTGGCGTGGTCCTGTGATTAGCCATATTTTAAATGTGTTAAGTAGATTTCTCATACCAGTCCAATGACTGACTCGTAGTTTGTTTCACTTGCAAACTCGGGTGCCCCTTTTTCTACACGGGAAGCCTTGTGTTCAGGTTTTAGCAGGCTCTTTCTGGATAGCTGGAGCTGAAGATGGATTCTATCACTTATCTCTTTTTATGCTGTTCAGCTCCTATAGTACATAATATGTTTGTATCCGCTGTAGACATTTATGTATAGCTGAACTGTATTTGTACTAAGTATGATCCTGTATACTGTGTAACTCTGATGATTATATTTATCCAGTGTATTATTTGTTCAGTATCTGGTGTATTTATTTAATTCTGTTCTGCTATTATCTGTTTATGTGTTATATTCCAAAGATTACCCTTGACACCTTGGTACGGGGTTTTGGGGTCGTCACAAGTACCATCAATGATAACCACAAACACAAGATTGGATATTTCCTTATAGATTATGTCGTATGCATGACTCAATACATCTTATACTTACAATATCAGTATCTTATACATTGTCCATGCCAATGCCCCCTTTCATAATGCTGCCTATAGGCGTTGCCGACAACACGAGAATGTTGTATATCAGTGGCCTAGGGGTAGTTATTATGAAAACTATTTTCTTTCCTTATAAAGCAAATTCTTTTTTATCAACTATATTGTTTGTTAAAATGTGATTGGTTGATATCATAACTTTATATTTTCTTTTTAGAAATAACTAAAATCATATTTACCTTTCCACTATCGTATATCCACTTAGTTAATTAGTATCCTTAATTAATTATTGATTTATATGCTTGATAAATTCACACAAATTTCACTTTTACTTTTGAAAAAGGGTGCTTTTTTAGAGGTCCCTATTAAGTTTCAAAATATAAAAAAAACCCGGTCATAAACTTATTGTAAATTAGGTCCCTGTTTTCAAAACTTATAAAATAATAATTAAAAAAAATAAAAAAAATTCGTAAATTAGTAATAAAATATATTACGCATTATAAAAAAAATTCAGTTCAAAAAACAACAAAAATAATGTCAGAAAGAAGAAAACAGAAAAAACTGCAGTTAAATGCATAATATTATGCACCTTTTTGATTTTATTGCATGCATATATGCAATTATTGCAGTTCTTCCAGCGGATAGATTTAACATAATTTTTCAGTTCATTTTTATTTGCATCCAAATGTGCAAATTTCTCAAAAAAACGCACACATGTGTGCAACATTTTTATAGGATAAAAAGTAGGGACCTAATTTATAAAAAAAAACAAAGTTCTGAAATTTTTTAAACCCGCCCCCTATTTTATTTTTTCCGCCTTTTTGTATTTATTTTAAAAAAATGTGCGTACGTTCATAAAAAAAAAATTCTAAAATATGGAAATAATGTCAAGAATCTACGGAAATCGAAAAAAAATAGTTGCATACATTTATGCAATTATTACTGATAATTGCATATATGTATGCAACTTTTCTGTAAGCTGTTTTCAGATTAAAATCTGAAAATAAACCTGTACAAATGTATGCAAGTATTTGAAATTTTTGCGCAAATGTATGCATTTATTTGCATGAATAAAAATCAACGAAGATGTATGTAGTGAAAAATATGCACGGATGTATGCAGGAAAGTGATATATGTGCATACTATTATGCATTTAACTGGAAATTTCGTTTTTTTTTTGTTTTTTTGATTTTTGACGCCTTCGTTGATGGTTTTTTGTTCTGAATTTTTTAGTGTTTACATGTTTTATTTAAATACGAATTTACGTGATTTTTTTATATTTTTTTTATATTTTTTTGATGACTTTTCAGAAAATAGGGACCTAATTTACAATAAGTTTATGACCGGATGTGAGCCTAATTAAGTTTCAAAATAGGGATGTGAGCCTAATATTCACTTTGAAAAACCCCTAAATGACACAAAAATGTAAAATTAACATTTTCTTCATCATATAAAAATTTCTAGTCCAAATGCATTATTTAATTATTTTAAGTAATTACAGATGAAATAAACATAGTCTCCACCTTAGGAAATTCATAAAATATTCAAATTAGATTGAAAATTTATGAAATTAAAAATATATCTCCAAATTGTTATTTTATATGATATATAAAAAATCATAGCAATTAAAGATCATAAATTTAGGTTTTACCCTTAAAACTAATTAATTTCACAAAAATTCCACAAATCATTATTCTATCTAAACAATGATTTAACATCCACAACATGGAAAAACAAACAAGAATGATTTAGATATTATTTATAACAAAATTGAAATATCAATAAATAAAGTTGGTTTATCATTTTTCACCTTAGATTTGGATGTTGGAGTTTAGATTTAATTTCCTAAACTTTTCTTCCTCTCTAACTTGTTAATGGTTTGTATCTTCCTATCTTCTGACTATTTTGTGAATGTAAAAAATGAATGATATCCTGAGAGCTTAATAAATAAAGTGTGTTGCTATTTGTACCCCATTTTCCTCTTCTGGCCACCAAAACTAAAGGCCACCATAAAGAATATCATTTTCTTCTTTCAGCTACCATACGTTAAAAATATTAATATGAACAGGCACCCCACTACGGAACGAAAGCTTCGGTTTCTTCCTGCCGAATTTACAATCATATTTCGGTTGGTGGTAGCCGTACGGTTGCTTCCTGCCGAATTTATATTGTTAATTCAGTTGATTATGGCCGAATGAAGAAAAATCACGTGGTGGCCAAAAGTGTAAAAAATATAATCAAGTTTATTAAATTTTGTGTGGTGGCCAGAAGAGTAAATTGGGGTGTGAATTGCAGCACACTAAATAAAAGGTTGATCTATTCCTATTTTGTCTTTCTCGTTTATTCTAACAATCTTAAGGATTTATTAGCTAAGGCCCAAACTTATTTTCAAATCTCATCCTCGCATCTCTACTGTGTTATTCTATTTAATTTGTCGAATTAAATCTTCTAAATAATGTCAAATAAAATTAGGATTGTTCAAATAAAAAAGTAACAATCCATCGCTTTGCTTAATTTAACGGCGACTTGATTTAGCGATTGTCTTCCCAATCGATCACTCTGCTCGCTTTCCACATGCCAAAGAAGAAGAAACATCCTACCTGCTCAGATGAAGCCTCTTCGATAACCCGAACTAATTGCACTTCAATTCCAGATCTACAATCGCCAGTGTTGGGATTTCGACATCTACGACTGGATCTGTACCTTTATCAATGTCTGGTGGTGACGCCACTGCTTCTTTGGCTACGCCGATTTTGCAATCGATCTTGTCTGATAACCCTATGTTAAGCTTGCTTGCTGACATCACATCCTTGCCTGCGAACTCTACCCAAGCTGCTGCCTTGGTGCCAGAGGCTCACAATTCAGGTATTAACAACTTATCCCCCTTGTTCACATCAGTTAATGAGAAAAGTTGGTCTGAAACCAATGTAGAACTGGGAGAGTCGAATTTGAATTTGATGAATCATTGTAAACCGGGTCTTAGGGTCAATCCGGTGTCTGAAATTGTTGAGGCTAGTAAAGGTGCTGCCTTTGGCCTTGGTTGTGCTGTCAAGGCTAATTCTGTTGAACCTGCAATTCTAGTTCCTCCTACTTATGCATCACTGTTTATTAACAAACCTCCTAATGCTGGTGTATATGAGCCTATTGACTTTGAAGTGCTTAGCCTGAATGGTTTGGCTGTCCCACCGCCAGAGGTCTTTAGCCTTGGTGCAGAATTTTGGAAAGACTACTTGGTTGGTTTTTTCTTAGATTCAACCCCGCCATACTCTATTGTTAAAGAAAAATGTGGCAAAGCTTGACAAATTAATGGTAGTCTACAGGTTCATATGGATAGATCAATGTAATTTTTCAAGTTCTCTATGCAGAAGGAGCGTCTTCGTGTCCTTAGTTCCAATCTGATTTTCATTTTAGGAAAGCCTTTCATTGTAATGACTTGGGGACCTTCAGTTGATCGCGCTAGAGATCAGGTTCTTTTGATTCCTGTTTGGGCCTAATTCTCTCATAACCCGTCTGTTTTGCAACCCTTAATTGGTTTAAATTGGTTAGCGAATAACATTGGTAAATTGAAATGTTTTGACAACACTACGGTTGCAAGGGAAAAATTGATGTATGCTAAGGCCCTAATCGAAGTTTCTCCAGCCTCGCCTCTTCGAGATAAATTAAAAGTTAAGATTGCTGATGAATTTGTTGTAGAGGTGATTGTAAGCTGTGGTTGGAAATCAGATATCTGCACGTCTTGTCAGTCTTTTGGTCATTTATTGGCGATATGTCCTGTCAGCTCTAGCCGGCCTTATGTTGCCCCACTACCTCTTTCTGCACGTACTTCGATTCCTAGGCCGGATGTTAGATGGGTCCCGAAAGATTGCCCCCCAAGGTAGATCCTCCCCCTCTGCCTCCGCCTAAAGAGATGGAGCTTGCTTCGGGTTCAGTTACTGGTGAGGATTTAATCCCTGATGACATTAAGTGGTGTGAAGATGAAAAAGTTTGGGTTCATGCGCCATCCGATGTGAGATATTGTCCCTACTCTGACACTTTTTTAAAGTTCATCACCGATGATATTTCTGCCCTTAGAAAACTTATGTATGGGATCGTTGATGATATTATTGAGCTTATTACGGAGGGTGAGATTGGTAAGAGAAATAAAACTGAGTTCTATGAAACTACTTGGGATAGAAATTTCATATTTCAAGCTTCTAGTCCTTGTTATGTGACGAAGCTTGCTTTGGCATTCTCCAGTTACACCAATGTTGTTGGGCCTCCCAACGATTCTAGTAGATCCTCTTCTACTGAAGGGGGCTAGTTCATGTTAGTTGTAGTAGTAGAAGCATTCCACTTCTCTCTTGTTATTTATTGTACAGTGTTCTAGCACTTCAAACCAGACGGTTGTTTCTATGCCTGTGCAGAACAACCTTTTTTTCTCTCCCTTTCTAATAACGAGTGGCACGGACCACTATAAAAACTGGTTTGCCTTGCAAAAAAAGGAGTGTTACAAATACTCTAGGATGATATGAGTATAGAGGTGGGGGTGATATGGTGATGGTATGGAACAACTCTATTCTGCCTGCTATTCTGATAAAAGTTTCCTTGACTAGTCACCTAACTTGATATGTGTAATATTTGTAATCTACAATTGTTCCCATCATTATTTGATTCATACCAAGAAGGAGCGTCAAATAATTGTAAGGAAGTTCACTCTTAAAATTTTAATAATCTGAAAATCTTATCTTTTTTGTTGCATGCTTTACAGTTACTCTTACTTTTATTGTTTCCAGATCAACATATATTTTAAGATTTCTAAATGTATTTCCAATGATTTAGGCACTTTGGATATCTACATTCAAAATTATCAATATGTGATTTGCGTGTAGTATATGAGCTGTATATGGAACAATTTGGTTTGTAGGTTTTAAATTGTTATTAAACTATTCTGGTTTGTGAAATATTCCACAACAATAATGAATAAGTAAGGAGATAGAAGACCTCCTTACCTGGTTTTTCTATTGGTATGAATATATTTACAAAGGGGTCTATTACTAAGAATGGAATAAGTAACATTATCAATGCATTCTTTGACTAAGTTAATTTTCTTCTCCATAAAATCCTAATTGCCTCTATAAAATTCCATATGTAAATCAACTTCAGTACACATTTTGTTTATATCACGCTGACTATAATTTCTAATCAGTTCATAGTCTAATAAGGTGTTTTCTACAACAAATCTACTTAGTCTACAAGCACTTTGGTTTCTTGAAATCAAGTAAGTTATAAAAAAAATTGCTATTTAAAATAGTAGCTATACTTCTGTAAATAAAAGGACAACAAGATGTAGACCTACAATCTCTAGAATGCTTGAAAATTTTTACTTTTGATACAAGGATTATAAAAGAATGATTGATATTTTTAAAACTCTAAAATTAAAAGAGTTTATTAGTAAACTCAAAAAGAATGAATTTTACTTCCTTCCAAGTGATTTATAAAATTTAACACCAAATCTTTTTGACCTAAGATTTTTTTCAATAATAGTATTAAAAATTATATTTTTTCGAGCAAAGTCGACCAGTTTTTATAGTGGTCGCAACCACTTATTATCAATATGGGAAAATAGGTGCTTACATGTACAAAGTAGCTAGACTGGGTTTAAAGTGACCAGGCGACTTACATAAAAAGCAGGTGTGTAACAAAATACAACACAGCTAAAAGTGTGGCTTCCAAAAGGTGGGTGACATGCTCGCAAACTAGAAGCAGCAATCACATTCCTTAGCGGAGAAGCATACAACAACATATGAAGGATCTGGCTGAGTAATATAAGCTTCAAACAAGGAAGAAAGACCTAGCACATAGAATGCTGACTCGTTGGAATATATGAAAGATCTGTCCTAAGAATCATCATCTAGCACTTTCCGATTCTAATCACCTAAAGGACCATCATCGATAGCGACATAGAGTTCATTATCCATAACCAGATAGTATAACAAATGTTGCTCATCATCATCCTCAGAAACAAAGCGAAAGAAAACACGATGCTCAGTTTGAAACCGCATATCAAAAGAGTAATGTATCACTAAGAATTGTTCTAGAAACCGAAAAAAGGATGGAGCCTCGAGCTCAAGACTCACAAGAGGGGAAATCCCTGCTACCAATTACTCAGCAGGATCAAGATTAGTAATAATGCAAGAAGAAGGAGGATCTGAGGGACAACAGTTAGGCACAGGATCCAAAGGAGCGATAGGATCAACAACAGGCAGAACTTCCTTATGTACCCAATGACATGTCAGAGGTTTAGGAAGTGGAACCTTAATTGGTAGGGTGAAAGAAGGAGAATGCTTACAAGTCGAGGCAGTGTGACCGAAAGAATGGCAAAAGGAACAAATATCAGGGGTGCAACCATAACGCACTCTAATCTCAGCAATGATACCTGGGGAAAACTGACCTTGATAGAAGAAGGAAGAGGCTTGGAGGAGGAGATTTCAATAAGAGCTTTGGCATAAACTAGTTTAGCACGGGCAATGGTAGTGGCATCAAAACATCTCAATTCTCCAATGTGGCAAGCAAGCCAATTAAGGCCAACCAAAGGCTGAAGAACTGATGGGATTCGGGAAGTAAGTCCAAACATGAATAAATAAAAACCTTTTCTCTTGCACTGGATATCGAATGCAACATACCGACTTTTTCGTACCTTTTGAGTTGACAATTACAACTCACATCCAACCCAAATTACACGAAAAAGCAAATAGTTGGTAGAAAGAAGTTAGAGGGTGAGAAAAGGACGAAAGAAAGATTAGAAAAGAAGAAGAAGAAAAACCAACACCTAATCAGAATCTCACATCGCAGCGAAACAAAATATAATATATAAATAAATTTTTATTGAGAGCTTTGAAATAATACTTACAATCATCAGAGTACATCAATACATATGGACAGTTATAACAACCTGTCCTGAATTATAACACACAACAAAAAATATATTATATATATATATATATATCATGCGTCTGAACTCCTCCAGCTCATCTCTGGATTTCACAACATCTGATAAGTGAACCTGAAAAGAGTCGGTCTAACCCGAGCATTACAAACGCCACGGATCAGTCTCATTAACCAGCGTGAGAAAAACTCACTAAGTTTAAATAACATCCACATTGATTTTAAAGTTCAAAATCCCTTTGAAAGAAAAGGATAATAGTAAGACCCGCCCAGACATAAACATGGACGGCCTTTACCTTACTATAATCCAAAACATTTTTGGTATGAAAATCCAGTGATATTATGATAGTGTCTATATCAAATACATCTCACGCTCCACATATATAGTATATAATCAAAAACTGCGGGCTCTTATTGGAGAATGAATTCCAACGATGACAAGGTGTTGGACCACCTTCTGATCAGTGTATTCTAGAGGGGATACACTGGGGTTCAACAAAAAAATCTTACAACCCGGCCATACATGACCGATCACTCATTCAGCTTTAGTGGACTGGAGGTACTATCACCCAACAATTTTAAGGGACCACCGTCCTTCCGTGGAGATACAAAAACAAAAAAAGAACAAATAAGGATTCTAGATGGTGGTAATACACACTAATTGGGTGTGACCCAACTAGTCATGCTGTCTGCCCGATTTTTGTCATTTCCCGGTTGTGAGGCTTGAGGTCACGATTATCTTTTTAGAACATCTGGTCATCGTTCACTTTGAATGCCACATCGTCAGATCCATCAAATCACTAATTGATGTCTACACAAATACTCTAGGTGTCTAAGCAGTAAGAATGAATTCTTCTACCACTAACAGAAGTATATTTGTAGAAATCAATATATGAGATCCTTCGGAAATACTTTGTCAGACATTCATCTATACAAGTAGTCCTGGGACTGGACAAACCAAAGGCACCCTCTGAAACAACCCAAACTCGCCCTTACGGGAAAGCTCGGATTGAGTTGAGAACATGACGCATCAAAACACCAACATTAGAACATTTCATTGTTATTACAACAATTTACATCAGAGTACAAGAATATTTCAGAGTATGAATAATTATTACACATTGGAAATACAATATCAGAGATTTAAAATTACATAGCAGCGGAAAATAATACATAAGTATAATGCATAGCGGAAAATAACAGCTGAAAAAGATTCATGGATACAAATCTTTCCGAATATAGCTCCAGTTGTGATCCAGGATCCTGTGAAAAGAAATCTGCAAAACCAAAACTACTGATTGCCCATGTGGAAAATATGGGCATCCAGAGTTTAGGTAGAAACAATAAACTCCAGGTCAGTCATGGGACTGGTGAGAGAACTAAAACAGTTATTAAAACTTTACTTTAAAAGTTGGGAAATCATGGGACCATGCCGTATAACACGGAACGGGTTTACTCCACATGAATCTTAGTTTAAATTAAAACAACGTAATGCTTTTTGGAAAAAAGAAGCTATTATAAGACTCAGGTCCCATCACACAATGCAACGCAAGCCGGAGGATAGAGTTTTCCCTTATAATAGCCAAATATGCTTGATACGCTTTAAAACAAACCATTTTTGATATTATAAGTGCATTGTGTTTAAAAACAACTTCAAATTTAAATGTATCAATCATAGACGGCATGCGTACCATATATCATGTCGCCGTACTAGTTCTACAATCAAAACCACACGATATCGTATTAGAAGTTGGATTTTCATCTATGAGTCGAGGCTAGGGATCGTCCTAACCGAATTCGAGACAATCTAGCCTACCATGTCTGAGGATCAATCGCAACCGCACCTTGGATCTTCAGGTCCGGTCCACACTTACGTTAGTGGATTAGTAATTCTTGAACAATACGTTTCCCTGCCCTGTGGGGCATAAAATCTGAGAAACTAGGGACGGAATATCTGAGGCACCTCATTCCATCATCCACATAAGTAAAAATGTCTAGGCTCCATGCCATGAGACCACTTCTAGCTAGAAAGAAATGCATGCACTCCCTGCAGTCACTATCCCGTTTATGACTCACACCGGGGTGTGAGGCTCACGAATTAACGCTATACACAAAGCTATGCTAATTAAAGCTATGCTTTGATCATCAACCACAAGACTCTGTTTTTCAACAAAAGTCTTGATCATTTGCATTTTAGCATGCCACACTGACAATTCACGCCATGTAACTGATGTCAATCAATATATAACCTCTAAGCTCGTATGTCTCAGAGAAGGGTGTTAAGCAAGAGAATATATTCTCCGCCACCAAACAGATATATATTTAATAGAAATCAATTAGCACAGAATGAAATCCAATATCAAACACACATCCATTTACAAGTCCGTTTTGGGTCTGAACGAAATCGGAGGCACCTTATTCCTCGTCCCATATGTCCAATACAGCAGAAAGGCCCTCGCATATCCGTCGATCTCCAAGTACGTCTGAACGATCACCACTTATTACCTTGTCTTGGGCGTACAGCCCAATCAAGACATCAGTAATCATCCAAACGATGTGAAGAACTCCGCTCTTCAACCATCGTCTTCATCGTCGACTTTTAGTCGTCGTGGTAATTATTCAGAATGTGTTAAACCCGGTCTTTTCGAATAACTCGCGTATTTTATAATTAAGTGCTATAAAAACGCATCATACGCCTCATTCCAATTCAGAATATTCTTTTAATAAAATATTCACATTATTAGAGAAAGGTTCCCATTAAATTTATCAAAGATAAATTCTTTAAAATTTATTCTTTAATCTTCTTTGGGATCTCATTTCAAAATATTTTATTTTATCTTTTAACAATTCCAAACCAAATTAAGGTTTATAAAACTAGTTGGGATTAACGAACCTTCCCGAAGTAATCATTTATTATTCCAATCTCAACCTATTCATCCCATGGAGCAAAACTGGTAGTACTCCATATCTAACACCCACAGTGTTATCGATAAATTTAGTTACACTTTCACGTTCAAATCTAATTAAAGATTTAACTATCGTCTGGAGTAAAACTGGTGGTACTCCATCCTCGATCATTTCAAGAATTCGATAAATTTAGTTATCTCTTTCTCATTTTAATCTAATTAAAGATTCATTAAAACTCTAGTTTGGTTTTAATCTCAAAAATCATTACTTAATGATTATTCAACTTTAGGAAAATAAATCCTGTCTTTAACTGGGTTAAAGAACCAATGTCATTTAAAACACAGCTCACGACAAACCCAAAATCATCTTCCATTAATTATGGAATCTTCACAGAAATCGGATCAATATATAATCGATATAAATTTCCATATCAGACTAATAATATGAATGGAATAGCGGCAAGGCCTTTCAAATTCCATATATAGTAAAAGCCTTCTTTTACAGAATCTCATCTCGATTATTATTAAATTGAATTCCCTTCAATTCCAACTTATTCTATTAAATTGGAAAACTTTACTTTGGAAAGTTTCCATTAAATCTTTATAAAAAGATTTATAAATTCCAAATTATATTTTCACTGTTAATTGGGTTAAAGAACAAATGTCGTTTAAAACACAGTTCACGATAAACCCACAATCAACTTTCATTTCAAACTTATTTAAATATTAATTAATTGGTAAACTTCTCTAAATCTTAATTAAAAGATTTATTCTTTTCTCAAATGGGTTTAAGAACAATGTTATTGAAGAAACAATTCACGACAAACTCAAAATCCAATTTATTTTATTCAATTCTAATTAAATATCAATTAATTGGAAAACTTCATTAAATCTTAATTTAAAGATTTATACTTTTCTCAACTGGGTTTAAGAACAGTGTTATTGAAGACACCATTCACTACAAACTCAAAATCCAATTTATTTTATTCAATTCTAAATTAATTAATTGGAAAACTTCATTAAATCTTAATTTAAAGATTTATTCTTTTCTCAACTGGGTTTAAGAACAGTGTTATTGAAAACACCATTCACGACAAACCCAAAATCATCTTCCATTAAATATGAAATCTTCACATACATGTTAAAGATGATATTTTTAATGAACAAAAATATATTTCAAGAAATGATTCTCTTTTTTTTTTCTTTTTTCTTTTTATTACTTCACTAACTTGTTAAAGATGATGTTTTTATCTAACAAAAACATGTTTCAACTCATGGTTCTTTTATTCTTCATTAACATGTTAAAGATGGCATTTTTATCTAACAAAAGTATATTTCAAAAAATGATTATTTTTTTCTTCATTACAATGTTAAAGATGATATCTTTATCTAACAAAAATATATTTCAAAAAATGATTATTTTATTCTTCATTAACTTGTTAAAGATGATATCTTTATCTAACAAAAATATATTTCAACAAATGATTATTTTATTCTTCATTAACATTTTAAAAATGATATCTTTATCTAACAAAAATATTGTTCAACGAATGATTATTTTATTCTTCATTAACATATTAAAGATGATATCTTTATCTAACAAAAATATATTTCAACAAATGATTATTTTATTCTTCATTAACATGTTAAAGATGATATCTTTAGCTAACAAAAATATATTTCAACAAATGATTATTTTATTCTTCATTAACATGATAAAGATGATATCTTTATCTAACAAAAATATATTTCAACAAATGATTATTTTATTCTTCATTAACATGTTAAAGATAATATCTTTATCTAACAAAAATATATTTCAACAAATGATTATTTTATTTTTCATTAACATGATAAAGATGATATCTTTATCTAACAAAATTATATTTCAACAAATGATTATTTTATTCTTCATTAACATGTTAAAGATGATATCTTTATTTAACAAAAATATATTTCAACAAATGATTATTTTGTTCTTCATTAACATGTTAAAGATGATATATTTATTTAACAAAAATATATTTCAACAAATGATTATTTTATTCTTCATTAACATGTTAAAGATGATATCTTTATCCAACAAAAATTTATTTCAACAAATGATTATTTTATTCTTCATTAACATGTTAATGATGATATCTTTATCTAATGAAAATAAATTTCAATAAATGGTTATTTTATTCTTCATTAACATGTTAAAGATGATATCATTATTTAACAAAAATATATTTCAATAAATGATTATTTTATTCTTCATTAACATGTTAAAGATGATATCTTTATTTAACAAAAATATATTTCAACAAGTGATTATTTTATTCTTCATTAACATGTTAAAGATGATATCTTTAAAGCACAAAAATATAATTCAACAAATTTTTATATTTTTGTGTCCATCCAAAATCGGATATCAAAATCATAATTTTATGCTTCCCTGAATATTATTTTAAAATATTCGTTCCTTTAAAATATTGTTTATTTTAAAATATTCTTTATTTTTGAATCGGAATGCGACTCAATCAGTTACCATATAATTTCAGTTATATGGATTTCATATATTGCATGTGTTCAACAATAATGATAAATAATCACTAAACAGTCCATTCACATCCAGAGTGAAATTTACATCTGTGTGATCATTAAAATAAATAAATAACGCTCATCACAGCCTGTCAACCCACCGATTGACATATAATTAAATATTGGGTTTAGTGTATGTCCAATATCATCCCAATACCCGTGTGGGATTTTCAAATAACAACAGTCTGTTTAAATAAATCATTGGTTAGTAAATTTAACCAATTCTAATTCGGTTTGAATTATTTTTCTAATTAACCAATTTTCACTGTTTAAAATTATAAATAGATATTTATAATTTAATTTCAACTACCACATTAATGTTAACATTATTTTTAATATGTTAAACATTTCAGCATCACACACAAAACACAATACAATCAATTTAATCGTCCATGGTCTATGGACGAGGGAGGTGAGCTAACAGGCACCGTATACAATTTTATAACATTAACTGATAAAATTTTACACGGGCAATTCTATGTGTTTTTTATATATGAGTACAATAAAATAATTTCAGTGAGAAGGAGTTCTCTCCTTAATTGGTTTGTTGTTAAATATCGCCAAGCGATCGATTAATCGAATCTGACGTTTTCCTCCGCCAATAATTGAGACAAGCTCCAAATCACCCCAAATCAGTTTTATTGCGAAGCTCTCGTCGATACGGTTCCAACGCATCGTGCTTCGCTGAATTCCGAGTTCGTATGAAAAAGTTATGCTTTTTCAATTTTCATGTACATATATGTAATTAACATAATTAATTGATTAATTAATTCTTTAATCCTTACTAATTACATCCTCTAATCTAGGGCTGTCAACGGATGCTTTCGGATACGGATAGTGCCATATCCGTATCCGTATCCGAAATTATTTTCGGATATCGGATATTCGTATCCGTTTAATTTTCGGATATCAGATATCTGTATCCGCTTAATTTTCGGATACGGACGGATATCAGATATGTATCCGCTCCGCCAGTAATTGATAAATTTAAGAGTATAAATAAAAAAGTTTGGATCAACATAAAATATTTTTTATTCTAATGTTTATACAAAACTAGGAAGTAAAGAAATGTGATGATGAAACATTGTTTTATACTAAAATCCATAAGCATATCCAAAAATATTCCAAAATGAAATACTAAAACTACCATTTTTTTTAACTAAAAATGGACAAAATTTTATATTATAGTAACATCCAATAGTCACAAAATAATTATTAACTCTATTTTTTGTTTTGAGTTATATATATTACATTAATTAGTCGGACGGATATCTTTCGGATACGGATACCACTATAACCATATCCGTATCTGAAAAGCTTTTCAGATATTGATATCCGTATCCGCTTTCCGGATAGCGGATATTTTCCATATTTTCGGATACGGATTCGGACGGATATCGGATTTTTCGGGTATTCATTGACAGCCCTACTCTAATCTCTTTCTTCCTCCCAAAACTAACGTATACACAGCAGCCCCTTGTCCCTCTTCATGCAATCTTCCTTCACCTCTTTCTTCTTCGTTTCTCCATGAAATCACAAACCGTAAACACCGTTCTCCTTCTCTTCTTCTTCTCTACAATCTCAACACCATGAATCTCAAATACATGCTTGCTTCCAAAAATGCGTTTATTGTCATCCCACGAATGCATGCTCCAGGTCCTAACACATTTTGTTGCCAAATTGTCTCAAATTTGGCCACAACGTGCTATTCTACCATCTAAACAGCAAAACAAACTCGAATTCATGCATCGTCGCTTCTATGAGAAGAACCATCCAATCCTAACTCACATACATCCAAAAAAGCACGCTGTAAATTTTTGAGTGTACAAAATCTTCACCAAACTCAACCAAATTGATATATGTGGAAGTTTACACTCATACGAGTTCAAAGTTCTAAGCTTTGCAATTTGTAGAATTTTCTTTGATTTGTTACGGATTTTAGAAGTTGCATTTAGGTTTAGGAAATGTGGAGAAAAGGGGCTACAGTGAATGAATGATTAGGATTAGGTTTTAGAAATGTTCAGGATGTTATATAGTACGTGCAAATTATTTTTATATTAACTTTATTCTTTTTTTATACTCAAATTATGCCTATTTTCATTGTTTAAAAATCCGTGTGACCACCTACGGATCCCGTTTTCGCTGAAAATTGACATGCAGCTACTCTCTAACATTCAGACCCAACGAAACTGGTTTCATCGAATTCTAAGTCCATATGCACAAACAACGAATTTTTAAAGTCAAAATATTATCTGTTTTTCACTTTAAAAATCACGCCCGGTCACATACTGATTTTAAAAATCATGAAATTCAAAATCTTTTGATTATTCGACGCTACGGATTCAATAAAACAAGTTTCGTCGAATTCCGAGGTTGTCTCAATAATGTTCCTTTTGTAAAACTGCTCAAATTAGCTTCAAAAATGCGATTTTAGCGTACCTTTTCTTCTTGTACGCCCAAACGCTAACTCCAAAAATTATACCCTTTTGGATTTAACCATTATTTGACTATACGAATCCAGAAAAAAATTGGAATCGAATTCCGAGATCGTCTCAACAATGTTCCTTTGTAAACTGCTCGCCTGTTTTTGAACAAATGGTTTTGCCTCTCACGGCCACATACTGACTCCGTTCGACGCGCATTTTGGAAATCAACAATGATTTGTCATTATGAATCCAAAAAAAATTATCTCGTCAAATTCTGAGCTTCTTAGCAAAAATTCACTTTTTAAGGGCTATGCGATGATTTTAAAAATCGAATTTTTAAAATTTTCAAAACAAAGCTTATAAATCAATTTAATAATTTTACTGAGTTTGTTTTAAGTCAAATAAAATATAAAAACTAATTTCAAAATTATTCTCAATTTTATTTAGCAAAAATAACCAATTTATATTAACAAATTCCTTAAAATAGCTTAAATTGTGAATTTAAATTGGTTCTGAAAATGCGGGTTGTTACAATCTCCTCCACTTAAAATATTTTCATCCTCAAAAAGGAACGGAGCTGAAAGTTGTTTAACTAACCAACTCAATTTTCATTCTGGCTTTCATTCTTCAACTTTTCAGTTTCTAAGAATTTTCTAATTTCTCAAAAATTTGGCTAACACCCTAATTTTCGAAAAATTTCGCCATAACATCCTTTGTACGGGGAGACCTTTTATACCGATCTAAACTTCCCCGTAAAGGAAAGCACGGATTGAGTTGATAACATGACAAATCAGAACACAAACAATAGAACATTTCATTGCTTATTACAACAATTTACATCAGAGTACAAGAATATAACAGAGTATGAACAAATATTATACATTTGATAAATATCAGAGATTTAAATTACATTACAGCGAAAAAATAATACATAACACAACTGAAAGAATACACGGATACAGAGCATTCTGAGTATAGTTCCAACTGTAAACCAGGATCCTATGAATGTAATATCTGCAAAACCCAACTACTAGCTGCCCGTGTGGAAAATATGGGCACCCAGAAATTACGTTAAAACAATAAACTCCAGGTCAGTCATGTAACTGGTGTGAGAACTAAAACAGTTATTAATTTGATTTTTAAAGTTAGGTAAATAAAGGGACCACACCGTATAATATGGAACGGGTTTTAACCTCAAGAATACCAGTGCATATAACAAACAGTGCAATGCTAAATAAAGAAAATGAAGCTATTATAAGACCCAGATCCCATCACACAATGCAACGCAAGCCGGAGGATAGGGTTTTACCTTATAATAGCCAAATAATCCTTGATATGTGAAATTTAATCTTTTAGTATTACTATAAGTGAAGAAAACAACTTCAAATATAAATGTATCAATCATAGACGACATGGGTACCATATATCATGTCGCCATACTAGGCTCTATAATCAAAACCGAATGTCACGTATTGGAAATTGGATTTCCGTCATGAGTCGAGGCAAGGGATGTACTCCTTGCCGGCTTCGAGACACTCTGGAAAATGCCTCGGGATCTCCCGCAGAAGACCCCTGGATCCTCCTAGGCTGGTCCACCCTTATGTTTGAGGATTGGCAATTCCTGAACACAGGTTTCCCCGCCCTATCGGGAGTCTATGAGCCAGATGACTCAATATCCGAGGCGCCTCGCATTCCAACAACCACATAGGTAAAAATATAAAAATACCAGGGCTTGAAAAACCCTGACACCACCCATAGGTAGAAAGAAACGCCATGTCCTCCTGGGTCCCTTATCCCGTTTTTGACTCATACCGAGGTGTGGGGCTCGCGAATTAACGTTATACACAAAGCTATGCCACACAGATCGTGCTTTGATCATCAACCACAAGACTCTGCTTTTCAACATAAGCCTTGATCATTTGCCACTCAGGCATGCCACACAGGCAATTCACTGCATGCGACTGATGTCCATCGATATATAACCTCTGAGCTCGTACGTCTCAGAGAAGGGTGTTAAGCAAGAGAATAAATTCTCCGCCACTAAACAGATATATATTTAACAGAGATCAATCAGCACAGAATAAAATCCAATGTCAGACACACAGTCCATTTACAAGTTCGTTCTGGGTCTGAACGAAACCGGAGGCACCTTATTCCTTGTCCCATATGTCCAATACAGGAGAGAGGCCCTCGCATATCCGTCGATCTCCAAGTACGTCTGGATGATCACCACTTATTACCTCGTCTTGGGTGTACAGCCCAATCAAAACATTAGTAATCATCCAAACGATGTGAAGACCTACGGTCTTCAACCACCGTCTTCATCGTCGACTTATCGTCGAAACAGTTATTCAGAATGGGTATAAACCCAGCCTTTCCGAATAACCCGCGTATATAATAAACAAGTGTTTTAAAAACACAACATGCGCTTCATTCCAATTCAGAATATTCTTTTATTCAAATATTCTTTCCGCAATTTTAAACCATATTAAGGTTTTCCAAACTAGTTGGGATTAGCGAACCACACCGAAGTAATTATTTATTTATTTTCCCAATCCCAACCTATTAATCCCATGGACAAAAACTGGTAATACTCCATATCTAACACCACGGTGTTATCAATAAATTTAGTTACCATTTCACGTTCAAATCTAATTAAAGATTTAACTATCGCTTGTAGCAAAAATGGTGATACTCCATTCTCAATCATTTCCCGAATTTGATAATTTAAATTATCACATTCTCTTTTCAATCTAATTAAAGATTCATTAAAACTCCACTTAGTTTTAATCTTCCCAATGATCAATATTAATGATTATTTAACTTTGGGAAATCAAACATGCCGCATCGACAATCTACACTGTACCATTGATTTCTGCCGATATATAACCTCTAAGCTCATATGTCTTAGAGAAGGGTGTTATGCAAGAGAATAAATTCTCCGCCACCAAACAAATATATATTTAGCAAAGATCAATGAATGCGGCATAAAGAAATCAATGTCAGACATGTAATCCTATCTTTAACCGGGTTAAAGAACCAATGTCATTTAAAACACAGTTCACGATAAACCCAAAATCACATTCCATTAATTATGGAATCTTCACGGAAAAACAGATCAATATGTAATCGATATTAATTTCCGTATCTGACTAATCATATAAATGGAATAACGAAAAAGCCTTTTAAATTCCATATATATTAATAGTCTTCCTCCACAGAAGTTTATTTCGATTATTATCAAATTGAATTCCATTCCATTCCAATTAAATATTAATTAATTGGAAAACTTTACTTCGGAAAATCCCATTAAATCCTAATAAAATATTTATATATTCCAAATCACATTTTACTGTAGATCGGGGTAAAGAACGAATGTCGTTAAAAACACAGTTCAGAATAAACCCAATTCACATTCCATTTAATTCCAATTAAATGTTAATTAATTGGTAATTTTTCATTAAATCTTAATTAAAATATTTATTCTTTTTACACGGGGTTTAAGAATGGTGTTAGTAAAGATACCATTCACGACAAACCCAAAATCCAATTTCAATTCAATCCCAATTAAATATTAATTAATTGGTAAGCAATTCTAAATCTTATTTAAAAGATTTAATCTTTTCTCAATTGGGTTTAAGAACAGTGTCATTTAAAACACAGTTCACGACAAACCCAAAATCCAATTTAATATTAAATACAAGGCTCTGAATAGAAATTTTATCGGTTTATATTCAATATCAAATTCTGAAGTCAACAAATATCGTATTGGAATAACAATATATATATATATATATCTTTCAAATTCCTCCCCAACCGTATAATCACGGAAACCAATATCGAAATATTCCGAAGATAATTTCGATTCAAATCCATTCCAATTCATATATTGGAAATTCTGGTTATTTTTAAAACCATTTCAAATCCAAATTATTTATTTAAAAATATTGGATTATAATTCTAGTTCATTACTAGTTCATTTTGATAAAAATATATTTTTATCTTTACACGCGTGGAATTTTTCATCCAAATTCTTTCCAAATCACTTGTTATGATTTTACACAAATTATTAATATTTTTAATAATTTTATCAAGGCCCGTACAATCATTGTCCATAAACGGTCATCGAACTGCACTTACGACGACCTTTTCCAAATTTGATTTGGACATATTTCCAAATCCAACCGTTAGATTTCAAATCTCTTATATTCGTTGGAAAGTTCTTTTCGATATGAATCCAACGATTCTGGTTTTAGGAGAATCCGACGGTCGGATCTCCCGTAACGTCAATTCGAAGTCAATGGTTGAAATTCGCGAACGGTCGCGGCGCGACGCGTTCTATTCAGGCCATTTAATAAATAATATATATATTATATATATTTCGTCGATTGCTATTTAAAACGTATTTTATAAATCGTTTTAAATTCGTTTTAAAAACGATTCCAACTTCATTTTCAATTTTAAATCAAAATTGAATATTCCATATCATTATAATATATAAATGATAATATTTTCAAAATATCAGATTTTGAAATCATTTCCTTTTTGATATTCATTTTAAAAATGAATAAAATCGATATAAATATCGATCGCTTCTAAATGGCGCATATCTAGTCAACATGACTTCATATATTTAAATATTTTCGTATCCATCCAAAATCGGACATCAAAATCAGATTTTGATTGTTTTCTGAATACTATTTTAAAATATTCCTTATTTTAAAATATTCGTTATTGTAAAATATTCTTTCTTTTTGAATTGGAATCAGACATAGTCAATTACCATATAATATTATTTATATGGATTTCATACAACACATGTATATAACAACAATGATAAACAATCAACCATCATCTAGAGGGCGTTCTACACTGCATAAACATTAAATATAAATATTTAACGCTTACAACAGTCTGTCAACCAATCGATTGACATACAACTAAACAATTCGGATTAGTTTACGTCAAATATTATCCCAATACCCGTGTGGGGTTTCAATCAACAAACATTGAATATTATTTGTGCAGTTGGGCGATGTGTAAAATTTATCGTCCCAATCAATATCAGTCAAATCGGTGTACATAAACAAATCGTCCGATTTGTAAATGAATATTTATTTTCATTCATATATACGTTAAAAATTATATTTTTAATGATAAAATATTTTATTCAACACATGAATATCTTATTTTCATTTTGCATCACAATCAACAGTCAATTTTCACAACACAATACAATCAAACAAGTCGTCCATGGTCTGTGGACGACGGGGAGCAGTTCATATATGTAGTTATAAAATAAATAACTGCACAAGAAATTATAGTGAGAAGTTCTCACCTTTGGGATCCACTCCTCCATTCTTTATTTCTGAACGGTTCGGATTTGGATTTGTTTCCAGTCGGTTCCATCACAACCTGTTTCACACGATTTTTATATTAAAAATCATATTTTTAACATCTCTATATATAAATAAAAAAAATCACATTTTTATTTCATTAAAAATCATATTTTTACTTCAAAACCATATGTGTAAAAATCACATCTTTAACACGATGTTTACATTATAAAGAAAATATTTTTATTTCGATGTTCATACAATAAAAATCATATTTTTATTTCAAATCTCTTCATATAAAAATCATATTTTCCTGTAATGAAAAATCTAATCTTTTCGATAAACAAAAATCATATCATTTTAATTAACAAAATCATATCTTTTTTTTATTAACAAAATCATATCTTTTCTAGTTCAAAAATCAATCTTTTTAATTATAAAAATCAAATCTTTTCTAGTTCAAAAATCAAATCTTTTTAATTATAAAAATCAAATATTTTCTAGTTCAAAAATCAAATCTTTTTAATTATAAAAATCTGATCTTTTCTAGTTCAAAAATCAAATCTTTTTAATTATAAAAATCTAATATTTTCAGTTATAAAAATCTAATCTTTTTTTGATTATAAAAATCCAATCTTTTAAGTTATAAAAATCCTAACTTTCTATTTTTATAAAAATCCAAATTTTATTTATATAATCTATAAAAACTGAAAAGAAAATTATATAATAAATTAAAATAACTCACTGTGTTTGTCAGAGTTAGGGGAGGGGGGAAGTTCGACGTCGGAGGGGCGGTCGAAGGCGGGGAGAGGTGGTGCCATGGTGGTAGGGGGTGGCGCGTTTGATTTTTGGTGGTTTTCGTTTGAGGATTTCGACATTGGAGAGGGGGAAGGAGGAGGCGTCTCGGAGGGGAGGGGGGCTGGTGGCCGCGCCACAGCGGTGCGTTCAGGGGAGGGGTGGCTTCTCTTCTGGCGGCGGCTTCGATGGGGAGGGCGGCTAGAGGAAAGGGCGCAGGGGGGGACATCGGGTTTTTTATTTTATCTCGTTGGAATGAACGATGGGGGAGGGCGAGAGAGAAATAAAGGGGTTGACCAAATTTATTAATATATATATATATATTTAATTATTTAATTTCTAAAAGTAATTTTTTAATTCGAACTCCAAATCGAGCTCAATGATTGTCGTCCCTAGCTAATTAACCCTATTTCGAACACAATGGGATATGTTTTGTAAGCCAGTTCGACCGTTATGATCCGTTTTCGTTAAAATTACAATATAAATTAATATTACAGTCAATATTGAATTTAACGTACATTTTAATTGACCGGGGCCAGATACTGACTCCAAAAATTCCAGAAAAATAAATCTAGCTATGTTTTGACAATACAGTCCTAACAAAACTAATTTCGTCAAATTTGGAGACCGTTTGAAAAATGGTCATTTTCTGGTCGATCCAAATTGACTGAAACAATTAAAACACGTTTTCTTTTGCCACGCTTAAATATTAACTCCAAAAATTATGAATTTTGGAATCTAGCAATAATTTGACATTCCGGATCCAGCAAAAGTGGGTTCGTAAAAAATGGAGGTCGTTTGCAAAATGGCTATTTTTAAGGGCCATATATATATATATATATATATATATATATATATATATATATATATTAAAATATATATAAATTCCACAACGACTTTTCTGAATTTTAAAATGGACGTAACTTTAATTTATAAAGTGAAATTTTAGTTTCTTACATTCGTTAGAAAGATATTGTTAATCAGATTTAAATATTTCTTGTTTCGTCCAATTCTGACGTATATTGAATTATGTATATCCAATTGAAATTAGAAATCGAATTTTCAAACTGCCACACCATTTCAGGCTCGTTTTATAATTAAAATAAAATTATTCGTTTTAACTTCGTCGAAAATAAATTTTAAGTCGTTATAATTTAAAATAATTCATTTAAATATTCAAAATCCACTAAAATTGCCAAAATAAAATTTTTAAATTGGTTCTGATTTTCCGGGTGTTACAATCTCCCCCACTTAAAATCAACTTTCATTCTGGCGTTCATTCTTCAACTTTTCAGATTCTAAGAATTTTCCAATTCTTCAAAAATTTGTCTAACACCCTAAATTTTTGAAAAATTTCGCCATAACCTCCTTTGTACGGGGAGATATTTAAAACCGCAAATAGCCACGCAGGGCCCTCATCATCCAAAAAGAAAACGAAAAAGCCAATCGGCTCATAAAATCATCCAAACCCAATAAATTAGTAAACATGTACCTAATTGTCGGGCATACAATTTTATTCCCCTTCTCTAGCCTCCTTGCTTTGACCTGTTCACACACACACACACACACACACACACACACACACACATATATATATATATATATATATATACATGCATGCATTTCCAAACAGTTTTCAACTCAGTTCAATATTTGATTCATTTTGGCTTAATGGTTCAAAATTTTAATTAATCAAACCAATAATCAAAAAACACAATCAACAATCAGTTAGTTCAGTATCGTTTCAAACACAACTTTATATATATATAAATCCATTTTTGAAGCCAAGACACAACAATAGACCCTATCTATGTTTTGGTTTTCACACCAATCAATTGGAAATATATAGATATCTCACTTTCGAAACTCGAACATAAATTCTGATGATGAAGCTTCAATCATCAAATTCATTTCTGGGCGATTAGATTGTGACTCTTTATCTATCCAGAATATTAACACTTCGAATATACGTTCATGATGTGTATATGCAAATTCTCATATACTCGATTGTCCAAAATAAAATAAAATAATATACTCAAATACATATAATTAGATTAAATTTTCAAAACAAAATTTGTTTTCATTTTTATTTTAAAAATAACACTCTTCACACTCGTTCTAGGATACTACTGATCCTATCTCTAACGAGTCATTCTCATTGGATATTACTAATCCAATCTTTGATGAATTCTTTCGTTTGGTTCTAATGTGCCTTGTTCTCGAGCTCTGTAAACCAAAGCTCTAATGATAATAATAGATTCTGACGTCTGAGATTGCGTGCCTTGCCCGGCGCTTAGATTTAGGGATACCAGCTATAACGACCCGAACTTCCCCGTAAAGGATAGCACGGATCGAGTTGATAACACGATAAATCAGAACATAAACAATAGAACATTTCATTGCTTATTACAACAATTTACATCAGAGTACAAGAATATAACAGAGTATGAAAAAATATTATACATTTGATAAATATCAGAGATTTAAATTACATTAGTAGCGGAAAAATAATACATAACACAACTGAAAGAAATACACAGATACAGAGCTTTCCGAGTATAGTTCCAGCTGTAAACCAGGATCCTGTGAATATAATATCTGCAAAACCCAACTAGTAGCTTCCCGTGTGAAAAATATGGGCACCCAGAGTTTAGGTTAAAACAATAAACTCCAGGTCAGTCATGTGACTGGTGTGAGAACTAAAACAGTTATTAATTTGATTTTTAAAGTTAGGTAAATCAAGGGACCACGCCGTATAACACGGAACGGGTTTTATCCCCAAGAATACTAGTGCATATAACAAACAGCGCAATGCTAAATAAAGAAAATGAACCTATTATAAGACCCAGGTCCCATCACACAATGCAACGCAAGCCGGAGGATAGGGTTTTACCTTATAATAGCCAAATAATGCTTGATATGTGAAATTTAATCTTTTATTATTACTATAAGTGAAGAAAACAACTTCAAATATAAATGTATCAATCATAGATGGCATGGGTACCATATATCATGTTGCCATACTAGGCTGTACAATCAAAACCGAATGTCACGTATTGGAAATTGGATTCCCATCATGAGTCGAGGCAAGGGATTCGTGAGATGGTAGTGATCTATAATAGGAAGAATTCTTCTTCAGCTGATGCAGCGAGATTCTCTTTCGAGGAGCATTAGTCAATCAATGAAAAGGAAGAAGTCGTTTAGTTCAAGAAGTAGTTTGGCTTCTCTTCCCGAATGTTGGTTTGGAGTTGACCCAGCAGCAGGAGTTGAACACAGCTGATATTGATCCGCTACTACATCCGCTGAAAGATCTGTTGCCAATTTTGATCGATGGGGATAGGCGTGAAGGACAATCATTCCAGTTATTTGAGTTTCCCTCGCCGGAGATGTTCTCAGATGCTCTTAGATCGGGGGTTGAGGCTCGCTGGCTTCAAGACACTCTAGCAAATGCCTCAGGATCTCCCGTAGAAGACCCCTGGATCCTCCAAGGCCGGTCCTCCCTTACGTTTTAGGATTGACAATTCCTGAACACACATTTCCCCGCCCTATCGGGCGTCTATGAGCGAGATGACTCAATATCCGAGGCGCCTCGCATTCCAACAACCACATAGGTAAAAATATAAAAATGTTAGGGCTTGCAAAACCCTGACACCACCCATAGCTAGAAAGAAACGTCATGTCCTCCTTGGATCCCTTATCCTGTTTTTGACTCATACCGAGGTGTGAGGCTCGCGAATTAACGCTATACACAAAGCTTTGCCACACAGGTCATGCTTTGATCATCAACCACAAGACTCTGCTTTTCAACAGAAGCCTTGATCATTTGCCACTCAGGCATGCCACACAGGCAATTCACTCCATGCGAATGATGTCCATCGATATATAACCTTTGAGCTCGTACGTCTCAGAGAAGGGTGTTAACCAAGAGAATAAATTCTCCGCCACCAAACAGATATATATTTAATAGAGATTAATCAATACAGAATAAAATCCAATGTCAGATACACAGTCCATTTACAAGTTCGTTCTGGGTCTGAACGAAACCGGAGGCACCTTATTCCCCGTCCCGTATGTCCAACACATGAGAGAGGCCCTCGCATATCCGTCGATCTCCAAGTACGTCTGGACGATCACCATTTATTACCTCGTCTTTGGTGTACAGCCCAATCAAGACATCAGTAATCATCCAAACGATGTGAAGACCTCCAGTCTTCAACCACCGTCTTCATCGTCGACTTATCGTCGAAACAGTTATTCAGAATGGGTATAAACCCGGCCTTTCTGAATAACCCGCATATATAATAAACAAGTGTTTCAAAAACACAACATATGCCTCATTCCAATTCAGAATATTCTTTTATTCAAATATTCTTTCCACAATTTTAAACCATATTAAGCTTTTCCAAACTAGTCGGGATTAGCGAACCACACCAAAGTAATTATTTATTTATTTTCCGAATCCCAACCTATTAATCCCATGGAGCAAAACTGGTAATACTCCATATCTAACACCACGGTGTTATCGGTAAATTTAATTACCATTTCACGTTCAAATCTAATTACAGATTTAACTATCGCTTGGAGAAAAACTGGTGATACTCCATTCTCGATCATTTCCCGAATTTGAAAATTTAAATTATCACATTCTCTTTTCAATCTAATTAAAGATTCATTAAAACTCCACTTAGTTTTAATCTTCCTAAAGATCAATATTATTGATTATTTAACTTTGGGAAATCAAACATGCCGCATCGGTAATCTACATCGTACCGTTGATTTCTGCCGAAAAATAATCTCTAAGCTCGTATGTCTTAGAGAAGGGTGTTAAGCAAGAGAATAAATTCTCCGCCACCAAACAGATATATATTTAGCAAAGATCAACGAATACGGCATAAAGAAATCGATGTCAGACATGTAATCCTGTCTTTAACCGGGTTAAAGAACCAATGTCATTTAAAACACAGTTCACGATAAACCCAAAATCACATTCCATTAATTATGGAATCTTCACGGAAAAACATATCAATATATAATCAATATCAATTTCCGTATCCGACTAATAATATAAATGGAGTAACGACAAAGCCTTTTAAATTCCATATATATTAACAGTCTTCCTCCATAGACGTTTATTTCGATTATTATCAAATCGAATTCCATTCCATTCCAATTAAATATTAGTTAATTGGAAAACTTTACTTCGGAAAATCCCATTAAATCTTAATAAAAGATTTATATATTCCAAATCACATTTTACTGTAGATCGGGTTAAAGAACGAATGTCGTTAAAAACACAGTTCACAATAAACCCAATTCACATTCCTTTTTAATTCCAATTAAATGTAAATTAATTGGTAATTTTTCTTTAAATCTTAATTAAAAGATTTATTCTTTTTACACGGGGTTTAAGTACGGTGTTAATAAAGACACCATTCACGACAAACCCAAAATCCAATTTCAATTCAATCCCAATTAAATATTAATTAATTGGTAAGCTCTTTTGAATCTTATTTAAAAGATTTAATCTTTTCTCAACTGGGTTTAAGAGCAGTGTCATTTAAAACACATTTCACGACAAACCCAAAATCCAATTCAATATTAAATGCAAGGCTCTGAATAGAAATTTTATCGGCTTATATTCAATATCAAATTCTGAAGTCAACAAATATCGTAGTGGAATAACGATATATATATATATATATATATATATATATCTTCTAAATTCCTCCCCGATATCCGTATAATAACGGAAAACAATATCGAAATATTCCGAAGATATTTTTGATTCAAATTCATTCCAATTCATATATTGGAAATTCTGGTTATTTTTAAAACTATTTCAAATCCGATTTATTTATTTAAAAATATTGGATTATAATTCTAGTTCATAACTGGTTCATTTTGATAAAAATATATTTTTATCTTTACAAACGTGGAATTTTTCATCCAAATTCTTTCCAAATCACTTATTATGATTTTACGCAAATTATTAATATTTTTAATAATTTTATCAAGGCCCATACAGTCGATTTCCATAAACAGTCATCGAACTGCACTTATAGCGACCTTTTCCAAATTTGATTTGGACATATTTCCAAATCCAACCGTTAGATTTCAAATCTCTTATATTCGTTGGAAAGCTCTTTTCGATACGAACCCAACGGTTCTATTTTTAGGAGAATCCGACAGTCTGATCTCCCGTAATGTCAATTCGAAGTCAGTGGTCGAAATTCACGAACAGTCGCGGCGCGGCGCATTCTGTTCAGGCCATTTAATATATATATATATATTATATTTCGTTGATTTCCATTTAAAACGTATTTTATAAATCATTTTAAATTCGTTTTAAAAATGATTCCAACTTCATTTTCAATTTTAATTCAAAATTGAATATTCCATATCATTATAATATATAAATGATATAATTTTCAAAATATCAGATTTTTTTTTTTGCATAGCAAGCGAGGTTGAATGGCCCCTACCATTTTTATTATAAACAAACAATAACATTCAACATCCAACATAAGGAATCAAAATACAAAATCATACTGTACTTGTAATAGAGCGCACCAATACTTGTTTAATAGAAGAAACACCATTAAACACTCTATTGTTCCGCTCCATCCACAACAAGTAAATAATTTTCTTGAATGCTTTCGAAAGTAGAATACAATTGATGCTCTTCCGTCTTGACGCCTTGAAAATTAAGAACCGTTCTTCAGACGAATCTCTGCAAGGATTATGCAGACCAAAAGATTGCAACACGTGAAGCTAAACAAAGTATGAGTACTCACATTCAAAGTACATGTGCCTAACAGTTTCAGATTGGTTGCCACACGATACACACAAATCCACTTCAGTGAGACCCATATCTTTTAACTTATTTCTCGTATGAACAGCATTCATAATAATTTTCCTTATAAAAACGTTTTCTTTAGAGGCTGAGCTGTGCTGCCATATTCCAAGGGAAATAAAGATCCACTATGCTAATATTCAATGCATTATACACCCTCCTAATTGAAACCGGTTTTCCTTTCCAAAGCGCATGTAATTCACGAGAAGGAAGGACCGACTTCTGCAGCGATCTCCAAACATTCCTAGTGATCACCGTACTAGTGTGGAGGTGGATTAATACATTACTAACACACACTCGAGCCAGTGATGCTTTTTCATTTATTCCAGATTGAGCTCTATCATTAAAATCAATGTAATCAGCGAGAATAATCCCATTTGCAGACCAAGGATCGAACCAGAATGAAATGTTGTTCATATACTTTAATCCACATTGGAATATAGGGAGCAGAAATGATATTTGTTTGAGCAGATTCCTCCATGACCAGCTACAGTCAAGTGGTATATCCATTGTCCAAAAGTTCTTTTCTTTAATTAAATTCGCTCTACACCAATCCGTCCATAAGTTGCATCAAACTTATGTAATTTATCAATTCTGGAAGCAAGAGCGCACTTGTTCCAAACTTTTAAATTCATTATACCGAGCCCTCCAACAGATGAAGCCTTGCAAATTTTCTTGAACGATAAAGGAACTAATTTCTTTGAATACAGATTGCCATGCCAAAGAAAGTGATTCATAGTCGAGTTAATCATGTTAATAATTTTGCTTGGCAACACGTAGATTCTGGCATAGTAAATGCACATTGATTGCACAATAGATTTTATAATAGTGAGTCTACCTGCCATTGAAAAATTTGATGAAGGCCAACTCACAAGCTTAGCTAAAATGTTCTCAACAAGAGGTAAGCACTGCGAAGAACTTAATCTGGAAGTACACAAGGGAATGCTGAGGTAAAATTCATTCTCGTCAAAAGGAGAAAGCCCCGATTGCACTTGAATGGAAGCCCTCATCATATCAGAAACACCGCCAATTTTAATCTTAGACTTACTTCTATTTATAGTCATGCCAGTTAAGTCCTTGAAGGAAAGAATCACATTAAGAATCCCATTAATAGACTTAGTGTTAGGCTTTGTGAAAAACAAAAGGTCATCCGCAAAAAGAAGCGATGAATTTTTTTGACTCTTATACATTGGATGATAGTCTATCTGCTTTTCCAACATTGCACGCCTAGAAACAATGGTAAATAGCTCCATAACACAAACAAATAAATATGGAGAGATTGGGTCTCCTTGTCTAATCCCTTGTTTAGCACCAAAGTAACCAAAAACAACCCCGTTAACACTAAGAGAGTAATGCACAGTGGATATACACGTATAAATCCAGCATAGGAAAGGCATTGGGAAGTTCATTCTAAAAATAATATATATAATCGAATCTCATCTAACCGTGTCATACGCCTTTTGTGTGTCCAATTTCATAACACATCTTGAAGATATAGCCGACCTAGAATACCCCTTCATTAATTCGGAAGCTGGCAGAATATTGTCGGCGATATCATGATTTGGTAGAAAAGCACTTTGATTATGAGAAATTAAACCAACTAAAGCTAATTTTATTCTCTCAGCTATGATTTTTGATATACACTTATAAATGACGTTGCAACAAGCTATGGGCCTGAACTGTGTGACATCATTTGGATGCAAAGTCTTAGGTATTAAGGCCAACCTAGTTGCATTAATTCCTTTCAACATCCTACTGTGAATGAAAAAGTTTTTAACAGCTTTAATGACATCAACACTTACCACCAACCAGCAAGAATTGAAAAAAATGCGCATTTAAGCCATCAGGGCCTGGGGAACTAGAAGAATTAATGTCAAAAATAGCTTTCTTGATTTCAGCTTCAGTAATTTCAGAAATAATGCTACTATTCACTTCATCAGATATCATAGGGAAAGACAGGTGAGAAAAGGAATTAAGAAATACCGGCGCAGATGAGGAATTACCAAGCATCGACGTGAAGTACTCAAGATAGGCAGTCTGAATAGCTTGAGGAGAGGAGCAGAGATTATTATGCATGTCAAGGATGGAAGTAATATTAGTTGAAGCCTGATGGATTTTCAGAGATTTATGAAATGCTGCAGAATTTTTATCCCCATACTTTATCCAATGGTTCTTAACTTTTTGCTTTGCCATTTTATTCTCTTCAAGGATAGCTTTAGCAATATCTTTAGAAAGGGAAGCTTCCATAGTAGAAAGGTTCTTCATGAGGTTTTCGTCAAAACATACTTGCATTTCTGATTGAGTTTAATGGAGTTTTTCCCTTATAGAGGAAGATAAACTTTCACCACCACCATAATTTACCTTTTCCGAAGTCTTGAGAGCAGCTTTAACAAGTCTAAGTTTTTCCTGTAAAACAAACATAGTGTTAGATCAAAATTTGGATCTAACACCCAAATCGTTTTGATTCTTAAAGAATTTTAACTGGAGAATGAAGAAAAAGTAGAAAACACACAGAATTTATAGTGGTTCGGCGTTAACGAGCCTACGTCCACTTTATATGTTATCGATTATACTTTGAATGCTAATACAATCAATGATTTCTCTCAAGCTCACTTTTACAATTATGATTTCTCTCAGTAATCTCGAAATAAAACTGATAAGAAATGGTGGTATGACAATAATGGCGGAATCAGTACTCAGTATTGCCAAAAGATCCTAAAAAATGCCAAGCTCTGGGCTATTTATAGCTGATTTTGTCAGGAGGATCGCGGTCACACGTGGCACAAATCCCGAGAATATCGGATCGTATCGCAGCCTTACGAAGAATTAGTCAAATTAGCCGTTGTGTACAGGTGTCGCGATCCCCATAAATATCAGATCGAGCAAAGGGAGAGAATCAGTCAAAGTGACAGTTGAGGACACGTGTCGCTGGGTCCGTGCATCTCGGATCGCTGAAGACTAGCTCGTGCTTGAACAGGTCAGAAGCCTCGTTGTGCATCAGGGGATCGGATCGGTCTGTGCAGGATAGTGGCGTAAGGACGGATTGTGTCGTGCAAGGGTGGTCGGATCGCTGAAGCTATGGGGGCGATCCGATGAGGGGCGATCCGATAGGGGCGATTCGAGAGGGGCGACCCGATCCTTCATGGACTTTTAAGGAACGTAGTTTCATACTTTCTTCTTGCGAATGAACCTTGGTGGCTTGGTCAAAAAGCTAGCCAACATTTTGCCCCCTCGAAGCATGTTTTATCGATGATGGAACATGCTTCGAAACTGTGGAAACGTCTTTCCATAAAGAGATGCAAATCAGTGGTAGCGTCTATCCGAAAGGCCATATCGTTTACGGAAAGTTGTTTCTTTGCTTGCCATAAATATCGGGTAAATCTTTAATAGTTTCCCTGTTTATTGGACAATTCTTTTCTGGGATCTTTCAGAGTCTTCATTATCGAATCTGTCGGGTGCATTTTTGAATTTTCATTCATGTCGGTCATTTATCGGTTCGGTTCGCATGTGCGAGTCGCGGTCCGTTAGCGAGTCATTCGCCTCGTCCTTTGGTGAGCACTTGGGCCTCTTCACGGAACGGAACGAGGTGGGCTTCTCTTTGAGACGTGGTGGGCTTTTGGTTCGCGGCCCGTCTATTTTCGCGGATCGAATAAGACAAAAAGGGGAGACAAACGGTCGCCCTTTTGCCTATATAAATCGATCCTCACCCTCATTCTCCTCTTCTTTTTTCTTTGTTCGCAGCCGCCGTCAATTTTCTTGAGAGAAAACCCTAACTTTGATTTTCAAATTTCCAAACAATCTCAAACTTTAAGAAGGTAATTAAACAGCTTTTCTTTAGTTTCTAGCTTGTTCGTACTAATTTAGAAAGTGGAGACAGCGAAAATTCGTAGGATTCGACGATAGTGAACGCGAGCGTTCCTGGTGCGATTCCATGGACTTAAGGATGAAGAGGAGAGTCGAGGAAGAAGAAGGAAGGGATGACCAGGTCGGTTCGTGGGCGAGGCCCGAGTTCGAAGCAGTGGATCGGATCGCGGAAATGGCAAGGCTACGATTCGTGGGGAACTAGACGTGAGTGTTGGATCGCGGGGATACCGGAGCTTCGGGTCGTGGAGGATGGGGGCGATGCGGATCGCTAAGAAACCATCGCGATCCGTTCTGGATGAATTGGTGCGCCTCACGATTCGAAGCCTTTCCATGATCTAGTACCCTTCCGCGTACCGAGTCCTTCACCACGATCCGTCCACATGTCGCGATCCGAACCTGTCCTGCGATCTGACTGACGAACGATCTGATGCACACGCTGACTAAATAATATGATGCAACTCTAACAAATCGATGAACAGTTAGGTTAGAGCCTTTGAGACGAACATTACGGATCGAACAAATGCATAATCTATCAACCGAACAATGACCAATGTCTGGATGATTTTGTTGACCCTTGTACTTTTCTTCAATGCACGCACAAACACACACATGCCGGCACTTGCACACGCAGGGGGGACGGGTAGTTTTAATCTCATTTCTCATGTTTTCTCGCCTAAACAGTAATGTCGGATAATCATTCCTCTTCAAGATCCGTTACAGAAACGGAGTCCGAGGTTCCTGAGCGACACAACCCCGAGGTCCCTCCAATTAACCCAGGGGGTGAAGATTCTGGATCCGAATATGAGGCAACGGAATCAGATCCATTTGAAAGTACTTCACTTAGTGAAGAGTCTGAAGCAGACAGGCGAGCTCCCGATGAGATTCCTGGCGCGCTCGGGATAGAGAAATTTTCTGATTCTTTAGCATCTAAACTCGATGACATAAAGCATAAAAGAATTTGCCTGAGACATGGGATCCCTTGGGATGATGTGAGGACACCCATTAGCGAAGATAGACCCCACTTAGCTCCGGAAGGGTATATGCCAGTCAGCCGAATCATGTGCTTGGTAGGAGCTATTCCTCCATTTCCTCCAATCGTCATCGAGACCTTAAAACGACTGGGTATCGCTCCGATGCAGCTTCATCCTAACGTCTACGCGTCTCTATACACCCTATATATTGCATGCGCGGAGATCCTGCATACCGAACTCACATTTAAAGATTTAACATTCTTTTACCTTTTCAAGCATCGCTCCTCGGCAACCCCAAATTTCTCTTTCTTCGAATCGATGGCGAATAGGAAGGTTCTATATGATGGATACAGCAATATAGGGGATCCCAAGTCTGATTGGTTCTATATAAAGAAACAGGCCAGATGCTCAAGAAGATGGCTTAAATCAAGTAAACTTTAATCTTTTGACTGAATATCTTGCTTAAGAAACCGAAGCATTAACATCCCCCCTTTTTTTTGTTTTAAGCAGATCACGTCTTCCCCAAGACGGAAGGCCCGTTAATACAATAATCGATTGTCTATTCTTCTACAAAGCAGATCCGATTTTCTAAGGATCAAGAAGTGCATCACTGACGAGAATCTTCATAAGCATCGCCTTATGGATATAAGATTTGGACTTGGTGCTGGCGGCAAACCCTACAAATACGTGCCCCCAACGGAGGGAGAGGGTACATCACAGGCAGCAGAAACAACTAAATTCCGTAAGAGTCCTTCTCCGATAATCATCCAGGACGACGAGGACCTGAACATATACAGAGGAGATGAGGCCCGTGGTGACAAGTCCAAGAAAATCTCAGTTTCTCCGGGGGGTTTCCCCTTAAGGGCTTCTCTTCCGATCGAACCTGCTGCTCCCGATGATTTGACAGAAGAACAGCTTTTCAAAGAGCTGAGCAAAATTCCTTTACCCGATGATGTATACACAGAGGGGGACTTTGAAGAGGAGCCATTTTTCCCTGCTTCTGAGGAGACCACCGTTCCAATTAGAGGACAAGAAACTACCAGATGAGCCTGACTTCAGGCCCGGGTCTGTTAGGGGGAATTATATGGGATGCACAAATCACACGCACTGCCTGACCCCACACTTTTATATCAACAGTATTCAAAGTTTTAATATGCTCTTTTCTCTTTTGCAGGAAAGATGTCTCGCAGGCGGTCTTATTCTTATCGTTCTCTTCGTGAAGGCACACCTAGTCTTCATCCGAGCACCGAGCGCTCTCGCGGCCCTTCTCACAAGCCTACTTCTTCGCAACCCCGATCTCCATCAAAATCGACTTCTGGCAAGCTTCCCAGTTATCTGGTAGCTCCTGCAGGGGGAAAACAACTTCCTAAAGAGTTAACTCCTCCGAAAAGTGCACCCTCTCACAGCAGTTCGTCAAAAAGACATTACGAGCCTAAAGATAAAAGCAAGGATCCAATCAAAGATTCTGAGAAGGAGAGAAGTGACATTGTCCCTTCCAGCCAGCCAGAGTTGGCTGCCCCCGGGTCACGAGATTACATCCATGGTCCCAAGATTCAAGGTAGGCTGGAAAAGTTGCGGGAACAATTTCCCAACATCTTCTTCGAAAGGATGACGTTTGTTCCAGCCTTGGAACCAGTCCCTAGGAACTGGGATAATGAAGTCGTCGGGCACATTCGCCATGTAGCCAGGCAGTATGAAATGATGAAGAGACATGCGGTTAATCTTTCAGAAGTCATTCGAACGCTTGAAATGGAAGCACATAGATCTAAGGTGAAAATTGATAACAACGAAAGGTCCAGGACAAAGATGGAGAAGGACTTGGAAGATGCTCAATCCCAACTCGCCTTAGCGCGGAGAGATGCTGAAAATTATAAGATTGAATTAGAGAATGTTAAGAAATGCTTTCATTCGGAACTTGACTCAAATAGTCAAGAGAAGATGGCCTTAAAGAAGGAGGTAGAAGATCTTAAAATGGCCAACATTGAGTTGAAGACAACACAAGGCCATTTTGAAGCTGAGAGAGCTGCCTGGGAGGCAGAAAAAACAAGTTTGAAAGAAAGTTTAGCTTTGGCTAAAGCGGAAAAGGTGATTTTTAATGATCAAGTCGTGGATGCGGAGAGGCGGGCGGCTCTCGCCGAAAAGAATGTTGAAAGTGCCATTGAAATGGCTACTGTTTCTAACAACAAGCTCCTCGAGAGAGAAAAGGATATCGAAGGGTTTGAAGAGATGATTTTTGACTTCCTGGGCCAAGTCCTCAAAACCCGCAACATCTCGTGGATCCCGGACTATCACGTTACTTTAGCCAATTTATGGGATGCCATCGTTGAGGGTGAGAAGCAGAGATTGGGAGTTGAAGAAATTGACGAAGATGAGCTGATGAAGACCATCCTCAGGGATAACGAGCCCGAGGATCTGGCAGAAGGTCGTCGTCTAATTCAAGCGGAAATGGAAAAGGAGAGGACCCTGGCTAAGGGCAAAAGCAAGGCTGATGAAGGTTCGAGCTCAGCTGTAGAGCCCAAGACCTCCGGAGTTGAGGAATACCATCCTGATGATCCATTAATCCCTTTGGGCCTAACTCCTGTGGTTGTTGGAGCCCCTGCAGCTAGCCTAGATGGAGGATCGGCGGAAGGTATCTCCCTTTTTCCCCACAATTTGTCAAAGCAATTGTGAATTGTCGTCATCTGGTAGAGCAACCAATTAAATTAATAACATGTGTTCCCCATAATACAGGTGGCGAGCCCGTCGACAAGGATGTCGGGAAGAGGAAAGAGGCAGAGAAGGTTGTCGTCTCGCCTAGCGCTGGTGTTGAGATACCGAAGCAGGCCGAGGGTACAACAACAGAGAAGGGCGTCCTGGCACCCAGTGCTGATGCTCCCAAGGATGATGAAACCATTAAGGCCTTGAAAGATATGGATGGGCGCCATATAGAGGATGAGGAGGATATCATTGGCACCAAAGAAGCAGAAGACGATGACGACGAAACTTTGGCTAACAGAAAAGCTAGGCAGGAAAAGGAGATGGCTTTAAAGAAAGCGGGACAGGAGCCTTTGAACATAGTCCCTATCTCGGAGTTCAATCCCAAAACCAGGATGGTTTTGAAACTCCAGCCCAAATCCATCAGCAAACAGCTTCATTTTGCGAACCCTGATGATTTCCCAGCTTCCCTTACTGATAAAAGGAAGAGAAAGGAGGTGGAGGAGGAATCTTCTGAAGAGTCGGACGTTCCTCTCATAGACAAAAGGAAGAGAAAGAAAGGTGATCAATCCGATGCTGACAAGGCGAAGCTGGAGAAACAGAAGCAGGAGAAGAAGTCCAAGCGTAAATAGGATATTGTTGCTTGTCTATATTTTGTTTTTAGGCTTCTTACTGGCCATGAAATGTAATTGTGAGACTGGCCCTCACTTTTGTTTTAGGTTGTTTTTCACTTTCTAGGCTTGCAGTTTGTAAATGAAAGTTTATCTCTTTTTGCATCACCGTGTACCTGCATTTAATAAACTTTTCATGCTTAGTCATAGACCATCTGATTATAACTACAAATCAGTCAAGCAACATAAAGAAAAATTTAAAAATTTCTGTGTATATGTATATATGTATATGCCCTCAATCAATCGTTAACGTAGCGCCTGACTAGGGCTTATTAAGGATTGATTAGCGTTGTCTGCACGTTGCCCCCTATTTCAGAAATATGGGGGACTTAGAAAATTTAGCAAGATAATTGTCCTTATGGTGCTGAGTTTCCGGCACCTTTCTCAGTGCTTAACCATAGACTCTCTTATACTCTCCTGGCGGTCGCCGAGGTCGGAGTTTAGCAAGATAATTTAACAGCTCAGTCGCTCCCCGATCCTTCAGCGGGGCAAGAGCTCTTTCTCAGCGCTCAATCGGAGACGCTTTTATACTCTCTCTCTCTCTGGAGAGTTAGAGTTCGAGCTCAGCAGTTCAATTGCTCCTCGATCCTTCAGCAGGGCCAGAGCTCTTTCTCAGCGCTCAATCGGAGACGCTTTTATACTCTCTCTCTCTCTCTGGAGAGTTAGAGTTCGAGCTCAGCAGTCCAATTGCTCCCCGATCCTTCAGCGGGGCGAGAGCTCTTTCTCAGCGCTCAATCGGAGACGCTTTTATACTCTCCTGGCGGTCGCCGAGGTTAGAGTTCCGTCAAGGCGGTTCCGATCGTGGTACACCGCCATGACTTACGGGCATCGGTTTCATGTCCGTTATGCTCTCTCTCGGCTCTAGAGAGTTAGAGCGCTATCAATGATATGATTTACTTTACCGCACCCTCAGAATTTTGACTGGTGATTACATTCCATTCTGATGGAAGGCACCTATAATTATATGCTTCTGGGATCGTTGCATGATTCACAGCAATTTCCATAAAAAGAAAAAGGCAGATAAATAATAGTGCAATAAAGGTAAACAACACACAATAGTTTTATAGTGGTTCGGTCGAATCATGACCTACGTCCACTTTATAATTTTTTTTGCTTTAAGAAATAGGACTATTCTAGGCAAGTTGTGCCTTGTACATGGTTCTTAACAAAGCAAAAGGAACAGATCTGACATCTTTACGTTAGGTACGGCCGTAAATGTTGGGCATTCCACACTCTGGGGATTTCCTTTCCATCTACGGTTGCTAGCTTGAAGGTTCCATTATCAAGCTTGCACAGTATGGTGTACGGTCCTTCCCATTTCGCACCCATATGAGTTGGGGCTGGAAAGACACGCTTCAGAACCAAGTCTCCGGGTTCCAAGGTTCGAGCTCGAACCTTTTTGTTGTAGTATCGGGCGACCTGTTGTTTGCATCTCAAGGCACGCAGGTCTGCTTCATCCCTCTTTTCTTCGATCATATCCTGGGATTCAAGGAGCAATTCGTTATTAGTCATCGGATCGTAATAAGTCACTCGGTGAGAAGGTACTTTTATCTCAACCGGGATGACTGCTTCTGCTCTAAAAGCAAGGGAGAAGGGGGTATGTCCTGTTGCCGATTTATATGTTGTCCTGTAGGCCCATAATGCTAAGGGTAATTCATCAGCCCACATGGCTCTGGCCCGTTTCAGTCCTCTTTTCAGAATGGACTTAATCACTTTATTCGCCGCTTCGACTTGTCCGTTCGATTGCGGGTGCGCTACAGAGGTGTACCGTTTTTCAATGTGGTATTTCTGGCAGAAGTTCCTGAATTCAGTGCTATCGAACTGAGTTCCGTTATCAGTTATAATAATCTTTGGAATCCCAAATCGATAGATGATGTTTCTAACGACAAAATTGATCACTCGTTTGGTTGTGATTGTAGTCAGTGGTTCAGCCTCAACCCACTTAGTGAAATAATCTACGGCTACAATAGCGAACTTCGCTCCGCCCCTAGCTATGGGGAGACTTCCGATGATATCAATTCCCCACATAGCGAAAGGCCATGGGCTCGTCATTGTTTTTAACTGATTAGGAGGTGCTCTAGGTATCTTTGAAAATCTCTGGCACGCATCACATCGTCGTGCGTATTTCGCCACATCCTTGTTTATGGTAGGCCAGAAATAACCATGCCGCAACACCTTTTTCGCCAATGTTTGCCCTCCAGTGTGATCGCCGCATTCACCTTCGTGTACCTCCTATAGCACATGCTTGACGTCGTCATGAGCTATACACCGAAGAAGGGGCATCGAAAATCCTTGTCTGTAAAGAACTCCGCCTTGCAGAACGTATCGGGCAGCTTTACGAATTACTTTACGCCTCTCGCTTTTCTTGGTCGGAAGCGCTCCATTCATCAAGAAATTCTTTAGAGGGGTCATCCATGACTCCCTTTCTGGTTCCGTCTCTAGTACTGGATCAATTTCCATCTGATCTATACTAGGAGACCGAAGTACCTCAACTGGGGCTAGTCCGCTCTCTTCAGGATCGTCAGAGCTAGCCATCTTCGCCAACTTATCTGCCTGCTGATTCTCCGACCGCGAAATATGAGATATGGTGTAGTGATCGAAGCCGTTCAGCAACTCCTTCACTTTCTCCAAGTATAAGATCAATCTTGCACTTTTGGCTTGGAATTTCCCAGTAACCTGGTTCACAACTAACTTGGAGTCGCAAAAGATGTCCAGCTTTGTGACTTCCAACTCCTTTGCGATCCTTAATCCGGCTATCAGGGCTTCATATTCGGAGTCGTTGCTAGTGGCGTGAAACTCCATCCGGATAGCATAGGATATCAGCCGTTTCTCGGGAGTTTCAAGCACTACTCCAACGCCGGATCTCTTGTCATTCCTAGCGCCATCAGTATACAATTTCCAAGCACTGGGGTCGAGAAGTAATTTTGGGGGGTCAACTTCTTCGTTTGCTATATCTTCCTCCGGGACGGTAAACTCTGCTATGAAGTCGGCTATCACTTGCCCCCGAATTGACCGCCGGGGCTGAAAGTTCAGATCAAATTGACTCAACTCAATGTTCCACTTGAGTAGCCTTCCAGATGCTTTTGGTCTCTGTGGAACTTGCTTGAGTGGATGATTAGTGTATACGGTAATGGGATGTGCCTGAAAATAATGTCGAAGCTTTCTAGAGGCGATCAGCAAACTATACGCCAACTTTTCTATCCTTGGATAATTACGCTCTGCTGCCGTTAATTTTTTGCTCACGTAATACACGGGTCTTTGGACCTTATCTTCTTCTCTTACCAATGCTGAGCTAATCGCGTGGGATGACACTGCCAAGTACACGAATAAGTCCTCATGATCCATCGGCTTAGACAGTATCGGTGGTTTCTCCAGGTGTCTCAGCAAGTTCTGAAACGCTTCTACGCAGTCGGGCGTCCATTTGAAGTGGCGTTTTCCTCGCTTTATCAATTCGAAGAATGGGATGCATTTGTCCGTAGCCCTGGAGATAAATCTGCTTAGTGCGGCTACTTTCCCTGCTAGGCTTTGCACATCTTTAATTTGCCTAGGTTCCTAAATGTCTCCGATTGCTGCGATTTGGTCGGGATTAATCTCAATCCCACGAGAACTAACGATGAATCCCAAGAATTTTCCGGAGGCGACCCCGAATGAACATTTTGTTGGGTTGAGTTTCATCCCGTATTTTCGAAGAATGCCAAACATCTCTGCCAAGTCCGTAGTGTGATTAGAGGATTGCTTGGACTTAACCAACATGTCGTCAACGTATACTTCCATTGTTTTCCCAATCTGGTTATAGAACATTCTGTTCACTAACCGTTGATATGTAGCGCCTGCGTTCTTCAAGCCAAAGGGCATTACTACATAGCAATATAATCCCAGATCCGTAATAAAACTAGTGTGTTCTTGATCTGGAACGTGCATTGGAATCTGGTTATATCCTGAATAAGCATCCATAAAGGAGAGAAGTTCATGACCCGCCGTTGAGTCCACCAACTGATCGATCCTAGGTAACGGAAAGCTGTCTTTCGGGCAGGCTTTATTCAAGTCCGAGAAATCGATACACACTTCCCGTTAGCCTTCTTCACCAGAACTGGATTTGAAATCCAGTCTGGGTAGATTGAGTCTCTGATAAATCCATTGCTCTTTAGCTTTCCAATTTCTTCTTTCAAGGCAGCGGACCTCTCTGGACCCAGCATTCGCCTTTTTTGTTTCACCGGAGGATGTTTAGGGTTAATGCTTAATGAATGGCTCATGATTGATGGAGATATCCCGCACATGTCCGCGTGGGTCCAAGCAAATACATCCAAATTATTTTTTAAGAAACTCGTAAGTTCTTTAGCTACATTCGGATTTAACTGGGATCCAATCTTAAGGACCTTCTCTGGGTCACCATCATCGATCGGTACATCCACAGTTGTCTCGTTGGGAGTCGCCATTTTGTCCCCAGGTTCTTTGTCCTCTCTGGGATCCATATCCTCGGGCAATTCTCTGGGCGACTCTCCCACGGTTATCCTCCTTAGTTGCTATAAGGTCTCCGCCCTTGCGGGGGGAGAAGCGCCTTTGGTTTCTATGTCCCCTCCATTGCGGAGTAGCTTTAGCTCTGCAACATAACATGCTCGTGCGGCAACTTGATCTCCTCTTACAATACCAACACCATCTTCCGTAGGAAATTTCAATAATAAGCACCAGGGGGCTATACAGGCTCTAAACTTTGCGAGGGCCGGTCGGCCCAGAAAGGCATTGTAGGATGATTCAACATCCAAAACCACGAAGGGAAGGATTCTCACTCTCTGGCGTTCTCCTTCCCCAAGCGTAACTGGTAACTCTACATAACCCATTGGAGCGGTGGATGCTCCGTTAAATCCACGGATCCATCCCTGACAGGGCTTCAAGTCTTTTATCTCGAGGTTCATCTGGTCGAATGTCCTTTTGAAAAGAATATTGACGGAACTCCCGTTATCCACCAAAACTTTATGAACAGTGGCCGGGCCAATAGGTACTGTGATTACAAATGGATCTTCAGTCGGAGCATGGACTCCAATGCTTTCTCGTTCGCGGAAAACGACATCGTCGGACATCATCTTTAGTTGCTTTACCGGGACGTTGACCTCGGGGTTGCTACACTCCCCTACCTCGAGGTGTTGCTTAGCTACATTGAATACTAATCCAATGCCTTGGAACCGTGTCCGGCGAGATAAAGCCCTCCGATTACAGTATTGATAACAAGGTCCTTTCCCTTTTGCTGGGCAGTTGGCCTGACAGCAGGTTGATTCTGATTCTGATTTAGGGCCTGTACGGCTTGCCCCCTGTCTCTGGGCGTTACTCTGTATTCATCTAATTTTCCTTCTCGAAGAAGCCTCTCGACTACGTCTCTTAGGTGACGGCATTCATTTGTCGAATGGCCATGAATCTGATGAAAGAGACAAAACTTCCCCGTTTCGCGTTCTTTCTCCGTCGACTCTTTGGGAGGTGGCCGCTTATTTTGGAGGACGTTGTACGAATCCATGAAGATATTTTCCAAAGTATCGTTTATTGGTGTATAACTCTCAAAAGACCTGGGACGAGTCCTTCTCTGGGAGTCGTTCCCTCGATTCCTCTTCCGGTTGTTGCCATTACTGTTATTATCATAGTTTCCTGACTGACAACCACCCTAATTTCGATTTCCGACATTAACCTCGACCTTCCCCGAGCTGTCTCCTGTCTGCTTGATGGCGACATTGCTCTGGATTTCCTCTTTATCGGCCGTTTTTGCCTTTCGGTTAGCATATACTTCCTCCTGACGTAAATGGACGTTAGCTTTTTCGTAGAACAACTCTCTAGTATGGGGTGGCTTGCCGGCCAGGTATCTCCCAAATTCAGTGTCTTTATCTACCCCATCAATCAGGGCTGCCACAACAGTTGGCTCATGAGGATCTTTAACTTCAGTAGCGGCCAGGTTGAAACGGTCTAAATACACCCTCAAACTCTCGCCTGGTCGTTGCTTGAAAAGGAACAAGTCGATCACACTCTTCGTCTTCTGTGCATAGATGCAGAACTGTTCCACGAACCTTTCACTCAACTCTCTGAAGCTGGAAATTGATCTTGCTGATAAGGGAGTAAACCATAACAATGCTACATCCTCCAAGAATATGGGAAACGCTTTGCACTTGACAGCGTCAGAGGCTGCAGCAGCGGTCATTGACCAAGAATATCTCATCAGATGTTGGACGGGATCAGATCTACCCACGTAACGGTTCATTTGCGGCATGTTGAAGCGCCTCGGGAAAGTCGCATCTAAAATATCATCAGTGAAAGGGGTATGACTGCGGTCAATTCCCCAATCTTCATTCCGTTTTCCACGGCTATCTGCCAGAATTTGATGGATCATAGCTGCAACATTTGCACTGGTTAGCGGAGGTTCGGGGTCAGCGCTTCTTGCTCGGTGGAGTTCTCTAATCTCTCTTCCGGGAGCAGTCACGAAATCCGGGGCTCGGATTGGGCTTCGTTGCCCCCTGTTACCATGAGCATTTGCACGGCGACGGGGCTGAGGTAGTCTGTTCTGTACAGGGTTGTCCACACCTCGAGCTCTGGGAGTTGCGGCGTGATCGTTCACATTACGATTTGAGGGCCCTGCATCCAGTGCCTCTTCTTCCCGTGATGGCAGGGTTCCAAATCGAAGCTGCTCTATGTTTTCGGGCCTCTCATACGGTCGCCGCGGAGGCCTTGGCGATTCCTCTGACGAAGAAGAGTATTCTGGGGTAAGCGGACGAACTGGTGCCGTCCTTTGCCTTGCAAGATCATTAAGCCTTCTATCCATAGCGGTCAAATTTTGTCGTAGAACGGAGCTTTCCTGCCTTTGAGCAGCCAATTCATCAAACAATCTTTCCCACATTTCGGAAAAGCGAGAGAGATCCCCCTCAGTAACGGGAGCAGAAGGGTCATATTGATCATCATCACTTTCTCTTATGCGCAAAGAGCTTGAGCCTGGTCGAGCGGAGGGGCCAGGACGGTAGGAGCAAGCCATAGGCTCCTTTCCAGGTCGAGTTGTAGTCCGATCATCAATTCGGATCGCCGTGGATCGAGGATGGTGGCTCGCGGCGCCCCCCTCGGATCGGTTCGTAGTCATGGCATGAGGAAGATTCGAGGCGTTGTCACGGGATCGAGTAACAACCCCTTCAATAGTCCGGATCGCCTCGTCCTCGTCGACTCGGAGCGTGGCACCTTCATCGGATCGGTTCGCCCCTGGCGCTCCGCGATCCAGAGATCCCTCATTACCCAACTCATGCACACTTTCTTCAACCGCTTCATTCGCGATTTCATTTGTTCATGAAGCGCGTACTTCCTTAGACCTCTTTCTAGCCATGTTATCAGATGTCGCTGGAATTTTCAAAAAAAAACTGAATAATGGAGTTTTGAGACTGTTTTCTCAGTGAAAGCACCAAAATGTTAGATCAAAATTTGGATCTAACACCCAAATCGTTTTGATTCTTAAAGAATTTTAACTGGAGAATGAAGAAAAAGTATAAAGCACACAGAATTTATAGTGGTTCGGCGTTAACGAGCCTACGTCCACTTTATATGTTATCGATTATACTTTGAATGCTAATACAATCAATGATTTCTCTCAAGCTCACTTTTACAATTATGATTTCTCTCAATAATCTCGAAATAAAACTGATAAGAAATGGTGGTATGACAATAATGGCGGAATCAGTACTCAGTATTGCCAAAAGATCCTAAAAAATGCCAAGCTCTGGGCTATTTATAGCTGATTTTGTCAGGCAGATTGCGGTCACACGTGGCACAAATCCCGAGAATATCGGATCGTATCGCAGCCTTACGAAGAATTAGTCAAATTAGCCGTTGTGTACAGGTGTCGCGATCCCCATAAATATCGGATCGAGCAAAGGGAGAGAATCAGTCAAAGTGACAGTTGGGGACACGTGTCGCTGGATCCGTGCATCTCGGATAGCTGAAGACTAGCTCGTGCTTGAATAGGTCAGAAGCCTCACTGTGCATCAGGGGATCGGATCGGTCTGTGCAGGATAGTGGCATAAGGACGAATTGTGTCGTGCAAGGGTGGTCGGATCGCTGAAGCTATGGGGGCGATCCGATGAGGGGCGATCCGATAGGGGCGATTCGAGAGGGGCGACCCGATCCTTCATGGACTTTTAAGGAACGTAGTTTCATACTTTCTTCTTGCGAATGAACCTTGGTGGTTTGGTCAAAAAGCTAGCCAACACATAGCATTACGATGAATTTTAGAATTCCAATAATTAGTGACTAAATTTTAAAAATCCGGATGTTCTGTCCAGTTATTAAAAAATGAAAATGAGGGATGTCTTCTCATAGTTTTCTTTCCCCACTCCAGCACCAAAGGCGAATGATCGTAAAGAGATGGAGGGGGTAAAAAGGAGCAAAGATTAGGCCAGGTTTGAATAGCTTTATAATTTTGATAAGGTCTATCTAATTTGCAGTAAGTTCTTCTACCAGATCTAGACATATTGCTCCATGTAAAGGTAGCACGAGTAGATGGGATAGGAAGTAAATGCGAGTCAAAAATAGAATTATTAAGAGGTCTAGTTTGGGAGAAAGATAATGGAGTGTCCCCTTGCTTATCGGTAGAGAAAATGCATAGAATTCCAGTCCCCAAGGCAAATCTACGGCAGTGATGGTTGATGAAGGGATGGAAGGAGATCAAGGAATGGTTGTCTATATGCAACACTGTTATCGGCATACACAACAGTCAACATAAAAGATATATTAGTAGGAATATGGATAATTTCCGCATGAATAAACTGCCTCTGAACAATGCAAGGGTTCATAGTAAAAGAAGCAGGGTTCCATATAATGAGAATTCTACCAAACGGAGCTTGAGATAAATTATGAATTGAGTCCCAAGTAGGCTTAATGTTATGGATAGCGGTGGAAGTAGTGGCATGGTTAAGTTTTGTTTCTGCAATAGCCATCAAATGAATGTTGAAAGTCTGGATAAGATTAGCAATTTCCAACTGTTTAGAAAGATTAGCTCCTCTTATATTCCAAAAGCAATTTTGTCAATCATTGAGAAAAGGCAGAGGTGGAAGCTCTGGTTTTTACTCCAGATGAAGACGAGATAGGATTTATGTGAGAAGGCAATGGTAATACAGCTTGATCAAATGAGTAGTTAACCGACAAGTCATGGTCCATTGAAGCAGGGATAAGTTTTTTAGGTCTTCCCCTAGTCGTCTAGAAATTGAGAGCCTCGGGATAGATAAATTTGGAGAAACATTTGCTTTGGGACCAGAAGAAGATGAAATAATTTACTGGAGTAAAGGAGGGGACGATGACGAAGATGCAAGATTGTTGAGATCACCAAAAATATGATTCGGGAGAGAAAGAGATGAATTAAGAGACGGTTGAGAGCTTGATTTTGGTTGAGGAGGAGTGTGCAATGCATTGGCACTAGAATGCATGGCTGGTTCAGGAATATGCTCGATAGTAACATTATCAGGGGAGGAAACATCATTCAAAGGTGAAAATGGGTTATTGGTAGAAAGATATCTTGAGATTGGAGAAGATGATGCATTGTTTGCTTGCGAACACCTAGCTGAGAATGTAAAACTATTTATGCATTGGTTGTTCAAACAATCCGCATTATCATCAGCATTCACATGTGCATCCAGGTCAATCACATTAGTCTCTTTATTCTTTTCCAATTCGACAGCTATGCCATTCACCAAATTTCCTTCAGGATTTGAACAAGATGGGATCTCCATATTATTGTCAAATAATTGTTTTTCCTTTGGGACTAATCTCCATTGTTTCTGCGCATTTCTACTTCTTTTCCTTTGGACCACTGTAAATCCTTTTTTTATTTTATGTTCTTGATAAACACCTTTTTCCATATTTGCATTTTCTTTCTGCACATTAGTTTCTTCATTAGCATAACCACCTTTAGCTACATTCTTCACTGGTCCATGCTTTTCACATTGAGAAGTATCATGTCCAAAAATCCTATACTTAGAACATATTCTAGGTTTCCATGTATATTCAATAATTATATCTGGACATGTTTCATCGCCAACAACTAGACATTCCGGCAATTCTTTATCTGGATTAACCTCAACCAAGCATTTAGCATACTCAAATCTCTTTATTTTTTCTGTATTTTCATCATAACACAAAACTTTACCAATATGACATGCTACCCAGTTAATTCCTATTAGCAACCATAGCATGATTGGAATTCGGTAAAAGTGAATACAAATTGGGACAGATCTAACAGAAGCTTGAACAAAAGCGAGAGAGGGTGCCCAATTAGCAATGATAAACATTTGTCCCCGGATAAACATAGGATCCCTTTTCAAAACAGAGATCTTATCCTCAAGATTAACGAATTTAAAATAATAATTTTGTTTATCAAAGAACATTTCATGGTCACCTTTCAATTTCCATACCCTATCCAGATGTTGCTTGACAGCCAAGTAGTTGACATTTCCAGCAAGAAACGAACCAACAAGGCAATCAGTCCATTTATTGGCTCCTTCTTTCATTACTTCAATCGGAGGCGGAACGGATTTTCCAGAGTAATTAACATCAAATTGAACCGGAACATATTCACCTGCACTTCTACGTTTAAATTGGAAAAGGAAAATAACTTAACAGTAAGCTGGGGAGGGAATGCCGACGGGGGGGGGGGGGGGGGGAAGGAAACGAAGGTTGAGAAGGATGAGATGGAATCAAAAGTGGAGGCGGAACGATCGGAGGGAGAGGGATGGGGGGAACGGCGATGTCAGAGAGAGAAAAGGGCGAAGAAGTACCAGGACAAGACAAAGAGTCCCCACGAGAAGACATTAAACGAAAATCATTTCCTTTTCGATATTCTTTTTAAAAATGAATAAAATCGGACTTTATAGGAAGAAGAAAATTAAATTAATGGCGTCCTCCAACCCCAACTCCCACCATTCTCAGCCAACCCCCTCCAACCTCAACCGTGCTTCCTCTCTCCCCCTTCGCTCATCTGTCTCCTCTTCTTCCTCGTCCATCTTCTCCGACCATCCTTTGGACACCGATACCCTCCCTGTCCATCGCTTCCCCTCTAACTCACTGCCTCCATCTCCCACCGCCAAATCCTACGCTTAAGTTGCTGCCTCGCCGCCGTCGCTTCCTCCCATTCTCCCAAACCCACCTCCTCAGAAGCGTCAAATTTTACCTCCGTTCACATCGGTAACGAAGATGATCGAGTTTTTGAAATTTGAACGACGCTGCTTAAGGTGTGCAGATAGAAGACACGTGGCCAGCGAATGTAGAAACACATTTATTTGCTATTTTTGCTTGTTTTTTGGCCATGCAAGCCTGCATTGTCCCGAAAAGAAAAAATCATCTTTTCATAACAGAGCTGAGTTGTCGCTCCATCCCAATAGTTTTCGTATAATGAAGAGCCGCGAGGCATTAAGTCTGCGCAGTCAGAAACTAGGGGCCCATAAGTCTCTTCAAGCTTCAAATCGTAATTATGATGTTAATGCTCCAAACCACGAAACAGTTCAAAATTAACCCTCACTGCAAACATTTCACCATCCTCTTCTCCATCTCCTCCCTCTAAACCACATAAAGAATTTCCAATCTTACTTGAAATAGCAAATGCCTACTTATACCTCTCTGCAACCATCATCGATGAGCTCTAGTCCATCGAGATGATTAGCCGAGCTCTCAATTCAACCCTTGAAGTTCACCGTGACTAGCCAATTTGGCATACCACAGATAACACCTTCCTGATTCACTTTCCAGACATTGCTACCAAAAACCATGCCCTCCAACTGAAATTACTGACCAAGGAGGATGGTATTGTGGCCCTTCAACAAGCCCCCACCCTTTCAGACACTCCCGAACCCTCCTTCGAACAAGAATCTTGGTTTAAAATCAGTGGCTTTCCTGAATTCTTGAGATCCAACTTTCAAGCCATCAGCGAAGCTCTCAAGCCTATGGGACGCTTAATTGAAGTAGACTCCTGCGATTGGTCATTCGTGGACCACCGCTATCTCTACGTTAAGGTGCAACTGTATGAAGGCGTCTCCACCCCCAGTACTTTCGTCTCCCACCTGAACAATCATGCCATAAAACTTCGTATTGAGAGTTGGGAGCATGGTCACCCCCCTCAACGCCCTGAAACTCTCCTCCTTGGAATGGATTACGACCATGATGACTACATTTTTCAAACATTGGCTCAGCATGACATGCAGATAGTAGACAACAGGTATGATGTTATGTCAGATGAAGTAGAGCGATGGGTGCCAGGGCTCATCCCAACTCATGATCGGGATTTGGCAATGTTGATGCAACACAATATGGACCAGATTGTGCCACGTTGGGACCCTTTTTGCAGATTTGGATCTTTCAGTGCCCCTCCACCTTCAACAGCCACCTCAACAGGAGCATCAAGTACAAGCTACTCAGGAACAACTAGATCAAGCTCTCCAGGAGCAACAGGACTCAACTTCTCCCCATGTTTCCTCTGCATCAATTAGGCGGAGTGCCAGAATCAACAAGGCACATTCCCTTCCGCCGGGCACTTCTGGTAGCTCTTTTGAACCCGTTGTTTTTTCTTCTGCTAATAAAGCTTTAAATAAAAAATTAGCAAATTGCATGGGAGTGAGTCTACATGATACACACTATTCTGCCATGCAAACCCTAGAACATCAGCGTACTAACCAAAATAAATGAAGATTGTATCTTGGAATATTAGAGGGTCGGGGGACCCCACCAAAAATCATGCTGTCAATCTAATTATCTCTCCTCTTCGTGTTGATATCTTATTTATACAAGAATCTAAAGTTTCTAATCCACCCATTTCTTTAATTCGTATTCTTCACTTCAGTCCCTCCTCAAGACCATATCCATTCTGGAGAGGTGTTTTGACCTCTCTCTCTAGCGTTAAAACGCTTTTCCATGTTAAGGTAAACAATGGTGAATTATGTTTGTTTTGGCTAGACATTTGGAATGGCGAAATCCCTTTATCCTCCTCTTTACCCAACCTGGGTCCTCGTAACATTTCTAACCCACAAACAATTGCAGAAGTTTTCAATCTGGGTCCATTGGGCTTACTTCCCAATTTGTTGTTTGGGCTTACCACTCTTCAGGAATTGGTCAAGATCGGTGAAATTATAAACACGTTTCATCTGCCTTTTGGGCCTGATACTTATTATTGGGCTTTGGGCTCCTCACAAAAATTCTCGGTCAAAACTTGTTATAATTATCTTGTCCATCCTGGCCGATGCTATTCTTACTCCAGAATTTGGAAATGTCATCTTCCTCCGCGCATTATTTTCTTCCAATGGTTATTAATTCACAATCGCATCAACACAAAAGACAGACTTCGCCGCTTTAACATTGATGTCAATCCAATCTGCGTCCTCTACAACCTCAACAATGAATCTCCTACCCACCTGTTCTTCGATTGTGACTTTTCTTTTGCTGTCTTGGCTGCTATTAGTTCATTCGTTCTTGGCCTCATCCCTTCAATTCGTTCTTTCTTCGATTACTGGCAGCATAACCCCTCCGACCCCTCTTTGGATTCTCTGGTGGCAATCTTTTCATGGTGTATCTGGTTAGAGCGCAACGCTTATGTCTTCGGCAAACCCAAAAAGTTATTGATGGGAACTTGTTACCAAATCTTGCATCTCTTCGAACTATGGACAGGCACAGTCAGGCATGCTCGTTTCAGACTCTCCCTTCCCAGGCGTCTATCGTCAGGCACCCAGGGAACTAGTTCATTGTTTCCTTACTGATGGGGTTTAGCAAGTAGTTTTTATTTTGGTTATGTATTAATCACTATTATGTGATGTGGATGCTATCTGTTCATATTATCAGTACTCTTTAGACTGACTACTATGACCATCATTGTCTGTTCTATGTTTGCTACTGGTTGGGCTTGTCAACCAGATATTATTTTTAGCTTTATATGCATCTACGCGTAACCAGCTGTGTAGTGACACGCTACACACCCGTCTTCCTAAAAAAAGTATAAAATCGATATAAATACCGTTCGCGTCTAAATGACGCATATCCAGTCAACACAGCTTCATATATTTAAATATTTTCGTGTCCATCCAAAATCGGACATCAAAATCAGATTTTGATTCTTTTCTGAATACTATTTTAAAATATTACTTATTTTAAAATATTCGTTATCTTAAAATATTCTTTTTTTCTGAATTGGAATCAGACACAGTCAATTACCATATAATATTATTTATATGGATATCATACAACACATGTATATAACAACAATAATAAACAATCAACCATCATCTAGAGTGCATTCTACATTGCATAAACATTAAATATAATATTTAATGCTTACAACAGTCTGTCAACCAATTGATTGACATACAACTAAATAATTGGGATTAGTGTACGTCAAATAACATCCCAATACCCGTGTGGGGTTTCATTCAACAAACACTGAATATTATTTGTTCAGTTGGGCGATGTGTAAAATTTATCATCCCAATCAATATTAGTCAAATCAGTGTACATAAACAAATCGTCCGATTTGTAAATAAATATTTATTTTCATTCATATATACGTTAAAAATTATATTTTTAACGATAAAATATTTTATTCAACACATGAATATCTTATTTTCATTTCGCATCACAATCAACAGTCAATTTTCACAACACAATACAATCAAACAAGTCGTCTATAGTATGTGGACGAAGGGGAGCAGTTCATATATGCAGTTATAAAATAAATAACTGCACAAGAAATTATAGTGAGAAGTTCTCACCTTTGGGATCCACTCCTCCATTCTTTATTATTGAACGGTTCAGATTTGGATTTGTTTACAATCGGTTCCATCGCAATATATTTCACATGATTTTTATATTAAAAATCATATTTTTAACATGGCTATAAATAAATAAAAAATCACATTTTTTTCATTAAAAATCATATTTTTACTTCAAAACCATATGTGTAAAAATCACATCTTTAACACGATGTTTACATTATAAAGACAATATTTTTATTTCGATGTTCTTATAATAAAAATCATATTTTTATTTCAAATCTCTTCATATAGAAATCATATTTTATTTCAAATCTCTTCATATAAAAATCATATTTTCCTATAATGAAAAATCTAATATGTTCTATAAACAAAAATCATATCATTTTTATTAACAAAATCATATCTTTTTTTTATTAACAAAATCATATCTTTTCTAGTTCAAAAATAAAATCTTTTTAATTATAAAAATCAAATCTTTTCTAGTTCAAAAATCAAATCTTTTTAATTATAAAAATCAAATCTTTTCTAGTTCAAAAATCAAATCTTTTTAATTATAAAAATCTAATCTTTTCTTGTTCAAAAATCAAATCTTTTTAATTATAAATATCTAATCTTTTCAGTTATAAAAATCTAATCTTTTTTTGATTATAAAAATCAAATCTTTTTAGTTATAAAAATCCTAACTTTCTATTTTTATAAAAATCAATACTTTTATTTATATAATCTATAAAAACTGAAAAGAAAATTATATAATAAATTAAAATAACTCACTGTGTTCGTCAGAGTTGGGGGGAGTTCGATGTCGGAGGGGCGGTCGGAGGCGGCGCCATGGTGGCGGGGGGTGGCGCGTTCGATTTCAGGTGGTTTGGGTTTAGGGATTTCGGCATTGGAGAGTGGGAAGGAGGAGGCATCTCGAGGGGGGGCTGGTGGCTGCGCCGCGGCGGCACGTTCAGCGGAGGGGCGACGTCTCTTCTGGCGACGGCTTTGATGTGGAGGGCGGTTGGAGGAAAGGGCGACGGAGGGGGGGTGGGACATCGGGTTTTATTATTTTTTATTTTATCTCATTGGTATGAACGTTGGGGGAGGGGGAGAGAGAAATAAAGGGGTTGACCAAATTTAATAATATATATATTTAATTATTTAATTTCTAAAAGTAACTTTTTAATTCGAACTCCAAATCGAACTCACCGACTGTCGTCCCTAGCTAATTACCCCCATCCCGAACACAATGGGATATGTTTCATAAGCCAATTCGACCGTTACGATCCGTTTTTGTTAAAATTACAATATAAATTAATATTATAGTCAATATTGAATTTAACGTACATTTTAATTTACCGGGGCCACATACTGACTCCAAAAATTCCAGAAAAATAAATCTAGCTATGTTTTGACGATACGGTCCCAAAAAAACTAATTTCGTTGAATTTGGAGATCGTTTGAAAAATGGTCATTTTCTGGTCGATCCAAATTGACTGAAACTATTAAAACATGTTTTCTTTTGCCATGCTCACATATTAATTCCAAAAATTATGAATTTTGGAATCTAGCAATAATTTGACATTCCCGATCCAACAAAAGTGATTTCGTCAAAAACGGAGGTCGTTTGCAAAATGGCTATTATTAAGGGTCATATATATATATATATATTAAAATATGTATTAATTCCACAATGACTTTTCTGAATATTAAACTGGACATAACTTTAAATTTATAAAGTGAAATTTCAGTTTCTTACATTTGTTAGAAAGATATTGTTAATCAGATTTAAATATTTTTTGTTTTGTCCAATTCTGACTTATAATGAATTCTGTATATCCAATTGAAATTAGAAATCAAAATTTCAAATTACCGCGCCATTTCAGGCTCGTTTTATAATTAAAATAAAATTATTCGTTTTAACTTCGTCGAAAATAAATTTTTAGTCGTTATAATTTAAAATAATTCATTTTAAATATTCAAAATCTACTAAATTTGCCAAAATAATTTTTTTTAATTGGTTCTGATTTTCCGGGTTGTTGCGCCTTTAATACCGCAACTAGCCTCACAGGGTCCTCATCAATCCAAAAGAAAAAGGCAAGCGGCTAGCCAATCGGCTCATAAAATCATCAAACCCTAGGAAGTACAGTAAATATGTACCTATTTGTCGGGCACACAATTTTATTCCTCTTCTTAGCTTCCATGCTATGACCTGTTCACAAATATATATGTACATATATGCAATTCAAATCAATTTTCAATTCAATTCAGTATTCGATTTGATTTGGCTAAATTTTACCTTTCATACTCTTATTGGTTAAATTAATTATCAATCCAATAATTTTGTTAGTTAAACTAAAAATCAAACATCGCAACCAGCAATCAATTAGTCGATTAACTTTTCAAACATATATCTTTTACATATAGTAAAAAATCATTTTTTTAGTGCAATTCACAGCCATAAACTCTAACTAAGTTTCGGTTCTCACACCAGTCAATTGGAAATATATAGATATCCCACTTTCGAAACTCGAACATAAATTCTGATGATGTTTGAGGTATCATCAGGATCATCTTCATGCGACTAGAGTGTGATTCTATATCTATCCAGTATATTTGAGACTTCGTATGCACGTGGATCAGACGTATGTGCAAAATCTTTATATACTTGATTGTCCAAATTTAAATAAAATAAAATATTCAAATATGTATAATATGATATAATTTTCAAAACTAAATCTTTTTTCATTTTTATTTTAAAATAAAACTCTTCCAACTCATTCTAGGATACTACTGATCCCATCTCTAACGAGTCATTCTCATTGGATATTACTAATCCAATCTCTGATGAATTCTTTCGTTTGGTTCTAATGTATCTTGTTCTCGAGCTCTGTAAACCAAAGCTCTGATATCACGCTGAAAAGACCCAAACTCGCCCTTATGGGAAAGCTCAGATTGAGTTCAGAACACGAAGCATCAGAACATAAACATTAGGACATTTCATTGTTATTACAACAATTTACATCAGAGTACAAGAATATTCCAGAGTATGAATAATTATTACACATTGGAAATACAAGATCAGAGATTTAAAATTACATAGCAGCAAAAAATAATACATAAGTATAATGCGTAGCTGAAAATAACAACTGACACAACTGAAAGAGATACACGGATACAAAGCTTTCCGAATATAGCTCCAGTTGTAATCCAGGATCCTTTGAAAAGAAATCTGCAAAACCAAAACTACTGACTACCCGTGTGGAAAATATGGGCATCCAGAGTTTAGGTAGAAACAATAAACTCCAGGTCAGTTATGGGACTGGTGAGAGAACTAAAACAGTTATTAAAACTTTACTTTAAAAGTTGGGAAATCATGGGACCACGCCGTATAACACGGAACGGGTTTACTCCACATGGATCTTATTTTAAATTAAAACAACGCAATGCTTTTTGGAAAAATGAAGCTATTATAAGAATCAGGTCCCATCACACAATACAAGCAAGTCGGAGGATAGAGTTTCCCTTATAATAGCCAAATATGGTTGATACGCTTTAAAACAAATCATTTTTGATATTATAAGTGCATAGTGTTTAAAAACAACTTCAAATATAAATGTATCAATCATAGACGACATGGGTACCATATATCATGTCGCCATACTAGTTCTACAATCAAAACCACACGATGTCATATTGGAAGTTGGATTTCCATCTATGAGTCGAGGCTAGGGATATTCCATATCGAATTAGAGACAATCTAGCCTACCATGTCTCAGGATCAGTCGCAACTGCACCTTGGATCTTCAGGGTTGGTCCACACTTACGATAGTGGATTAGTAATTCCTGAACAATACGTTTCCCTAACCTATGGGGCATAAAATCTGAGCCACTAGGGACTCAATATCCAAGGCGCCTCATTCCGTCATCCACATAAGTAAAAATGTCTGGGCTCCATACCATGACACCACTTCTAGCTAGAAAGAAACGCATGCACTCCCTGCAATCACTATCCCGTTTTTGACTCATACCGGGGTGTGAGACTCGCGAATTAACACAAAGCTATGCTAATTAAAGCTGTGCTTTGATCATCAACCACAAGACTCTGCTTTTCAACAAAAGTCTTGATCATTTGCATCTTAGCATGCAACACTGATAATTCACGCCACGCAACTGATGTCTATCAATATATAACCTCTAAGCTCATATGTCTCAGAGAAGGGTGTTAAGAAAGAGAATAAATTCTCCGCCACCAAATAAATATATATTTAATAGAAATCAATTAGCATAGAATGAAATCCAATATCAGACACACATCCATTTACAAGTCTGTTCTGGGTCTGAACGAAACCGGAGGCACCTTATTCCTCGTCCCATATGTCCAATATAGGAGAGAGGCCCTCGCATATCCGTCGATCTCCAAGTACGTCTGAACAATCACCACTTATTACCTTGTTTTGGGTGTACAGCCTAATCAAGACATCAGTAATCATCCAAACGATGTGAAGAACTCCGGTCTTCAACCACCGTCTTCATCGTCGACTTTAAGTCGTCGTAGTAATTATTCAGAATGGGTTAAACCCGGTCTTTCCGAATAACTCACGTATTTTATAATTAAGTGCTATAAAACATCATACGCCTCATTCCAATTTAGAATATTCTTTCAATAAAATATTCACATTATTAGGGAAAGGTTCCCATTAATTTTATCAAAGATAAATTCTTTTAAATTTATTCTTTAATCTTCCTTAGGATCTCATTTCAAAAGATTTTATTTTATCTTTTAAAAATTCCAAACCAAATTAAGGTTTATAAAACTAGTCGGGATTAACGAACCTTACCAAAGTAATCATTTATTATTTATTATTCCAATCCCAACCTATTCATCCCATGGAGCAAAACAGGTAGTACTCCATATCTAACACCCACGGTGTTATCGGTAAATTTAGTTACCCCTTTACGTTCAAATATAATTAAAGATTTAACTATCGTCTGGAGTAAAACTGGTGGTACTCCATCCTCGATCATTTCATGAATTCTATAAATTTAGTTATCTCTTTCTCATTTTAATCTAATTAAAGATTCATTAAAACTCTAGTTTGGTTTTAATCTCAAAAATCATTACTTAATGATTATTCAACATTAGGAAAATAAATCCTGTCTTTAACTGGGTTAAAGAACCAATGTCATTTAAAACACAACTCATGACAAACCCAAAATCGTCTTCCATTAATTATGGAATCTTCAAAGAAATCAGATCAATATATAATTGATATAAATTTCCGTATCAGACTAATAATATAAATGGAATAGCAGCAAGGCCTTTCAAATTCAATATATAGTAACGGTCTTCTTTTACAGAATCTCATCTCGATTATTATTAAATCAAATTTCTTTCAATTCCAATTTATTCTGTTAAATTGGAAAATTTCCATTACATCTTAATAAAACGATTTATAAATTCCAAAATATATTTTCATTGTTAAATGGATTAAAGAACAAATGTCGTTTAAAACAAAGTTCAAGATAAACCCACAATTAACTTTCATTTCAATTCTAATTAAATATTAATTAATTGGTAAACTTCTCTAAATCTTAATTAAAAGATTTATTCTTTTCTCAAATGGGTTTAAGAACATTGTTATTGAAGACACCATTCACGACAAATCCAAAATCCAATTTATTTTATTCAATTCCAATTAAATATCAATTAATTGGAAAACTTCATTAAATCTTAATTTAAAGATTAATTCTTTTCTCAACTGGGTTTAAGAACAGTGTTATAGAAGACACCATTCACGACAAACCCAAAATCCAATTTATTTTATTCAATTTCAATTAATTATTAATTAATTGGAAAACTTCATTAAATCTTAATTCAAAGATTTATTCTTTTCTCAGCTGGATTTAAGAATAGTGTTATTGAAGACACCATTCACGACAAACCCAAAATCATCTTCCATTAAATATGGAATAGTCACATACATGTTAAAGATGATATTTTTAATGAACAAAAATATATTTCAAGACATGATTCTCTTTTTTTTTCTTTTTTCTTTTTATTACTTCACTAACATGTTAAAGACGATGTTTTTATCTAATAAAGCATGTTTCAACTCATGGTTCTTTTACTCTTCATTAACATGTTAAAGATGACACTTTTATCTAACAAAAATATTTTTCAACAAATGATTATTTTATTCTTCATTAACATGTTAAAGATGATATCTTTATCTAACAAAAATATATTTCAACAAATGATTATTTTATTCTTCATTAACATGTTAAAGATGATATATTTATCTAACAAAAATATATTTCAACAAATGATTATTTTATTCTTCATTAACATGTTAAAGATGATATCTTTAATGTACAAAAATATAATTCAACAAATTTTTATATTTTTGTGTCCATCCGAAATCGTACATCAAAATCATAATTTTATGCTTCCTTGAATATTATTCTAAAATATTCGTTCCTTTAGAATATTCTTTATTTTAAAAGATTCTTTATTTTAAAATATTCTTTATTTTATAAATTCTTTATTTTAAAATATTCTTTATTTTAAAATATTCTTTATTTCTGAATCGGAATGCGACTCAATCAATTACCATATAATTTCAGTTATATGGATTTCATACATTGCATGTGTTCAACAATAATGATAAATAATCATTAAACAGTCCACTCACAAAAATAATATTCAAAAATTGACATATAATTAAATATTGGGATTAGTGTATTTCCAATATCATCCCAATACCCGTGTGGGATTTTCAAACAACAACAGTCTGTTTAAATAAATCATCGGTTAATAAATTTAACTAATTCTATTTCGATTTGACTTATTTTTCTAATTAGCCAATTTTCACTGTTTAAAATTATAAATAGATATTTATAATTTAATTCAACTACCACATTAATATTAACATTATTTTTAATATGTTAAACATTTCAACATCACATACAAAACACAATACAATCAATTTAATCGTTCATGGTCTGTGGATGAGGGAGGTGAGCTAACGGGCACCGTATACAATTTTATAACATTAACTGATAAAATTTTACACTGGCAATGCTATGTGTTTTTTATATATGAGTACAATAAAATGATTTCAGTGAGAAGGAGTTCTCACCTTGATTGGTTTGTCGTTAAATATCGCCAGACGATCGATTAATCAAATCTGACGTTTTCCTCCACCAAAAAGTGAGACAAGCTCCAAATCACCCCAAATCAGTTTATTGCGAAGCTCTCGTCGATACGGTTCCAACGCATCTTGTTTCGCTGAACTCCGAGTTCGTATGAAAAATTATGTTTTTTTCAATTTTCATGTACATATATGTAATTAACATAATTAATTAATTAATTACCTTAATCCTTACTAATTACATCCTCTAATCTCTTTCTTCCTCCCAAAACTAACGTATACATAGCAGTCCCATGTCCCTCTTCATGCAATCTTCCTTCACCTCTTTCTCCTTCGTTTCTCCATGAAATCACAAATCGTAAACACCAATCTCCTTCTCTTCTTCTCCTCTACAATCTCAACACCATGAATCTCAAACGCAAGCTTGCTTCCAAAAATGCATTTACTGTCATCCCACGAACACATGCTCCAGGTTCCGACACTTTTGGTCGCCGAATCGTCTCAAATTTGGCCACAACGTGCTATTCTACCTTCTAAACACCAAAACAAACTCGAATTCATGCATCGTCGCTTCTATGTGAAGAACCATCCAACCCTAGCTCGCATATATCCAAAAAAACGCACGCTGTAAATTTTTGAGCGTACAAAATCTTCACCAAACTCAACCAAATTGATATATGTGGAAGCTTACACTCATATGAGTTCAAAGATCTAAGCTTTGCAATTTGTAGAATTTTCTTTGATTTTTTATGGATTTTATAATTGCATTTAGGTTTAGGAAATGTGGAGAAAAGGGGCTACGGTGAATGAATGATTAGGATTAGGTTTTAGAAGTCTTTAGGATGTTATATTGTAGGTGCAAATTAACTTTATATTAACTTTATTCTTTTTTGTACTCAAATTATGCCTATTTTCATTGTTTAAAAATCTGTGTGACCACCTATGGATCCCGCTGAAAATTGACATGCAGCTACTCTCTGTAATTACGGACCCAACGAATCTGGTTTCGTTGAATTCTGAGTCCGTATGCACATACAACGAATTTTTAAAGTCAAAATATTATCTGTTTTTCACTTTAAAAATCATGCCCTGTCACATACTGATTTTAAAAATCATGAAATTTGGAATCTTACCCCTATTCGACGCTACGGATTCAATAAAAAAGTTTCGTTGAATTCCGAGATCGTCTCAATAATCTTCCTTTGTAAAACTGCTTAAATTAGTTTCAAAAATGTGATTTTAGCGTACCTTTTCTTCTTGTACGCCCAAACGCTAACTCCAAAAATACTTCCCTTTTGGATTCTAACATTATTTGATGATACGAATCCAGAAAAAAAAGTGGAATGGAATTCCGAGATCGTCTCAACAATGTTCCTTTGTAAATTGATCGCTTGTTTTTGAACAAATGGTTTTGCCTCTCACGGCCACATACTAAACTCCGTTCGACTTGCATTTTGGAACTCAACAATGATTTGTCATTATGAATCCAAAAGAATTTATCTCGTCGAATTCTGAGCTTCTTAGCAAAATTTCACTTTTTAAGGGCTATGCGATGATTTTAAAAATCGAATTTTTAAAATTTTCAAAACAAAGCTTATAAATCAATTTAATAATTTTACTGAGTTTTTTTTAAGTCAAATAAATATAAAAAATAATTTCAAAATTATTCTCAATTTTATTTAACAAAAATAATCAATTTATATTCATAAATTCCTTAAAATAGCTTAAATTGTGAATTTAAATTGGTTTTGAAAATGCAGTTTGTTACACCCTCCTACCGCATCCTAGGAATCACCCTATAGATCAGTAGCGAATAGTCCTTGCAATCCATACATTTCACTCACGACAGAATCATTGCCAAATATATATCTCTAGGGATTAACTAGAGAAACTCAACAATAGCTCTTCCACTCATGAAGATTTACGGTCTTCAATTGCTCCATCTGGATCAACATTAGATATCTTCTTCGCTTACGTTTTTGTTGGTTAGAAATGGTTTTTGGCTATAAAATTCGATCCCAGTCTTTCCGTACCAACAGCGCATTGGGCCAGATTTTTGATAGTTGGTTATTTAACTGTTAAAATAAACATCCATTCATCTATAAAAATAAAATGGAATTAACTGGTTTAGTACATAGCGTTACTTGGCCTCTTTAATCAAGCTATTCATTAACTAAAACCTCAAATATTCGAAACAAAACCCTTTTTACTTCATATCTAAAATAAGAATATTCTCAAAATCATTTCGCTTTACTTGGAAAATACCTCATAATTATATATATCGGATGTTTACTTTAGAATATCATTTAACTGTAAATAGGCTTTACAATTTCATAAACCTCCATTTAAATCCCAAGATTTCCACCTTGATTATTATTAAATAAATAATAATCAAATATCAACATTTATAAAAATTATATACTTCACCATTAACTATTTCCATCAATGAACTAATTTAACAATCAATTCATGTTAAACAGTCGACTTAGTCAACTCAAAAACATGATTGACTTACTAATCAATTCATTAGTCTTTCCATTTAAATCAATTAATAATTTAATTAATTTAAATAATCTCATTTACTTTGATTATTATTAAATAAATAATAATCAAAATCAATATAATCCTATTTTAATTGTTTCATCAATTTCTGCTCCACTTGCTTATCAATCTTACTCTTAGTAAAACAAGAATTAACTATAAAAATCATTTAATAATTACTCAAAATTAAATAATAAATATTTAATATTTATTTTCTTTTAAAACTTCCATTCAAAATAATACGTTCAAATTCCATCTTCAGTTATAAAATAAATTTCATAATTTTATCTTTAACGATTTGCCTAACGGTAAATCGTACTTATAAAACGATGTATAATTAGGCCATCTACTATTAAATCCTCAACCAATATCACCCATTGCTTAATAACAAACAGACGTTGGATTTGGATTCAAAAATAAATAATTAGACAATCACCAATAAGATTTATTTAATCAGTTCATATGATATAATACTAAAAAAACAACATATTTGAGGAATCCGGTTGGATCCCTCCAACCTGTCCTTCCCTACATTCAAATAGGTCACTGTAAATAAAACAATCCTGAGACGTCCCGATTTCGCGTTCTCACGGAAACAGGGCTATCTTTGGAATATAACACAGAAACATATAATAGCAGAACAAAATTAAATAAATACACCAGATAATGAACAACAAAATATACTGGATAAAAGTAATCATCAGAGTTACACAGTATACAGGATCTTACTTAGTACAAATACAGTTCAGCTATACATAAATGTCTACAGCGGAAATAAACAAAATATGTACAATAGGAGCTGAACAGCATAAAAAGAAATAAATGATAGAATCCATCTTCAGCTCCAGCTATCCAGAAAGAACCAGCTAAACCTGAAAACAAGGTTGCCCGTGTAGAAAAAGGGGCACCCGAGTTTGAGAGTGAAACAAACTACGAGTCAGTCATGAGACTGGTATGAGAAATCCACTCAACACATATATAATTGGCTAATCACAGGACCACGCCACTTTCGTGGAACGGGTTTACTCCATTGGATTGCCAGTGCTTTAAAACAAATCTTTCTTTTAAACATCGCTATGCTTTTTATAAAAATGAAGCCGTTATAAGACTCAGTTCCCATCACACAATGCAACGCAAACCGGAGGATAGAGTTTTTACCTTATAACGGCCAAGATATGCTTGATACGAATAAAACAAAGACATTTGATATTATTACTAGTGTTTATATGTTTTGAAAACAATTTCAAATCATATCTATCAATCATAGACGGCATTAATGCCCCATACCACTATGTCGCCATATATAGGTATACAATCAAAATCGCATCGTCACGTATTTGGAAATTGGATTTCCATCATGAACCAAGGCAAAAGATAGTCCTTACCGAATTCGTAACTCTCTAGCCCGAGCCACCGGAACAGCCGCAACTGCCCCTTGGATCGTCAGGGCCGGTCCACCGATGTGGATTATAGTGCCTGAACAATACGTTTCCCCGCCCTTTGGGGCGTAAATGAGCCAACGAATGACTCCATCGGACCCGGATCGTCCGATCAAACCGAGGCGCCTCGCAACAGCAACAACCACATAGGTGAAAAGTATATAAATGTCAGGGCTGGTAGGTCACTGACACCACCCTAGCTAGAAAGAAACGCATGCCCTCCCTGAGGTCCCTCTCCCGTTTTAGGTTCATACCGGGGTGTGAGGCTCGCGAATTCACGTTATACACAAAGCTACGCCACACAGGCGGTGCTTTGATCATCACCACAAGACTTTGCTTTTCAACAGAAGCCCTGATCACTGCATCTTAGCATGCCACACAGGCAATTCACGCCATGCGATTGATGTCCATCGATATACAACCTCTGAGCTCGTACGTCTCAGAGAAGGGCGTTAAGCAAAAGAATAAATTCTCCGCCGCCAAACAGATGTATATTTAATAGAAATCAATCAACACAGAATAAACTCCAATGTCAGACACACAGTCCATTTACAAGTCCGTTCTGGGTCTGAACGAAACCGGAGGCACTAAATACCTCGCAAACCCTTCGATCACCACGTACGTCTGGACGATCACCACTCATTATCCATATTTCGGGATGCCTCCCAATCAGGACCTCGGTTTCCATCCAAACGAAGTGAAGATCTCCGGTCTTCGACCATCGTCTTCATCTTCGACTTTCAATCGTCGGCCAATTATTTGAAATGAGAATTAACTCGGCCTTTTCAAATAATTCACGTATATTTTGAATTTCAAATCGATTTATTTCAATGGTTAAATTATTCGACAACACCAATATTGTTCTTTAATGTAATTTTCACACCAAACACATTCAACCATCAAAAGCCACACAAATCAAGCAAATTTCAGTTTATTTCCATTCCATATCGCCTATGATATTTTATAACTATTTATCGCTATTTTTATTTATTTTAAAATAGCTAATATATTCAAAACGACGTTTCGGGCCATAACGTGGCCGTGGCGCTGTTTTTCTTCAGATTTGATTTACACATATCTGAAAATCTAACCGTTGTATCTTCACAAAATTTACATCATTAGAAAGGTCTTTTCAAAACGAATCCAACGGTTCCAGTTTCGGGAAAATCCGACGGTCGGATCTCCCGGTACAATCGTTTGAAGTTTCGATTTCAAAATACGAACTGCAGCGTCGTTATTCGATTTAAATATAATTATATTTATATATATATATATATAAATATAATCGTTTCTGGCGCTGCTTTTCTTCAAATTTGAATTAAACATTCCAGACAATCCAACCGTTGGATTTTTACAAGGTTGGTGCCGTTGGAAAGATTATTCCAAGGCGAACCCGACGGTTGAGATTTCGGGAAAATCCGATGGTCGGATTTCCCGCACTAGTCGTTTGAAATCACGGTTTCAAAATACGAACTGCACGGCCTCGTTTCGTTTTAATTTTATTTATATTTATATATTTATATAAATATAGTTCATTCAATGATTTCAATATCGTTTTCACTTCAAAAAAATTTCTAACACCTTAAAATTTTGGAAAATTTCGCCATAACCTCCCCTGCACCGGGAGCATCGGGAAATCGCAAATAGCGTTCCCGGTCCTTCTAATCTCAAAAAGAAAAAGAAAAGGCCAAGCGGCTAGCCAACAGGCTCATAAAATCATCACCCAAACAAAACAGTAAATGTGTACCTATTTGTCGGGCACAAAAATTTATTCCTCTTCTCTAGCCCCTTTGCTATAACCTGTTCAATAAATATGCATGTACATATATATACAGTTCTTATCATTTATCATTTTCTATTCAACTTCATATTTGATTTCTATTTGGTTTAAAAACACCATTCGTTCTAATGTTACATAAATAGGTGCAAATCATTTCATTAGCTAATTAATGAATATTTCAACTCAGATATGTTTATTTTGAACAAGTTGCTATTTTTAACACTTCACATTTCAACGATTTATGCATACAATAAAAATGTGATTTTTATTGTAAAACAATTCGTTTCAAAACACTATTTTTCTATATAGTTCAAGTTGGTGATAAAAATGGGATTTTTATCCTAAAACAATTTCTTTTAAAACGAGATTACTTTTCACAGTTCATATAGTCGATAAAAGGTGATTTTTATTATCAAACAATTTATTTCAAAATATGAATATCATTCAACACATGAATTTCTAATAAACGAATGAATATCAATTCAACACATAAATGTTTTCTATTGAATGAATAAATATAGTTTAAGCATATGAAAATCATTCAAACACATGAATATTATTTAAAATTTCGGCAGCATAACGGCAGGGTAGTTAAACCGGGACCGTCCCTAGTACGGCTCCTCGCTCTACCTTAAAACCTCGCGGTTTTTGACAATGGGGTTCATGCATCTAGTTCGCACGCAGGCGGCATGTATATATTTATTTCATTTCCACAAACTAATCCTATGTGGTTTCAACCAAATATTTCTCAATCACAAACGGGTATTTTTCAACCACAATCAACCAATATCAATCACAAACAATCCCAAACAATCATTCGCTATCAAGCAATTTTCACAACAATTTCAACCAATAAATATCGTCCATGGTTTGTGGACGAGGGGCGTATATATATAGATATATATTTATATATAGCAATTCACTTTCATTTCACACATATATAATATTTTAAATCAGAAATCTCACCAATAGCTATCCAACTTCACTTAGAGAAATCTTCGCCTTTCTCGCCTTTTTGTTGCTTCGTTGCCCGTATTCTCTACATATGTAAAAATCGAATTTTTACTATGTTATTCAATAAATAAAAATCGAATTTTGACTTCGCTATTCAATATATAAAGATTATATTTTTAATATTTCTATGATGTAAAAATTATATTTTTATTGCTTTAAAAATATAAATTTTCATATCTTACTTCTTTTACTTAATAAAAATTCCGTCTTTTCTATTTTAAAAATAGGATCTTTTCCATTTTAAAAATCTGCTCTTTTCTATTTTAAAAATATGATCTTTATTTTTTTTCTAAAGTTCTAATCTTTTTCTATTTAAAGTTTAATTTTTTTTTCTTTTAAAATTCAAACCTTTTTCTATTTAAATCTTAAAATAAATTAGTTTATAAATCATTTTAAAAATCAGTTTTTAATACTTTTTTTAAAATCAGTTTTAATACTTTTTAAAATCAGTTTTAACTTCCTATAAAAATCTGTTTTAACTTCCTATTAAAAATCAGTTTTAACTTCCTATTAAAAATCAGTTTTTAATTGCTTTTAAAATCAGTTTTTCTTTTTATAAAAAAACAGTTTTTCTTTGCTTTTAAAATCAGTTTATAAATCTAATTAAAATCAGTTTTTATGTTCTTTTTAAAAATCAGTTTATGCATCTTAAAAAAACAGTTTTTAATATTCTTAAAAAATTCAGTTCTTAAATCTTTAAAAAAAATCAGTTTTTACTTTTAATTAAAATCAGTTTTTAAATCCTATAAAATCAGTTTTTAAAATCTTTATAATCGAAATTCAAAGATGAAAATAAAATAAAATGTAAACAATTTACCTGCGAAGAAAAGGGGGGGGGAAGGAAGAAGGCGTCGGCGGCAGGCGTTCGCTTCCAGGGGGGCGGCGGCTTCAGCGTTTCGAACTGGGGGGGGGTCTCGAATCGTCGGAGCTCGCGCGATTAGGGGGCTTCGGGGGTTGCGCTAGTGTTTCGAACGGGGAGGCGGCTGAAGGCGGGCGGTGGCGTTCGCTTCAGGGGGGGGGGGCGGTTGTCGATAGGTCTTTTGGGTTTTTTTTTTTTCTATTTCGAACTGTCTAATGAATCGGGGGGGCCAGGAAGAAGAAAAGGGAGGGAGATTATATTTTTTTTTATTATTTAATTATTTATATTTTGCAAAAAGGTTGACTTTTACATACGACCTCGAAACGAGGCTCACCGCCTGTCGTCCATAGCGTTTTACCCCCATTCCGAACACAATGGGATATGTATCGTAAGTTGATTTGATCGTTACAATCAGTTTCCTTTTGAATTTTCATTTAAATCACTATATTGAATTTTAAACGCACATTTCAAATTACCGGGGTCACATACTAACTAGAAAAATTCCAGAAAAATATTTTCTAGCTTCGTATTGACGATACGGTCCTAACAAAACTAGTTTCGTCGAATTCTGAGACCGTTGGAAAAATGGCCAATTTCCAGTCGATTAAAATCAACTGAAACTGGTCAAACGCGTTTTCTTTTGCCACGCTCACATATTGATTCGAAAAATTATGAAATTTGAAACCTAACAATAACTTGACCCTGCGGATCCAACAAAAGTGGTTTCGTCGAAATCCGAGGTCATTTGCAAAATGTCCATTTTTAAGGGCCTGAATTCCATAGCGACTATTCAGAATTTTCAACTGGACATACCTTTTGATTCCCGCTATCAAATTTTGATTGGTCAGATTCGTTAGAAAGATATTCACTAACAGATTTAAATATTTTTGGTTTCACTAAAATCCGGATTGTTTTGCACACGGTATATTCAATTGAAGTTTGAAATCGAATTATCGAACTACCGCGCCATTTTCAATTCTATATATAATTATAATTAATTATATTCGTTTCAAATGTCGATTCAAACTCAGTTTTCATCGCCATTATTTAAAATATTTATTTTAAATATTTAAAACCCATTATTTTAGACAATTTAAAAAATTTAAATTGGTTCAGATTTCCTGGGTCGTTACAATCTCCCCCACTTAAAACTTTTCGTCCCCGAAAAGGAATAAAGTCGAAAGTGGTTTGATAAATCTACAATCCCACAATACAACAACCAATCCAATTGTTTTTAACCTTTCAAAGCCATACAAATTAATTCCTATTTTTCTTCTAAAATCATTCAAACAATTATAATAGAATAGAGAATTAAATGGTGAGGTAAAGTATGGTAAATATACCTTGCACCGGAGTCAATCAGAGATATCCACTCGGCATCTAGGATAAGCTTTCTGAATTCTCTCCTCAGTTTCCCAAGTACAATCTCGCGGATCTCCACTCCATTGCACTTTGACTAAGCGAACCTTCTTGTTCCTCAGCTCTTTGGTTTCTTTGCCGATAATCTTTAGCGGCTCTCGCCTCACAGCTAATTCTGGAGTAATTTCAATATCCTGCTGAGCTGCTTCTTCCACGATCAAGTCTGGATCATGAACGTGCTTTCGAAGTTGAGATATATGAAATACATCATGAACTCCAGGCAACCAGTCTGGCAGTTTGACCCTATAAGCGAGAGTTCCGATCCGTTCCAGAATAGGAAACGGACCAATGAATTTGGGTGCCAACTTTCCAGTTTTACCGAACCGGATAACTCCTCTCATCGGCGATACTTTCAAATATACATAGTCGCCAACTTCAAAGGATATATCTCTTCTTCTTCTATCGGCATAGCTCTTTTGTCGGCTTTGAGCGGCGAGTAATCGCTTCTTAATAAAATCGACTTTGTCGGCAGCTTCTCGAATCATATCAGGACCCAACACAAGTCTATTACCTGGCTCGACCCAACAAGCAGGAGATCGACAAGGTCTACCATACAATGCTTCGAATGGCGACATTGTCAGACTCGCCTGGTAGCTGTTGTTATAAGAGAATTCAGCCAAATGTAGATGGTCTTCCCATGATCCACCGAAATCTATAACACAAGCCCGCAATAGATCTTCTAAAATACGATTTACCCTCTCAGTCTGACCGTCTGTCTGAGGATGATAAGCGGTGCTCAAGTTTAACTTCGTTCCTAGCTCGACTTGAAATGCTTCCCAGAATTTGCTAGTGAAAATTGTATCTCTATCACTTACTATACTGAGGGGCACTCCATGTAGTCAAACTATTTCCCTGAAGTAAATCTGCGCCAGACTCTGAGCGGTTCTATTTGATCTGACAGGTATGAAATGGATGGTCTTCGTGAAGCGATCTACGATCACCCAAATACTGTCATTTCCTTTTCTGGTTCTGGGCAAACCATCAATGAAATCCATAGAAATATGCTCCCACTTCCAACCAGGAACTTCCAGTGGTTGTAATAATCCAGCCAATTTCTGTTGGTCACTCTTGACTAGCTGGCAAGTAGGGCATCGGCTAACATATATTGAAACATCTCTTTTCATAGCCTTCCACCAGAATGTTCTTTTGAGATCGTTATACATTTTGGCCACGCCAGGATGGATACTCAGCTTGGACTTGTGACACTCGTCTAACACTTCCCTTTTTAGTTCGAGGATGTCAGGAACACAAATCCTTCCCTTCAATCTCAGGGTCTCGTCGTTATCTATTTGAAAGCACGAGGGTTCGCCTTTCTGAATCCTTTTGATCATATCTTTTATAAAGTTATCCTCCTTCTGAAGAATAGATATTTTGTCAATCAAGGAAGTCGTGATAATAAAGCTGGCAATCATTACATTCTTTCGGCTCAGAGCATCGTCCACGACATTGGCTTTCCCTGGAGTATATATAATTTCAAAGTCATATGCTGCAAGAAACTCCAGCCAACGCTGCTGCCTCAAATTCAAGTCTTTCTGAGTGAACAGGTATTTTAGCGACTGGTGATCTGTAAACAGTTCAAATCTCTCGCCCAGAAGATAGTGTCTCCAGATTTTCAAAGAGAATATGATAGCCAATAACTCAAGATCATGAGTTACGTAGTTTTTCTCGTGTGGCTTAAGTTGACGGCTAGCATAAGCAATAACTTGACCTCTTTGCATTAACACTGCGCCAAGCCCTTCTCTAGAAGCATCAGTCCATACTTTTAAATCTTGGTTGCCATCAATGATGGTTAACACTGGAGCTGTCGTTAATCTTAACTTTAGCTCTTCGAAAGCTTCCTCACTTTCTTGAGTCCATTTGAATTTAGAATGCTTCTTTGTAAGCTTCGTTAAGTGACCAGATATCTTCGAAAAGTCCTTAACGAACTTCCGGTAATAGCTAGCCAATCCGAGAAAACTACGGACTTCAGTGGGGGTACTGGGCTGTTTCCAATTCTGAATAGCTGTGATTTTGCTTGGATCCACAGCGATTCCATCTTTCGATACGACATGGCCCAGAAATTTCACTTCATCTTGCCAGAATATACATTTGGAAAATTTGGCTTTCAATACATTCCTTCTGAGGATTTCTAGAACCTGTTCCAGATGTTTTTCATGTTCGGCCTTTGATTTAGAGAAGATTAGAATATCGTCAATAAAAACCAGAACAAATTTATTTAATACTCCCCTGAATACTCTATTCATCAGATCGACGAAGTAAGCGGGAGCGTTACATAAGCCGAATGGCATTACTAACCACTCGTAGAATAGGTCGGGACCTCTGAACGCTGTCATCGGAACACACTCTTCGGCAATTCGAAGTTGATGGAAACCTGTAGCTAGGTCCATTCGTGAGAATACTTGTGCTCCATTTAATCGATCCATCAAATCATCAATCCGCGGCAATGGATACTTGTTCTTTATTGTCTGTTTGTTCAAATCACAATAATCCACACATAGCCGTAGAGTACCGTCAGATTTTGGGACAAATACCACGGCTGCACCCCAATCAGAGAAACTAGGTCTGATCAGACCCTTCCATACTAGCTGTCGTGTTTGATTGTCTAATTCCTCCTTCTCTTTCAAGGACATTCTTCGAATAGCGTGAACTACCGGCCTTGCATTGGGAATCAAAGCAATCTTGAAATCTATTTCTCTCTGCGGAGGTAAGCGAACAACTTCTTCGAACACATCCGCATAGTTCTTGACGACAGGGATGTCCTTAATGAGGTCAGGAATATTCTCTGTGACCTCAGGGATATTTTCTATTTGAGCTGGAGAAACATCGAGAGCTGCCCAGAAGTCTTTTCTATTAGCATTCTGACCTTCACAGGGAATGGTTATATAATCACCTGATTTAATCTTCGCCTTCACGACTCTGTCGGCGCATTTAACCTCAGCTTCATATTTGGTCAGCCAGTCTAATCCCAAGATAAGATCGAACTCTTTAAAATTCATGACGGCTGCAATGGTAGGAAACCGATAACGAGAAAAGGAAACCGGCACTCCACAAACCCAACTTAGATCAATGGAACCCCCAACCGGATTCTGGACAGTCATTGGTTCTTTGAGCTTTTTCAAATTCAAATCCAGTTTCTTAGCTGCATCCTTGGCAATGAAGCTGCGTGACGCGCCAGTGTCGAACAGTACTTTAACTGGGATGTCTTTGATAGTTAGCGTGCCTTCTAAAACATCTGGTCTTTCCTGAATAGCCGACGGCTCAGAAGCTTCTGCTATTTCATTTATTTGAACCACCTTGGTTGCCTTTAACAGCCGGCAATCCTGTCTGACATGGCCAAACCGATGGCAAATGCTGCATTCTCTAGTCTCTTGAAATTTCTTAATAGACTTAGATCCTTCATTTCTTTGTTTCTTTAGAGATCGGCAACTCATCGAGAGATGTCCTTGCTTATTGCAGTTAGAGCATACAGTTGTCGTTACTAGTTTCTTCTCTGATTTGGCCCTTTTTCTCTTGGCACTGGCCTTCTTACTGATCTCAGACATTGTACTTGCCTCAGGAATATCAGTTTCCGACTCTGCTATGTCACTACAACAAACTTCTTCTTCGTCGCGCAACATTCCTTTCTTGTCTAGATCTTCATATTGATAAGCCATATAAATCATTTCTGAGAAAGGAAGCTTCACATGCCCCAATAATTTATTCCGGTATTTCCTTTGAAGCCCGTGAATAAATCTCAGATTTTTCCTCTTTGGGTCTTGAATTAGATGGGGAGCAAAGTGAGAAAGTTCGTTGAATTTCTTATGATATTCTGGGATGGTCATGTCGCCTTGTATTAGATAAGAAAATTCATCGCATAATCGCTCGGTCGCTTCGGGAGGAGTAAATCTTTCTAAGAAAATCACTTTGAATCTGTCCCAGGTGATATCACCTTCTGGATTATCCTTAACAACAGAATCCCACCAAAACAAAGCTTCATCTTTGAGTGCCCAGGAGGCCAGTAATCTTTTCTGGTCATCCCTCAGCTTTAATGCTTCGAAGATTTTCTCAGCCGAACGAATCCAAGCTTGTGTCTTCATAATAGATTCTTCACCAGAGAACGGTATTCCACCCATATTTCGATATTTGATTAATAGGGCCTCAATATCCGGTTCTGCATTCCTTCTGTTTCTGACACTCATTTTCTAGTACTTCTGCAAATGGCAGATCAAGTGTCAGGTCACAGAAAAGGTATTTTAAAATATAGAAACACATACTTCAAACGTAAATGTGTCTATCAAGGTGTAATTTCATTCTGCTTTACTCATACTAGGATATTACTGATCCTATCTGTATAGAGTTACCCGTCCTAGAACACTACTGGTTCTATTTCTGACGAGTTCGTTCAAATGTTATATTCCAGAACTAAGCTTAACCAAAGCTCTGATACCACGATGAGACGTCCCGATTTCGCGTTCTCACGGAAACAGGGCTATCTTTGGAATATAACACAGAAACATATAATAGCAGAACAAAATTAAATAAATACACCAGATAATGAACAACAAAATATACTGGATAAAAGTAATCATCAGAGTTACACAGTATACAGGATCTTACTTAGTACAAATACAGTTCAGCTATACATAAATGTCTACAGCGGAAATAAACAAAATATGTACAATAGGAGCTGAACAGCATAAAAAGAAATAAATGATAGAATCCATCTTCAGCTCCAGCTATCCAGAAAGAACCAGCTAAACCTGAAAACAAGGCTGCCCGTGTAGAAAAAGGGGCACCCGAGTTTGAGAGTGAAACAAACTACGAGTCAGTCATGGGACTGGTATGAGAAATCCACTCAACACATATATAATTGGCTAATCACAGGACCACGCCACTTTCGTGGAACGGGTTTACTCCATTGGATTGCCAGTGCTTTAAAACAAATCTTTCTTTTAAACATCGCTATGCTTTTTATAAAAATGAAGCCGTTATAAGACTCAGTTCCCATCACACAATGCAACGCAAACCGGAGGATAGAGTTTTTACCTTATAACGGCCAAGATATGCTTGATACGAATAAAACAAAGACATTTGATATTATTACTAGTGTTTATATGTTTTGAAAACAATTTCAAATCATATCTATCAATCATAGACGGCATTAATGCCCCATACCACTATGTCGCCATATATAGGTATACAATCAAAATCGCATCGTCACGTATTTGGAAATTGGATTTCCGTCATGAACCAAGGCAAAAGATAGTCCTTACCGAATTCGTGACTCTCTAGCCCGAGCCACCGGAACAGCCGCAACTGCCCCTTGGATCGTCAGGGCCGGTCCACCGATGTGGATTATAGTGCCTGAACAATACGTTTTCCCGCCCTTTGGGGCGTAAATGAGCCAACGAATGACTCCATCGGACCCGGATCGTCCGATCAAACCGAGGCGCCTCGCAACAGCAACAACCACATAGGTGAAAAGTATATAAATGTCAGGGCTGGTAGGTCACTGACACCACCCTAGCTAGAAAGAAACGCATGCCCTCCCTGAGGTCCCTCTCCCGTTTTAGGTTCATACCGGGGTGTGAGGCTCGCGAATTCACGTTATACACAAAGCTACGCCACACAGGCGGTGCTTTGATCATCACCACAAGACTTTGCTTTTCAACAGAAGCCCTGATCACTGCATCTTAGCATGCCACACAGGCAATTCACGCCATGCGATTGATGTCCATCGATATACAACCTCTGAGCTCGTACGTCTCAGAGAAGGGCGTTAAGCAAAAGAATAAATTCTCCGCCGCCAAACAGATGTATATTTAACAGAAATCAATCAACACAGAATAAACTCCAATGTCAGACACACAGTCCATTTACAAGTCCGTTCTGGGTCTGAACGAAACCGGAGGCACTAAATACCTCGCAAACCCTTCGATCACCACGTACGTCTAGACGATCACCACTCATTATCCATATTTCGGGATGCCTCCCAATCAGGACCTCGGTTTCCATCCAAACGAAGTGAAGATCTCCGGTCTTCGACCATCGTCTTCATCTTCGACTTTCAATCGTCGGCCAATTATTTGAAATGAGAATTAACTCGGCCTTTTCAAATAATTCACGTATATTTAGAATTTCAAATCGATTTATTTCAATGGTTAAATTATTCGACAACACCAATATTGTTCTTTAATGTAATTTTCACACCAAACACATTCAACCATCAAAAGCCACACAAATCAAGCAAATTTCAGTTTATTTCCATTCCATATCGCCTATGATATTTTATAACTATTTATCGCTATTTTTATTTATTTTAAAATAGCTAATATATTCAAAACGACGTTTCGGGCCATAACGTGGCCGTGGCGCTGTTTTTCTTCAGATTTGATTTACACATATCTGAAAATCTAACCGTTGTATCTTCACAAAATTTACATCATTAGAAAGGTCTTTTCAAAACGAATCCAACGGTTCCAGTTTCGGGAAAATCCGACGGTCGGATCTCCCGGTACAATCGTTTGAAGTTTCGATTTCAAAATACGAACTGCAGCGTCGTTATTCGATTTAAATATAATTATATTTTTATATATATATAAATATAATCGTTTCTGGCGCTGCTTTTCTTCAAATTTGAATTAAACATTCCAGACAATCCAACCGTTGGATTTTTACAAGGTTGGTGCCGTTGGAAAGATTATTCCAAGGCGAACCCGACGGTTGAGATTTCGGGAAAATCCGATGGTCGGATTTCCCGCACTAGTCGTTTGAAATCACGGTTTCAAAATACGAACTGCACGGCCTCGTTTCGTTTTAATTTTATTTATATTTATATATTTATATAAATATAGTTCATTCAATGATTTCAATATCGTTTTCACTTCAAAAAAATTTCTAACACCTTAAAATTTTGGAAAATTTCGCCATAACCTCCCCTGCACCGGGAGCATCGGGAAATCGCAAATAGCGTTCCCGGTCCTTCTAATCTCAAAAAGAAAAAGAAAAGGCCAAGCGGCTAGCCAAGCGGCTAGCCAAGCGGCTAGCCAACAGGCTCATAAAATCATCACCCAAACAAAACAGTAAATGTGTACCTATTTGTCGGGCACAAAAATTTATTCCTCTTCTCTAGCCCCTTTGCTATAACCTGTTCAATAAATATGCATGTACATATATATACAGTTCTTATCATTTATCATTTTCTATTCAACTTCATATTTGATTTCTATTTGGTTTAAAAACACCATTCGTTCTAATGTTACATAAATAGGTGCAAATCATTTCATTAGCTAATTAATGAATATTTCAACTCAGATATGTTTATTTTACACAAGTGGCTATTTTTAACACTTCACATTTCAACGATTTATGCATACAATAAAAATGTGATTTTTATTGTAAAACAATTCGTTTCAAAACACTATTTTTCTATATAGTTCAAGTTGGTGATAAAAATGGGATTTTTATCCTAAAACAATTTCTTTTAAAACGAGATTACTTTTCACAGTTCATATAGTCGATAAAAGGTGATTTTTATTATCAAACAATTTATTTCAAAATATGAATATCATTCAACACATGAATTTCTAATAAACGAATGAATATCAATTCAACACATAAATGTTTTCTATTGAATGAATAAATATAGTTTAAGCATATGAAAATCATTCAAACACATGAATATTATTTAAAATTTCGGCAGCATAACGGCAGGGTAGTTAAACCGGGACCGTCCCTAGTACGGCTCCTCGCTCTACCTTAAAACCTCGCGGTTTTTGACAATGGGGTTCATGCATCTAGTTCGCACGCAGGCGGCATGTATATATTTATTTCATTTCCACAAACTAATCCTATGTGGTTTCAACCAAATATTTCTCAATCACAAACGGGTATTTTTCAACCACAATCAACCAATATCAATCACAAACAATCCCAAACAATCATTCGCTATCAAGCAATTTTCACAACAATTTCAACCAATAAATATCGTCCATGGTTTGTGGACGAGGGGCGTATATATATAGATATATATTTATATATAGCAATTCACTTTCATTTCACACATATATAATATTTTAAATCAGAAATCTCACCAATAGCTATCCAACTTCACTTAGAGAAATCTTCGCCTTTCTCGCCTTTTTGTCGCTTCGTTGCCCGTATTCTCTACATATGTAAAAATCGAATTTTTACTATGTTATTCAATAAATAAAAATCGAATTTTGACTTCGCTATTCAATATATAAAGATTATATTTTTAATATTTCTATGATGTAAAAATTATATTTTTATTGCTTTAAAAATATAAATTTTCATATCTTACTTCTTTTACTTAATAAAAATTCCGTCTTTTCTATTTTAAAAATAGGATCTTTTCCATTCTAAAAATCTGCTCTTTTCTATTTTAAAAATATGATCTTTATTTTTTTTCTAAAGTTCTAATCTTTTTCTATTTAAAGTTTAAATTTTTTTTTCTTTTAAAATTCAAACCTTTTTCTATTTAAATCTTAAAATAAATTAGTTTATAAATCATTTTAAAAATCAGTTTTTAATACTTTTTTTAAAATCAGTTTTAATACTTTTTAAAATCAGTTTTAACTTCCTATAAAAATCAGTTTTAACTTCCTATTAAAAATCAGTTTTAACTTCCTATTAAAAATCAGTTTTTAATTGCTTTTAAAATCAGTTTTTCTTTTTATAAAAAAAACAGTTTTTCTTTGCTTTTAAAATCAGTTTATAAATCTAATTAAAATCAGTTTTTATGTTCTTTTTAAAAATCAGTTTATGCATCTTAAAAAAACAGTTTTTAATATTCTTAAAAAATTCAGTTCTTAAATCTTTTAAAAAAATCAGTTTTTACTTTTAATTAAAATCAGTTTTTAAATCCTATAAAATCAGTTTTTAAAATCTTTATAATCGAAATTCAAAGATGAAAATAAAATAAAATGTAAACAATTTACCTGCGAAGAAAAGGGGGGGGGGGAAGGAAGAAGTCGTCGGCGGCAGGCGTTCGCTTCCAGGGGGGCGGCGGCTTCAGCGTTTCGAACTGGGGGGGGCGGGGTCTCGAATCGTCGGAGCTCGCGCGATTAGGGGGCTTCGGGGGTTGCGATAGTGTTTCGAACGGGGAGGCGGCTGAAGGCGGGCGGTGGCGTTCGCTTCAGGGGGGGCGGCCGTCGATAGGTCTTTAGGGTTTTTTTTTTTTTCTATTTCTAACTGTCTAATGAATCGGGGGGGGGGGGGCAGGAAGAAGAAAAGGGAGGGAGATTATATTTTTTATTTTTTATTATTATTTAATTATTTATATTTTGCAAAAAGGTTGACTTTTACATACGACCTCGAAACGAGGCTCACCGCCTGTCGTCCATAGCGTTTTACCCCCATTCCGAACACAATGGGATATGTATCGTAAGCTGATTTGATCGTTACAATCAGTTTCCTTTTGAATTTTCATTTAAATCACTATATTGAATTTTAAACGCACATTTCAAATTACCGGGGTCACATACTAACTAGAAAAATTCCAGAAAAATATTTTCTAGCTTCGTATTGACGATACGGTCCTAACAAAACTAGTTTCGTCGAATTCTGAGAACGTTGGAAAAATGGCCAATTTCCAGTCGATTAAAATCAACTGAAACTGGTCAAACGCGTTTTCTTTTGCAACGCTCACATATTGATTCGAAAAATTATGAAATTTGAAACCTAACAATAACTTGACCCTGCGGATCCAACAAAAGTGGTTTCGTCGAAATCCGAGGTCAATTGCAAAATGTCCATTTTTAAGGGCCTGAATTCCATAGCGACTATTCAGAATTTTCAACTGGACATACCTTTTGATTCCCGCTATCAAATTTCGATTGGTCAGATTCGTTAGAAAGATATTCACTAACAGATTTAAATATTTTTGGTTTCACTAAAATCCGGATTGTTTTGCACCCGGTATATTCAATTGAAGTTTGAAATCGAATTATCGAACTACCGCGCCATTTTCAATTCTATATATAATTATAATTAATTATATTCGTTTCAAATGTCGATTCAAACTCAGTTTTCATCGCCATTATTTAAAATATTTATTTTAAATATTTAAAACCCATTATTTTAGCCAATTTAAAAATTTTTTAATTGGTTCAGATTTCCTGGGTCGTTACAAATCCATTTAATATGATAACATAATATCTGTTATAATAAACATGAATAATTCATTCAACTGATAATGATCAACTAATAACAACAATTTAAGCATCAAAATTATTTAATACGTTTGTATTATTATAAACGTAATCAACAATGTAAGTTACCTCATATGGAAATAATCATCAAAAATAATGTTGTCATTTCATTTAAATTAAACGAACGTTTAATTTAAATAATAGATATAAAATATTTAACAAACATCCGAACAATCATCAAACCAACCAACAATTAGCAAACATAGCATACAAACATTTGACCCGACTTATGAGTGGGAGAACTGAGTGAGTTATACTCACCGAATTTCGTTGTCGCTGCGCAATTTGGGTTTTCAGTTAAATTCAACGATGTTTAATTAATGAGAAATTCACTAGCCTCCATTTCTATCTAGATCAGTTCTAGAATGTAGAGTTTAATCATATAGTCCCAGTGTTTTTCGTTTTGTTCAATTCTGTCAATATATGAGCAAGTTACAGAGTTATAAGCATCCATGAGTTAATTAAATTATTATTTCCTTAATTAACATTTAAATTGACTAATTACTTTTTGTTAATCGATTATTAGGCCGGTTACTGTTTCTACATTTCCCGAACGCTGCTCTCTTCGTTGTCACGTCCCTTGTATGTTTCTAGTTCAGCACCTATATCCTATCATCAAATTACAACTAATACAAGTGTGCGTAATGTAAATTAATAATTAACCTTTTAATTGTATACTTGATTTACTTAGTTGCTGTGGATACGAATTCTAGGTCAGTGCTTTTTGTTTACTTTCTTCGTTGGTTCTTTGTTCCCATTGGAAACATCCAACTGCTCCTTCCTGCACGTTCGAATACGCAATTTAACTAATAAAATTATTCCTTAATAACCTATTTACTTTACACGATATAGCAACCGACCTGTTTCGTTCGTTCAAACACTGTCTTCAACGCCTCAACGCACGCTTCATTCACGCATCTCCTACTCTTCATTTTTGAAACCATTCACGAAAACCAAGCCCAACGTTCCTTCGCATTTTCCTTTTTGTTTTCAACAAAACCAGGTCCAACCATTTTTCTAATCTCATGCTTTTTTCATCGTTCAACCCCTTCCTTCGTTGCTTCCTTTCGAACAACCTCCATACGCGGTTTACAGAACCCTCCCCACTTCAATGCCACTTCACCGTGCCTACATCCAGGTTCAACGCCAGAGCTCAATCAACCACGACTGGCGCGAGCGCCTTCACCCCATCGTCCTTCTCCCTGAACCCCCTCGGATCCGATGCCTCCTTTTAGCCCACAAAAGACCTCGACTGCAGCTCCCTTCTGACCAAGTTTCCGGCCAACACAACCCTTTAAACTTGATCACCACCGTCCCTTAGATAGGTCTCGTTGAGCTAGGCAATTGTTTAGTTGAACGTTTTCGATATTGCTGTGTGGATTGGGAGAAAATTAGGTGAAGAAATTGGAGAATATTGGCCGTGAAATGTTATAAGAGGCGGCGGCATAAGAGTGATGACCAGAATAAAGTTTTGTTGACGCGTGAAGGGTTTTTACAGGGACTGGTATATATAGATAAGAGAGAAAAACGTGGGGAGAAAGGTATTATGTGGCGTGCAAGGAAAGATAGAGCAGCTTCCACATGAAGCTTGGGTATAACAGCTTGCAAGGAAAGGTTTGGGTAGAATAGCTTGCACCAGAAGAAATTGGTTTATTTTATTTGTTATAGTTAATAAATTAATTTCTACCGCTATTAACGTCGAACACTATATAAGAGCATCATTACACACAATTTCCAAACGCAACGATACTAGAGATACTGCTATGCCTTGACGTTTTGGATCCAGTGGAATTAATTTCGTTGAAAACCGACTCCGTTTGCACAACAGTGTTATTTTAATTTCAGTATATTTATCGGTTCAGGTTTAAATATAATGCACACTCACAAAACAATTCCGAATGACTCCAAACCGGAAACCTAACAATAACTAGCTATATGTATTCCAATAAAATTTGTTTCGTCGAAACGAAGATTATTTGAAAAATAGCTATTTATAAGGCTTATATAATATCGATAAAATATTAATTAAACAATTAAATTAAATAAAAATAATGTATTATTTCCATATATATATATATCCAAATAAAAATAATACACAACTTCAAATCCAATAATTATGGAATTATAACTCAACAATAATTTTTTTGAGTTATACGATGTCCAAATATATGAAAATTCCTTTTTAATATATAAATAACATTATAATTTATAAACGATTTCCTTAGCGACTATTTTAAAATTATATTTGGTCATAACTTACAATCTATAAGATAAAATCTCGATCTTTCTCTACCATTAGAAAATTATAATAAAATGAATTTGGATGATTCTTGTTACAAAAAATTCCGACTTAAAATGGATTCTGTATATTTAATTGAAGTTCAAAACTCTATATTAAGAACTATCGCGCCGTTACGAGTTTGTTTTAAATTAAATATAAATTTATATATTCAAACTTCGTTTTAATAAACGAATTATATATTATAAATTCATTTAAAATTCCAATTCAAGATTTAATATAATAAAATATATTAAATATGCAACCACTAAAAATACGGGTCGTTACATCGAAGGTGTCCATTCGGAGACTATAAACGGTTTTCCTTTAATAAAAGAGGGCTCGGATTGCAATACAATAAGTCGCTGTTCGACGGAGGAAAATTTGAGATAGTACATTGCATCGAGGAAGATTACCTTAATGTCACCCCTAAGTTTCCACAATCGTTTGTAGAGTCCTCTCGGATCGGCAATACGATTAAGGGGATCAAGAAAAACCCCCACGATATAACTGGGCTAGAAACATGCGCCTGCATCAACAAATTCGGAAACTAGATGGGAGACTCCATTCACAACATCCGAAACAAATTCCACTAGAGTATACGCTCCAACATTACTCGACAATGAAGAGAAGAGGGAGGACCATGTCTTAAGGGCAGTTTCATTAAGGACAGTGGCACTTGTGCCAGGCATTTCTGCAACATTGGCCTCAGTATTTCTACAAACAGATGGTGCGCAAGTAGATTTCACAAGAAAATCTCTACAAAACAACATGCCTACAATAGTCCTCTACACAGAGCTTACACCAAATTTTAGAACTGTCCAAATCATTCTTAGAAGACTTATATTTTTCTGTACATGCCGATCAGTAGTTTGTCCATCTATACCAGCAGCTCCAAAGGAATGATTAGGGAGATAAACAATAGTGTCTCGCCTAGCTGAGCGAAGTGCTGGGAAAGCATTATCAGAAAGGGCCAGCGAAGAAGTGGAAACGTGGTCAGTGCAAGTAGCCTCGCCAATAGAGGTAGAAGCTCCAGGGGCTTCACGATCTAAGTGGAGTGGCGAGAACTTGTGCTTTCGTGGCATTGGAGCCGGGGAGGCAGTCGCAGATTAGGTTTAAGTTAAAATGGCGATTTGAGGAAACGTAGGGCCGACATTAAAATCACAGTTGTGTGCCCAATGTATTTTTTAGGTGGGTTGTTTTTGACACTTCAAATATTGTTAAGGGGAGGTCAATTTAAAAAGAAAAGAATTTGTTAATAGGAGTATCAATACTGAGAGCACCCCCTTAACAAAATAAAGTTTATTTTACTAAATTAGCCTTCTTTGCAATAATCATTTTTAGTTGTTAATTAAAAAAAATTTATACGGTATATTAGTTGAACTGCATCAGATTTTTATATCAAATTATCAATAATATCACTTGTCAATCGCTTTTTTTAAATAATTTCATTTCTCATTTGTCAATCGCTTTTTTTAAATAATTTCATTTCTCATATGTTAAATTGTCAATAATCTCATTTGTTTCACGTTCTTCGTTTGCACCATTATTTCTCCCTAAATGATCGCTTTTTTTTTTGTTTGAAAATAATTTAGGGATTTGGTTTTTTTGCATTTGAATTTGATTGGGATTTGAGATGGTAACTGATGTTATTAGCACGGTAAAAAGGGAACGTAAAAAAATTAAGTATGTGACTCCTCAAAACATTATTTTTATGATTGGAGTGATTTTAAAATTTGACCCCCTCTCCCCCCCTAAACAATATTTGGAGTGTCAATAACAGTGCCCTTTTTTATTTCCTCCAAAGATAATTAAGTAAGAAAAAAAACTAACTATCAATATGCAATGGAAATTTAGTAATAATACATGGAAAAAATGAACACCCATCAGAATTACATAGAGCAGTGAAATACTTAATGACTTCCTCTTCAAGTTGGCTTTATTAATAATTACTTCCTTTTCATTAAGTAATTTCCAAATGTAACTTTTGCACGTTCTACTTAGTATGTTGATATATATTTTTACTTGGTACATCCCCATTAGTAAGTCAGTCGATTTAGGCTCTCTGTTTCATATTAAAAGCTTGAATAGGTAATTCCTTGATTAGTTTCTTTTGCATATGCAAAAAATTATTAATCTGCATGATGTTGGAGCTATCAAAATCAGCACTATCTTCCAGTATCGCATACTCCTCTCTTATTTGAGTATCTTCAGTTTTTTGTTTTTTTTTCTATTTTTTAAAAGATTTTCCTTTGTGTTTTGAAGAAAACTTCTTGACTTAAACTGAGCAAAGCCTTGAGTATCCATTTGAAAATTGTTTCTGATTTTTTATTCTTTTCCATAAGTCCAACCATTTATAAATTTGTAAGAAAAAATATTCTTGATAATGTTTTTTGATTAAAAAACAATTGTAACGAAGTATGATTAATTGTAGCTTGGGTTAAAGTGTTACATTCAAATATGGAAAATAGTTTATAAAGGCCTAATTAACAAGTATTCTATCAAATTTACATTGAATACTTGTATATTCTCCAGATTTCCAATTAAATTTATTTCCAGCTATCATATGTTCTACCAAACATTTGAATGTTATAAAGTTTTAATTTAAAATCGTGTTTAACTTTCCATTATCATATATCCATTTAATTAATTAGTATCCTAAATTAATTATTGATTTATATGCTTATCTACCATAATAAATTCACAAAAATTCATATTTACTTAAGGAAAACCCCTAAATTATACAATAACGTAGAATAGCACTTTCTTCATCATATAAAAATTTCTAGGCCAAAAGCATGATTTAATTATTGTAAGTAACTAAACATGAAATAGACATAATCTCCACCTTAGGAAATTCATAAAATATTCAAATTAGATTGAAAATTTATGAAATTAAAAATGAATATAAAGTTGTGTTAATGTCTGTATTTATAATCTAAGGGGAAACTATGCCTTTATTTAATAGCACTGCATGATCCTAAAATAATTTTCAATCACTTTCAGTATTTGAAGCATAAAAATGTTATATGTTGCTCAAACTCTACCTTATTTATAATTTTTTAACGTATGTATTGTAAATTTATAAAACGTTGATTTAGCTCCAAAATTAATGTCCCAAATTACTACATTTCTACAACTACCACGAATTGAATTGTTATTCACAGTACAGCAATCACATAATTACTTAAGTACTTAGTTTGATATTCATCAATTATAGTATTAACCAATATATGTTCATAAGTACCGCCAATACAGGGTTGAAAGTAGCTAAGAAATTAGCAAGGTTTAGTTCCGCTTTTATGGTTTTAATCTCCTAACATTCCAAGCTATAATAGACATAATTAAAAATAGATTATAAAGGATAAAAGGATATATCTTGCAACTACAGTGAAAACTTTGAACTACTAACTTCTATATTTTTTGATTTTTTTTAATCCCATTCTTTTACATGAATTTCAAGCTACTCTTCTGTTCGACGCTATGGATTTTTCTATCTAATTAGAAATCTGTCACGTGAATTATAGAAATAATAATCGAGTGTACGACGTACAATTTTAGTACGTGGCAAATACAGATCAATCCGCTTGGAAATAATTATTTTTAATTCCACTCAATCAAATTAAACCAAAGTCAAGAAAGATTGCTAACTAACTAACAAAAAGTCATACAAACTAATTACTACAAAAGTGAATGAAAACTATGAGTTCAAATGACAATTTAGAAGCAAATCCACTCTCTAAATCACACAAATCGACATATATGAAATTATGATCTCTTTTTTTGTCATTAATAAATTTAATTGATATGTTTATCATAAATATGATTTATTTATGCCATTAATTAACTCAAAATAAACCGTCAAACTTTAACATACCCATTAATCCACTTATCAACTCATTAAAATTGACAGTGACATGAAAATAAAATCTATTCTAAGCATAGACTATTAACTATTGATTAGAAATATAGATCATCAAATTTTGATTTAAAATCACTTCACTACCAACATCACATGTAGATGAATAGGTAATTGGTGTTTTGTTTGTCTAAGCACATCCTATTTAGTTTCAGCAACATAGGACATCAAATTCAAAGCTAAACAACAAATGTTTAACCGCTTCAAACGTTTCCATTAAGAATAAAAGAGATCAATATTATCTCAAAGTTGGATCTACATAACTAAGAGAGCTTCATTACCCCTAAATTGCAGAGATTTAGTCTCTCATATTTGCTATCATTTCAACAACATTCAACATGAAACAAAAACAAAAGGAAAATGCATGCTAACCAAAGTAAAAAGTGATCTATTTAACAAGCATAGACTGAAACTAATCTACTTGCATGAAATTAAAATACACTAATTGCATAAAATAAATAAAAAAATTAAAAGAATATGAAAATAAATTGTATAAAAAGAAAATTACCTAAAAGAGAAAATGGCTATGAAGCTATGAAAGAAAGCTTTATTTTTTATCCTCTAAACTAAACCAACTAAAAGAGATGATTCCTCATTACATGAACACATGGGTAATTAAACATGCATAAAACCCTAATCCTCTTTTTTTGGGAACTACCCAAAATACCCTCTTCATGAAGCTTCCATGTATTCTTTAGCCATTAATCATTCATTAAAACTTTATGAAGATTATAGTCTTCTTTAGTTAATGCATTAGCTCCTAATTGTAACCTTTAGGAAAGCGAGTTAGGTGGGTATGTGAGGTCCTCCATGAACTATACGAAGAAGAATTTCCATTTTCAATTTGCATTTTTTCACTTATACATGTATATTCATGAGACCTCTTCAAGTTTTTGCTCCTTATTTTCTACAAACGATAAGTTAAAGTTGTAAGTAAATTTTATCAAAAATTAACACATGCACAATGACCATTTTGCCTCTAAATAAAGACAAACATATGATGATTTGAAAATAATTGAAATTATGGCTTAAACATGTTAAAATACCCTAAATTTTCATTTATTTAACTAAAACAAGATTAAATATTATAGTAAAAATGTGCACACTTACGCGCACATCAAATACCCCCACACTTATCTATTTATTCGTCCTTGAATAAAGAAAAACAAGGATAATCCACTTTCGTAGGAAGCATGATTACATTGAGCGTATGCAATAAGTTGTTAAACCTCTGGGTGTCCCCAGTAGGATGAGTATTGTCTCGTGAGGGTTTTCAGCGGATACTACCCATAAAATCCAAATCCAATAATAAAAGCTTTCAAATTCCGGTTTATTAATAAAATGAGTGCAAGTTTTTGAAAAATATTTACAAATGGAGAATTTACTTTTAAATTTGACAGGAGTACGTTAGATACAAGTTTGGGTCGTCACCATGAAATTTCAATCATCTACTAATCAAAACTTCAATGAAAAGCTAAGTTATCTTTACAATTTTCTCTCGCTCGGCTAGTTGAAAACATAGTACAATTATGAAATAAGTTCTATAATCGACTATCAACAGTTGCATAGTGGCATTTTTATTTCTTTTTTAATAACAATTTCGATGAAGATAGTGCTTGGATTTCAATTGCTTACTTTATCTTATTATCATTAACAAATATTATTGATATTAACATTATATATACACGCCTAGTTCAGATAAACTGAGGAAATTGTCTAGTATTTTCTAACCATGCATAACCATGAGGATTTTTAAATGAGATTAGAAAAAACATAGACTTTTATTCTTCTCTTATACGAGTTCCATCCATATATAACCATGAGGACTTTTAAATGAGAATGAAAGCACACATAAGAGAGTTTAATGTTATTCACCCATGCATAACTGCAAGGACTTTAAAATGAGAGTGAATACGTAACCATGAGCACTCTAGGCTTTATTAAACCATAAAAAAATGTATATACATATATACCAATTTTTTTTTTGAAAGATGAGAAAGTTTAGCGAGAATTTCTTAGCACCACTTTAATTTAAAAAAGAAATTGAAAATGTTACCGCTAGTACTTTAAATCAACCACCCATATAAACGAATATTTTAATTTAGAATCAATTTCATTATAATCACCTATGAATCGTCTTACACACTAGTTTTTCTAAAGTTGTTTACGATTCGAACTTTTCCATTTGTTATTTGTTAAGACAAGTAATTTCATTAAATTTCCAATTCAATGACTAGAAACCTTATGTTTACTTCATTGTGTCCATTTGAAAATAAATTAAAATGGGATGAAAAAGAAAAGAGAGATTCATGTAAAGCCAAAATAAATATGAAACTCCCTCCCACAGTTGATTTTGATTGTGTCCTCACAATCAAACCAAGTGAAAGGAGAAAAGAGAAAAATAAAAATTATCGCCTATATTTGAACGAAACTGTTATTTGTTACACTATATCAAAAAGAATACAGTTAAGAAGTAAATGAAACAATCTTCTACAGACCGATTCATTTGTTTCTTCAAGTACGAGAGACGCAATTTAAGTTCGGAAAACCAAACCTTAAAAGATTTTGAATTTAAGCGTTGGTTTGGAAAAACGAATGTTGTTTTATTAAATGTCGAATTAATTATTTTATTTTCCATGATTTTTAGGGTAGATGAAATAATTGGTTGATGTTCATGTTCACTTTGACTAATTTTAATTTCAAACTTATCATTTAAAAGTTGTTCACAATTATTGATTTTGAAGTCCAAATTGTGATCTAAATCTACCCCTTTAGAATTCAACTCATCTTCGAAAAGCCGAAAAATTCATGTTCCTCAAATTCGTCTTCATTTATTGAATTGTTCACAACTTCATTGCACGTATTATTTTCAAAATCCAAAGTTGTAGTTTTCAAAATTTCAAAATTGGGACAAGAAAGATCAAAATTTGAATATGGTTCCACACTCCCAAGCGAATTAAAATCTAACTCAATTACCGTATTATCAACAACTTCATTAAGATAATCATTTTCCATTTCAAAAGTTATTATTTGAAAATTGTCAATTTCGGTAAAAGATGGATTATTGTTTGACTCGTCACAATTGGGATTTGATCATGTTTCTCATGAAAATTCAAGCAGGTTTCAAACAACAAATCCGTGTGATTATCGTAAATTTCGTCCATCTATTCAACAAAATCAAATTTATAATTATTTATTTTAGAATTTTCAATTTGAAAATGTTGAGAACAAAAATTGTTAACCGCACCATGATTGAAATTATTCCTATTTCCAAAATCATTTGAAAAGTTGTTGACATTTTTGTTTTGAGTTTGAAATTCATTTTTGAGTCCGAAATTAAATTGGCATGGTTATAATCAAAGTTACTTGAATTTTGAAATGAGTTCAAATTTTAATTATTTTGAATACTTTGACTTGAGTTATTACACGAATGTGAATCACACCCCTCATTTATCCTTTGATTATTTTGTATAGCGAGTTCAAACAAAGATTCCATTCTTGTTTCAAAAGCTTCAAGGTTGGTTTTTTTTCTTTGATAATTTTGTGGTGCAAAATCTGAATGGTTTGTACAATAGCTGTGATTAAAATATCCATAGGAATTTGGTGTGAAATTAAATGCATTATGCTTATTTTCATGACTATTGTAAAAATTTAACGAATATGGAAATTGGGACATTTTTAAGAAAATAGTCCCTCTTGTTTTTTTTTTAAAGAGAAGAGGAAACAAATATTTACAAAAGAAAAACGCTTTTTGGATTTTTTATTTTTACTTCTTATTATTTGAATGTTTTTTAAAAAAATGCTTAAAAAAGGAAAGAGAATATTAGGAAATATAATTCCTTTTTCTTTTTGGATTTTTTTGAAATAATTTAAAAAAAAAAGAAAAGGAAAGGAACAAAATTTATATAAATATTATGTTTTTTTTTTTTTGAAGATTTTGATTTTTTTGTATTTGCATGAACCTAATGCAACTATGTAAATGCAAATGACTTATTTACAAATTTCTAAAATTATATAGTGACTCTTTAATTAATTTCAACAAAAGGTTTCTCAATTAGGTAATGGACAGGGATGATCGGTGCACCAGGAATCACCCTAGCAATACAGTCGAAGGTTTAAGTACCTACAGGGAAACAATCGCTATAATATTTACCAATCACTGTAATATTTATATATTATTATTGCGTAGGCACCGAAAAATAATTCGTCGGAAAGAAATCAGTTCATCAAAATGTAATAATGTCCTTATAAAATAAAAACAAAATGAGATCACTGCAAACATAAAATAAACGTGAATTACCAATACAACTACAAATGAATTTTTATGTTTTTATGATTTTGAAATTCTTTTTCTTTTTTTGATATAAATGCATATGCAAGCAAACAACAATATAAATAAAAAGTGCTAAGAATATGATACTAGAGCATTCATAGATTTATTTTAAAAAATTATTTTTAGCAGTGTTTTTTAATTTAATTTAGCGCAACAAGTTAGTGGTGTGAATTTTGAGCTAGCAATTCCAAGCAAGCTATTCATATCCTCCTATTGATTTTCAACAATAGCAAATGGTCTAAAACCAAACTTAGGGGAAATAAGAAAAAAACTGACTTAAGAGAAACTTAACTAAAATTAAGACAAAACAAAAAGCCTAACACTAAAACAAAGTAAAGTCCGCAAGCCCAAAAATTTCCTGGTACTTAAAGCTCCTCCATTATATACTAGTTCACTCTTTGAAAAACAAACAATGAAATCATAAATCAAAACACGATCTCTCTCTTTAAACAATGAAAAACAAACAATGGATTGTTGTTGATTTTTGTTTTATATATTGGGTTCGTGTAGTCGAAGGGAAGATAGTAGGAACAAGAGGAAGAACTGAGGCAAGGAGGTTGTGGTTGAAAATTGCGAGCAGACAGTGAGTTGCGAACTTGTTATCGAGGAGAGGAAATAGGAAATGAATCGCGATTGCAAAGGGCTGGAGTCAGGTGGATGATATTGCAGTAAGGGTAAGGAAGTTTGTGTAAGAGCGATACAGGTGCTTGAAGCTGAACAGTGAATTTGGTGATGGTGGTTTTATGGTCTAATTGAATGGAGATTGAATATAGAGAAGGTTTAGTTCGAATATGTATGTGGATTTGTGTATGTGGTTGTACTCAAAGTTAGATGGAGTGAATCATGTGTATGTGATTGGAGCGAATGTGAATAAAGATGGTAAGGAAGTATTGGATTGTACTCATGTATTGAGATAAAGTTCCAATTGCGGTTGGTGATCAGTGAGGCAGTTTGGTTGTATGAAAGATTGGTATTGCAGAGGAGGGCTGGATGGCATAAGTGATGAACTTACACCCAACAGGATAAAACAACACTCAATCAAACACAAGTAGAATGAAACACAAGAATGATCAAGCAAATACAAAAAAAAAAAAAAAAAAAAAAAAAACCAAAGCAAAATGAAAATAAATAAGCAAACATACGTAAAAAACCTGAACATAAAAGAACAAACTAAAACACACACAATGCAAAAAAAAAAAAAAAAAAAAAAAAAAAGGAAACCACATAAAATAAACATAAACGCACAGTCAAGGTGAAAACACAAGCAAACAATAACAACAAATGCTAATGACACAACAAGCTAACAAACTACAAAATAAAACTTTTTTATTTGTAAACTAGCACAAAAGAAAATAATTCAAAAATTAAAATCAAAATTCATTCCCTAGCAACGATGCCAAAAACTTGTTCGACACTAAGGATTTTTCTACCGAATTAAAAATTCATCGCGTAAATTGTAGTAATAATAACTGCAAACGCACGACATACAATTTTAGTACGTGGCGAGTACGGGTCAATCCACAGGAAAAGAATTAATTTTAATTCCAATCAATCAAATTAAACCAAAGTCGAGAAAGATTGCTAACTAAGTAACAAAAAATTATAAAAGCGAACTACTACAAAAGTGAATGAAAACAATGAGTTTAAATGACAATTTAGAAGCAAATCCACTCTCTAGATCACACGAATCAACATATATTAAATTATGATCTCTTTTTTTGGAATTTAATTATCATAAGAATGATTTTTTTGTACTGTTTATTAGCGCAAAATAAACCATCAAACTTTGACATTCCCATTTAGCCATATATCAACTCTCATGAAAATTGACAATGTCAAGAAAATAAAATCTATTCTAAGCATAATCAATTAACTATAGATTAAAAATATAGATCATTAAATTTTGGTTTTAAAATCACTTCATTACCAACATTATATGTAGATGTAGATGTAATTTGTGTTTTGTTTGTCCAAACACATCCTATTTGGTGTCAACAATATATAATGTAAAATTCAAAGCTAAACAACACATGTCTAACCATTTCAAACATTTTCATTAAGCACAAAAAGAGATCAAAAATTATGACAAAGATGAGTCTACAAAACTAAGAGGGCTTCATTACTCTAAAATTGTGTAGGATCTAAATTAACCCTAGAAGGGGGTGAATAGAGTTTGTTGTAGTTTTTGCTGAGTAATTAAATAATATCAACTCAGATAATAATCAGAGTAAGTGCGGAAAAATAAACAACACACAGATATTCCTAGCTTCGGCAAAACTTTGCCTATTGCTGCATTTCCCAATGTTTCTACTAGGAATTAAAAGAATCTCTATGCTTACAATCCCCAATAAACTCGCCACACTCGCTCCCAACCTTTCTAACCCTACGCTCAAAATCCTGTACCGATCTCTATCCCCGAGATCAGATTTTCCCGAATTACAGACCCGTAACTCGTCTCCCTAGTTTTATAGACAAACTAGAAAACCCTTTAAACACGATTTTAAAAAACACTTAGAAAAATAAAAAATAAAAAATAAAAACCATAGTTTTTAAACAAGGTCCCTTAAGTCATTTAAAATAAATTAGTCGGCCCTCTTGTCTTATGCTATGTCAAAATAATTTCGGCTTCAATTTCTTTCTTCAATGGCCACCCGATCCAATCAAATTAGGGTTTTTTCTTTGACCCAAATCACGACTTTGAAAGTGATGAAAATTTGTGCTCCGATGCTCGAGTAGTTGATGCTCTAGGGTCACTGAATTTTCCTCTGTGACTGATAAACGCTATATATCGACATGTTATAAAAAACAGTGGTATATTTATAACAGAAAAATAACCGCTATAGAAGAGCATGATTTAATAGCGCAAATTTGTCGATGTGTTATGAAAAGACAATAGCTCATCATTACCGCTATAAAAGCATCTTAATCTCAAAGAAAATAACATAATCTTTATAACAAAGTATAACCGCTATAACATACTTATTTTATAACGGCTATTTCACGCTATTAAATAACTATAACACTTTTTTAAGCGTTATGGTTTCTTTTTACAGTCTTGCTTCTTAGTATAAATTATAATATTCAATATTATATCAAAATGTACAATGATCCTTTTTAAAATCATTTAAAGAATGCAAGAATCATAAAATATAATCAACATAGAGATGTAACACATTATATTAAGCATACCATATATTCATACATATAATTTCCCATAATTTAAAATACATACACCAAAACATAAAGATGTCACTAATAAACGACCATAACACGTCGACTCCATAGAATTTTCAGTCATTTTGATGCATCTGCTACCTTTCAAATGCGCTTTGCACCAGCCTGTATAATAAATAACATATGAAAACATTTTGGATATTCCTTATGAGCACATTAAAAGAGGATAAAAAAATTAGACCAATTGATAATTTACAATTATTTTAATACCATGGTGGATATGAATTTACTGTCTCACCTTCAGCATCTTCCAAACCTTAGTAAGATGGTTTTATCACCTGCAAAATACACAGAATGTGTGTTATATAATCGTTCCAGACGATAATAAGACCGTATAACAAAAAAAGTCAAGTTTACACGGTGCTATAGACTAAACAAGCTATGATAATTGATAACATTAATATAATTAATATACTATCATATTTATTTCAAAGTAATTTTTTTATTCTAGCTACCCAATAACAAAGTAATTTTTTTTATTATTGACAACTAGAAATATTCTACTACACATTCATTTTCACTGTGTTATAGGGAAGTATTTACAAATAAATATTGTAAAAATGAAAAATAAATTGAGAACAAGAAAAAGAAAAGAGAGAAGATCTTCAAAATGAGTTTTGATTTAGAATAAAAAAATCATTGAAAAATACTAGTAACAGAACAGTCATCGTGAATGCGTGATATTGTCTAGCCCAGAAGATTTGCCACGGGAAGAATAGTTAGGTGAGGGAAGAAATTTTGCTCTGGAACGGGGATAGAATTTGTTATGATGACTTCCAGAAATATTCCACTCGATAATCTCTCCATAGCAGGAGGGCTGCAGTATAGTTATTAATAATTATAGTTTTCATCATGGTGTTAATTTGTAAATATAGAGAAGTTCAGTCAGTATACAAATAACGGAACATTATTTTGCATATGGATTCAGCGTATTTATCCGACAAAACCTTTAAATTTTCAGAGTGTGAATAACATGCATCTTATTTTATTCGCAGTTAGGCAGAGACAAAGAGAAATATACAGAAACCAAATAATATAAAAATAGTGTTCAAATTCAGCATATGGTTAAGCTATCCAAAATGATGCAAGAATATCATTACCTGTTGTTTGAAAACTGTTATGCTTACGGGATTATGGGCGTTCTTTTGGTAACTTTGCACTTGAATATAAAGAAGGAACTAATCGCAAATTAGAACTGGTATATACCTGAAAACAGCATGTGTGCAGCAAGCATATACCTCTCTAGCTCCTGCTGATGCAGAAATTCTGCGCCTTTAGTAATAGTTTGTAACCACCAATACAAGCCAAAATAAAATAAAAATCAGAAGGATAATCAGTTTACAAGAGTAATGGGTGGCTCTATGAAATAGCCAGTCGCAAATATCAGACTTCGAAAAGTGGTTGCTACTGGATTACATTCAAAAGTTGCACTTTACATGGCAAATTAATTTTTTAGTCATAAGTTTGCTGATTCAGGCTATAAATAGTTTTTGAAAAGATAAATAGAAGTTACCTACTATGTAACTAAATCCTTGTCTTCTTGTTCCTTAGCCTTCACTTCAGTTAAAGCTTCAACCTTATTTTAACAAGCTCGTACACTTTGCTTGTATACTCACAGATAAACTGCATTAAAATGAATAAATTCAAGGTAATGTGACAGTCATGACAATTTTCTAAAATTAAACATTAATAAGAGTAGACTGGTTTCTACTAGGTATTGTAACATCTGAGCTAACTAACCTTCTCAATGAACCAAACAAGCAACTCTCCAGGGACCAACAAGTTATTATATAAAACTGTACACACACTGTGGGTTATTATAGCTAACTTTTTAGCAAAGATTTTCGAAGTCTATGAAGTAGACTGGTTTCTACTTGATTGTGCTATTCGGAAATATGCCTAATTAAAGTCGTTGAAGGTATGCATCACATTTGCAAAAAATATTTATCTTTTCAAGCAAATTCAGTTTTATAGGAATCAAATATCAATATTACTTTTATAGGAAGCAAATTCACTTTTATATGTCAAAGGTATTAACTTCTTACAAAACAATAATGAGTATACTGCGTCGCACAAGCTAAAGACAGAAGCCCACAATCATTGTTTCTAGAAGATACATGGCTGCTCGCTTCATTCCTCATCGTCCTTCTATTCCACCTATTTTTAATATGTAATAAAAATGCAAAACTCAAATTTTCGTTTTCTACCTAGACAACCCCTTATATTTTGTTTTTTCCAAATATCAAATATCCCTACTCCTTTCTTACCATGTATATGATGCTTTCCATCTAGGATATAATGAGGATGATGGGAAAAATTGAAAGATTTGATTAATTTGGACAATGGCTACTATTATGTGCTACATTAATGCAGCCATCAAAGTCAGTTCATCCTTCAAACTAGGATAATGAGCTTAATCTTCTAATACTATAGATCACAATTTATCAAACTATAGTATGAAGTTTACATGCTTTATTTTCTAAACTATCTATTATCAAAGATAGAAAACACGAAGAATACATTGCTGATGTGTACCATTTATCAAGCTGGGTGAGCTCAAATTAAAGTTCTAAGAATAAGTAATATTGTTGGATTGAATTCTTTTCTCCATGCTTTCAAATGATTAAACAATTTTCAATTCATCAAAGCGGATTCTCTTTCAACAAATTCGGTTGTCTATATGTGATAAAATGTAATTTTTTAGACCGCCATGACCAGAAAGTGGTGTATACATTTACTTCATCTTACGCTGTTCAACATCAATACCCCTAATAGAAAATGATATTACCAGTTGTGAATTGAGATTATGTATAATTTATTTTTTTATCCCTTTCAAATTTTAGGAAAAATAGTATGCATTATGGGTAACTATGTTTAAGTATATATTTAAAGAAAGAATTGTGAATGTTAACTAAACCCATTTTTGGATCACAACTGTTTACACATGACTTTGCTCTAATTTCGCAGCAAAAGAAATAAATTCTGCATAACCTTACAGTGCACAAATAAACTTTGCCAAAAAGAAATTCTAAATGACATACTATAAATAATAGAAGCCAACGTAAATAACATGTGGTGACATACAATTAAAAAAAATCACAAATTCCTCTAGTTTTATCTGAATGTAAACATACTGTTTTTAACAAAGGAGAGTTATAATATTATACCATTGAATTGCTTTCCAATATGATCATTCATTCAACCAAGATATAGCCGCCCATTGAGGTTAAGTAATAAATAGCACCTATTCCATTCAGTCTTCCATGAAAACAAACCTGATATCTACAAAAAAGAACATATGCAAAATAAGAAATTAGATTTTACCAAATTGAATCATTTCAGATTCAAATGTTCTGTACCTTCTCGCTTTATTTCTCGAACTGTATTACTGTGAATGTTCCATATCCAAATAACACAGAAAGGTAAATGAATCAAAAGGAATACATTTACCTTGCAAATTTGATAGTATCTCTCAAATCCAGAAGCCATCAACATTGACTTAAATAGCTATGGGCTTTTGAGGTAAAGCATAAAACGATTTTGGCTTCTAATATCACATTAAAGTTTAGTAACTGGTATAACATGTAGCATTTTTTTTGTGAACAAAATAGGGTGAACTAGTAGCCAAACATGAAAAATGCAGTTCTAGCTTGTATCCTTTTATGTAGATTTAAACTTGCCATGTTGGTAAATATTTATCACAGAAATATTGGTAGAATTAAAAGTGCCGTGTTTGGTAAAACTAGTAACCAAACATGAAAATAGCATTAAACTTGCCATGTTGGTAAATATTTATCTTAGAAAAATTCATTTGAAAAAAACTTCTTTTATAGTGCAAACTATGGTTGTTTTGACAAACCTGACTTAATAAAACCTGATAGGCCAAAATCAGTTGCTTTTAAGGTGAATCGGTGTCGTTTGATTTAAATAAAAAGTACTGGCAATGAAAATGATTTAGGTATGAACCCATGAGAAGTTAAAAATATTTATTGCTTTATATAAATATATGTGGTTAAAAGTTCAAAGAAATATGCACACCTTGGAGTATACCACCATGAAAATGACACTTAGTTGCTTACTGCTTAATGTGACTGGTATTGCAATTTAACTGTATAAGCTTATCGCATTATTCTTTTCTTTCCCAGTACAAGCTTCCGTTCTGCATAAAATAGCCGATAGCATTGCAGTCAGCAAAGCTCAGTTAAAAAATTCTCGGCAGTAGGACAAAAAGAGAAGTGCAAAACTCATATGTAATAATACTGTGTCACGTTTGTGACAAAGGCAGTACCGCAGTAGGGTCATGGACAGTAGATGGATGAACATACAACAAACAAGCAACATGTGCATACAAGTGCAGTGTAACAGGTGTGTATGCCTACGTACCAGTCAATGACAGTTGTAATCATGTTCATGTATTTCGTAAAATGCTTCCCAGGCCATATGTTAATGGTGTGTTGGGTCAGCTCTATCAAAAGAGAAAAGGAAGCATCGGTTATTCCAAGTAAACATCCTGCATAGATGATACATTCAAATACTCCTCATTGCAGTGCTAATGATTCATTTGTTTCTATATAGCGAGTTGAATTTTTTTTCTTTTTCCTTTTTGTGCTAGTGTACGTACGCACATGCACGTTCGGTATGCACCTACTAATTTAAACTATATATGAACATTGTCTGTTTGGCCATTTTTAACAATCTAATTTAGTTTAAACTGTTCTTTATCTGTATGACTACTTATACCAACTAAGCAACTATTTGTTCATGTTAGTTTGTCGAAGCCACTGTTAGTATTGATCGTGTTGCGGCAATCCAATTTGCTGATCTACCATGTTTATCTAGATGTTCTTGGTACTTCACCCATTGTTTTCCTGTAAATTCAGGCAGAAGTTCATGTACAAATAATATTAACATTGAAAGGTTTGTATGTACATTCAAAAATATCTTCAAAGATAGTGCCGTGAATATGCTGAACTCTCATATGTGGACAATTTATCAAGTCAAAATCATGAGATGCCTTTAAAAAACATATATAATATTTCAGAACGACCAAAAGGTTAGCCAACATGTAGTTTTTTGAGGCAAATGACCAAACTAGCAACTTTCTTTTATTCCCGGTTTACAAGCAGGTGAAAGCTGTAAATTTAAACAAAATGAACCATCCTTCATAAAATGCTAGACCACATTCATGTTCTTCGAGTCGTTGAACCTATAGTTTTTCACGACCCGAGTATCTATAAAATAAACAGATCGCAAAGGGGTTGAGATCACATCATAAGCACTCATAAGGCCCGGTACAGTTAAACCTTCCTCGGATGGACATATCATAAGTAATCCCCATTACAAAAGCCATATCATGCCTGACGTTATTAATCATCTCAACTACGATGAATTGGTATTTGAATTCAAATAAAAAAGTTGCATGATGACAAGTCTTCATCAACGACATCACATATCGCATCTGCAACACAATTATTAAGGGTCACATTTATGTATGGTGGGTAAGGTCATATTTCTGAATGGTGGGTATTTATTGTATCATCAAGAAATAAGTTACAAGAGATTATTATTGAATAGGAACACGATAGCAAAACAGTGGGAAGACCCTCTACTTCCACAGTTCAACTGAAATATTCTTGATTTATCATTCTTAAACCACACATGTTACCATGCATATTGAAAAGATATACCCGGTTATCATTAATTGGAATTATCAGTTGATTGGCTTTTTCGTTTTTCCACCAAAATTTGTTTTCCTTTTTCAGGTATGTGAGGAAGAAATGGGTATGTGATGATGACAATTATAAGTAAATATACATAACATGCCAAAGGTAAGTCAACATAAGAGCAACTATAAGTAGGGTACTAAACAGTGGAAAAATAATATGTTTCTTTCTAATTTATGCATAGTAAAAAAGAAAAACTTCAACAAACAAAACTAATTGCCAAATTTTGACATGGATTGCAAAGAAGACAGTTGGAAATGAATACTTTAACTTACTTTTTTTTTTTTGAAAATAAAAAAACTAGACTGATGAGCCTCTACAATCTATCAGTGATTAAGTTTTTTCCCATACTGTTAAATTATATAACTTTGTACACCATACTACTTGAATAGAATATACGAGCAAATATGTCACAGCTCATAAATATTACAAAGACACTGCCGCCTAATTCTCCCAAATAAGATATGAAAAACAAATAGAAGTATTCCTTAAATTGTAAATAATACCAAAACCAAAACGTAGGGATTTACAGGCCTTCCTAATAATTTGGGGAAGGAATCTTGTTTGCTGAGGACAACTACTTTGTTTTTTGTGAGCGAAGTATCCTTTCATGAGGTTTTTGTATATTAGAATAGCCATCATACACTCTACCTCATCTACACCCATGTCCACATCGAGCCACTTTAAAGCTTTGACGATTTGTTCCAACTTAATTTGATGTTCTTTGCTAGGATCCTTCAGTTTCTGAATATTATATATTTCTTTACCAATTTTCGATAAACTAGAAGTTCGAGTTTCTCTAATACTAAGTACACACCGGATCTCAAGAACTGATCTCCATATTCTTGTAATGCCTGCCTTAGAAGTCGAACATCGCCCCAAACTAGAGATTCCTTAATTTCTGCATACTCAACAAGATTGTACTTTCTCAGAAGATCGGTCTCAAGCAATATACCAATAGATAGCTTAACGGGGATGAGATACTTTAAAATCATCCTTACATTGGCTTCGTATCGAGCATTGCAATGGAATAAAGCGTATGTGAGTTTTAATCAGCAGCAAGAAAATTCTCGTTAAGCACTTCCAAGCAACTAGTATAATCCATGTATGTGACCTTGTCACCAATAAGGAACTTTTCAAAATCAAATATTCGAGCAGTTTCGAGACTCCCTATAACACTTCGACAAAGATGAACTGTACCAAGCTTGAAATATACTTTAAATAACTAACAGGTCACATATAAGGCACCTACTCGTTTCAGACCTTTGCCAGCAAGAGTCCCAAACATTTTCATAAAAAATGATCTAGCTCCCTGTAGTTTCTATGGATTCTTTCCCAAAATTGCCAATTCTTTATCTGTTAGCTCAACAAGCACACATATCTCACGCGTCATACAGTATATTACATCTAATGCCCGTGCGGTCTCCCAATTCCTAAACTCTTGCAAAAATGCACTTGCAGATTTCTCAAACGACACATAAGCCTCTGTGTGCCGACCAACACGACAATACTGAATCACTTTCAAAAGAGGCCCAAGGATCTCCGTTAGTTCCCGATTATAGTTCGATAAATGACGATTAACAGCGTCGGAGGCAACGGCTATGGCGTCAGCGACACCGGTGATGAACGGAGAGTTGGAACTGACAGAAAATAAGGAAGAAAGGGTACCGGCGTCTTGGTCGGAGACGGAGGTGGCGAATCGAGAGAGAAAGTCAGTGATGCGATGAATCTACGCTCAGATACGACATTTGCCTGCAGCTAATTTGAGACTTGGGTTCGTTTCATATGAAGTGAATACTTTAACTTATTTCAGTTAAATCCGAACTTATCATCGTCCATTTATATCATGCTAAAGAGTTGGAACCATAGTAACCCAAACCCTCTACATCTTTGCTTCGACCCAGTCTTGATACAGAATTAAATCCAAGATTTTTACATCTTTATATCATAAAAAATTTATACATAAAAAAGAATAACATAACTAACTTTCATGCCAGCAGTTTTCAAAAAGAAAACTCACAGTAAAAGAAAAATATTATATGAGAAAGTAAACCAAACAGGTCACAAATTGACAGCGGATGAGACGACCCCAAAATCTGTACTGACGGTGACAAGGGTAATCTTTGGAATATAACACAGAAATAGATAATAGCAGAACAGAAATAAATAAATACGACAGATAATGAACAAGTAATCACTGGATAAACAATAATCATCAGAGTTACACAGTATACAGGATCATACTTAGTACAAATACAGTTCAGCTATACATAAATGTCAACATCGGAAAACAAACATAATATGTACAATGGGAGATGAACAGCATAAAAAGAGGTAAATGATAGAATCCATCTTCAGCTCTAACTATCCAGAAAGAGCCTGCTAAAACCTGAATACAAGGCTGCCCATGTAGAAAAAGGGGGCACCCGAGTTTGCAAGTGAAACAAACTACGAGTCAGTCATGGGACTGGTATGAGAAATCTACTTAACACATTATATAATTTGGCTAATCACAGGACCACGCCACTTTTGCGGAACGGGTTTACTCTATTGGATTGCCAGTGCTTTAAAACAATTAAATCTTTTAAACATCGCAATGTTTTTTATAAAAATGAAGCCGATATAAGACTCAGTTCCCATCACACAATGCAACGCAAACCGGAGGATAGAGTTTTACCTTATAATGGCCAAAATATGCTTGATACGAACAAAACAAAAGCATTTGATATTACTACTAGTGTTTATATGTTTCAAAAACAATTTCAAATCATAAGTATCAATCATAGACAACATGAGCGTCCCATGCCACTATGTCACCAACTATAGGTATACAATCAAAACCGCACAGTCACGTATTTGGAAATTTGATTTCCATCATGAACCAAGGCAAAAGATAGTCCTTACCGACTTCGAGACTGCCTAGCCCGAGCCTCCGGAACAGCCGCAACTGCCCCTTGGATCGTCAGGGCCGGTCCACCGATGTGGATTAAAATTCCTGAACACTGCGTTTCCCCGCCCTTTGGGGCGTAAATGAGCCAACGAATGACTCCATCGGTCCCGAATCGACCGATATAACCGAGGCGCCTCGCAACAGCAACAACCACATAGGTGAAAATAATATAAATGTCAGCCAGTTTAAGCATTGACACCACCTCTAGCTAGGAAGAAACGCATGCCCTCCCTGAGGTCCTCCTCCTGTTTCTGGTTCATACCGGGGTGTGAGGCTCGCGAATTCACGTTATACACAAAGCTACGCCACACAGGCGGTGCTTTGATCATCAACCACAAGACTTTTCTTTTCAACAGAAGTCCTGATCACTGCATCTTAGCATGCCACACAGGAAATTCACGCCATGCAACTGATCGCTATCAATCACACAGAATGAATTCCAATGTCAGACACACAGTCCATTTGCAAGTCCGTTCTGGGTCTGAACGAAACCGAAGGCACTATATACCTCGCATATCCATCGATCTCCACGTACGTCTGGACGATCACCACTCATTATCCATATTTCGGGATGCCTCCCAATCAGGACATCAGTTACCATCCAAACTAGGTGAAGATCGGTCTTCAACCACCGTCTTTGTCTTCGACTTCTTATCGTCGATTCAGTTATTCAGAATGGGATAAACCCGGTCTTTCTGAACAACTCGCGTATATAATTAACAAGTGCTACACAAACACAACATATGCCTTATTTCAATTCATTAGTCACTAACTGTCAATCAGTAAGAGAACGATTTCCCAAATATTAACCCCAAAGGCCGAAACCAACATTAGATCAAAACCCAGGAAACCATTCGACTTAGCCAACCTTCAGTTAATTTCTAAATTTCACATTCCATATCGTTTATAATATTTTATAATGATTTATCGCTATTTTTATTTATTTAAAAATAGCCAATTTATTTAAACGACGCTTCAGGCCATAACGCGGCCGTGGCGCTGTTTTTCTTCAGATTTGATTTACACATATTTGAAAATCTAACCGTTGGATCTTCACAAAATTTATATCATTAGAAAGATCTTTTCAAAACGAATCCAACAGTCCCAGTTTTGGGAAATTCCGACGGTCGGATCTCCCGGTACAATCGTTTGAAGTTTCGATTTCAAAATACGAACTAAAGCGTCGTTATTCATTTTAATTTAATTATATTTATATATATATATAAATATAATCGATTCTGGCGCTGTTTTTCTTCATATTTGAATTAAACATTCCAGACAATCCAACCGTTGGATTTTTACAAAGTTGGTGTCGTTGGAAAGATATTTCCAAAGCGAACCCGTCGGTTTCAGTTTCGGGAAAATCCGATGGTCGGATCTCCCGGTACAATCGTTTGAAATCACGGTTTCAAAACACGAACTGCAGCTTCGTTATTCAATTTATTTTAATTATATATATATATATAATCAATTCTTCGATTTCAAAGCTATATTCTTTTCATATATTTGATAATAATGATATTTTTATCCAACAAACATTCACTTCGACACTTCACTATTTTTAACAACTCATGAGTACAGTAGAAAGGTGATTTTTATTGTAAAACAATTCATTTCAAAACGCGATTATTTTATATAGTTCATATAGGTAATAAAAATATGATTTTTATTATAAAGCAATTTATTTCAAAACAAGAGTATTTTATATAGTTCATATTGATGATAAAAATAGGATTTTTATTATAAAACAATTTCTTTCAAAATATGAATACCATTCAACACATGAATTTCAATTCAACGAATGAATTTCGATTCAACACCTGAAGGTTTTCTATAGTTTATATATATATAGATAAAAAGGTGTTTTTTATATTTAAAACACGAATACCATTCAACACATGAATTCTATTCAACGAATGAATTTCGATTCAACACATGAAGGTTTTCTATAGTTTATATATATATAGATAAAAAGGTGATTTTTATATTTAAAACACGAATACCATTCAACACATGAATTTCTTTCAACACATGAATTTCTATTCAACGAATGAATATCGATTCAACACATGAAGGTTTTCTATAGTTTATATATATATAGATAAAAAGGTGATTTTTATATTTAAAACACGAATACCATTCAACACATGAATTTCTATTCAACGAATGAATATCGATTCAACACATGAAGGTTTTCTATACAACACATGAATATAGTTTCAACACAGGAAAATAATTCTAACACATGAATATTATTCAAAATTTCGGCAGCATAACGGCAGGGTAGTTAAAACCGGGGCCGTCCCTAGTACGGCTCCTCGCTCTACCTTAAAGCCTCGCAGATTTTGACAATGGGGAATCATGCATCTAGTTCGCATGCAAGCGGCATGTATTTTTTTCATTTCCACAAACTAATCCTATGTGGTTTCAACCAAATATTTCTCAACCACAAACGGGTATTTTTCAACCACAATCAATGAATTTCAACCACAAACAATTCTAATCAACCATTCGTAATCAACCAATTTTCACACCAATCACAACTTATAAATATCGTCCATGGTTTGTGGACGAGGGGCATATATATATATATATATTATATAAGCATTTCACTTCTATTTCAACACATATATAATTTTTACAACGCATATATAACTTATACATCGAACGCACAACTTATACAACGCTTATACATGAGGTGTACAACGCTTATATAACTCATACATCGATTATATAATTTATACGTCGTCGTTTTCCATATCGTTTATAAATTAGAAATCTCACATAGGGTTCCACTCCACCAAAAATAGCAGAAGGCTCAGAAAAATATGCGGTCTCTTCTAGAATGTAGAAGACGTCCACACGAGTCCACTATCTCTTTTTTCACTGGATTTCGATCACACATGAAAAAGATATGATTTTTCAAAGTTTGCAACGGTTTAAAGGTGTTAAAACAGTTGAAAAATAAACAAAGCCGCATACCTCTCTATTTTGTTCAAACCTAGGTTTGAAATTTTCGCTCGATCCGTGAAGTGTTGTCTCGATCAGGTGCTACAACATCGAAGAGCTTGGAAGGGGCTTCTCACGTGTGGTGGTTGGAGGCGATTTGGTGGTCGGAGGTGGGAGCTGGACGGCGGTGAAGTCGTCGACTTCCCGGGGTTCGTACGCGGTGATGGAGAGGAGAGAGAAGGCGGCGGGGGGTCGGATTTCAAGAGGAGGGTCAGCGCTGTCGAGGTGGGGTGGTGGCAGGCGGTGGTTCGACGTGGCGCGGTCGGAAAAGAGGAGAGAAGGAAAGAAGGGGTAGCCACCGATCAATTTGAGCTGTCGGAGAGAGAGAAAAAAAATATGGGCCAATGAGGTTTTTTTTATTAATTTATATATTTTTAAAATTTCAAAAATACCCCTTTCACACACGAACCCCGATCCAAACCCAACGACTATCGTCCCTAGCGTTTTACCCCCATTCCGAACACAATGGGATATGTTTCGAAGGCCCATTCGAATGTTTCATTCAGTTTTCATTCAAATTAAAATATAAAACATTCAATATTTAATTTGTACGTACATTTCAATTTGCCAGAGCCACAAACTGATTCGAAAAATTCCAGAAAAATAAATCTGGTTATGTTTTGACGATACGGTCCCAACAAAACTAGTTTTGTCGAATTCTGAGACCGTTTGTAAAATGGCCCTTTTCTGGCCGATCCAATTTAACTATAATTGACAAAAACACATTTTCCTTTGCCACGCTCACATACTAGCTTCAAAAATTATGAAATTTGAAACCTAGCAATAAATTCACATCTCGGATCCAACAAAAGTGGTTTCGTCGAATTCCGAGGGCGTATGCAAAATGGCCATTTTCACGGGCTATATGATTTCTACATCGACCTTTCTGAAAATTCATTTGGCCATAACTTATGCTCCCTACTACGAAACTTCGATTTTTCAGATTCGTTAGAAAGATATTCACTAACAGATTTAAATATTTTTGGTTTCACTCAAATCCGTTTTGTTTTGCACCCGGTACAGTCAGTCAAAGTTTGAATTCAATTTTTGAAACTGCCGCGCCATTTCAGGCCTTGTTTATAATTAGAATAATTATATTCGTTTTCAAATGTCGATTCAAGCTTACTTTTCATCGTTATTATTTAAAATATTTATTTTAAATATTTAAAATCCACTAAAATAGCCAATTTAAAATTTTTAAATTGGTTCAGATTTTCCGGGTCGTTACAATCTCCCCCACTTAAAACTTTTCGTCCCCGAAAAGGAACAAAGTCGAAAGTGGTTTGATTAATCAACTTTACGTTCAATCTGGCTTCCATTCTCCAACTTTTCAGTTTCTGAGAATTTTCAAATTTTTCAAAAATTTGGCTAACACCCGGAATTTTCGAAAAATTTCGCCATAACCTCCTTTGTACGGGGAGGGGTTTGGAAATTTATTGGGCCGTATTAGGTACCCAATAAATCCTATAAAGCACACACATATTTATAGTGATATATTCTGGTGTTTACAGGGGAGCGTGTATAGATAATAACTCCAGAGAATAAATTCTCGTCACCCTGTCAATGCCTGAGGGAGTGTGTATTTTAATTGCTCCAGAGAATAAATTCTCGTCACCTCGTCCCGTGTGGGAAATAAATAATCCATGTGCCGTATCTAATGACTAGAGAGATGTGATTATTGTCGACTCCAGACCCGTGTGGGTTTTTTATTAATCTGACAATTTTATCGTTACATATTTGTATGGTCCATATCAATCATCAGTTCAACCTGTAAAATATAGTCATCGCCATAAAAGCCTCTCGCTCGTATGGTAAATCTTCAACCTCGTCACACAAGCTCCAAATGCTTATGTGGTATATTGTAACACCCCGTATGTTGAATAACTTGTTATAATATAAATCAGGGCAGAATTAAATTTTAAGATCTGAATCAGGGGAAACAGGCTATACCATTGCGTTCGTCTCGGAAAAATACGCGAAATAGAGTCCGAGTTTTCGAAAATCGGAGTCCGTATGACCCAGGTAAGGCCCGAAGAAGTTTTCAGAAAATTCAAATTTTGAAAAACAGATTTCAAATGCAGAAATGGAGCTAGGCGGGAAAATTCCCGCCAGCTGCCCCAAGTCGACTGGGGAGTCGACTTGGGAGTCGACACAGGTAGACCCAAGTCGACTGCCCTGTCGACTTTGGAGTCGACACATGTGGCCGGGCAGTTTTTCCTAGTGCACCATTTGAGTGAGATTGGTCAGGTTTGGGCTGTGTTTGGTGGCTTGTGACGAGATCTGATGGCTCTAAACTATCCTAGGGTTAATCCTATGGCCTAAAACACTTAACTAATCTATAAATACACCCTAAGACTACCCTAATTCATACTAAAATTGGATACAACGTCATCATGCCGTCAAATTGCAACTAGAAGGAGCCACCAACAAATTAAAGAGGAAGATAGCTTCTCAAATCAACTTCTAATCAACTCTAGCAACTAAATCTTCTTCATAGGAGTGCTAATCAACAAGTTGTGAGTTTCTATGCCTTTAGCAAGCAATTGCTAAACTAATTATGGTAGGATATAATGAGGTTATGGTTATGAATGTGGATCAATGCAAGTTATGTTATCATATGCTATGTGCTCATGATGTTAGTTATGCAAGTTTTATGCCATATGTCCATGATGCTAGTTATGCAAGTTTTATGCTATATGTTCATGATGCTAGTTATGCAAATCACTATGATAAACATTGATCCATTATGACACCATGTTATGCAAGTTTGGTGTTTGATTATATGCAAGTTCATATATGACATGTTATGCAAGTTTGGTGTTTGATTATATGCAAGTTCATATATGACATGTTATGCAAGTTTGGTGTTTGATTATATGCAAGTTCATATATGACATGTTATGCAAGTTTGGTGTTTGATTATATGCAGGTAACATGTGCAAGTTTACACCTTTGTATGATATGCATACATATGCAAGTTTACCCCTTTGTATGTCATGCATATATATGCATGTTTACCCCTTTTTATGATATGAAGTAACATATGCAAGTTCATCCCTTTTTAGACCTATGACATGTATGCAAGTTTTTCCCTTTATGATAGGTCTATGACATGAACATCTATGCAAGTTACCCTCTTTATGACATATGTGATTCATGCAAGTTTGGGTTGGTTATTTATGCTAGTTGGGTTTGATGCTATGGTCATATATGCAAGTTGACACCTTTAAAACCCATGTTGAGGCTAATGTTATGCTAAGTTGAACCCATTGTATTTGTGATGAATCTTCCCTTTTATGTATGTCATGTTAGCGTATTACGTGGGGAACGATGGGGTTAATATTCATGTTAACAAAATTGTGGTGAAATTGGTATGATGTTGCATACCATAAGTGGATGGACATAATTGAGTCAATTATGTACATCATTAAATTGGAATTAATTAGGGAAAATTAATTCAAAATATGGGGGTGATTAATTAGGTGTAATTAATCGACTAAGACACGAGGTTGGACCCTTTTGTAGCATAAGACTGCCCGGACCCGACCGGCAAATCCAGCGGCTACAAATGATTGGCCCAATGTGAGAGGTCTTAGGCATAAACTAAATACGTGACAAGTGTAAAGACACGAGGTTAGGCTCTGTTATGGCGTAAGGCTGCCCGGACCCGACCGGCAAATCTAGCAGCCATAAAAGACAATCTAATGTGAGAGGTCTTTACAAAGGTTACAGTCTTAATCAATTAAGAAACACTTAACCAGATAAGCATGTAGTGGGGCATGAGGGGTTAAGTGGGTGCCTTGGGTGGCATGTGGAAATCAAGTAAGTGCCTTGGGTGGCATGTGGAAATCTAGTGGGTTGCCTTCAGTGGCAATAGAAAATACGATTAGAGTACTTAACCAAGTGGAAACATGTAATTAAACATGATTAAAGGGTTAAGTGGGATACACTAGAATGGGACAAGTTGGTAGCTTGTGGGGGCCCATTTCAACCAGTAACCCATATGTATCTTTGTGGGCTCGACCCATGTCGAGGACGGGACACGCGTACTGGGCTTGACTATAAGAGGCCAAAACGGGTTAGCGGTGGCAACACAAGTCCAACGGGTTTCATATGCGTGTGTGGATCCGGGCTGGTAGGTAAGACGTTGTTGCATCGTGTAGGTATAAGCCGTGCACCGTTGATAGTATCGGGTTGCCACTTTGGGGAATGATACACCCCACTGTGGGGCCAGCACGGGTATCTACGTTAGGGAGCCGATCGCTTGGGGAGTAGTGGGTACACCTAGTGGAGATAGGGGCAGACGGCACCTATGTGGTCAGCTAGGGGTACACGAAACTACTAGTTATATTTTCTAAGTCCTTGGGTGGGATCAACCTTTAAGTTAGGAATGACTGGTGTGGTGCAGTGTAGTAATTACCCTTGGGTGGGTAGATGCGTCTTTACCAATATCTTAGTTCATCCTATGTCTAGTTGGCTGCTTAGTGTAGTCATTTATCCCCAGTCATTACCGTACCAAGTTTATATCATACCCTAATTACTTTAATGATTGTATTGTTAAAGTTGTAGGACTCGCTCAGACTTATGTCTGACCTCGTTGTTTTTATTTTTTTCCAACCCTCAGGTTCTCAGAGTGGGCCTAGCACTAGTGGGCTTTGATCAGATTGCTTTATCTATCTTTTGGAGCTTGGACCATTGATGTAAAGCTCAGCTTATCTTTTCTATTATGGCTATTAGTTATGTAGTGGGATTATGTACTTATGTTTTTATCAGGATGGAAATTTAGTACTTGACTCTTGTTTTATGGTTTTGTAACCAAACATGTTTACCTTCTGCTGCAATGAAATGATGTTTTAGTTAACAAGTATTATTTATATCTGTCTTGTTGTAATTTTCTGTTCTATATTCACTTAAAATACTCCACCGAAGTTAAGTCATTCCCTTAGTGAGTGACCTTAGCGGGTGTGGGGTGTTACACGTGGTATCAGAGCTAAAGGTTACCAGAACAGATAATTTTTTTAGAAAAACTATTTTTCTAAAAACATTTTTGGAAGAAGTATCTTCAAAAACATGTCTTTTAAGAGAAAAGTTTTTGAAAGAAAAGCATAATCCCCAGTAGCCATATCTTTATCTTTCGAATTCTCCGTTTTGAATCTTTCCTTTTTCGTTTCAGCATGGCTGAGGATCTTAACTTTCTGGAGGATGTAGCGATACCAGTATGGTATAGGAGACTTATGGAGGCTAGGGCCACCGCTGCGGGTCCAGCAAATGTTCCTCCACCACCAGTTGCACCCGATCTTCCTCCCCCTCCTCCACCTCGCGCGGATACTTTTGCTAAGACTTGCAAGGAATTTAAGGCTATGGGAGGGAAACCTTTTCAAGGATCCGAAACTTTTGTGGAAGCTAGGGATTTGCTTAAGGAAACGGAAGAGTTGATAGACATCTTTGAGATGGAAGAAGGAAAGAAAGTCAAGTTAGCTGCTTGGTTAATGAAGGGAGAGGCCTCGTTCTGGTGGGAGGTCACTAATGGAGAGCGCCCTGTTGACTCTTGGGCGGATTTCAGACAAAGGTTTGTAGCAAAGTTTCTCTCAAGGGCGGAAGAAAATCTGTATATGGAAAGGTTCTTGACTCTAAAGCAAGGAAACCTATCAGTGAAGGAATATGTCAACAAGTTTAATCAGTTGGCAAGGTTTGGCATAGACATGGTGAATACACCGGAGAAGAAGGCTTTGAGGTTCGTTAAGGGCTTGAATGAACCGATGCATGGATTGGCTATGACTCACATCCCTATGGGGGCCACCTTTGAGAAGCTAGTAGACATGGCACTTATGCATGAGGAAGAGAAGGGTCCCAATGCTAATAAGGCACCCGAGAAGAAAGGAGATCATAAGAAACCTCAACAACAACAACAAAACAAGGGTGGGAAAGGCAACGGTGGCAAGGGAAAGAAGAAGTGCTTCAACTGTGGGACACCCCGGCCACCTCAGCAAAGATTGTCGGAAGAAGAAGAAGACTGGCTGCTTCCACTGTGGCGAAGCAGGGCATCTAGTGAAGGACTGCCCTAAGAAGGGGCAGAGGACGGGATCTACCTCAGGAGGACAGGTGCAAGCTCTTATGGCACCAGGTCAGGCAAGGGGGCAAGTTCAGGCTCTCGCGGTTCCACCGATTCAGGAAAGAGGTAGAACTATTTCCGTTAAAGTCTGGTTTTTCTGTTTGATCATCCTGTCCGTACTTTATTCGACTCTGGCGCACCGCATTCGTTTATCTCACCATCATTAGTTGAGTCACCGCACTTAGACACCAGTCTAGTAGATGATCCCTTGGTTGTTTCAAACCCAATTGGGGGCTCCACTTATTTGTCCATGATATGTTTGGGTTTGAAGATTTCTATACTTAGCGTTGAGTTTAGATGTGATGCTTTTGTTTTGGGCTTCACGGGCTATGGGTTGATTTTGGGCATGGACTGGTTATCCAGTAATGGTGCCGTTCTTGATTGTGAAAGGAGAGTTGTTAGGCTCATAACCCGTTTGGGGAACACTCTCGAGATCTCTTGTAATCCCATGAATTCTGTTATTATCTTGAATCGCTTGACGCTTCGGTCGAGAGTTTGCGATCTGTTAGAGTGGTCCGGGAATACTCGGATGTCTTTGAGGAGGTGAAGGGCTTACCTCCGAAGCGTGAGATAGACTTCCGAATATATCTGGTAGACAATGCTAAACCAGTATCTTTGCCAGTGCGCTACATGGCTCCTCGTGAGAGGAGGGAACTCCATAAGCAAGTAGGGGAGTTGCTTGAGAAGGGGTTCATAAGACGAAGTATATCGGAGTGGGGTGCTCCAGTGGTTTTTGCCACGAAGGCGGATGGGTCTCTCAGACTTTGTGTAGACTATAGAGAACTCAACAAGCTTACAAAGAAGAATAGACACCCATTGCCGAGGATTGATGATCTCTTTGATCAGTTGGTTGGCGCCTCGGTGTTTTCGCAGTTGGACTTAGCCACGGGGTTTCATCAGTTGAGAGTGGCTGAGGATAGTATAGACAAGACTGCCTTTAGGACTCCGGATGGTTTCTATGAGTGGCTGGTGATGCCCTTTGGTTTGACGAATGCCCCCACATACTTTGTTGATCTGATGAGTAGGGTGTTTAGGGAGTACCTTAATAAGTTCGTGGTGGTCTTTGTGGATGATATCTTAGTCTTTTCTAAGAGTGAAGAAGAGCATGCCCTACATCTTAGGGAAGTGTTGGAGACTCTTCGAGCGCATAGCCTTAAGGCTAAATTCTCTAAATGTCACTTTTGGAGGAAGGAGGTGCGGTTCTTAGGGCACGTGGTCTCCAAAGAAGGGATAGCTGTGGATCCCGCGAAGGTAGTGTCCATCAAAGATTGGAAGGTTCTGAAGAATGCTACCGAGGTGAGGAGTTTCTTGGGGTTGGCTGGCTACTATAGGAAGTTTATCAAGGACTTCGCGAAGATATCAGCCCCATTAACTCTCTTGACGAAGAAGAATCTAGTCTTCACATGGGACGTAGATTGTGATGATGCGTTCCAACGGTTAAAGAGAGCTTTAACCACAGCTCCAGTCTTAGTGTTGCCAGATGGGAGTAAGCCATTTGTTGTCTATACCGATGCTTGTAGGACAGGACTAGGCGCAGTCTTAATGCAAGAGGGAAGGGTAATAGCCTATGGGGGAAGGCAGTTGAGAAAGCATGAGAAAAATTACCCTACACATGATCTGGAGTTGGCTGCTATTGTTTTTGCGCTTAAGTCTTGGCGCCATTATCTTCTTGGAGAGAGGTTCGAATTGTTCACTGACCACAAATCATTGAAGTACTTGTTTTCTCAGAAGGATTTGAACTTAAGACAACAAAGGTGGATGGAGTTCTTAGCATCCTATGATTTTGAGATAGCATATACCCCTGGCAAGGGTAACGTGGTGGCAGACGCCTTAAGCAGAAAAAGGTTGTCTTTGAGTCCATTGTTCGTTGAATGACGAAGCTTGGAATTTATCTCGATGTTTGACTTCAGACCTTCCGTTGACTTTGTACCCGGTTTGCTAGCATCCTTAGAGGTCAGACCTACTCTTTTGGGACGGATTGGCGAGGCACAGCGGGACGACCCACAGTTGGTTGAGTTGGTAGAGAGGCTCATAAGGGGGGAGTCGTCCAGCCATTTGAGTAGGTACACCCTAGATGATAAGGGGTGGTTGCGTAGAGACGGTAGACTTTGTGTACCGCAAGATGCGGGTTTGAGGAAGGCTATACTTGATGATGCGCATCATTCGAAGATGACCATTCATCCCGGTGGGGACAAGATGTACCAAGACATGAAGCGAGTTTTCTTTTGGGCCAGTATGAAGAAAGATGTGGCCGAGTATGTCGCTAGATGCTTGGTGTGCCAACAAGTGAAAGCGGAGCAAAAGAAACCCGGTGGGTTGCTTCACCCATTGGAAGTTCCGCAATGGAAGTGGGATAGCGTCTCGATGGATTTTATCGATGGATTACCAAGGTCGAGGAAGGGTAATACAGGAATTTGGGTTGTGGTAGACAGACTTACTAAGAGCGCCCATTTCATACCCGTGAAGAGTAAGAGGACTGCTCCATGGCTAGCTTCAGTTTACCTTCGAGAGATAGTTCGGTTACATGGTGTACCTTCTAGCATAGTGAGCGATCGAGATCCTATCTTCACTAGCGAGTTTTGGAAGAGTTTGCAGGAGGCGGTAGGGACTCGGTTGTGTTTGAGCACCGCATATCATCCTCAGACGGACAGCCAGACCGAGAGGGTGAACCGTATTCTAGAAGACCTTTTGAGGCTATGTATCTTAGATTTTGGAGGTACATGGGAAGAGCATCTTCCATTGGTGGAGTTTGCGTATAATAACAGCTTTCAGTCTAGTATTGGTATGGCTCCTTTTGAAGCTCTTTATGAAAGGCCTTGTCGATCACCTACATGTTGGTGGGAGTCTACGGATAAGATCTTGCTTGGGCCCGATATGGTTAGAGAGACTTCGGAAAAGATTGATTTGATTCGAAGAAGGATGAAAGCGGCGCAAGATAGACATAAATCTTACGCGGATAAGAGGAGGACGGATCTTGAGTTTGATGTTGGGGACATGGTCTTTATTAAAGTATCTCCATTACGGAATGTTGTCCGCTTTGGGTCCGTTGGGAAGTTAGCACCAAGGTTTGTAGGACTGTTTCCTATTAAGGAAAGGATTGGACAGATGGCATATAGAGTGGATTTACCTGAGAGACTTAGTGGGGTACATGACGTATTCCATGTGTCACATTTGAGGAAGTGCCTACATGAGACCGCAGAGGTGGTAGAGCCGAGCTTGCTTAGAGAAGTGGAGGTAGAGCGTGATGCGACTATTCGACGAGCTCCTACCCGCATCCTTGGGTCAGAGATTAGGAAGTTGAGAAACAGAGAGGTTCAACTAGTCAAAGTGCAATGGGGAGATGATGAGAGCAACGTTACTTGGGAGACAGAAGCGAAGATGCGTTCACTGTACCCATTCCTTTTTGAGGGTATGTCTTTTAACTTCTCCTTTATCGTTTGTTTAGTACTTATCTTATCTTTAGTATGTCCTCTCGTTAGTACCTTTGACCTTTAGATAGGGTAAACCTATGGTTGAAACATGTGTTTGAGACATGTTATGATTGATGGATGCATGTGGATGCAAGTGTTTGCTAGTGGTTGCTCGTGGATGCATATACACACACTTTAGACACTAGATCGGCTCAGTCACTTCATATTGCATATAATTGTGTGTAGGTAGCTATATTAATGGATGTATAATGGTTATGTTATCATATGGATGATGCATTCTGGTGTATGGTTGTGCACACATGTAGAGATAGTATGTGTCGATAGGGTTCTTTCGCATACATATTGGATGCATGGCACTATCATGGTTTGCATTAAGGAGGTCAACTGAATCAGTAGACCGCCTGATTTTGCATTAGACAGGGAACATATACACACACTTTTTGCATATGTTCATACAGCATTAGAAACTTTAAGGACAATGGATGTCAGTGTTTGATGGTTTAGTAGATGGTTGTTTGGTTGGTAGGATACGTTCTTCTTGACTTAGAGATTTCGGGGACGAAATCCTTTTAAGTAGGGGAGAATGTAACACCCCGTATGTTGAATAACTTGCTATAATATAAATCAGGGCAGAATTAAATTTTAAGATCTGAATCAGTGGAAACGGGCTATTCCATTGCGTTCGTCTCGGAAAAATACGCGAAATAGAGTCCAAATTTTCGAAAATCGGAGTCCGTATGACCCAGTTAAGGCCCGAAGAAGTTTTCAGAAAATTCAAATTTTGAAAAACAGATTTCAAATGCAAAAATGGAGCTAGGCAGGAAAATTCCCGCCAGCCGCCCCAAGTCGACTGGGGAGTCGACACAGCTAGACCCAAGTCGATTGCCCTGTCGACTTGGGAGTCGACACAGGTGGCCGGGCAGTTTTGCCTGGTGCACCATTTGAGTGAGATTGGTCAGGTTTGGGCTGTGTTTGGTGGCTTGTGACGAGATCTGATGGCTCTAAACTATCCTAGGGTTAATCCTATGGCCTAAAACACTTAACTAATCTATAAATACACCCTAAGACTACCCTAATTCATACTAAAATTGGATACAACGTCATCATGCCGTCAAATTGCAAATAGAAGGAGCCACCAACAAATTAAAGAGGAAGATAGCTTCTCAAATCAACTTCTAATCAACTCTAGCAACTAAATCTTCTTCATAGGAGTGCTAATCAACAAGTTGTGCGTTTCTATGCCTTTAGCAAGCAATTGCTAAACTAATTATGATAGGATATAATGAGGTTATGGTTATGAATGTGGATCAATGCAAGTTATGTTATCATATGCTATGTGCTCATGATGTTAGTTATGCAAGTTTTATGCTATATGTCCATGATGCTAGTTATGCAAGTTTTATGCTATATGTTCATGATGCTAGTTATGCAAATCACTATGATAAACATTGATCCATTATGACACCATGTTATGCAAGTTTGGTGTTTGATTATATGCAAGTTCATATATGACATGTTATGCAAGTTTGGTGTTTGATTATATGAAAGTTCATATATGACATGTTATGCAAGTTTGGTGTTTGATTATATGCAAGTTCATATATGACATGTTATGCAAGTTTGGTGTTTGATTATATGCAAGTAACATGTGCAAGTTTACACCTTTGTATGATATGCATACATATGCAAGTTTACCCCTTTGTATGTCATGCATATATATGCATGTTTACCCCTTTTTATGATATGAAGTAACATATGCAAGTTCATCCCTTTTTAGACCTATGACATGTATGCAAGTTTATCCCTTTATGATAGGTCTATGACATGAACATCTATGCAAGTTACCCTCTTTATGACATATGTGATTCATGCAAGTTTGGGTTGGTTATTTATGCTAGTTGGGTTTGATGCTATGGTCATATATGCAAGTTGACACCTTTAAAACCCATGTTGAGGCTAATGTTATGCTAAGTTGAACCCATTGTATTTGTGATGAATCTTCCCTTTTATGTATGTCATGTTAGCGTATTACATGGGGAACGATGGGGCTAATATTCATGTTAACAAAATTGTGGTGAAATTGGTATGATGTTGCATACCATAAGTGGATGGACATAACTGAGTCAATTATGTACATCATTAAATTGGAATTAATTAGGGAAAATTAATTCAAAATATGGGGGTGATTAATTAGGTGTAATTAATCGACTAAGACACGAGGTTGGACCCTTTTGTAGCATAAGACTGCCCGGACCCGACCGGAAAATCCAACGACTACAAATGATTGGCCCAATGTGAGAGGTCTTAGGCATAAACTAAATACGTGACAAGTGTAAAGACACGAGGTTAGGCTCTGTTATGGCGTAAGGCTGCCCGGACCCAACCGGCAAATCCATCTGCCATAAAAGACAGTCTAATGTGATAGGTCTTTACAAAGGTTATGGTCTTAATCAATTAAGAAACACTTAACCAGATAAGCATGTAGTGGGGCATGAGGGGTTAAGTGGGTGCTTTGGGTGGCATGTGGAAATCAAGTAAGTGCCTTGGGTGGCATGTGGAAATCTAGTGGGTTGCCTTGGGTGGCAATAGAAAATACGATTAGAATACTTAACCAAGTGGAAACATGTAATTAAACATGATTAAAGGGTTAAATGAGATACACTAGAATGGGACAAGTAGGTGGGTAGCTTGTGGGGGCCCATTTCAACCAGTAACCCATATGTATCTTTGTAGGCTCGACCCATGTCGAGGACGGGACACGCGTACTGGGCTTGACTATAAGAGGTCAAAACGGGTTAGCGGTGGCAACGCAAGTCCAACGGGTTTCATATGCGTATGTGGATCCGGGCTGGTAGGTAAGACGTTGTTGCATCGTGTAGGTATAAGCCGTGCACCGTTGATAGTATCGGGTTGCCACTTTGGGGAATGATACACCCCACTGTGGGGCCAGCACGGGTATCTACGTTAGGGAGCCGATCGCTTGGGGAGTAGTGGGTACACCTAGTGGAGATAGGGGCAGACGACACCTATGTGGTCAGCTAGGGGTACACGAAACTACTAGTTATATTTTCTAAGTCCTTGGGTGGGATCAACCTTTAAGTTAGGAATGACTGGTGTGGTGCAGTGTAGTAATTACCCTTGGGTAGGTAGATGCGTCTTTACCAATATCTTAGTTCATCCTATGTCTAGTTGGCGGCTTAGTGTAGTCATTTATCCCCAGTCATTACAGTACCAAGTTTATATCATACCCTAATTACTTTAATGATTGTATTGTTAAAGTTGTAGGACTCGCTCAGACTTATGTCTGACCCCGTTGTTTTTATTTTTTTCCAACCCTCAGGTTCTCAGAGTGGGCCTAACACTAGTGGGCTTTGATCAGATTGCTTTATCTATCTTTTGGAGCTTGGACCATTGATGTAAAGCTCAGCTTATCTTTTCTATTATGGCTATTAGTTATGTAGTGGGATTATGTACTTATGTTTTTATCAGGATGGATATTTAGTACTTGACTCTTGTTTTATGGTTTTATAACTAAACATGTTTACCTTCTGCTGCAATGAAACGATGTTTTAGTTAACAAGTGTTATTTATATCTGTCTTGTTGTAATTTTTCTGTTCTATATTCAATTAAAATACTCCACCGAAGTTAAGGCATTCCCTTAGTGAGTGACCTTAGCGGGTGTGGGGTGTTACATATATAATGAAGTATGCCTATCTTCAAGAAGTATGCCATGTAGTGTAGTTCAAAATTAATTGTTACTATCCCATGGCGACGTTTATTATTACACACAGAACAACCAGCACTCCACATCCAATGGCATTCACAGGAGTTGATATAATAATATTTTGCATCCAACTCATTAAGGTTTACTTATTTGTCGGGCACGCAAATAATTTCTTTACTCAACAACTAATCCAATTACCTGTTCAAACATATATTGTGCACAAGTATATACTTCTATCTATTTTTAAATCAGTTGAATGTGTGATTTAATCGAATAAATTCTACCATTATTCTCTTATTGATTAAATTAACTAATGTTTTAATAATTAAATTAATCAAATCTACCATCACACAACTCAAACATCAAACAATTTGTTGATTAACTTTTTCAAATATACATCTTTTATATATTAAAAAAAATCATATTTCTAAAACCAAACTAGATATATAATCACAAATACGTTATTTATAAACATATAACTCTCGACTCGTTCTGGGGCACTTCTGACCCCATCTCTAACGAGTTGTTCTGATATACTCATACTAGGATATTACTGATCCTATCTGTATTGAGTTATTCGTCCTAGAACACTACTGGTTCTATCTCCGACGAGTTCGTTAATGTGTTATATACCAGAGCTAAGCTTAACCAAAGCTCTGATACCAAAATGAGACGACCCCAAACCCCGTACTGACGGTGACAAGGGTAACCTTTGGAATATAACACAGAAACAGATAATAGCAGAACAGAAATAAATAAATATGCCAGATAATGAACAAATAATCACTGGATAAACAATAATCATCAGAGTTACAAAGTATACAGGATCATACTTAGTACAAATACAGTTCAGCTATACATAAATGTCAACAGCGGAAAACAAACATAATATGTACAATAGGAGCTGAACAGCATAAAAAGAGATAAATGATAGAATCCATCTTCAGCTCCAGCTATCCAGAAAGAGCCTGCTAAAACCTGAATACAAGGCTGCCCGTGTAGAAAAAGGGGGCACCCGAGTTTGCAAGTGAAACAAACTACGAGTCAGTCATGGGACTGGTATGAGAAATCTACTTAACACATTATATAATTTGGCTAATCACAGGACCACGCCACTTTCGCGGAACGGGTTTACTCCATTGGATTGCCAGTGCTTTAAAACAATTAAATCTTTTAAACATCGCAATGCTTTTTATAAAAATGAAGCCGATATAAGACTCAGTTCCCATCACACAATGCAACGCAAACCGGAGGATAGAGTTTTACCTTATAATGGCCAAAATATGCTTGATACGAACAAAACAAAAGCATTTGATATTACTACTAGTGTTTATATGTTTCAAAAACAATTTCAAATCATAAGTATCAATCATAGACAGCATGAGCGTCCCATGCCACTATGTCGCCAACTATATGTATACAATCAAAACCGCACAGTCACGTATTTGGAAATTGGATTTCCGTCATGAACCAAGATAAAAGAAAGTCCTTACTGACTTCGAGACTGCCTAGCCCGAGTCTCAGGAACAGCCGCAATTGCCCCTTGGATCGTCAGGGCCGGTCCACCGATGTGGATTAAAATTCCTGAACACTGCGTTTCCCCGCCCTTTGGGGCGTAAATGAGCCAACGAATGACTCCATCGGTCCCGGATCGACCGATATAACCGAGGCGCCTCGCAACAGCAACAACTACATAGGTGAAAATAATATAAATGTCAGCCAGTTTAAGCACTGACACCACCTCTAGCTAGGAAGAAACGCATGCCCTCCCCGAGGTCCTCCTCCTGTTTCTGGTTCATACCGGGGTGTGAGGCTCGCGAATTCACGTTATACACAAAGCTACGCCACACAGGCGGTGCTTTGATCATCAACCACAAGACTTTGCTTTTTAACAGAAGTCCTGATCACTGCATCTTAGCATGCCACACAGGCAATTCACGCCATGCAACTGATGGCTATCAATCACACAGAATGAATTCCAATGTCAGACACACAGTCCATTTGCAAGTCCGTCTGGGTCTGAACGAAACCGGAGGCACTATACACCTCGCATATCCATCGATCTCCACGTACGTCTGGACGATCACCACTCATTATCCATATTTCGGGATGCCTCCCAATCAGGACATCAGTTACCATCCAAACGAGGTGAAGATCGGTCTTCAACCACCGTCTTTGTCTTCGACTTCTTATCGTCGATTCAGTTATTCAGAATGGGATAAACCCGGTCTTTCTGAACAACTCGCGTATATAATTAACAAGTGCTACACAAACACAACATACGCCTTATTTCAATTCATTAGTCACTAACCGTCAATCAGTAAGAGAACGATTTCCCAAATATTAACCCCGAAGGCCGAAACCAACATCAGATCAAAACCCAGGAAACCATTCGACTTAGCCAACCTTCAGTTAATTTCTAAATTTCACATTCCATATCGTTTATAATATTTTATAACGATTTATCGCTATTTTTATTTATTTAAAAATAGCCAATTTATTTAAATGACGCTTCAGGCCATAACGCGGCCGTGGCGCTGTTTTTCTTCAGATTTGATTTACACATATCTGAAAATCTAACCGTTGGATCTTCGCAAAATTTATATCATTAGAAAGATCTTTTCAAAACGAATCCAACGGTCCCAGTTTTGGGAAATTCCGACGGTCGGATCTCCCGGTACAATCGTTTGAAGTTTCGATTTCAAAATACGAACTGCAGCGTCGTTATTCGTTTTAATTTAATTATATTTATATATATAAAAATATAATCGATTTTGGCGCGGTTTATCTTCAGATTTGAATTAAACATTCCAGACAATCCAACCGTTGGATTTTTACAAAGTTGGTGTTGTTGGAAAGATATTTCCAAAGCGAACCCGACGGTTTCGGTTTCGGGAAAATCCGATGGTCGGATCTCCCGGTACACTCATTTGAAATCATGGTTTCAAAACACGAACTACAGCTTCGTTATTCGATTTATTTTAATTATATATATATATATAATCAATTCTTCGATTTCAAAGCTATATTCTTCATATATTTGATAAAAATGATATTTTTATCCAACAAACATTCACTTCGACACTTCACTATTTTTAACAACTCATGTGTGTAGTAGAAAGGTGATTTTTATTGTAAAACAATTCATTTCAAAACGCGATTATTTTATATAGTTCATATAGGTAATAAAAATATGATTTTTATTATAAAACAATTTATTTTAAAACAAGAGTATTTTATATAGTTCATATTGATGATAAAAATAGGATTTTTATTATAAAACAATTTCTTTCAAAATATGAATACCATTCAACACATGAATTTCAATTCAATGAATGAATTTCGATTCAACACCTGAAGGTTTTCTATAGTTTATATATATAGATAAAAAGGTGATTTTTATATTTAAAACACGAATACCATTCAACATATGAATTCTATTCAACGAATGAATTTCGATTCAACACATGAAGGTTTTCTATAGTTTATATATATATATATATATATATATATATAAATAGGTGATTTTTATATTTAAAACACGAATACCATTCAACACATAAATTTCTATTCAACGAATGAATATCGATTCAACACATGAAGGTTTTCTATAGTTTTTATAAATATATAGATAAAAAGGTGATTTTTATATTTAAAACACGAATACCATTCAACACATGAATTTCTATTCAACGAATGAATATCGATTCAACACATGAAGGTTTTCTATAGTTTTTATATATATATAGATAAAAAGGTGATTTTTATATTTATAACACGAATACCATTCAACACATGAATTTCTATTCAACGAATGAATATCGATTCAACACATGAAGGTTTTCTATACAACACACGAATATAGTTTCAACACAGGAAAATAATTCTAACACATGAATATTATTCAAAATTTCGGCAGCATAACGGCAGGGTAGTTAAAACCGGGACCGTCCCTAGTACGGCTCCTCGCTCTACCTTAAAGCCTCGCAGCTTTTGACAATGGGGAATCATGCATCTAGTTCGCACGCAGGCGGCATGTATTTTTTTCATTTCCACAAACTAATCCTATGTGGTTTCAACCAAATATTTCTCAACCACAAACAGGTATTTTTCAACCACAATCAATCAATTTCAACCACAAACAATTCTAATCAACCATTCGTAATCAACCAATTTTCACACCAATCACAACCAATAAATATCGTCCATGGTTTGTGGACGAGGGGCATATATATATTTTATATAAGCATTTCACTTCTATTTCAACACATATATAATTTTTACAACGCATATATAACTTATACATCGAACGCACAACTTAAGCAACGCTTATACATGAGGTTTACAATGCTTATATAACTCATACATCGATTATATAATTTATACATCATCGTTTTCTATATCGTTTATAAATTAGAAATCTCACATTGGGTTCCACTCCACCAAAAATAGCAGAAGGCTCAGAAAAATATGCGGTCTCTTCTAGAATGTAGAAGACGTCCATACGAGTCCACTGTCTCTTGTTTCACTGGATTTCGATCACACATGAAAAAGATAAGATTTTTCAAAGTTTGCAACGGTTTAAAGGTGTTAAAACAGTTGAAAAATAAACAAAGCCGTATACCTCTCTATTTTGTTCAAACCTAGTTTTGAAATTTTTGCTTGATCCGTCAAGTGTTGTCTCGATCAGGTGCTGCAGCATCAAAGAGCTTGGAAGGGGCTTCTCGCGCATGGTGGTTGGAGGCGATTCGGTGGTCGGAGGTGGGAGCTGGACGGCTGTGAAGTCGTCGACTTCCCGGGGTTCGTACGCGGTGATAGAGAGGAGAGGAGAGAGAAGGCGGCGGGGAGTCGAATTTGAAGAGGAGGGTCAGCGCTGTCGAGGTGGGGTGGTGGCAGGCGGTGGTTCGACGTGGTGCGGCCGGAAAAGAGGAGAGAAGGAAAGAAGGGGTAGCCGCCGATCGATTTGAGCTGTCGGGGAGACAAAAAAAAATATGGGCCAATGAGGTTTTTTTATTAATTTATATATTTTTAAAATTTCAAAAATACCCCTTTCACACACGAACCCCGATCCAAACCCAACGACTATCGTCCCTAGCGTTTTACCCCCATTTCGAACACAATGGGATATGTTTCGAAGGCCCATTCGAATGTTTCAGTCAGTTTTCATTCAAATTAAAATATAAAACATTTAATATTTAATTTGAACGTACATTTCAATTTGCTAGGGCCACAAACTGATTCAAAAAATTCCAGAAAAAAAAAATCTAGCTATGTTTTGACGATACGGTCCCAACAAAACTAGTTTCGTCGAATTCTGAGACCGTTTGTAAAATGGCCCTTTTCTGGCCGATCCAATTTAACTATAATTGACCAAAACACATTTTCCTTTGCCACGCTCACTTACTAGCTTCAAAAATTATGAAATTTGAAACCTAGCAATAACTTCACATCCCGGATCCAACAAAAGTGGTTTCATCGAATTCCGAGGTCGTATGCAAAATGACCATTTTCACGGGCTATATGATTTCTACAGCGACCTTTCTGAAAATTCATTTGGCCATAACTTTTGCTCCCTACTATGAAGCTTCGATTTTTCAGATTCGTTAGAAAGATATTCACTAACAGATTTAAATATTTTTGGTTTCACTCAAATCCTTTTTGTTTTGCACCCGGTACAGTCAGTCAAAGTTTGAATTCAATTTTTGAAACTGCCGCGCCATTTCAGGCCTTGTTTATAATTAGAATAATTATATTCGTTTTCAAATGTCGATTCAAGCTTACTTTTCAACGTTATTATTTAAAATATTGATTTTAAATATTTAAAATCCACTAAAATAGCCAATTTAAAAATTTTTAATTGGTTCAGATTTTCCGGGTCGTTACAGTGAATGATAACTGCAGAAAACTGGCAGTCAAATCAATTTAGTCGATGAAGAGCAAATTTTTTCAAAGATAAGATATACCTAATTTCAGATTTGACTGACGTGAGGAGTACCAGCTGGCTCAATTTGGGATGTATCTTTTATCGATGTAGATGTTGGTCATGGCGGAAGTACGGATGGGCTACTCGTTCTCTTCAGGAAGCAAAAGTAGAAGAAAAGTTGAAAACTGAGGAAAGGCGAAATCGAGGTTCAGAGATTAGGGTTCCATACATGGTTGAGTTGACTGCTGAGGAACGAACTATTGTCATGGAGGAGAAAAGCTGCGAAATCTGGAGTGGACAGTTTTGATTAGGGTTAATTTTGGAGATAAAATTAGGAGGGGATGTGAAAGGTGGACATGGGATAATTATTATTTTGGAGGGAAGACAAAATTTTGGAGCGAAGAAGAGCGTTACATAGCGTGGTATTGAACTAAATGAATTAAAAAAAAATGATTAACCATAAACAATAACACCTTAGAATAACGCGTTATTAAATAGCGTTATTAATGACATATTTTCTTGTAGTGAATAACACACAGATATTCCTAGCTTCGGCAAAACTTTGCCTACTGCTGCATTTCCCAATGTTTCTACTAGGAATTAAAAGAATCTCTATGCTTACAATCCCTAATAAACTCGCCACACTCGCTCCCAACCTTTCTAACCCTACGCTCAAAACCCTGTACCGATCTCTATCCCCGAGATCATATTTTCCCGAATTACAGACCCGTAACTCGTCTCCCTAGTTTTATAGAGAAACTAGAAAACCCTTTAAACACGATTTTAAAAAACACTTAGAAAAATAAAAATAAAAACCATAGTTTTTAAACAAGGTCCCTTAAGTCATTTAAAATAAATCAGTCGACCCTCTTGTCTTATGCTATGTCAAAATAATTTCGGCTTCAATTTCTTTCTTCAATGGCCACCCGATCCAATCAAATTAGGGTTTTTTCTTTGACCCAAATCACGACTTTGAAAGTGATGAAAATTTGTGCTCCGATGCTCGAGTAGTTGATGCTCTAGAGTCACTGAATTTTCCTCTGTGACTGATCGAAAAATCTTCAAATCTTCGTGAGTTCTTTTTTCTATTTGTTCAACTTTACTGCTTGATTTTTTCAATGCTTGCCAATGATGATGCTCGTGTGTATTTGTAGTGTCCCGATCCAAAAATCTATGATTTCACATACAGACTTGGTTTGACATTAACGTAAATTTTGGGATTTTGAAATCTTCGTATATACTGGGGTTTCTTAGATTTTGAAATTGAGTGTATATTGCGTAAATATGGGCTTTTGAAATCCACGGCTTGAATTTGATGAGTTTGAAATGTTCAAACTTTCTGAAATACTTGTATGTGATTTCCTTGACTTTAAATTGGTTCCTTAATTTCTGGAACTTCAATTAAGATGATTTTTGGCTGATATTATTTCGAATATTCAGCTTCCTTAAAATGAATCGAATAGCTGCAATCTTTAGATTAAGAACTGATGCTTTACACTTTAATAAGAACAGATACTACCCTGTTAAGAACAGTTGCTAGTGTATTCTTGAACCTGCCTTATGAATTTGTACGAGCACTTATCATTTGTACTGCAACTTGATGGTTGGACCTGTTTTGTGTTTCATGCTACACTTGTTCTTTGACACCGCATTTGTAGATGAGTGGTTGTCATGTTATCTTCATTTGTAGATGAGTTTCATGCAGCAATGCTTGAACCATTTATGTGATTATGTTGAGGCTGGTTGTACTTTTCCACATTTGACATGCTGTTTACATGACTGCCTTATGCACCTGCATATCTTAATATGTGTATATACACTACAAGAAATATGCTCATTGACAGCGTTGAAAAAACGTTGTTATATAAATTTACAGCGTTTCGAAGCACGCTGTCTAACGACACACTGTTATAGCTCAAGGGGACTACCACAATACTTTGAAAACGCTGTAGAAAAAGGAGATACTACAGCGTTTTAGTTAGTGTTGTTGTTACGTTTTGTACAGCATTTTAATAACGTTGTCATTATGTTTATACAACGTTTTGTGCTGTTGTGCTTGCATAACTAACACAAATCATTTCTCCTTCATCACATTTATAACAGCGTTTTATATGGGCAGAAACGTTGTTATCGTCTTCATACCACATCGTTTTATATGGCCAAAGCCATTGCCAGTGTTCATATATTACAGCGTTTTAAGACCATATAACAGCGTTTTATAAAGCCAAGAAACGTTATGCCCGCCCATATAGTACAGCGTTTCCCAAAATGTATTACAGTGTTTATTTCTGGTTAGAAAAGTTGTTACTCTCTGCATATAACATCGTTTTACAGTATATATCACAACGTTTTTTACCATCTACAAATGTTGTTCTTTCCTGCATGCCACAACATTATTTCAAGATATATTACAACGTTTCTGCAGAGTTGTTGAAGTACATCTATCAGCATTTATCATTTTTACACAGTGCAGTTCAAAATCATCACGAAATTCAAACAACACAAAAGAATTATACATATAAAACTATATCACATAAGTTATAATAATTCCGTATGCCAAATATAGAATAGTTGGACATAACATTTTGTAATCGATGTTCCCATAACTTGTTTTTACAAAAGATGCTTACTGACAAAAAAGAAAAATATAAACCGTTCAAAGTCCAAGCTTGTGTGCTCCAAAGTTGATTTTCCGTCATGCATCAAACATCCACACCTGATTTGGGAATAAGAAAACACATAACTACTTTTGTTGTATATGTATGACATTGAGAAACTGCTAACAACTGAACTAAAAAGTACGGCTAAACATGGCAATGTGAAAAGAAAACGAGGTCAAGTGTGATCAAGTCATCTTGTTGTTGGATCCGGTATAAATATAACATTTCTAATATTGGCTTGTTTGACTGGTCGTAGTGCTTAAACTACTTGAGAGCGTTGGCATGGTTCAGTTCCATGCACAGGCAACATTTTTTTTTCCAACCAGCATCCTAAACTTTGCAACATTTCTTGTGTCAACAAATATGCGTACGAATTAGTACAACCAAATTGCAAGAAAGAAAAATTGTATAAGATCAAAATGTTTGAGCACATCTAGGTCACCGTATCTTCTATTTCTCCGGTTTTATCTTACCTAAACGAAATTTAAATATTAATTCATTTTTAAGAGGTGAATAGGGAAATCATACTAAGGAGTATTTCCATCATTCATACTGACGATAAGTAAAGAGAATTATAAGTCATTCTTACTTGAAGACGATTCTGCGGTGACATTTGCAGAAGGCCAAGCTATAGTAGAACCAATCGCATCTTCAATAAACTCAAGCTCAGATGTAGGTCTCCATAAAGGTGCATTTGGAACTTTAACAATATCAACCCAAACTTTAACGGCACCTTCTCCCAAACGAACAAAATGGACCATCGCATTTGGGTCAGTCGAAGACACGCGTCCTTTAGCAACAACTTCTTTCTCTCCATGAACACTAATAACCTTGCATTTAATGTTTGGCTTGAAACTAGTGGTCTGTCATGCAATATTTGAAGCAGTTTAAATATGTTTTCTACAAAATAGAAGTGATTATAATAATAAAACAGTATCAAGGTATATGCATGTTTTTATAAATTAAATACATAAACTACACATTACCGCTGAATGTGATACTATATTTGGCGTATCAGTAGATTCCGTAGCATTAATATCCACAAGAACGACATTTTTTTGCGGCCATGCTATTTTGCACCCAATAGCTTCTCCAACATATGTCATACCAACTGGTGCTCTCCATAAGAATGCATCTGATTTTTTGCCGCATCAATCAAAACAAGCGCTGCAGACTGTCCAAGCAGAATATTATCCACGAGCCGAGTTGGATCAGTAGAGTACAACCACCCTTCAACAACTAATTCTTTGCTTCCAACCCAATCATACAACTTGCATTTCTTATTCGTTGAAGAAGTTTTACTCTAGTAAAAAAAATATTATCAGGTTCTTATATTAAATCATAGAGCTAATGAGTGCATAAAGTATTAAGTATACCCCATTTTCATCATTTTCAGAGACTATCGTAATGTGGAGTACAACTCTGTCATATGGCCATGCTACTATCTCATCCTTAGCTTCTCCAATATGTGTGATCATCCTAGGAGTAGACCTCCATAAATAAGCATTCAATTTCTTCGGGATTTCTATCAAAATTTTCATGGCATTTGGTCCAAGTGGAATATTGTATAATTGCTCTTTAGGGTCATTTGAAAGAACGCTTCCTCTAGCTACTATTTCGTCCTTCCCAGTCCAATCCAACAAATTACATCTGACATTCGGTTGGTCATACTTACTCTCCATTTAGTCAAAATCATTTATATTATATGTTAAATGAAAATAAATTCCATTGTTATGGCAACAATAATATAAATCATTTGTACCGCTTGAGATGGAGTCTCATCCCTGCTGCTTCCTTTAACTTAATAAACAATGATGCAAGTAATTATTAATTGGTGGTGATCGTGATGCAATTATGTAAACAATTACGCAAATTATTAAGGGGACGTCTCACAAAAAATTAAAAACCAGACGTCTGAATCAATACACGAGAAGTCTGAAAATTGACAGGGTTAAAATAAAAAACAGGAAAACTAAAATCAGACGTCTGAAAAAATTAGCAGACGTCTGAAGATAAACACGGGTTAAAAAACATCCACCACAGACGTCTGAAACTATTCACAGACGTCTGAAAACTTCATCGGGTTGAAAAAAACCCTAAATCAGACATCTGTTTTTCAAACCAGAGGTCTGATTTATAAAACGTCAGTTATTTCTATATAAAAATAACCGCAACCTTCTATTCCTCACTCTTCCATTTCACCAATCAAATTGAAACTTCTGTAACCCTAAAATCCCAAATCCAGTCCAAATCCAGTCCAAATCATAAGTCCTAAAAGAAAAACTTCACCAAAACGAAAGAGGGCAGATGTAGAATCATCAAATCCTCCACAAACTACTGAAGAAACATGCCAACCAGTTTCGCATTCAAAAATCGAGAGATGGATGAACAAAGCACCCTTGGCAATAGTAAGATATGGATTGATGCAGAATAAAATCCTACATACTGGTCCATTCTACAGTCTCATTGATTTTCCGATGTATGATTTACATAGCTTATGACAGGATGCTGGTCTTGTAACACTGGTGTCATTCCCTTCTAATCACCTTAACATTGACCAGCTATCCATATTTCTATTCTATGTGAACTTAGATAGTACAGGTTTTTGGAATCCTCAAGTAGAAAAAGATTAGATTTGGTCAAGTGTTAGCGGGGTTACTGTGTTAGATTCATAGCTAAGGGCATAGGAGATATATTGCACTGTTCTAACACCGGGACAAGTATCAATGATATTCCCGATATGCGTTTTAAGCCACGGGATAACATTACTCATCAAATTTGGGAAGATAATATGCCTTAGTTTTGTACTAAATATTTAAGACCAAAAGCGAGATTTCTTACCCGATTTCTTATAAATACAGTGTTTCCTCGGCTTGGAAGCCATGAAAAAATACTTGATCTAGAGCATAGGGCCTTATATGCTATATTTGGTGGTATTCAAGTTAACTAGGCTCAATTTATCTTTGATGAACTAAAGGAATTTTGGAGTAGGTCTCGACTAACAATTATCTATGCTCCGTTTATTATGAGATTATTAAAGGCAAAAAAAGTTCCGACTTATTTATCAACGTTTGAGGAAATTCCGGTTAAGAAAGAAGGTAAAAAATTCTTCTCTTTGATGCATCTCCTGGAAGAACCATCAACATTTTGCACTCTGGACGAATGGAGAGCTAAACGTCAAGGTGAACAAGTTTCGCCGCAAGAGCATCCTCAAGAGAATATTCAGGATATGCCAGAATCTTCCTCCCAACAAGTTTTTCAATATCGAACTTTTGAAGGTATGACTTCTCTCAAGGAACAAATTCTTCCAAATGAATGATTTCGTCAAGTCGTCATGCATAATCAACTAATATTGTATCAAAATCAAGTTGCCTAGGGGAAGCATATTGCGAATATGGAACTTACACTAGCGTCTCGTCTCTCAACTACTGAGAATACAATGAGTGCAACAACACGGTCTCTCACTGAAATTTTACGACGTACTCGACCACGGACTCCGCCATCTCCACCATCTCTAAGATTTTCAGTAGATAATTCTAAAGAAAAAAAAGATTCAAATAAATCTGGTGACAAGGAGGTGAAAGTGGAAGAAAAAGAGAGGGAAGGCGACCCAAAAGAAGCGAGCATCGAACCTAAAAAATCCGATGACAAGGAGGAGATAGAGGAAGAAAAAGAGGGGAAGGCGACCCAAAAGAAGCGATCGTCGAACCTAAAGAAAAAGAAGATCCAAAGATATCCGATGACAAGGAGGAGAGAGTGGACGAAAAAGAGGGGGATAGCGACTCAACAAAAGCGAGAGTCGAACCTAAAGACGCCGAAGCTTAATTTACAATTTATGAAAAATTACCTATGTATTAAAATTTATTTTGTGACATGGTTGTGTTTTGATTGTGACTTTGATGTGTGTTATGCTTGTGATAACTAGATGATGTTAGTTTGTTGTGTTTTGACTGTGTCTTTGATGGTTGTGTTTTGATTGTGACTTTGACGTAAGTTAGCTTGTGATAACTTGTGATAACTTGATGATAGTGCCATATCCGTATCTATATCCAGAATTATTTTCGGATAGCGGATAATCCGCTTAATTTCCGGATATCGGATAACTGTATCCTCTTAATTTTCGGATACGGACGGATATCAGAATGTAATGATTTTGTGACATATACAGCTGATTTTGATGTGTCAGACGTCTGATATCAGAACCATAAAACCATCTGAATGATAATCAGACGTCTAATATTTTACCCAGACGTCTGGATTTCATCTCTGTCTAAAATATTATTCCTGATGAAGTATTCAGACGTCTGGAATTTTTATTCAGACGTCTGAAATTCCTCTCGGCCTAAAATATTATGCATGAAGAATCATTCAGACGTCTGGATATTTTACCCAGACGTCTGAATATTTTCTCGGCCTAGAACAATGTCTGCAGAAGCATTGAATATCATAACGAACACAGCGATATACTGGACAAATTGATATACAAGAAGTATGGTGAAGTATGGTGAAGACAAGAAGTAACTCTACACAGTAAGTTTTAGATAGGGATGAAAGAGCCAGCTCATTTCTAATAAGGAACAACGTGGACATGCAGCTCATTTTGATAAGTTCTAGATGAGGAGATACGTGTATATACACATATTGAGTCATCTTTTATGAAAAGGGTCCAACTTTTTATGTTTTGGCATACAGCCATGATTCATTAATTCACCTTTTGAGCATACCACAACTAGAAACCATGTGTACATGCAGCAGTGTCAAGCCTGTATTTTATCTTTGGGTTTATATGACAACTTGAACCAAAATTTTCCTCTGAATTTAAATTCAATGGCATCCTTCTATCGTCAACCACCTCCTTCAAGTAAGTTTGCCTAATTTTGTTGTATAAAGCTTGTATGTGTATGTTTAAAATTAAACTTGTGATTAAAGTTCAACTTATCCATATTTAGTTGTGACTCTCGTTGATTGAGTGATGTTCTAATGCATGTATCTTAACTGTTTACAGACTATGAAGCAGACGAAGCGTGACCAAGCTGAAGAATTTACTCGGTGATCCAATAGGTGGATGTATTTTAGCGCATGGACCCAGTCGGGATTTCATGCTTTAATAGCTTTATTCAAGGGACAAATTTTGTTTTACTTAACGTAAAGAAATTTGCAACTACTTGCAGTTCAACAATTTATTTTGAAGCAACTATTACTATCTTTGAAGCAAACTGTGTAGTGTAGGTAATATACATTTGTGTTGTTGTAGGGAAGGGTTTTCCTGAGGTTATCTCTTTTTCTTTTGCTGCAATGGAAAAACAGATAACCCCATGAAAACAATTCCCATGTACAGCAACACAAATGTATATTACTTCCACTACACAGTTTGCTTCAAATATAGTAAAGGTTGCTTCAAAATAAATTGCTGAACTGCAAGGAGTTGCAATTTTCATTACGTTAAGTGAAGCAGCATTTGTCACTTGAATAAAGTTAATAAGCATGAAATCCTGGTTGGGTGCGTGCGCTAAAATACATCCACCAATTGAATCACCGAGTAAATTCTTAACCAGAAATTAATTTAAAACCTTCAGCTTGGATATGTTATGTTCAATCTGCAATTCGGACATGTTGTTGCTTTGTTCGTTATGATATTTGGGTATGTTATTGTTATGTAATTCGGATATGCTGTTGTTATGTAATTTGGATATGCTATTGTTATGTAATTCGGGTATGTTATTGTAGATGGAAAATATTGTGGATAAGGAACTTTAATTATATATGGCTATAGCTCGACAACAAGGAAGACATGCACAGGTGTGTCAGACGTCTGTATATTTTTTACAGATGTCTGAGAGTAGGAAAAGAAAGCAATCTGAATATCAACCAGACGTCTGAAAATCTATCCAGACGTCGGGATTTTTCTACGGTCTAAAGTAAAATGCCTGAAGCTGTTTTCAGACGTCTGGATATTTTATCCAGACGTCTGATAGTTTTCTCGGACTAGAGAATTATATTTGCAGAAGAATACAAACGTCTGGGTATTTTATCCAGACGTTTTATATTTTTCTGCGCCTATAATATTATGCCTGAATAGGTATCCAGACGTCTGATATTAAATCCAGACTTCTGGATTTTTTATTTGGTATAAAAAAATGAGTTAAATGGACACAACTAGGTAAAAATTACAAAATATACCTGAATGCAATTCCATAAAATGGCTTCCAGACCAGCGTCGAGGTGTCTCCAATTATTAAGTGTGACTGGAACATGCTCTCGTACAAGTGGTCCTAAAAAAGACGATAAATGGATTGATCCTTGACCTATTGGTTCAGCATTCTTATTAAATTCAATTTCAACACGATTTGTCAAGTTTGAAGGAAGTCTCTTCATTTTCGTAGGACCTCTACTCTTTCTTTTCTTTGGCCGACTGGCATTTGCATTTTCAGTTGGTCCATCGGCTTCCACGTTTTGTTCGTTTTGCATTGTACAGTTCTCAAATGCACTAGGATTATCTTCTACTCCTTGTGCATTATTTTCTAATGCTTGTGCTCGATTATCTTCTACTTGTGGATTACTTTCTACTGGTTGTGCTCGATTATCTACTACTACTTGTGCATTATCTTCTACTACTACTTGTGGATTACCCTCGCTTTGAACGTTGTTGTCTTTAACATGCTTCTTCCGTTTATTAGGCTTGTATGATATATTTTGGATCCTTTGCTTTTTTTTCTGTTGCCACGTTATTGCCCTCATTTCCTATTACTAAAACATGAGGGAAAACATAAAATATATAACACAACTATACAATCCAAACACTTGTGCGCTAAGGCCATCCTGAATATGCTACACCCCAATATGTCATTTACAGGAAAACAATATTGCTTTTCACAGCAAATAACGGCAGTTTAGGACTCTCGACATGAATTTTGTTAATATGTCGAGCGACTGAAACGACATGAAGCGACTAGTCGATTAGTCAGCCGACTAGTCGACTCGACTTAACAGATTGGTTTCAAATTGTTTCAATTTGGGCCCAAAACCAAAAAAAAGGAAGAACCAGGTCTCCAATATTGATAACATTACAATTGGTGGACTCTTGATCCTAAAAAGGAATAATTTATTCTTTTTGCAAAAAAAGCAGGGCTTTGTCACAATAAATTCTTTTTGCAATCTCTTGATCCTGAAAAGGAATAACTTATCAACATACAGTAAAGTACGGAAGGCAAAATTTTGGAAGAAAAATGAAAACTTTTTTCACATACATATATATATTTAAACCACCACACGAATGGATTCTCATTGCAGCTCTCGTTACCAAAAAAAAAGAGTAGCATTTGTGTAGTTGTCTATCTTTTTAAGTAAGAGAATTATGCCTTAAACATTGTTTTAAAAAACCCGCCTCAAGGGTCGCCTCGAGGCTCGTCTCGAGGAAATAAGAGATAAAACGCCTTGAGGCTTATTCCAAAAGGCTTTTTACAACACTAACAGACTGTATTAGTTAGAAGTTTATAATTATATATATGTATATATTTATTTATCGACTAGTCTCGACTAGTCTACGACTAGTCCACTAGTCGACTAGTTGGACCTCTGTCGACTCGACTCGACTTACCGCCGTGATAACCATATTACACGATCCATTATTCTTATAATCAGATGCTCAACTACCACCTTCTCATATTGATGACTAAGATTTCGACAATCTAAGCAAGGACATAGATTTTTTTCTACATTTCCAGATTTTTTCATAGTGGTATGCACAAACTTCCGAGCTCCTTAGTCCTTGCTGATACACACTACTAGTTCTTTGAAAAAAAATTATCTTTTAGCTTTCGTCAAAATATAGGATATTATTTTCAAACTACATTTATGTTGAGAATTACGTAGTTACCTGTGTAGATTCACCCAATTTTTATCCATCATCGTCTACTACAAAAGCAAGAAAATTTCTAAAATTTGAAGTAATAGTCTATTATTGAGTACAAGCAAATTAACATAACTACTTAAATAAAACAGTGATACTAAATGAGACACAGCAACTTTTAACTACTAATAACACAGTCAACATTTTCAGCAGGCATACCAGATGTTAGAAAAAACTGAACATTGGCTAATCAATGAAAAAGATAAAATAATCAAGGCGACGCTTACAGCGACTTATGGACGACGAAGACTGAACGGGATCTATGGGTCCGACCTCCAATGGAATGGAAATTCCTCCATTGGAACCGATTGCCTTCCGTTATGACAACCGAGAGACCAAGAGCAACCATGCGAAGTGACCGGAGTTTCGAAAGTGAGACGGAGACCAGGCGGATGACAAAAATTGGATGGAAAAATTGTAATTGAGAATTTAAAATTTTGGGGAAATACTATGGATTCGCGGCCGATTTTAGTAATAGTGGAGGGAAGTGAAAATTCATTCCCGCTTAAATTAATCTCAGCGTTTTAATATAAAACCAACGTACTCCTTCATTATTTCTACAGCATGGAGACCAAAACGCCGTGAGTTGCAATTGTAGATAACTCCTTTTCTTGTAGTGATACATACATATGTATGTGTATACATAAATAGTGCACGTGCAAACTATATATATGTGAGCACTATAGACGATGTCTACCTTGTGGTATTTACAGTGAATCACTGCGAATATCACAAGCTGTCTATACACAGATGGATATATATATCAGACCAAGTCTAGAAAAATGTGAGAAACACACCAAAATTCTGAGGCAAATAAAATTTGAAATAAATTTATAATTTCTTGTATTTAAATCTATTTTTGTTCCAGTTTACTATGTGTATTTTTATGACAGGTGATTGGGTTGGATTGGATTGGAAGCACGTGAAGACTCAGTGTCAGTGTCAATGAGTGTATATATAACTGTGTATGAGTCTGTGTATGTAAACAGAGTGATATGTAGTGAGGGAAAAAACTGTATATGAAATTGACTGTAAACAGAGTGATATGGGAAGACACCCCCCAAATTTCGGATTATTCAAAAATAATTCAAACTTGGGATTATTATGGGAAGACACGTTAAACTTCAGATTATTCTTGATAAAGAAAATAAAATAGTACTAAAATTTGTAACAAATAAATTGATTAAAACAAAATATATTTGTGTTGTTTAATTCAGTCTGTTTATTTTGCTTGAATTCCTTTAGTACAATTTCATGTGTGATATGTAAATGCATCATGTCAGATTTAAACAAAAATATCCAAACATATTTGTGTGAATTATAAATAGTGGAGTCATGAATATGTACTATTTGAATAAAAATACTGTTTGTATGTTCAAGTGTGTCTAGTAGCATTTTATTCAATAAATATTTATTTCTGTGTGTGATATGAAATATAGAATAATATCGTTTCCAAACACATTTATATAATAATATATATGTTTGTTATCATCAAACAAAAATCATATTGTTATACTTAACAATCTCCCCCTTTTGATGATGACAAACATACAAAAAGGTTTTGAACTTGATAAATGTGTTTGAAAGTGAAATATAATACTCCCCTTATTTGTTTGCTCCCCCTACAACTGAACTACCCTTATATATATGCATTTATGAGTGATTTAAAAATTTAATTGAATTTCCAATATTAAAATATTCTTGAATTATTCACTCATCAATCAAAATTTTAACCATTCTCCCCCTTTTGTTATCATCAAAAGGATAATAGAAATTGAAATAGTGATGAATATAGACTAGAAATATAAATTCAAATCAAAAGGGAAAATATATATCGTAAATATGATTTAATCAAACAAAAATCATAATATTCTTCAGATTAGAAGCAAATTTCACTTTTTAGAAGGATGGATTTACGATTGATTTAAAAAAAATGAGGAGTTTTTCTTAAATATGAATATAAGATTTACGAATTCCATAATTTTCGAATAAATTTCAGATTTAAGCACAAAATAATTTAGAATTATTTAAGCACTTTCTAACCATGCATAATTGCTAGGACTTTAAAATGGGGTTAGTAGTAACTTAAATTTTATCCTCTATTATGAGTTCCATCCATGCATAACCGCAAGGACTTTTAAATGAGAATGGGAGCACATAGAGATTAAGGTGATTCACCCACGCATAACAGCAAGGAAATTTAAATGAGAGTGAATACCAAGGATATATTTTTTAATATTTATTAAATAATTGCATCAAAATTTTCCTTATTTCCACATATATTTTAAACTCCCCCACATTATATAATCCATGATGAGTGACAGAATTATGGTAGAAATAGAAGATGATCGTGAAATAAGCACTAATTCAAAAATATTATAAAATCTGTCCAATCATCATGAGAATTTACATAATATTTTCCCATGTTATGAAATATATCATAGTCACAACTCATCACAATTTCATAAATCTATTAATAATTTTAATGAGTTCCAAAAGGGTTCAATTTGATCAATAATTTCAATTTTTGAATAAATAATCAAAAATAATTTTAAAATCGAAAATATCACTTTCATGAGGGGTTTTTGAAATATCAATGCAACTTGAAAATCAGTTTTAAAAATCAGTCAGTAGAATATGAAATTTTCTAATACTTCTAAGACTGATTTCTCCTTGGGGGATAGTTGGAAATATTTTATATATGTTATGAATTTATTTAAAAAATGAATTAATTACATTACCAAAATTTTATTATTGAGCATTTAATACAATAGAGCCATTGAAAGTTATAACGGTAATATATTTACATATATTGTGATGCAATTAATGCAATAGAACCGTTGAAAGTTATAACAGAAATTATATTTACATTTATGTAAATATTAGTGAGCCAATATTTTGATTGAACAGTAACGGCCATACATGCATGTAACCTTTTTAATTTTGGAGCTGTTACAAAAGAATAAATATATAGTATTTAATCTTGCAATGAATGATAATCACTTAATGTTAATTATCATTTATCTCTTTTGAAACATGCAAATTTACATGTTAAAAAATGCAACATTTTTGTATGTTCTTCTGATTTAATAATAGTACTAATTATGTCCAAAATTTCTCCCACTAACCTTGTTGATTCTACTCTTTATTTTTATATAAAGAGTAAGATAGAAAAACAATATACAGAACGTTCTTTTTTTTGCTCTCTTTCTTAAAAACTCTCTTGTCTTCATTCTTTTATATTATAATACAAAAGAGTAGTAAACTTTTTAACTGGAGTACAAATCAAGCTCAATTCGTTGTGCAAGCGAATTGATATTAAAGACGAAGGCTGTTTTATCCTAGAGGCGGCGGCGAAAGGTACAAACTGATTTGCACCATTGAGCAGATCGCCGAAACGTCTTCAAGAGAGCGACTTAGTACGTGACTCAGCCATTAATTTCCAACACAATTTTAAAATCACTTGTATGTGTAATTCAAATTGCCTATGGAATTTAAAGAAGTATAGTCAATGATTTTTCAACTCATCATCCAATCACCAAGACACTTAAACAAATCAAATCAATTTCCTTTATCCGAGCAGCACAAAATCAGTTTCAAAGCAAGAATTTTAAGAGAAATTTTCAAGGTATTTTTAAATAGCATAAGGGACCGTCAATGATTCAAATCAAAAGCAAATTATATGAAATCACTTGATAAAAGTTTGATTTCAGAATTCAAATCCAAATATTATATTCTATAAAATTCAATAATCAATCATAAATAATTTCAAACTCAAGATAATCAAGTAAAGTTAAAAATTATGAAATTTTCACAATTAATCAATCATAGCTTTTAAGTAATATGCTGAATTGAGTGCAGTTTTTCAATATTTTCCAAAGTGAATTAGAAGAAACTCAAAACATCAAAGCTTTTCAAAACATCATAAATTTTACAATTCCGATCAACAGTGTTCAAGTTATGCTCGAAATACTATGGCAGTGTTAATAAGAATCAGCATTAAGAAGAAAATAAAAACACGAGTTTAAAGATCATACCTGACTTACCATAATCGATGTGTACCAATGAATCTCCAACTCTGAAATCAATGGCTAAGGAACTTTAAATAATTCAATAATATGGAACAATTTGAATTTTCTCTCTCTTAAGTACAGTTGTTCCTTAGCTTCCATCGGTACCTAAATATTTATAATATCGATTGGTCTAATAAAGACTGTTTTACTACTCTTAGCTTCGTTTACAAATTTTGGTACCCAAACCCGTTTATATAACCATCAGTTAGTATCCACTAAAGTGCCTTTAGGAACCCAAATTCGTTTATTCTTATTCGAATTCATTTTGTTATCTTTTGGGATCTAAACTCGTTTAACTGAATTATTTCTAAACGAGTTTTCTATGATTTGAAAATCCTTTGAAATTATTAGAGTTCAGTTTCCAATTCGATCTTTTCCAAAGCTAATTGAAGGATTTTTAAAATCATTAGAATCAATTTTCCCAAAGCCGAGTCCTTTCTTATTCTCAACAAAAAATTGGTTTTTTAACAGTATATTCAACGATTTTTCTCCTTTAGAAAATTTTGCCAAAGTTGATTCAAATTGTTGAATTTTAGATTTAGGATCACTATTTTCCTTTATTAAATTCGAACAACGATTTATAGCGATCTTCCTTCTTTCAGCGTCATTTTGTTTCAAAACCATATTTTCGTTTTCAAGCATTTTAATTTTAGCATTGGACTTAGAAATCTCAATTTCAAATTGTTTTCGCTTTTCAAAATCATGTTTTTCAATTTCTTTAAGCTTTTCAATCTCCTTTTCAAAATCATGATTATCGTTTTTGAAACTCATGTTTTCACTTTCAAACAACTCAAAACTAGTTTTGAAATTCAAAAAATCATCACTCAAAATCTGACATTTTTTACATTCTGAAATCTGTGAATTTTTTACCTTTTCAAGTTTACTTTCGAATCTGTTATTTTCTTGAACTAGTTTTGACCTGTCGGATTTCAATTTCTTAACTTTTAGCTCAAGAGAATCAACACTTTTTGTGAGATCATGACATTTTAAAGTCAAATCTTTATAAGTGAAATTTGATACCTCACTTGCATCCTCTTCACTACTTTCTGAATCAGATTGTGACATAAGACACAAGTTAGCTTCCTCTTCATCGCTATTAGAAACTTCTTCTCCTTCCTCATCACCGCATGTGGCTGCGAATGCCTTTTTCTTCTTTTTCCTCTTCTTCTTTTCATTCTTAAGCCGTGGGCAATCTGGTTTAATATGTCCGGGTTTCTTGCAATTGTAGCAAATAATTTCAACGTCTAAGCTATCTGAATTTTCGGACTTGTTAGTTTTTGAATTCTTCTTTTGTGGCTTGTAATTTCTTTTAACGCACTTTCTAAAAAACATGGCTAGCTCTTCAATAGGGTCTTCGTCATCATTTCAATAGCATTATTTAGAGCAATCGTCTTTTTCTTTGATTCATAATTCTTTTGTTCTTCCCTTTCTTTTAGCTCCATCTCGTAAGTAATCAGATTTCCAATCAACTCTTCCATGTTATTTTATTTAGATCTTTTGATTCTTGAATAGCCGTCACTTTGGCTTCAAAATTCATCGGTAGTAGTCTTAATATTTTTCTGATCAATTCCACTTCGGTATATGCTTTTCCCAGGGCTTTTGCATTGTAAACTAATGAAGAGAAGCATCCAAACATCTCTTTTATATCTTCATCTTTTTGCATCGTGACCTTCAACGTATGCCATATTTCCGACGCAGTTTCACAATGAGATATTCGGTTAAATTAGGTTTTATCAAGAGAACAAATTAAAGCATTCATTGCCTTAGCATTAGTTGAAAATAATTTTTTATCATTAGCATCCCACTTGTCTTTTGATTTAGGAACTTCAACACTATTAACAATCACAGTGGGAGACATATAACTCGTTTCAATATTATCCCACACATCATAATCAACTAAACTCAAATAAAGTTTCATCCTAGCTTTCCAATAGGCATAATCAGTTCCATTAAACATAGGTGGTCTAGCTATGGATTGACCCTCAGAAAAAGCATTACTAGACAGATTCATGACTCTAGAGTTAGAAAATACCCGCTCTAATACCACTTGTAGGATCTAAATTAACCCTAGAGGGGATGAATAGGGTTTATTGCTGTTTTTGCTAAGTAATTAAATAATATCAACACAGATAATAATCAGAGTAAATGCGGAAAAATAAATAACACACAGATATACCTAGCTTCAGCAAAACTTTTCATACTACTGCATTTTCCAATGTTCCTACTAGGAATTAAAACAATCATTACGCTTACAGTCCCCAGTAAATTCGCCACACTTGCTCCCAACTTTTCTAACCCTACGCTCAAAACCCTGTACTGATCTCTATCATAGACATCAGATTTCCTTAATTACAGACCCATAACTCGTCTCCCTAGATTTATAGACAAACTAGAAAACCCTAGTTTTATAGACAAACTAGAGAACCCTTTAAACACGATTTAAAAAAAACACTTAGAAAAAATAAAAAAATAAAAACCCTAGTTTTTAAACAAGGTCCCTTAAGTCACTTAAAATAAATCAACCGGCCCTCTTGTCTTATGCTATGTTAAAATAAAGTCGGCTTCAATTTCTTTCTTCAATGGCCACCCGATCCAATCAAATTAGGTTTTTTTCTTTGACCCAAATCACGACTTTGAAAGTGCTGGAAATTTATGCTTCGATGCTCGAGTAGTTGATGCTCTAGGGTCACTGAATTTTCCTCTGTGATTGATCGAAAAATCTTCATATCTTCGTGAGTTCTTTTCTTTATTTGTTCGACTTTACTGCTTTATTTTTTTTGATGCTTTAAAATGATGATGCTCGTGTGTATTTATAGAGTCCCAATCCAAAAATCTCTGATTTCATATACAGACTTGGTTTGATATTAACGTAAATTTTGGAATTTAGAAATCTTTGTACATACTGGAGTTTCTTCGATTTTGAACTTGAGTGTATATCGCGTAAATCTTGGGCTTTTGAAATGCACTACTTGAATTTGATGAGTTTGAAATCTTCAAACTTTTTGAAATACTTACGTGTAATTTCCTTGACTTTAAATTGGTTCCTTAATTTATGGAACTTCGATTAACATGATTATGGGCTGATATTATTTCTAATATTCATCTGCCTTAAAATGAATCGAACAGCTGCAATCTTTAGATTAAGAAATGATGCTTTACACTGTAATAAGAACAGATACTACCCTGTTAAGAATAGTTGCTAGTGTATTCTTGAACCTGTCTTATGAATTTGTATGAGCACTTATCATTTGTACTGCAACTTGATGGTTGGACCTGTTTTGTGTTTCATGCTACACTTGTTCTTTGACACTGCATGGCTGAATCATAATTTTGTGGCTTTGTGATCACTGCACTGGTCATTAACTGCTTGTGTTAGATGCACTGTATATTGTTGTATACACTTGGATGTGCCTTGGTTTCTACTCAAACATGATACTACACTTGTCGTACTGCTGATATTATACAAGCATTGATGCTTCACTTGAAATGTTAATTCTTGTCACTTGATTTTCATCTTGGTCACGCTGCCTCATTATTGCTGATCCTTCAATTTTTTTCATTTGTTTAGTCTTGTATTTGTATATACTTGAGTCTGTTGGCATTTCTATATCCATTGAAAGCTATGAATGCATGTTATTCATGTACCTTCATTGTTTGATCTTGCTTGGCCTGACTTCTCGGCTGTGCACATGCTTTACTACTGAACAGTACGTATACTTTTACTTTGTATACATGTAGGAGCACTTGCTGCTGGCCTGTAGTACTTGCATTCGGGCTGCCTTGAACTTGCTTGACCTTGGTGTTATGTTCATTGTTGTGCAGCTACGCTGCATGTTCATCCATGCATGTATAGTATTGTGTTCATTTCTTTTGTATCTCTTGGTTATGTAGTATGCACTTTCAAACAACTGTTATATTCATGTACTGAAAACTGCCAGGCTTGTTTAAAATGGTGATCCATCTTGTGCTCGTATTATGGGTTCGGCATTCCATGCCTCATGTACTTAAATTTTCCCCTTGTATTTGCAGTTGTCTTTGTTTGTATATGAGTTTTATGAAGTAAAGCTTGAACTTGAAAACTGGCATGTGAGTTTTTTGAACCATTTCTTTGATCATGTTGAGGCTGGTTGTAGTTTGCCACATTTTACATGTTGTTTACATGTCCGACTTATGCACCTGCACATTTTAATATGTGTATATACATACACATGTATGTGTATACATGTATAGTGCACGTGCTAACTATATATATGTGAGCACTACAGACGATGTCTACCTTATGGTATTTACAGTGAATCACTATGAATATCACAAGCTATGGATATATACATATACATATACATACATACATACATACATATATATATATATATATATAATATATATTTATCAGACCAAGTCTAGAAAAATGATGAGAAACACACCAAAATTATGAGGCAAATAAAATTTTAAATAAGTTTATATTTTCTTGTATTTAAATCTATTTTTGTTCCAATTTACCGTGTGGTTTTTTATGACAGGTTTACAGGTAACTGGGTTGGATTGGATTGGAATCACGTGAAGACTCAGTGTTAGTGAGTGTATATATAACCGTGTATGAGTCTGTGTACGTAAACAGAGTGATACATAGTGATATGTAGCGAGGGAAAAAACTGTATATGAAATTGATTGTAGACATGAATAAAATTGTACTAATATTTGTAACGAACAAATTGTTTGAAATAAAATATATTTGTGTTGTTTAATTCAATCTGTTTATTTTATTTGAATTCCTTTAGTACAATTTCATATGTGATATGTAAATGTGCCATGTCAGATTTAAAAAAAAACACTACAAGAAAATGGGTTATCTACAATTGCAAATCACAGCGTTTTCCTATCCATGCTGTAAAAATCAGATAGTAGTATGTTGGTTTTAGGTTAAAACGCTAAGATAAATTAAAGCGGGAATTATTTTTCACTTCCCTCCACTATTAACTAAATTCAGCCGCGTATCAATAAAAATTCCCCAAAATTTTAAAATCTCAATTACAAATTTTCCATCGCATTTTCGTTGTCTGCCTGGTCTCCGTCTCATTTTCGAATCTTTGGTCGCTTCGCACTGTTGCACTGGTCTCTCAGTTGCCATAACGGAAGGCAATCGGTTCCAGTGGAGGTCGCACCCATAGATTCCATTTAGTTTTCATCGTCCTTAAGTTACCGTAAGCGTCGCCTTGAATATTTTATCTTTCTCATTGATTAGCCAATCTTCAGTTTTTTTAACATCTGGTATGCTTGTTGAAAATGTTGACTCTACTATTAGCAGTTTATACGTTGCTGTGTCTCATTTAGTATCACTGTTTCATTTAAGTAGTTTTGTTAATTTGCTTGTACTCAACAATAGACTATTACTTCAAATTTTAGAAATTTTCTTGCTTATGTAGTAGATGATGATGGATTAAAATTGGGTGAATCTACATAGGTAACTACATAATTCTCAACATAAATGTAGTTTGCAAATCATATCATATATTTTGACGAAAGCTAAAAGATTTTTTTTTTTTCAAAGAACTAGTAGTGAGTATCTGCAAGGAGCTCGGAAGTTTGTGCGTACCGCTATGAAAAATTCTGAAAATGTAGAAAAAATTCTATGTCCTTGCTTAGAATGTTGAAATCTTAGTCATCAATATGAGAAGGTGGTAGTTGAGCATCTGATTATAAGAGGAATGGATCGTGTATATAAGGCAAGTAGGTGGTATTGTCATGGTGAGATCATAAATATAAGCATGGATTTTAAGTTCGATGAAATATATGATTTATTTGGAGCTATCGATTATGAAAATGAAGATTTCATCAATTATACTTTTTTCGATGATGATAAAGATGTAGATAGCACACAAAAACAAGAAGATGATTTGTTAAGGAACTTGGAAGAAGCAAAAATCCCGTTGTATCCTGATTGTATCGATGAAACAAAATTATCTGCCATCCTTGCCTTGTATAATCTTAAATGTGAGACTAGTTTGTCTGATACCGGCTTCGATAAACTTCTAAATGTGCAACAATTATTGTTACCAAAAAATAATGTACTTCCGAAAACATTATATGAGGTAAAAAAAATTCTCAAAATATTCGGTATGGGTTTTGAAAAAATTCATGCTTGTCAAAATAATTGTTGCCTTTTTAGAAGGGAGTACAAAGATTTGGAAAGTTTTCCTAAATGTGGGGTATCAAGATGGAAGAAAACTGAACGTACCAATGAAATTATGCATGACATTCTGATTAAAGTTTTGAGATATTTTCCAATCATTCCTAGATTTAGAAGAAAGTTTAGATCTCAAAATACGGCAGAAGATTTAAGATGGCATTTTAATAACAAAAGCAATGATGGGAAAATGCGTCAACCTGTGGATTCAATAACATGGAATGAAACACCCCACCTCCGTTAGGGTCACTCTAAAAGGGAATGCCCTAATTTTGGTGGAGGTTTGTAAGTATAAGTCACAGATACACAAGACAGATATAAGAACACAAATTTTTGAACAGCGGAAAACAACAGCAACTTTTATTTCATTAAAATACGTGTTACACAAACCATGCCATAATTTGTCTTACAATACTTCCAAAAACATAACATCTTCATAACAGTCTTGATTACATTATTTAAAGAAGCATAAAAACATAAGTAAACTGCATAAGTCCCATAATTGCATTCCAAAGCCATAGTCCAAAACGAAAAAGATCCAAGCAATACATTCTTTCTCTTCAAGCTGGAGGTGAAAACTGGTCAAGCTGCAGTATTCCCTCCCTGTGGACCTGGAGGGGGGGGGGGGGGAACGAAAGAAAAGTAGAGTCAGACATAAAGCCTGAGTAAGTCTAGGACTATTTAGTCTATGAATAAAGAATTGGGCATGAAAAGTATAAACTGGAAATGGGAAAGCACTATAAACTAGGTTAAGTTGTCTAGAGTCGAATGTACTTATTGTACCCCATATTAATCTCTGCATCCATATAAACTAGTTCCCAACAGGCACCCTATAATCAGGGTGAAGTGATGCGTTTCTAATGATCGGCTCCTACTCGCATAGTTACACGTGTCTTATGGCCCCCGATGTTGTAGTTACCTATGCTTGTCCCACCATGGGGTGTATCAAGTCCCATGGTAGCGGCCCGAACAATCCTAGAATGCACAGGTATACTACTGGTGCCCAGTGCCTTATTTTTCTGCGCCGGAGTGTGTGCACGCCCGCACCCCGTTAGAACCTACACTGCTGCACCACCTCCGTCGATTTGACCTCTTACAGTCAGCCCAGTAATCGTGCCCCACCCTGCCTAGTTCAGGGTATCCTGATACACCTTGTAGGGTTACTGCTAAAAAGGGTCCCCCGCTACTAGGTTTTCTATTTCTAGCCAACATGCTAAGTTGGTTAAGTGTTTTGTAAACCTAACCCCCAATCAGTCTGTATAGTTTAGCATGTTCCATTTTGATTAAGTATTAATTCAATTAACTTAATCCTATCAATCCTGACTCAGCCTTAATTGTCTTATTAAAGCCTCGACCTCTCACATTAGACAGGTATTGTTGTGGCTGCCTGTTGCCGGTTGGGTCCGGGCAGTCTTACGCCACAACTCAGTCTAACCTCGGGTCCTTATTGGGCTCCGTGTTTAACCACCCACATTGGATAGGTATTGTTGTGACTACTGGACAGCCGGGCGGTTCCGGGCAGGTTTACATCACAACTCAATCCAACCACGGGTTAAACACATCGTATTTTCTAAATTTACATATTTTGTCTCTTTTCTTTTTATATGTAAATATTTGCGACCCATTATTCAAATTCATCTTTATTGGGTAAAATTAATTTATACCACTTAATTGTTTTTCTAGGTTGTTGGCATGCGTCAAACATGCCAACACATATGTTCTATATTTTAACCCAATCGTCATTACCCCCGTTTTATACGTTCGCTACAATATAACATATGTTGGGTTTAACATTTAAACCCAACTTAGCCACATGAAAAAGGGGAGGCTTAGAACATGGTGTTTATATATTCTAAGTAACATAAAAAGGGGAGTGTGAACGCATGAACTTGCAACATAGCGAACTAATTAACATAAGTTTGGCACTTGTGAACTTGCATAGTAATAGCATATAATCATGGCATAAACATACCTAAACATGAAATCATGGGTTTTGATCTATTCATATAATCATGGCATAAACATACCTAAACATGAAATCATGGTTTTTTATCTATTCATATAATCATGGCATAAACATACCTAAACATGAAATCATGGTTTTTAATCTATCCATGCAAACTTGCAATTGGAATGTAAATCTAACTTAGCTATGTGTCACATATATTATCATATGATTTTGATAACAACATAGGCCTAAAACATGTTTTTCAATTAGGCATAACACCAAGCATAGTTTAGTCAAGTTCATAGAGTCAGCACAAATTCACAAAGATGCTTACTTTTGTCTCTAATACAAAAGTACGGTTTTAAACTTGAATCATGATGCCAATTCCAACATAAATTCACATAAGTCATAATACCCAAATGGATCCAACTACACTAAAAGTGATTATAATATATATTATGTTGGCATAATAGTGAATCATATACTTGCATGAATCTCAATTAAACTACCACAAACATGTAGTTGTCAACTTCCAACATGAATCACATACTTGCAAATATCCAATCGTTATACCACAACATTCCAAATCGTTTAGAATCAAAGCAACATACAAATATAGATTATTATCACCCCAAATCAAATACAATTCAATTTCTCATTTTACACAAATCAAAGCACAATTATTTATTCACATCGGAATAGCACTCTACTTACAACGTATGACGAATCTTCAATTCAGGAATCTGAATTCTGAATTTGGAGATGCTATCCTTTGTTGTAGGCGTTGTTTTGATTTAATTGACATTGCTTTAAGCTTTCGAATTGTCTCCTAATTGTCTCTAAATTTTGACGGCTATTCCTAGTCTTTCCTCAGCAGCATGACGGTCTCATCTTCATTTTTGTTTGTGTGATTTAGGTGGTGTCTTAGGTCCTTTTTATAGAGTTTGTGAGTTGATTAGGACCGTCGATGGAGCTTGGTTTAATAATAGCCGTTCGTTTGAAGGAGAGACCAATCAGGAGCTGACACCTAGCCCTAGTGACAAGGCAAGGCTCAGGAATTCGGCCAAGCACAGACCAGGCCAGCCAGGGGGGCTGGGTTCGACCTGGCTCAGGGGCCAGGTCGACCCCCCAATCGACCCCCTGGTCGACTATGTAGTCGACCTGGGTGCCCCAGGTCGACTACCCAGTCTACCTGGGTGCCTTGGGCGGGAAAATTCCCGCCTTGGCAAATCTGGCCCGAATTTTTGAAATTTAAATTTGTTTTCTGAGCTGTTTTTGTCTGTTTGAATTTTAAACTGAATTCTGAAACTTCCGGAGGCCATATCTCCCTCATACGGAGTCCGTTTTACGCAATCTCGGACTCTATCCCAAGCAGAATTCCGAGACGAACGCAATGGCGTATCCCATTTCCCTTAATTCTTTGATTTGAAATTAATTATACTTCAATTTGTGAATTTCACTGTTGTAGAATACACGGGGTGTTACATTCTCCCCCACTTAAAAGGATTTCGTCCCCGAAATCTTCAAGTTCAGGAAGAATGTATGTCCTAACATCCAAACATCCATCTACTCATCCATCAAACATGAGCATCCATTGTCCTTAAAAGACTTCTAATGCTTCATGATCATATGCGAAGTGTGTGTACATGTACTTATCTAATGCAAAATCAGGCGGTCTACTGATTCAGTTGGCCTCCTTAATGCGAGTTATGTAAGTGCCATGAATCCATTATGTATGCAAATTTTCCTATTCATTATTCTACATGAGTGCACAATCATTCATATAAATGCAACATCCATATGACAACACATTAAACTTCAACCATATACGAATATAAATACATTTATGCATATGCAATATGAAGTGACTGAGCCGATATAAAATCTAGATTGTGTGTGTATGTGCAACCATGAGCAACCACTAGCAATCACTTGCAACCACTTGCAACCATCATCCATAACATTTTTCAATTACATGTTTTCATCCAAAGAGTTTGTACCTAAAAGATAAGGTCGAGGAGATATACCTAAAAAGATAGATAAAAGCGCAACTTAAGGAAAAAGAAAGATCAAAGATGTACCCTCGAAAAGAAAAGGGTAGGCTGCGCGTATTCTAGCTTCAGTTTCCCAAGTTGCGTCTCCCTCGGCGTCGCTCCACTGAACTTTGACGAGATTGACTTCGCGGTTGCGTAGCTTTTTCACTTCTGTTCCTAATATGCGGGTTGGAACTTTCCTCACGGTTGCTTCGCGTTCCACTTCAGCTTCTTCTAGGATATTTGGCTCTACCACTTCAGCAGATTCATGTAGACATTTTCGGAGGTGCGAAACATGAAAGACATTGTGAACTCCGGCCAGCTTTTCGAGTAGCTCTAATCTATAGGCCATTTTCCCAATTTTCTCAATAATAGGAAATGGTCCTATGAACCTTGGTGCTAGCTTTCCTGTGGTTCCAAAACGAACAACGTTCCTTAGCGGAGATACCTTAAGAAAAACTCTGTCCCCAACCTCAAATTCAAGGTCGGTCCTCCTCTTGTCGGCGTAGGATTTTTGTCTGTCTTGGGCTGTCTTCATTCTTCTCCATATTAAGTCTACTTTTTCTGAAGTCTCTCGGATCATATATGGTCCAAGTATGGGCTTGTCAATAGACTCCCACCAACAAGTGGGCGATCGACACGGTCTTCCATTTAAAGCTTCGAAGGGCGCCATTCCGATGGTTGCTTGGTAGCTGTTGTTGTAGGCAAATTCCACCAAAGGAAGATGGTCTTCCCACGTCCCTCCGAAGTCAAGGACGCACAGTCTTAAAAGGTCCTCCAAAACTCTGTTCACTCTTTCTGTCTGGCCGTCGGTTTGGGGATGATAGGCTGTGCTCAAGCATAACTGTGTGCCTACCGCTTCTTGCAGACTCCGCCAAAACTCACTTGTGAAGATAGGGTCTCGGTCACTAACAATGCTGGATGGTATTCCATGGAGTCAAACAATTTCCTTGAGGTAAAGAGATGCTAGGGATGAGGCAGTTCTTTTACTTTTGACAGGTAAAAAGTGGACGTTTTAGTAAGCTTATCCACTATTACCCAAATGCTAGTGTTGCCTCTTCTAGACCTAGGCAGCCCATCAATGAAGTCCATTGAGATGCTATCCCACTTCCACTGCGGGACCTCTAGAGGATGGAGCAGACCGCCAGGCTTTTTCTGTTCCGCCTTAACTTGTTGGCACACCATACACTTAGAAACGAAATCTACCACGTCCTTCTTCATGCCGTTCCAAAAGAAAGTTCTCTTTATGTCCTTGTACATTTTATCTCCGCCTGGATGTATCGTCATCTTGGAGTGATGTGCTTCCTCGAGAACCTTCTTTACTAAATCGCTTGTCTGTGGGACGCATAGTCTTCCGTCTCGCCTTAGCCAACCCTTGTCGTCGATGGAGTATCTGCTGAGGTGACTTGAAGTCTCACCCCTAATGAGCCTATCAATCGTCTCCACAAGCTGAGGGTCTTCGCGTTGTGCTGTCCCTATTGCGTCCACTAAAGTCGAGCATACTTCGAGAGATGCTAGCAAGCCCGGTACAAAATCGGAGGAGGGCCTAAAGTCAAAGCTGGCTATAAACTCTAGGCTTTGTCTTTCAACAAACAGCGGGCTTAGGGTTAGTTTCTTTCGGCTCAAAGCGTCTGCCACTACATTACCTTTGCCCGGGGTGTAGGAGATATCGAAATCGTACGAGGCAAGAAACTCCATCCATCTCTGTTGCCTCAAGTTAAGATCTTTCTGCGAGAAAAGATATTTCAATGATTTATGGTCAGTGTAAAGTTCGAACTTCTCACCTAGGAGATAGTGTCGCCAAGACTTGAGTGCAAAGACGATGGCGGCTAACTCAAGGTCGTGGGTCGGGTAGTTCTTTTCATGAACTTTCAATTGCCTTCCACCATAAGCTACTACCCTCCCTTCTTGCATCAAGACAGCGCCTAGCCCTGTCCTACATGCATCTGTATAAACGGAGAACATCTTGCTTCCATCTGGCAATGTCAAAACTGGGGTTGTTGTAAGAGCCCTTTTTAGTCGTTGGAAAGCAAATTCGCAATCCAAGTCCCAATTGAACACTAGATTCTTCTTTGTCAGCCTTGTGAGCGGAGCTGATATTTTTGCAAAATCCCTTATGAATTTTCGGTAGAAACCTGCTAGCCCTAGAAAACTTCGGACCTCAGTTGTGTTTCTTGGTGTCTTCCAGTCCTGCACCGCTACTACTTTGGCAGGGTCCACAGCTAACCCATTTTTGGATACTATATGCCCAATAAATCTTACTTCCTCTCTCCAAAAGTGGCATTTGGAGAATTTGGCTTTTAGTTGATGGGCTCGTAGAGTTTCCATGATTGCCCTTAGGTGTTGAGCATGCTCTTCTTCACTCTTTGAGAAGATCAAGATATCGTCTACGAAGACCACTACGAACTTATTGAGAAAATCTCTGAACACCCTACTCATTAGGTCCACGAAGTAAACGGGTGCGTTTGTCAAGCCGAAAGGCATGACAAGCCATTCAAAGAAGCCGTCTGGGGTTCTGAATGCTGTCTTATAGATACTATCTTCAGCCACGCTTAGCTGATGAAAACCGGTCGCCAAATCGAGTTGGGAGAAAATAGATGCTCCTACAAGCTGATCAAACAGATCGTCAATTCTGGGTAGAGGGTGCCTATTCTTTTTCGTTAGCTTGTTGAGCTCCCTATAGTCAACACACAGACGGAGTGAACCATCCGCCTTTGTAGCGAACACCACTGGAGCGCCCCATTCTGAAATGCTCCATCTAATGAACCTCTTCTCTAGAAGCTCTTTAATCTGTTTACTGAGCTCCTTTCTTTCCCGTGGAGCCATGTGTCTAATGGGCAACGCAACGGGCTTTGCATTATCTACAAGATATATGTGGAAGTCTATCTCCCGCTTCGGAGGCAAGCCCTTCACCTCTTCAAAGACATCCGGATATTCCCGGACCACTTTAACCGATTGCAAACTCTCAACAGAAGCATCTAGCGATTCAAGATAACTAAGCATAACCGCGTACGAGGGATTATAGGTAATTTCCAAAGTGTTACCGAGTTGGGTAAGAAGCCTAACCATCCTTTTCTCACAATCCAGGATGGCACCATTACTGGATAGCCAATCCATGCCCAAAATCAAACCATATCCCGAAAAGCCCAAAACAAAGGCACTATATTTAAATTCTACGCTTAGAATAGAAATTTTCAATCCCACACAGCTCATAGATAAATAGGTTGGGCCCCCAATTGGATTTGAAACAATTAAGGGGTCCTCTACCATTCTAGTTTCTAGGTGCAGAGATTTTACTAAAGCAGATGAGATAAAGGAGTGTGATGCGCCAGAATCAAATAAAGTGCGAACTGGGTGATAATAAAGATAAACTACACTTTCTACAGAAGTATTTATACCTCGCTGCTGCAGAGGTGGCGCTTCTAGCGCATGAACTTGTGCCCCTGAGGTGGATCCAGCCCTCTGCCCCTGCCCTCGCTTCTTTGGGCAATCCTTAGCCAGGTGGCCTGTCTCACCGCAAGAAAAGCACCCACCATTCATCTTGGCCTTCTTTTTCCGGCAATCTTTCACTAAGTGCCCCACTTTGCCACAGAAATTACACTTCCTCTTCTCTTTGTTGTCTTTCCCGCCCTTCTTAAAGTCTGTCTTCTTAGGCTGTAAACCCTCTTTCTTCCCTTGAGAGATTTCTTCCTTTGTCTCCTTCTTGCCCTTATCCTCTTCGTTCAGCAATGCCATCTGCACCAACCTTTCATACGTAGCTCCCATGGGTATATGGGTCATGGCCAAACTGTGTAATGGCTCATTCAACCCCTTGACAAAGCGGAGAGCCTTCTTGTGCGGGGTGTTGACTAGGTCCAGTCCGAACCTAGCCAGCTGATCTAACTGATTAACATACTCTTTGACTGTCATATTACCTTGCTTAAGAAATAAGAATTTTTCCAACTGAAGACTCCTTTCAGCTTCTGAGAGAAATTTAGCCTCAAACCTTGCCCTAAAGTCCTCCCATGTTTCCACTGGTCTTTCTACATTGGTGACTTCCCACCAGTAGGAAGCCTCGCCTTTAAGTAGCCATACTGCCAGTTGTACCTTCTGCCTATCTTCTACCTCAAAGATGATGAATAAGTCCTCAGTTTCCTTCAGCCAATTCCTGGCTACCACGAAGGACTCGGTTCCATGAAAGTCCTTTCCTCCCATAGCTTTAAAATCTTTACATATCTTAGCAAAAGTATTTCCCCGCGGAGGAGGTGGAGGAAGAGGTGCTGCTGCAGGAGGATGATTTCCTGCAGCTGGGAGAGGGGGAACGGTAGGACCTGGCTAAGTGGCCTTTGCTTCTAAGAATCGTCTAAACCAACCATGTATTGGTATACCCTCTGGCAAGTTAAGTTCTTCGGACATGCTGAAACAAAAAGGATAGATTCAAAACGAAGGATAAAAGATAGTACCTATGGCTTTGGGGGGACTATGCCTTTTTAAAATAAAATAATATTTTATCTTTAAAAATGCTTCTTTAAATTTTCTTTTGAAAATAAATTTTCAAAACTTTTTATCTTATCTGGTAAACCTATGCTCTGATACCAAGTGAAACACCCCACCTCCGTTAGGGTCACTCTAAAAGGGAATGCCCTAATTTTGGTGGAGGTTTGTAAGTATAAGTCACAGATACACAAGACAGATATAAGAACACATATTTTTGAACAGCGGAAAACAACGGCAACTTTTATTTCATTAAAATATGTGTTACACAAACCATGCCATAATTTGTCTTACAATACTTCCAAAAACATAACATCTTCATAACTGTCTTGATTACATTATTTAAAGAAGCATAAAAACATAAGTAAACTGCATAAGTCCCATAATTGCGGTCCAAAGCCATAGTCCAAAACAAAAAAGATCCAAGAAATACATTCTTTCTCTTCAAGCTGGATGTGAAAACTGGTCAAGCTGCAGTATTCCCTCCCTGTGGACCTGGGGGGGGGGGGGGAACGAAAGAAAAGAAGACGAAAGAAAAGTAGAGTCAGACATAAAGCCTGAGTAAGTCTAGGACTATTCAGTCTATGAATAAAGAATTGGGCATGATAAGTATAAACTGGAACGGGGAAAGCACTATAAACTAGGTTAAGTTGTCTAGAGTCGAATGTACTTATCGTACCCCTTATTAATCTCTGCATCCATATAAACTAGTTCCCAACAGGCACCCCATAATCAGGGTGAAGTGATCCGTTTCTAATGATCGGCTCCTACTCGCATAGTTACACGTGTCTTACGTCCCCCGATGTTGTAGTTACCTATGCTGGTCCCACCATGGGGTGTATCAAGTTCCATAGTAGCGGCCCGACACAATCCTAGAATGCACAGGTGTACTACTGGTGCCTAGTGCCTTATTTTTCTGCGCCGGAGTGTGTGCACCCCCGCACCCTGTTAGAACCTACACTGCTGCACCACCGTCGTCGATTTGACCTCTTACAGTCAGCCCAGTAATCGTGCCCCACCCTGCCTAGTTCAGGGTATCCTGATACACCTTGTAGGGTTACTGCTGAAAAGGGTCCCCCGCTACTAGGTTTTCTATTTCTAGCCAACATGCTAAGTTGGTTAAGTGTTTTGTAAACCTAACCCCCAATCAGTCTGTATAGTTTAGCATGTTTCATTGTGATTAAGTATTAATTCAATTTACTTAATCCTATCAATCCTGACTCAGCCTTAATGGTCTTATTAAAGCCTCGACCTCTCACATTAGACAGATATTGTTGTGGCTGCCTGTTGCCGGTTGGGTCCGGGCAGTCTTACGCCACAACTCAGTCTAACCTCGGGTCCTTATTGGGCTCCGTGTTTAACCACCCACATTGGATAGGTATTGTTGTGACTACTGGACAGCCGGGCGGTTCCGGGCAGGTTTACATCACAACTCAATCCAACCTCGGGTTAAACACATCGTATTTTCTAAATTTACATATTTTGTCTCTTTTCTTTTTATATGTAAATATTTGCGGCCCATTATTCAAATTCATCTTTATTGGGTAAAATTAATTTATACCAGTTAATTGTTTTTTAAGGTTGTTGGCATGCGTCAAACATGCCAACACATATGTTCTATATTTTAACCCAATCGTCATTACCCCCGTTTTATACGTTCGCTACAATATAACATATGTTGGGTTTAACATTTAAACCCAACTTAGCCACATGAAAAAAGGGAGGCTTAGAACATGGTGTTTATATATTCTAAGTAACATAAAAAGGGGAGTGTGAACGCATGAACTTGCAACATAGCGAACTAATTAACATAAGTTTGGCACTTGTGAACTTGCATAGTAATAGCATATAATCATGGCATAAACATACCTAAACATGAAATCATGGGTTTTGATCTATTCATATAATCATGGCATAAACATACCTAAACATGAAATCATGGTTTTTGATCTATTCATATAATCATGGCATAAACATACCTAAACATGAAATCATGGTTTTTAATCTATCCATGCAAACTTGCAATTGGAATGTAAATCTAACTTAGCTATGTGTCACATATATTATCATATGATTTTGATAACAACATAGGCCTAAAACATGTTTTTCAATTAGGCATAACACCAAGCATAGTTTAGTCATGTTCATAGAGTCAACACAAATTCACAAAGATGCTTACTTTTGTCTCTAATACAAAAGTATGGTTTTAGACTTGAATCATGATGCCAATTCCAACATAAATTCACATAAGTCATAATACCCAAATGGATCCAACTACACTAAAAGTGATTATAATATATATTATGTTGGCATAATAGTGAATCGTATAATTGCATGAATCTCAATTAAACTACCACAAACATGTAGTTGTCAACTTCCAACATGAATTACATACTTGCAAATATCCAATCGTTATATCACAACATTCCAAATCGTTTAGAATCAAAGCAACATACAAATATAGATTATTATCACCCCAAATCAAATACAATTCTATTTCTCATTTTACACAAATCAAAGCACAATTATTTATTCACATCGGAATAGCACTCTACTTACAACGTATGACAAATCTTCAATTCAGGAATCTGAATTCTGAATTTGGAGATGCTATCCTTTGTTGTAGGCATTGTTTTGATTTAATTGACATTGCTTTAAGCTTTCGAATTGTCTCCTAATTGTCTCTAAATTTTGACGGCCATTCCTAGTCTTTCCTCAGCAGCATGACGGTCTCATCTTCATTTTTGTTTGTGTGAATTAGGTGGAGTCTTAGGTCCTTTTTATAGAGTTTGTGAGTTGATTAGGACCGTCGATGGAGCTTGGTTTAATAATAGCCGTTCGTTTGAAGGAAAGACCAATCAGGAGCTGACACCTAGCCCTAGTGACAAGGCAAGGCTCAGAAATTCGGCCAAGCACAGACCAGGCTAGCCAGGGGGGCTGGGTTCGACTTGGCTCAGGGGCCAGGTCGACCCCCCAGTCGACCCCCAGGTCGACTATGTAGTCGACCTGGGTGCCCTAGGTCGACTACCCAGTCGACCTGGGTAGCCCAAGTCGACTACCCAGTCGACCTGGGTACCTTGGGCGGGAAAATTCCCGCCTTGGCCAATCTGGCCCGATTTTTTGAAATTTAAATTTGTTTTCTGAGCTGTTTTTGTCTGTTTGAATTTTAAACTGAATTCTGAAACTTCCGGAGGACATATCTCCCTCATACGGAGTCCGTTTTACGCAAACTCGGACTCTATCCCAAGCAGAATTCCGAGACGAACGTAATGGCGTATCCCATTTCCCTTAATTCTTTGATTTGAAATTAATTATACTTCAATTTGTGAATTTCACTGTTGTAGAATACACGGGGTGTTACATGGAATGTTGTAGATGAGAATTGGGAGTCGTTTGCAGCTGATCCACGCAATATAAGACTTGGTCTTGCTACCGATGATGTTAATCCTTTTATGACAATGAGTTCCAAATATAGTTGTTGGCCTGTGATGCTTATGACATACAACCTCTCATCAATGTTATGCATGAAAAAAGAAAATATCATCTTAACATTGTTGATTCCTTTAGTAGATCTTGCTGGATTTATGGAGTAATGGAGTTCAAACTTATGATGCCTTTGGTAGATCGCTTTATAACATCAGAGCGATTTTACTATGGACGATAAATGACTTTCTAGCGTATGGAAATCTTGCTCGATGTTGTGTGAAAGGTAAAAATGGTTGTCCATTATGTGGTATCAATACTCACCATCGATGGTTGAAACATAGTCGGAAGAGTGGTTATGTGGGTCATAGGATATTTTTACCCCCTTCAGATTCATTGAGAAAACAAAAGGCTTGGTTTGATAATACTATAGAAAATGGTCATAGACCTAGAGTTTTGACTGGAAGAAACATCTCTGCTATTTTGAAAAACTTTCTGAATAATTTTGGGAAAGAAATAAAAAATGAAAATAATAATAATGATAGCAAGAATGGGAAGGGTAAGAAGAAAAAAATTAAACAGGAAAGCTGGAAGAGAAAAAATACTAATAAAAAAAATAGAGGCGAAGATGGAGATCTTGTGAATATAGACCTATCAAGGTGGAAAAACCGATCAATCTTCTTTGATTTACCGTATTGGGAGGTTAGTTTTTTTTTCATTGATCAATAATACAGTTCTTTAGTAATGAAATTTAACATTGTTGATTTTTGTAGGAACCGTCAATGCGTCATAATTTAGACGTAATGCATGTAAAAAAATGTTAGTGAAAGCGTAATAAGCACGATGTTGCATGATAACAAATCGAAAGATGGAATTAATTGTAGAAAAGATTTAGAAGAGTGGGGATTTCGTCATGGCCTTTATGCACAATCTTGTGGAAAATAAACATATCTTCCTCCAGCTTTATATACGTTGTCTAAATCTAAAGAAAAAAAATTGTAAAAGATTGTATGGTTTTAAGGGACCTGATGGTTATTGCTCGAATTTCAAGAGCTCTATATCGTTGGAGGATTGTAAAATTTGTGGTTTGAAGTCACATGACTATCGTGTCCTAATGCAACAGTTGTTGTCGGTTACAATAAGAGGATTGTTACTGAAGAAGCCAAGGAAAGCAATAATTCGTTTATGTTCTTCCATAAATTATGCCAACGTGTTTTTGATAGAGAATAACTACAACATCTTGATGATGAGAATATTCTAATTTTATGTGAACTTGGAAGATATATTACACCTTCATTCTTTGATATAATGATACACTTGACAGTTCATCTTGGAAAAGAAGCCAGTTTATGTGGACCGGTTCATTTTTGTTGGATGTACCCCTTTGAAAGATACATGAAGACACTAAAACATTATGTAAGAAACACTGCACGTTCAGAGCGGTGTATTACAAAATCCTATCTTGCAGAGGAGTGCATGAAATATTTTAGTGAATTCTTAAAGAAATCAGGAAAAATAGAAGAGAAGGAAGTCCAAAATGAAGATTATGAAAATGATGTCATACTTGAAGGACGACCAACTTCAACTTGCAAAATAATTACACTGTCCGAGAATGAGAAACAAGCTACTCGTTTGGCTATGCTAATGAATATGGCTATAGTGCAACCATTTTTAGAGTAAGTGATTAGTGCATTTTGTTCTATTGTTCAATTTGTTTTATAGTGCAACTTATTTGTTTTTTTCCTTTTACAATAGTTTGCATCTTGAGGAGTTGCAACACTCAAACAAGTGCATAGAAAAAAATGCAACCTTACTTTGGAAAACCCACACAAATAACTTTGCCAATTGGATTAAGAAGAAGGTGAGTTGAATTTTAAAATATATTATCATTAATTTTGAATAAATTATTATCTAGATCTAACATAAATAATATTTTGATTTATATATACCTTATGATTCGAACGATCACGACACAACGTTAAAATGGATTGCCCATGGTCCAAGGAGTAGTGCACCGTCTTGTACAGGTTATATCATCAATAGAGAACGTTTTCACACAAAATATATTGAGAGAAAAAATCAAAATAGTGGAGTCGCTTATGATGCAACCACCATGTGCAGGGCTAGCGCAAAAGATATTTCCCAAGTGGTTGACTTGATTACTTATTATGGAATGTTGACCGATATATTTTTGTTTGACTATCATGCCTTTTATGTTCCCGTCTTTAAGTGTCATTGGAAAAATATAAGAAATGGTGTGAAGGTAGAAGATGGATTTACCCTTGTCATTTTACAACAAAATCAAGCTTCATTTTCAAAAGATCCGTATATTCTTGCATCTCAAGCAAAAAAAAATTTTGTTCAAGGGGCAATGATGATTCTAATTGGTATGTTGTGATGAGGGCTCCGTCAAGTAGTTTTCATGAAATAGATGTAGATGACTCTTTTAAATAATTTAGCATGGATACTGGAAATTTTGAAGAAACCGATATAGAGATTGATGATTCTGTTGAGGATCTTAGCTATGTTAGGGAATATTGCGAAGGAATACTTGAGTAGTATATCACTAGCTATGTTAGGGAATACTATGTTAGGGAAGATTGCGCTTTGTAGCTATAACTTCATTATAAAATCCAACACTATTATATATATATATATATATATATATATATATATATATATATATATTGCATTCCTTCTAGATTGGTGACAAACTGACAATAACAAATTATTTAGGCTAACTCATATTTTTGTTATAGCTATAACTATAGTTCTATGTTTTAAAATCTCCCAAACTGTCGTTATTTTATTTACTGTGAAAAACACTGTTGTTTTCCTGTAAATGACATATTGAGGTGTAGCTGAAATTATGTAGTGTTTTGCATATTCAGGATGGCCTTAGCGCATAAGTATTTGGATTGTATAGTTCTGCTATATATTTTACGTTTTTCCTCATGTTTTAGTAATAGGAAATGAGGCCAATAACGCGGCAACATAAAAAAAGCAAAGCAGGCAAAAATATATTCATGAACCATAATAAACGGAAGAAACATATTGAAGACAACAACGTTCAAAGCGAGGGCAATCCACATGTAGAAGAAGATAATCCACAATTAGTAGTAGATAATCGAGCACAAGCAGTAGAAAATAATCCACAACTAGTTGAAGATAATCGAGAACAAACATTAGAAAATAATGCGCAAGGAGTAGAAGATAATCCTAGTGCATTTGAGAACCGTACAGTGCAAAACGAACAATACGTGGAAGTCGATGGACCAACTGAAAATGCAAATGCTAATCGACCAAAGAAAAGAAAGAGTAGAGGTCCTACGAAAATGAAGAGACTTCCCTCAAACTTCTCAATTCGTGTTGAAGTTGAATTTAATGAGAATGCTGAACCAATAGGTGAAGGATCTATCCATTTATCGTCTTTTTTAGGACCACTTGTACGAGAGCATGTTCCAGTCACACTTAGTAATTAGAGACAATTTAACGCTGGCTGAAAGCCATTTTATGAGAATGAATTCAGGTATATTTTGTAATTTTTATCTAGTTATGTCTAATTTACTCATTGTTTTAAATCAAGAAAAAATCCATAATTTTGAATAAAATATCAGACTTCTGGATACTTATTCAGGCAAAATATTATAGGCCTAGAAAAATATAAGACATCTGGATAAAATATCCAGACGTTTGAGTACTTTAATATTCAGACGTTGAGAAAAAATATCAGACGTCTGGATAAAATATCAGACGTTTGAATTCTTCTACAGATATATTTCTCTAGGCTGAGAAAACTGTCAGACGTCTGGATAAAATATCCAGATGTCTGAATATTTATTCAGGCATATTACTTTAGGTCAAAAAAAATCTATACGTATGGATAAAATATCAGACATCCGAATTCTTTTATAGATTTATTTCTTTAGACCGAGAAAACTATCAGACGTTTGGATAGAATATCCAGATGTTTGAAAACTTCTTCAGGCATATTACTTTAGGCCGAGAAATTTTTTAGACGTTTGGATAAAATATCAGATGTCTGATTGATATTCAGATTATTTTCTTTTTCTACTTTCAGACGTCTGGACATATATCCAGACGTCTGACACACCTGTTTCAGTTGTGCATGTCTTCCTTGTTGTCGAGCTAGAGCCATATATAATTAAAGTTTCATATGCACAATATTTTCCATCCACAATAACATATCCTAATTACTTAACAATAACATACCCGAATTACATAACAATAGCATATCTGAATTACATAACAATAACATACCCAAATATCACAACGAACATAGCAACAACATGTCCGAATTGCATATCGAACATAACATATCCAAGTTGAAGGTTTTAACTTAATTTTTGGTTAAGAATTTACTCGGTGATCCACTAGGTGGATGCATTTTAGCTCACGGATCTAATCGGGATTTCATGCTTGTTAACTTTATTCAAGTGACAAATGCTGCTTCACTTAACGTAATGAAAATTGCAACTCCTTGCAGTTTAGCAATTTATTTTAAAGCAACATTTACTATATTTGAAGCAAACTGTTAGTGCAAGTAATATACATTTGTGTTGCTGTACATGGTAAATGTTTTCATGGGGTTATCTGTTTTTCCATTGCAGCAAAAAAAAAGATAACCTCAGGAAAACACTTCCTTATAACAGCACAAACGTATATTACCTACACTACACAGTTTGCTTCAAAGGCAGTAAAAGTTGTTTCAAAATAAATTGCTGAACTACAAGTAGTTGCAGATTTCATTACGCTAAGTGAAACAACATTTGTCTCTTGAATAAAGCTATTAAAGCATGAAAGCACGATTAGGTCCGTGAGCTAAAATGCACCACCTAGCGGATCACCGAGTAAGTTCTTCAGCTTGGTCACGCTTCGTCTGCTTCATACGCTTTGGATGAATACATATATGTTCTATGTTCCATCTCTTCATTGTCTGTAAACAGTTAAGATACATGCATTAGTACATAACTCAATCAACAAATACACAACTAAATATGAATAACTTGAACTTTAATCACAAGTTCAATTTTAAACATACACATACAAACTTTATACAACAAAGTTTGGCAAACTTACTAGGAGGAGGTGGTTGACAATAAGTGGATGCCATTGAAGTTAATTTCAGAGGAAATTTTTGATTTTTGGCCATTGAAGTTAAATTTAGGAGGCCACTGAGGTTTATACCCAAACGAGGCCTAAACCAGCAATTTATAGACGTTATAAGTTCTCAGAAGATGCCTAAATGCAAATTTTCCTTTTTTTATTATAGGCTAGATTTATGTTGGATGAGGAATGGCAAAAGGTCCCCATAATTCTTCAAATGGGGTGTATTTTTAGGTGTTCAAAATGCATGTTAGTTAATAAATTGGTCAAAGCAAAGTCCAAGGAGGAAAGGCTTCAAATGAAACCGGATAATATCAAAACTATGACGGAGTGGAATGATTTTATCAACTTGAAAACTAGTGCAAAATTTAAGGTAAATTATGTATAAATGGTCATCTTCGTATATGTGAATTAACTAGTTAGTATATTTGAATTTTTTATTTTAGCAACAATGTGAAACATTCAGAGCCATCAGACGCAGACAGATGCCACGTACATGCAGCCGTAAAGGAATGGCACGCTCAGCTGCTGATATGGTCAGAAATAATTTTAATGTTGTGATAGTGTCATGCCATTTATAGAGTTATGATAATTTATTTTATTCAAATTTTTATTACCGTAGAAAAGCGAGAGTACAGATCCCTCTTCTATTTGTCGATCTGATGTTTGGAATAAATCTCACACTTGAAAAAACGGTGAGCCAATGAGCTTGGTTGTTGAAAAAACTATTGTATGTGATTTAATTTTAAATTGACATATTACAAATGATTTTAGAATGTGATAATGTTGAAGATTACAACGTATGATGTCCTTTGTAGGAGAAGATTAAAAAGTTTAATGCTGAATCACAAGCTACCACGACAACTTCTGTGAGAGAAGATGCTCTTTCAGCAGTGCTGGGAAACTATGGACCAGAACGATTAAGAGGAATGGGAAGAGGTATGACCCACACCAAGATTGTTTTGTCACAAGCTAATCAAAAACAAACAATGCAACTACAAAACAGAGTTCTGGATTTGGACAAGATGGTTCAAATGCTAGTATCACAAAACCAGGTATTTCTAAAACAAATGGCAAGAAGTTATAGCTTGTATGTAGCCATTAGTTATTTGCATTCTGTGAGTTTAGAATCGTAGTGAATCATTTAATAAACTCTTTGTTGAGTAATGACTATATAAATAATTCATAATAAAATTCAAGTTGTCATATAAACCCAAAGACAAAATAAAGATTGACTACATGCAGCAGTTTCATACTTCACTTCTCGTAAAACCAAAAGATTAAATAAAGAAACTTTAATTGCAGTTTGAACAATCTACAAACTAGGCTGGACACTGCTGCATGTACAGGCTTGACACTGCTGCATGTACAGGCTTGACACTGCTGCATGTACGCATGTTTTCTATGTTGTGGTATGCTCAAAAGGTGAATCAATGAATCATGGCTATATGCCAAAACATAAAAAGTTGGACCCTGTTCATAAAAGATGACTATATATATAAATATATATATATATATACATATATATATATACACATATATATATATACATATATATATATATATGTATATATATATATACTGACATATCTTCTTATCTATAACTTATCAAAATGAGCTGCATGTACATGTTGTTCCTTATCAGAAATGAGCTGGTTCTTCCATCCCTATCTAAAACTGACCAGTAGAGTTACTTCTTTCATCCTAATATATATATATATATATATATATATATTCATGTGCTTGTCTTCATCGTACTTTAAAATATTATGATAGACCACACTCATAGTAACTTAAAGATACAGTCCTACTATTTTTAAGTTACTTCTTTCCTCTTACCCAAGCCTTATTACCATGTTAGTCATGAAGCAGTGATGTCATGCTCGCATCTACTGGGAGCAAGCCATGCCGCCTTGGTTAATTGAAGTCATGTTGCCTTGGTTAACGTTAGTACTGTCATGAGATTATTTTTAGATACATGTGGAGAGGTATTCAGTACCTCAAAGATACTGAATACTTCATCCACATGGTTCTGAAAATAAACTTTGTGGCGACACAACTTAACATTTTAATGAGCTACACTGCTATCATACATCGCTGTGTACAATATATTGTTTGTTTTGATATTGATCAAGTTGTCCAATATATTGTTGTATTCTAAATGTATATCAATTTGTCCAATATATCTCTGTGTTCTAGATGTATATTAATTTGTCCAATATATCGATGTGTTCGTTATGATATTGAATGCTTCTACAGACATTTTTTTAGGCCGAGAAAAATCCAGACGTCTGGATAAATATCTAGACGTCTGAATGATTCTATAGGCATATTTTTTAGGATGGAAAATAATCCAGACGTCTGGATAAAAAATTCAGACGTCTGAGTGCTGCTTCAGATATAATTTTTTTAGGCTAAGAGAAATTCCAGACGTTTGGATAAAATATCCATACGTCTAAATGATTCTTAAGGCATAATATTTTAGGCCGATATAAAATCAAGAGGTTTGAGTACTGCTTCAAATATAATTTTTTTAGGCCGAGAGAAATTCCATACGTCTGGATAAAATATCCAGATGTCTGAATACTTCTTCAAGCATAATATTTTATACCGAGGTGAAATCCAGACGTCTGAATAAAATATCAGACGTCTGATTATTATTCAGATGGTTTTCTGGTTCTGATATCAGGCGTCTGGCACATCAAAATATCAAACGTCTGATTATTATCCAGACGTTTGACACATCAAAATCAGACGTCTGGCAATTATATCTGTAACCGCGCTAACACTTGACCAAATCCACTCTTTTTTAACTTGAGGATTCCAAAAACCTGTATTATCTAAGTTCGTATAGAATAGAAATATGGATACCTGGTCAATGTGAAAGTGATTAGAAGAGAATGAGAGCAGTGTTACAAGCCCAACATCCTGACATAAGCTATGTAATTCATACATCGGGAAATCAATGAGATTATTGAATGGACCAGTATTTAGGATTTTATTCTGCATAAATCCATATCTTTCTATTGCCAAGGGTGCTTTGTTCATCCATCTATCGATTCGTGATTGTGAAACGGTCGGGGTGTTTCTTCAGTAGTTTGTGGAGGATTTGATGATTCTTCATCTTCCTCTTTCGTTTTGATGAAGATTCTTTTTAAGAGGCATGATTTGGACTGGATTTGAGATTTTAGAGTTAGAAAATTTTCGATTTGATCGGTGAATTGGAAGAGTGAGGAATAGAAGGTTGCGGTTATTTTTATATAAAAATAACCGACGTTTTGTAAATCACACCTCTGGTATGAAAAACAGACGTTTGATTTAGGGTTTTTTTCAACTCGAGAAAGTTTTCAGACATCTAGGAATAGTTTCAGATGTCTATTTTGGATGATTTTTAAACCATGTATATTTTCCGATGTCAGGTAATTTTTACAGACGTCTGATTTTAGTTTTTCTGTTTTTTATTTTAACCCTATCAATTTTCAGACTTCTTGTTTATTGATTCAGACGTCTAGTTTTTAATTATTTGTGAGACGTCCCCTTAATTTGCATAATTGTTTACATAATTGTATCACGATCACCACCAATTAATAATTACTTTCATGATTGTTTATCAGGTTAAAGGAAGCAGCAGAGATGAGAGTCCATCTCAAGTGGTTTAAATGATTTATATTATTATTGTCATAACAATGGAATTTCTTTTGATTTAATATATAATATAAATGATTTTGACTAAATGTAGAGTAAGTATGACCAACCGAATGTCAGATGTAATTTGTTGGATTGGACTGGGATGGACGAAATAGTAGCTGAAGGAAGCGTTCTTTCAACTGACCCTACAGAGCTTTTATACAATATTCCACTTGGACCAAATGCCATGAAAATTTTGATAGAATTCCCGAAGAAATTGAATGCTTATTTGCGTAAGTCTACTCTTAGGATGATCTCACAAATTGGAGAAGCTAAGGGTGAGATAGTAGCATGTCCATCTGACAGGGTTGTACTCCACACTACGATAGTCTCTGAAAATGATGAAAATGCGGTATACTTAATTCTTTATGCACTCATTAGCTCTATGATTTAATATAATAATCTAATAATATTTTTTATACTAGAGTAAAACTTCGTCAACAAATAAGAAATGCAAGTTGTATGATTGGGTTGGTAGCAAAGAATTGGTTGTCGAAGGGTGGTTTTACTCTACTGATCTGAATCAGCTCGTGGATAATATTCCACTTGGACAGTCTGATGTGCTTGTTTTGATTAATGCGCTAAAAAAATCAGATGCATTCTTATGGAGAGCACGATTTGGTATGACATATGTTAGAGAAGCTATTGGATGCAAAGTAGCTTGGCCGCAAAAAAATGTCGTTCTTGAGGATATTAATGCTATGACATCTGCCCATACGCCAAATGTAGTATCACATTCAGCGGTAATGTGTAGTTTATGCATTTAATTTATAAAAACATGCATATACCTTGATACCGTTTTATTATTAGAATCACTTCTATTTTGCAGAAAACATATTTAAATTGTTTCATATATTGCATGACAGACCACTAGTTTCAAGTCAAACATTAAATGCAAGTTGATTAGTGTTCATGGAGCGAAAAAAGTTGTCACTGAAGGATGCGTGTCTTCGACTGACCCAAATGCGATGGTCAATTTGTTCGTTTGGGAGAAGGTGTCGTTAAAGTTTCGGTTGATATTGTTAAAGTTCCAAACGCATCTTTATGGAGACCTACATCAGAGTTTGAGTTTATTGAAGATGCAATTGGTTCTACTATAGCTTGGCCTTCTGCAAATGTCACCGCAGAATCGTCTTCAAGTAAGAATGACTTATACTTCTCTTTACTTATCGTCAGTATGAATGATGAAAATACTCCTTATTATGATTGTTTTGGTAGAATTTTAATTCAAGTATGATTTCCCTTTTCACCTCTTAAAACTGAATATTTAAATTTCGTTTAGGTAGATAAAACCGGAAAAAATAGAAGATACGGTGTCCTAGTTACTTCAGACATTTTGATCTTATACAAATTCTCTTTCTTGCAATTTGGTCATACTAAGTCGTACGAATATTTGTTGACACAAAAAATATTGCGAAGTTTAGGATGCTGTTTGGAAAAAAAATGTTGCATGTGCATGGAACTGAACTATGCCAACGCTGTCAAGTAGTTTAAGCACTACGACCAGTCAAACAAGCCAATATTAGAAATGTTATATTTATACCGAATTCAACAACAAGATGACTTGATCACACTTGACCTCATTTTCTTTTCACATTTCCATGTTTAGCCATACTTTTTAGTTCAGTTGTTAGCAGTTTCTCAATGTTATACATATACAACAAAAGTAGTTATGTATTTTCTTATTGCCAAATCAGGTGTTGATGTTTGATGCATGACGGTAATTCAACTTTGGAGCACATGAGCTTGGACTTTGAACAGTTTATATTTTTCTTTTTTCTCAGTAAGCATCTTTTGTAAAAACAAGTTAGATGGGAACATCGATTACAAAATGTTATGTACAACTATTATCTATTTGGCATATGGAATTATTATAACTTATGTGATATAGTTTATAATTATATTTCTTTTGTATTGTTTGAATTTCATGATTATTTTGAATTGCACTGTGTAAAAATGATAAATGCTGATTGATGTACCTCAACAACTCTACAGAAACGTTGTGGTATATTTTGGAAAAACGCCATGGCATACAGGGAAAAACAACATTTGCAAATGATAAGAAACGCTGTTATATATATGGTAAAACGCTGTGATATATGGATGGTGATAACATTTCTAGACTTTACAAAACGCTGTTATGTATGTTGAAAAACGCTGTAATATGTGGACGATAAAAATTGTTCTAACCGGTTTAAAACGTTGTTATATATTCATAAAAACGATGTGGTATGAAGACGATAACAACGTTTCTAACCCATATAAAACGCTGTTATATATGTGTTGAAGAAGGAATAATCTGTGTTAGCTATGCAAACACAACACAAAACGCTGTATAAACATAATAACAACGCCATTTGAAACTCTGTTTAAACATAACAACAACATAAATTAAAACACTGTAGTATGTCCTTTTCCTACAGAGTTTTTAAAGTATTGTGATATTCCTATGATTTATAACAACGTGTCGGTAGACAACGTTCTTCAAAATGCTATAAAATGATATAACAACGTTTTTCAATGCTGTCAATGAACATATTTGTTGTAGTAAAATAAACAAACATATTTATGTGAATTATAAATAGTGGAGTCATGAATATGTACTATTTCAAATGCTAGAATAAAATATTTATTTGAATAAAAATATTGTTTGTATATTCAAATCTGTGTAGTAGCATTTTATTCAATAAATATTTATTTCTGTATGTGATGTGAAATATAGAATAATACCATTTCCAAACACATTTATATAATAATATATATGTTTGTTATCATCAAACAAAATTCATACTGTTATACTCAAAAAAATGTAGGGATTTGGCCTCCCATATATGTTATCATTTAAACAAATATAACATTCAACATGAAACAAAAACAAAAGGAAAATGCAAGCTAACCAAATTAAAAAATAGAGATAATTAACAAGAATAAAGTAAAACTAATCTAGCTACTTGCATGAAATTAAACTACACTAATTGCATAAAGTAAATAAGGACAATAAAAGAACATGAAATTAAATTTCATAAAAAGAAAATTAAATAAGAGGGAAAATAACTAATAAACCATGAAAGAGAGCTTTATTTTTGATCCACCAAACTATACTAACTAAAAGATATAATTCTTCATTACATGAACGTATGGGTATTTAAACAAGCCTAACACCCTAATCCTCTCTCTTTTTTTTTTTCTTTTTTTTTGGAACTATTCAAAATACCATTTTCTTGAAGCTTACATGATGTCTTTAGCCACTAATCATTCATTAAAATTATATGAAGCCTTTTTTGTCTCCTTTACCTAATGCATTAGCTTCTAATTGTAGCCTTAAGGAAAGTGGGTTAGTTGGGTATATAGAGTCCTTCATGAACCATGAGATGAATTATTTCCATCCACCCTTCGCATTTCTTCACTTGTGCATGTATATTCACATGACCTCTTCATGTTTTTGCTCCTTGTTTCTTATAAATGACAATTAAGAGTGCAAGTAATTTTATCAAAAATTAACACATGCACAAATGACCATTTTGCCCCTAAATGAATATATGATGATTTGAAAATAAAATTATGGTTTAGACATGTTAAAATACCTATATGTTCATTTATTTAACTAAAACAAGATTAAATAATATAGTAAAAATGTGCACATTTACGCGCACATCAAATACCCCCACTATCAGAGTTTATGCCCTAGAGGCAATCCATTTGATGTGATTAATAACACTGGTGATGTTATTGTTTTATTTGGAATAAAAATATTCTGTTATGATATATTTACTACGTAATATAAATACTAACATAATAGAAGTCCTAAGAATAACAATACGGATTTATATAGTTTAAGTAAGTGACTTGAACTTGAGATTATATAATATGTTAAGTATTGCAATTCTTAAATGTACATAGTCAAGTTTTATTGTATACTATTACTACCAAAATTAACTCTGAAACCAGCTGATGGTGAAGGGGTATTGGAAAAATACAAATACGGAAGAACCTTCCGACAACAGGAAGCCAAATAATAAAAAGAACCGAAAGCTAGAAAGAATGATCTGGGAGCGACATACACCGGCACCTTCCCAGAAGGAAGAAACTCAAAGTCTACCAAACGCTAACAAAGTTCATCTGACAAGGATTCAATCAGAAGAATCTATCCGACAAGGTCAGACCGGCGGGATCCTTCCTGCAGCGTCAACCAGGCAGGGGGTCATGTGGTGAGAGGCCATCCAGGTCAGGAACCAAGAAAGATGAAGGAAAAAGCTCCGCCTATGGGAACCCGAAAGGCTGAAAGGGCCTTCAATACTAACCCGCTTAATACCGATACGACAAGAGGTTGAAACACCAAGAGTATCAAGCCAGAAAAGCGTAAAGATTATATGGAACTAATTTCCGAAACACCCACTGCATAAATGATGATAGAACGTTTTGATAAACAACATACAAATCACCTCAAACAACCCTCTGGAGCATCAGGCTATACCTAGAAATCCCACCGAAAAGCAAATCGGAACCCCGGAAGGGATACAAGTTATCCACACTAGTCTGTTCAGCACAAACACCGACAGTGATTTCGAACCGGCAGCTATCCACATACATAATGAGGGCAAGCTCCTCCAAGTATTCACGGGAAAACCGGAAGCCTATATCCAAAACTCTATGACTAAGAGCATGCAGCCGAGAACTCAAAATACCTTCCAAAGGGATACAATGACAGCAAGTGCATATCATTCTCAAAGAGGCTCCTAGCTAGCTGAAACCTCCATTTCAGAAGCTATAATTAACACTTAAAAATGGTCGGAAGCGAAAACATTCGAGACAAAAAAAAAGACGACCGACAAAGTCTCCTAAAGGCCCAACGACCCAACATCGAAAGGGGCCCAAGTTTCCTATAAATATGACCCAGGGGTCACATTAGGGGGGATCCGAAATCTTGTACTCTTCCTCTTAAAAAACCCAAAAATGGAGATCAATTTAAGGATCTCTTCAATTCTGCTCATGTAAGCAAAAGATTAATAAAGAGAATGATCTACACCTATGGTATTTACTAGGAGTTTATCATTTTTAGTTATTGTGGTTTGGATTTACTATTTTCTACCAATGTATGCATGGGTTCTTGCTTGAATCTATACCTATAATCGGAGACTCTTAGTCAACCTAAACCCTTCCAATAAGCTTAGGTGTGATCAACGAGCTTAGATCTCTTGGTGAATTTGGTCTTGATACCTAGAAATAGTAATCTGACCCAAACTTACAAAGGATAAGCGGACCATTTCCCTCTCAGGTCCATTCCCGTCGACTTGATTCCGATGTTGATGAAAAATATCATTAACATTTGGTGCTAGAAGGATGGCTTGAACCTACGATCCTTTGGTTTACCTCACAACATATCTACCTATGTTGTTCCATTTTGGGTTGGACTAAAGCCTTGAAAAAGAAAAATTATGGGTCGGAGGTCCCGAAAAAAGCTGTCAGAGTCTCAAATGGATGAGTCGGAAATCATGGGCCCAGGAGCGACAGAAGAACTAAGGTTGAGAGTTGAAGCCTTACGCATAATAAAGCAAAAAAGGGAAATGGAAAAATATGCTCCCGATATCGAAAATTATAGCTATTCCCACATGGGGTAAAACCCAGCGCCTCCTCCAAATGACTCTACATCCAAGGGTATTAACATTTTCTTTCACCTAAAGAAAACCCTCCTCAAGAAAGTTAGGGGAACGATGCTTGAACAAGAAATAATGGACGATTACGACCACTTTGCCAACAAATGGTCCGAAGGGATAACATCTCAACCTCAGTATGTTTTGGGAGGAAAGAATGAAGATGTAGGTACTGCAGGTAGGCTGGGTCACAAAAGGATTAAACCCCAGCAGCAAGAAGAGGGGCGTATGTCAGGGTTACCCAAGGAATACTACCTCGCCACTTTGATGGAAAATATTTACTTCCAAACCAAACACGAACTCAACTATTGGCCACTCACAAAGAAAAGGCCCAAGTATGAAAGGAAAACAGGAGGGCCTTACTTCCATTACCACATAATGAATGGACACGAGACTAATCACTGCAGAGTCCTCGGGGAAACCATCGTTAGATTCATCAGCCAAGGCCAATTAAGAAAATTTATGAAAAAATCAAAGTGAGTTCGGAAAAATCCTTAGGAAAAGGATTACTAAACATGTTTGAAGGTACGGAGAACCCTCCTTTTGTAATTTAAAAGGAAACCCATAAGGGGTCAAACCGTAAACGGATGGTGTGTTAGTCTTTCTCTATGCCCAAACCAGAGGGGGCAGGGTTACAGCATCAAAAGCGTAAGCCTCCGTTTCACACCAGAAATGGTCATGGCGGTGCATCTAACCTTAGCATGCCCTGCCTCTGCTCGTATAAGAGTACGCCCTACCTCTGCTAGAACTAAGCACGTCCAACCTCTGCTTGCAGAAGAGCACATCCTACCTCTGATTATATTCTGTGTTACTCACAAAAGGGAACACAAACCCCTGTAATCGCCTAAGATGGTCAGGATACGACACCCCTCAGAGGGGGTGGCGTATAAGCCTCTATCAAAACCTACAATGGTCAGTATAGAGCATCAAAAGAGTAATCCTTAGTTTTTTTCCTACGATGACACCATGTAAGTTTCTAAGACCTTATCATCGCTGATAATGGTCGGGATAAGGAGCCTACTGGAGGGAGGTCGGGTAAGTCCTTGGGCCCTGCTTGTGGGTAAGCTAGCCAAGCGCACCGGACGCACATACCCAGATAGTTGCCAACAAAGCACGTACATCCTCTGACGTGGCATCAAAAGGCCTAGGAGTCACTCAGGAAGCACGTACAAGCTCTGCTTCACAAATTAAACGCAGGAAGAAGTTTCTGGCCTTCTATTTATATACTAATACCCAAACTTGTGTTAGTTCGGTTCTCTGCAATACCGATAGGGATTTCTGGTCTTCAATCAAAAATACCGAAGAGGGTTCCGGTTTTCTATATACTAATACCCAATCTGGGTTAGTTCGATTCTCCGCAATACCGGAAGGGATTTCCGGTCTTCAATCAAAAATACTGAAAGGGGTTCCCGGTCTTCTATCCATACAAATGATCGAATCCGGGTGGTTTGGCTCTTCACAAATACCAGAAGGAGTCCCAGTCTTCTATCTATATTAATGCCGTGTAACGACCCGAAGATTTTCAACCCCGAAAATTGACATAAATACATTTACAGTATCTCGTGCCGACCTTCCAAGCACCGAAAACACCAGAACGTTATTAGAAGAAATTAGAGGGTGAGATAAGAAAGAAATAAATATCAGAATATAAGGAGAAGAAGAACCAACCTAACACAGAGTTTCACATCGCAGCGGAATAAAATATAATACAGAAATAAACCTTTATCGAGAGTTTCAAAAAAAAACAATATCAGAGTACATTATCACATCTGAACAATTATAATAACATGTCCTCATATACAACACACAGCGGAATAAATATTAATACGCCTGAACTCCTTTAACACGTCTTCTGAACTTTGTAGTGTCCAATGACCTGAACTTGTACCACCTGGTCTAAACCGAGCATTATAAACACTTGGTCAGTTTGGCAAACTAGAGTGAGAAAAACTCGCAAAATTTTTAAGGGGAATCATCCAACTTGATTTTAAAGTTCAAAATCATTTCGAAAGAAAAGGATAATCGTAAGACCAAATCCACACATAAATACGGACGGTTTTTACCTTACGATAACCTAAAATATTTTTGAAACAATATTATTACGATATTATGATAGTGTTTAAATACAAATAAATATCAATCTAGCGGAACGCTTGCATCTCACGCTCCACATATATAATGTACAATCAAAACCGCAGACACTTATTGGAGACAGGATTCCGACTATGACAAGGTATGGAACCACCTGCCGATAGTGTATCTCTAGAGGAGAATACACTAGGTTCAATAAGAACGTCTTGCAACCTGGCCCACACATGACCGACCACTCATTTCGACTGAGTGTATCAAATGTATATCACCAACGGTTGGGATCAGCAACCATTTCCCGAAAAAGGGACAGCATTGAAATAGATTAAAGAAGGAAATGGATTTTCTCTAGATTTGTGATTATATACCCTAATGGGAGCGACCCACATAGCCAGGCTGCCTGCCCGATATTTGTCATTTCCCGGTTGATGAGGGTTGAGGATTGAATTACCTTTTTTCGACAGCACACCACCATTCACTTTGACTGCCACGTCGTCAGATCCGCCAAAATCACTAATTGACGTCCACAAAAATACCCTAGTTGGGAGCGACCCAATTATGGTACGTTGGAAGAAATTAACGTACGCGACCCCTTTGGAAATACTCTGTCAAACATCCATCCATACAAGTCATCCAGGAACAGGATGAACCAAAGGCACCCTCCTACCACATCCTAGGTATCACCCTATAGATCAGTAGCGAGTAGTCCTTGCAAATCCGTAGATTCCAACCACGACAGAATCACAGTTTGTCTCCGGGAGCTAACAAGAGAATTTGAGTAATCCTTCCGCTTTTGAAGATCCACGGTCTTCAAGGCTCCATCTTTAATCAGCATCTTCCTCATATTTGCTGAATCGGAATGGTTTTCGAATATACATTCGATCTCGGTCTTTCCGTACAACAATCGTATTGGTCAGATTTGATAGTCGGTGATTTAATTATCAAAAAATAATCAAGAGAAAAAAATAGGTTTACTGATTCAGTACTCGGCATTACTTGGCCTTTTAATTTAAAACAATTAACGAAGGTTAATTAAGCTTCTAAATCTTGCAATATTTTTAAACATTATATTTCTACTTATTTTATAATAACAGGATTCTCAAAACTATTTCATACTCTTCAACATTTATTAGTCCCAGACCCTAAATTTGTAAGTGAATAATCTCATAAGTATCAACCCCGAAGACCGAAATCAACATTAGATTAATACTTAGAAAATCACTCAACTCGACCAATCTCCAGTTAGGTTCTGATGCTTTTAATTTCTGATCTTAACTCTCATCAACCCGTATTATTCCCCTTTTACTCCATTCAACCATTTCCCGCTTTTAAAATCTTGTTTCAATCCCATTCATTTCACTTAAGTTCATTATTAAATATCGCTAGTTTAAAATCAACGCTTCAACACCTCATCCCATTGTAAAAACTTCAATTATATAATGCTAGTTTAATATAAACCCTTTTATCTCAGTTTCCTTAATTCAAATGTTAACTCAACATTTATTTAAACCATCGCATTCGCTAAAAATCCCTTTTATAACTATGTCATAAAAACTTGGGTTTTAATATAAAACCCGTTCATAAACTCCCTTTCAATTCAATTAGATCTCATTACACTATACTTAAATTATTATTAATTAAAATAATAATTTATCCCATCTGTTAGACCAAAAAGTGGTTCTAACACCCAAATTAGCAATAATTCTATTAAAATGAAATCAAAAAGCAAAGAAAAACACACGATTTATAGTGGTTCGGCGTTAAAGATCCTACATCCACTTTGTACTTGCTAGATTGATGATGTGAATGCAAGTACAACAATGATTCTCATTCAATTTCACTCATACCATACATAGATTCACTCAATTTTATCAAAAATATAATTTGAAAGATGATTGTAATCTGAATAAAGTGGTGAAATTCGGTTATGGAGAGAGCTTGGGTTGATAAGTTGCCAAAAGATTCCTTGAAATGACCCTTGGTGGTCTATTTATAGGTGAAAAATCTCTCTGAAATAGCTCCGGTTCGGATGCACGTGGTAGTCATCCCTTAAGAGTCGGGTCCGGATGCTCTGATATAGTGCCAACTCATTAACTTCGTGGGTGATCATAGGGGAATGTGTGCATAACCGCTCCGCATCTCCAAGGATCGTGGGCTATAACCGCTGCAGCTTCTAACTCGAATCGGACGCGTTAAGGATTGGAGGAGCGAATCGGGCTGATTCGAACCTATCCGATTCTATATGTGCTCCTTCCTTTTCTGCTCCGCACTGTTTTGTCGTGACCAAAGATCTCCGATCCGATCCGGTCTTTGAGAGAGTGTTCTTCATCAATTGGTCTTCTAACTTTGTGTAGCCTAGTTCACAAAGTAGGCTAATATTTGTTTGAAGACCAATTGATCAATTTCAAACAATTTTGAAGCACACTCTATTTCCGTGGCTAATGCACAGACAAATATTAGCCTACTTTTTGACTTTGTGTAGCCTAGTTCAATGACAGACTAGTTGATCAATTTCTAACTTTGTCATTGTCAATTTTTGAAGACCAATTGACCAATTGATCAATTTCTGACTTTCTGTCATTGTCAATTTTCGAAGGCCAATTGATCAATTTCTAACTTTGTGTAGCCTAGTTCACAAAGTAGGCTAATATTTGTCGTGGCCATATATCCTTCTAACTTTGTGTAGCCTAGTTCACAAAGTAGGCTAATATTTGTCATAGCCTAGTTCACAAAGTAGTATAATATTTGTTTCATCAATTGGATTATAGAGTGTGCTTCGAAATTGTCTGTACATTGGTCTCTGAATCAAAACCACTGAATAATCACTTCCATTCGTTCGTAAAGATGCGCTGCCTCATCATGTCGCATCTCTTGTTGTCTATAAATGTGCGATACAATGTGCAAATCGTTTTCGTTGCTTAAAATAACTTTGAGAACATTGTTTGATGCCCAAGTAACTCCTTCAGGTAAACTTTAATAATGCACATTTATTAGATTGCTACTTCTTCTTTCGAGTCGATCTTGTGTGTTGGGTTGAGCTTCAGATATTGCATGTCCATCTGATTCGATCCGATCATAACTGCACTGCGTCATGAGGCTGCAATAACATGGGCTTTTCCTTCAACGGGTCGGCTTAGGTATTGGGGGCCCACGAGGAAGAAAAAAACCCCTAGCTTTGTATATATTTGCACAGATTTTCTTTCCCCTCTTCACTGCATTCTGCCGTCTTTTTCTAATCCACACAAACCCTAACCCTAGCTTCTGAATCGCGAAGGTATTCTCCCATTTTCTCGAAATAAGCTCATAGGTAGATCTCCAATTTGTAATTAATTCTACTTTAATTGATTTTAATATCAAGTTTAGGAGTAATTTGAGTGATTTCACCTGTTGTCACATTATTTCCAATGCTGAGCCTCCCATCCCTTTGCCACCGTTGTTGACGGTCTCGTCGCCACTTCGAGATGGTTGTGGAGGAGGTCGAAGCTGGCGTTAGGCATACTGATGTATGGGTGTTCGTTCGCGAGTGGGTTTTTGAGAGGAATGGGTTATATGGTGTTGAAGAAGCGGGAAGGAAGAAGAAAGGAACAGGATCGGTTCTTGGTAGGATGAGAAATCCACGAGGAGTTGGGTTTTAGCTAGCGACGTTAGTTCGGATCAGGGATTAAAATAGTGATTGTAGAGGAAAGTTAAATTGAATGGATAAGCTTTGGAGTGTGGACGTTGTTTGGTACAGTTCATAGTATTGGTCTCCGATCCGATCCGTTGCTTAAGGATATTTGAACCGATCCGACTATACTACATGCACCAGACCCTATCTGCTCGTGTCATACAAACCCAATCCGATCGCAATCAGCACACATACCTAAACCGATTTGCTTTTAGAATGACATTTGGACCAATTTGCCTCCACTTTCATATATTCGATCTGATTCGCATAAACGAAGGGATTAGACCAATCCGTCTGAGTCTTGAACATTCGAACTGACATTAATTGTGGCCTGTGACTCTTATGAACAGTTAGGATAGAGCCTTATACACTGGACTTTTTGGATTATCAACAAATACATAACTGCCTTACTCCTCTTTGCATTGCATTCTCATATGCTTACTTTGTATTATTGTGTACACACTTGCACGTTTTAGCTCACACACATGTACGGGGGGACACGGGCAACTTTACTCTAATCCTTGCTACTATTTCTTCAATAGTACATCAGACATGACCGAGAGACGTTCGTACAGACTAGCAGAGAGAAGAGGAGTCGTGGGAACATCTGAAAATCCTATTATTGAAGATGTATCTTCTACCTCTGACCCAGACTGGGATAGTGAGGGCCCAGACTAAGAAATGGGCACTCGTGATAGTGAAGTATCATCCGGGGGTGACGTTTCTTTAGGTGAGGAAGAGGAAGGAGGGGTAGGAGATAACCGTGCTCCCTACGAATTTGGAAATTTCACTATTTTAGAATCGCCTATGGATTCGGTCGAGTCGAAAATTGACAATGACAGACTTATACGGATACGTCTAAAGCATGGGATTCTTCAAAGAGATACTCAGTTTCCCTCAAAAACATATCATCCCCATAATCCACCAGAAGGATATATGGCCATCACTAGATTAATGTGTCTAGTTGGGGCATTACCTCCGTTTCCGCCTTTTGTCGTCGATTTTCTGAAACAACTGTGGATTTCCCCCATGCAACTGCATCTCAACTCCTACGCTTATTTGTACACTCTGTATATAGCCTACAAAGAGAATCTAGGTGTAGAGCTTACCTTTGATGACGTTCATTTCTTTTATAATTTCAAGCATCGGACCCAAGAGACTACATCCTTTTCATACTTTGAATCAGTTCTAAAAAGGAAAATCATCACTGTTCCATACAGCAGCAAAGCTGGTGACTCAAAACCCGAATGGTTTTACATTAAACAGCAACCTGTATGCGCAAGGAGATGGCTCAAGTCAAGTAAGGCAAAGCAAGTGACGGGTCAAGTATACTTCGATCGTTTACATTAGCTACTCACTGGTGATCAAAGGTTTTTGACCATCGACAACGTCCTTAAAGATGAGTACCTCCATCATCACGGGCTATTATCTATCACCCGCAGTATAGGCTATGGGAAAGGCCCTTATGTATACATACCCACAGTCGATATTATTCCTGAGATGGGAGGAAGCTCGAAAGGTCCAAAGGTACCCCTTAGGGACCCCCTTCTCCATCTTCGACTCAGGATGATGAACTAGCAAACATAGCTGAGAAAGACAGAGATAGATACATCACTCCTGAGGACATGGCTACCCCTGAGAGGCCAATTTCTCCAAAAGAGTTGCCATCAGTCATCCCTTTAGGAATAGCACTACAGTGGATGACTCTATATATCGGGGTTTAGAAAATCTTCCCTTGCCCGAGACCCTTTATACTGCAGGAGATTTCACAACAAATCCTCTTGCTCTCACTTTTGAGGAAGAAGTTACTCCCATAAAGTCCTGGAAAACTGCACATACCAGCCTCAGTCCGGGCTCTGGTCTGTTTTGGGGGAATCACCACTTAGGAAACACACTGCACTCTAGTACTGCATGTCACAACACTTGAGTTTTATGTTAATGTTGATTCTAATATTCTCTCATTTCTTCTTATACGACCAATGGTGAGGCAGCGTTACTATATGAGGGATGTTCGTTCGAGTATGCCTCCGATGGATACCGATGAGAGGCATGACCAGCATGAAAGTAGAGGCAGAGATAATAGGAGGGATTGACCTTCGAGGCCTTATCGGTCCTCCCGTTCTCGATCCCCACACCGCAAAGACTTAGACAAACGTAAGAGTCATCCTTCACATCACGAGGGGGAAAAGCATAGCGTCAAACCTTCTGCCTCATCCAAAAATAAAACTCCTCAAAACAGCTCTTTGAAGAAAGTACCCGATCTAACAGAAAATCAAAAGGAACCGGGGAAAGAAACAGGAAAGGATAGGCCCATCGTGAAGCTCAAGCGTCGCACCATCGACATCACCACTACAAGGCCGATTATTCTTAACAACGAGAACCAGTCCAGACTGGAAGTTTTAAAGCAGCAATTTCCCGATCACCATTTCGGGCACATGCACTACGTCCCAAAACTCAAACCGGTAAATCCTGATTGGGCCAAAAGGAGCTCTTGCCAAGGGGAATGCAAACACAACTTTGCAGCAAGCTGTGAAAGTCAATGAACAGCTTAAAGACGCTCAAAGGGAGCTGGATGAGAGCGGTGAAACTATGGTTGGATTTTTTGCTCAGGTGATCCATCACCGAAATCTTGCTCGGCTTAAGGACTATCCAATTCCCCTTGTGCATGCGTGGGACCAATTGGTCGAATGGGAGAAAGAAGAACTTGGAGCAGATTCGATTAATGAGGACAAGTTGATGAAGAAGTACTTGAGGGGCGAAGAGACAACCCGCTTAGCCGAAGGGTGAAAACTTATCGTTGCCGCTATGGAGGAGGAAAGGCGTCAAGCCAGGGGAAAAGATACCCTTGAAGTTGGTTCTTCTTCCGCCACAGTTGAGGCTGCTATAGTAGAGGGGTATGATCCAGAAAGACCAGAGATCCTTGTGGCTTCTTCCTTACCTTCTACCGCCGGATTGACTCCCGAAGTTCCTACTACTCAAGTCGAGCAATCTGCTGAGGGTATTTCTACTTTTTCACTCAGTTTGCCAAAGCTATCTCAACCTTTCGTCACATTATTGGACAAACAATTGAAGGTCCCGCGTTTTCTCCTGAGTTAATAATTGTTATTTCTCATTCTGTAGGTACCAAGCCAACTGAGAAGATTGATGATTCACAGAAGACAACTCTAGGTGAAGTGTTTACTGAAGAGACTCAGGAGAAATGGGATGAAGTCACTGCTACAAAATCTGGAGGAGGAGCCGAGGACAAGAAAGAGGAGGTTACTGATAAAGCTCCCGTGCCACTCATCACCGAGACTTCTCACCATGGAGAGATGATAGATGCTCTGATAGAAGATGACGGTGACGAGGGACATGAAGTGGAGGATGACGTTGTTGTGATTGGAGATTCGGGGAACGTTAATGACATGACTTTGGCTGAGATGAAGGCCAAATAGGACAAGCACATGCAGCTGAAAGTTGAGGAAACAGACCTCGAAAGTCTTAAGCCTCTTGCGGTGGTGCCTCCTGGATCAAGGTTAGTTGTCAAACTTTCAACTAGATCAGTTACGGAGGAACTTGCTAAAAAATCTTCTATTAATCCCAGTGCTCCAATTCCTGGGAAGAAATCCGTTGACTCCAGCACTCCAATTCCGGAGAAGAAGAAGCAAAAGCGTATTATGTCCGATGCTGAAAAAGAAGCAAAAGATGCTCTTAAGGATGCTAAGAAGGCTAAGTCTACCCTAAAGTCCAAGTGAAAACGCGCTTTGTCTTTTGTTTTGATATTCCACTGGTCCGCTATTGTTGTAGCAAGTGCGACCCTCGCATTTTTTGCTTAGTTTTCCTGTATAAACTCACGTGTTTGTGAATAAAGTAGTTTGTTCCATGCAATGTCAAATGTTTGCAAATCTATCATTTAAGTAAAAATGCAGATAAACAACATGTCATATCACAGTTAAACAATAAAGTCATCATTACTAAACAGTAGACAATATACATTGGGGAAATGTGTGTATATATTCCCCCAATCAATCTTGAATAGACTGACTGGCTAAGGCTTGTTTGAGATTGATTAAGCTTAGCGTTCAGTTGCCCCCGACTCTCTGGCAGGGCTAACTTTCCTTTGTCGTTGATGCTTATCCTCTTAGCATCTTTATACTCTCCTATCTCATAGCCAGGTTAGAGTATCGTTGAGGCGGTCTCTTATCGGGGTGCACCTTCATGCCTCAAGGGACGTCGTCTTCTCGTCCTTTATACTCTCTCTCGTTTCATGGGAGTTAGAGTTAGGAATGTCGTATTCTCATTCCTTCTATCCTGTTATGCAAACGGCCATTTCGTTTGCTCCTGCACGTGAATTGTTCTCAATCTTTTAAGCTTAATTTAATGTTTAGCATTTCATAATCAGGACAGAACAATCACAGAATATAAGAATAGTGCAGGAAAAATAAATGACACACGATGTTTTTATAGTGGTTCAGCTAAGTCGTAGCCTACATCCACTTTATAATCCTTTGTTCATATAAACAGACTTTTCATGGCAAGTCATGCCTTTTTACATAGTTCATAAAAACAAAAGAAAGCAATACATATCTAACTCAAATATCGTCGCAAATGCTGAGCATTCCAAGATCTGGGAATCTCTTCACCATCCACGTTCGTTAGCTTGAAGGCTCCTGTATCAATTTTCCGTTGGATGACATATGGCCCTTCCCACTTTGGACCCAATTCGGTTGGAGGCGGGAAGACTCGTTTCAACACTAAGTCCCCTGGCTCGAAAGTCCTAAAACGAACCTTTCTATCATAATAACATGCCACTTGGCGTCGATGCCTTGAAGCACGCAAGTCTGTTTCGTCCCTTTTTTCTTCAACCTCGTCAAGGGACTCTAGGAGGAGTGCTCTATTCGTCATTGGGTCATAGTATGTCACCCTATGAGAGAGGACTTTAAGCTCCACCGGAATCACCGCCTCTGATCCGAAGTAGAGTGAAAAAGGAGTACGGCCAGCAGCCGTCTTAAAGGTTGTTCTATAGGCCCACAAAACTAGCGGCAATTCATCCACCCACATGGCTTTGGCCCGCTCCAACCGCTTCTTAAGAACAAACTTAATGACTTTGTTTATTGCTTCAACCTTTCCATTCGATTGCGGGTGAGCTATAGCGGTATACCTTTTATCAATATTGTATTTCTGATAGAAGTTTCTAAATTCGGCACTGTCGAATTGGGTTCCATTATCAGTTACAAAGGTTTTCGGTATCCCAAATTGGAAAATAATATTTCTAACCACAAAGCTTATCACCTTCCTTGCCATGATCGTGGTTAAGGGTTCAACTTCCACCCACTTTGTGAAATAATCCACAGCGACGATCGCGTACTTCGCTCCTCCTTTGGCGATTGGTAAAACTCCAATAATATTAGTTCCCCACATGGCAAACGACCATGGACTTACCATTGACTTAAGATGAGTCGGAGGTGCTCTGGGAATTTTAGCGAATCTCTAACACTTGTCGCAGCGTCGTGAGTAATCGGTCGCATCTTTATAAATGGTAGGCCAAAAATATCTGTACCGCAATACTTTCTTTGCCAGGGTTTGACCCGACACTCATCTTCATGTACTTCTTGTAGTACATGCTTGATGTCGTCGTGTGCTATACATCGTAGCAGGGGCATGGAAAACCCTTGGCGATAAAGGACGTCGTCCTGTAAAACGTATCTTGCAGCTTTACGTGTTACAGCTCGTCTCTCGCTCTTCTTCGATGGGAGAATTCCGTTCTTAAGGAAGTTCTTAATCGGTGTCATCCATGACTCCCTCTCTGGCTCTGCTTCCAAGGCTAGTTCTATTTCCATTAGGTCGAAGCTTGGTGATTCTAGTATCTCTATTAGAACCATATCGGTTTCCTCGGGGTTGTCAGAACTTGCTAGCTTTGTCAGTCGGTTTTCCTTCTGATTTTCCTCTCTTGGAATGTTTGTTATATTGTAATGTTCCAAATTGCCCAGAAACTCCTCTACTTTGCAAAAATAAGTAATGAGTCGAGTTCCCTTGGTCATAAACTCTTTCCGAACCTGGCAGACAACTATCTTAGAGTCACATAATATGTCCAATGTTCTTACTCCTAATTCCTTGGCGAGTTTCAGCCCGGCAATCAGGGCCTCATACTCGGAATCATTATTGGTGGCAGGAAATTCCAATCGCAGGGCGTAGTAAATGGATTGTCCTTCAGGGGCGATTAAAACAAATTCGGTGCCAGATCTTCGATCATTCTTGGCCCCATCCGTAAATAACTTCCACGGACTAAGTTCTAACTCCTGCTCTGAAGCAACAACTTTGTCATTCACTGTTTCTTTTTCAGGAACTGTGAATTCTGCTATGAAGTCGGCCAAGGCCTGCCCCCTTATTGACCTCCTTGGTTGGAAATTCAGATCAAATTGGCCCAATTTGATATTCCACTTAAGTAATCGTCCCGATGCTTCGGGTCTTTGCAAGACCTGTCTTAGAGGTTGATCGGTATATATAACTATTGGATGAGCTTGGAAATAATGTCGGAGCTTTCGGGAGACAATCAAGAGGCTGTAGGCAATCTTTTCTATTCTTGGATAATTATGTTCCGCTGTTGCTAACTTCTTACTTATGTAATATACTGGCCTCTGGACCTTGTCTTCTTAACGTACCAGAGCTGTGTTGATAACATGAGATGACACTGCCAGATAGACGAACAAATCTTCATGATCCACTGGCTTTGACAGTATCAGGGGTTTCTCCAATAAGTCCAATAAGTTTTGGAAGGCCTCTACACAGTCTGGAGTCCAATCGAAATTACGTTTCCCCATCTTGATTAAGTCGAAGAACGGGACACACTTGTCCGTGGCTTTAGAGATGAACCTGCTTAATGCGGCGACCTTCCCTGCCAAGCTTTGAACGTCCCTAATCTTTCGTGGTTCTTCTATATTTCTTATTGTCGCTATCTGGCTAGGATTAATTTCAGTTCCTCGAGAACTCACGATGAAACCAAGAAACTTTCCAGATGCCACTCCAAACGAGCACTTTAAGGGGTTCAACTTCATTTCGTACCTCCGTAAGATATCATACATCTCCGCTAGATCTTGTGTATGACAAGAGGACTCCCTGGATTTCACGAGCATATCATCTACATAGACCTCCATGGTTTTTCCAATCTGGTTATAGAACATTCGATTTACCAGACGCTGATATGCGGCTCCGACATTCTTTAGACCGAACGGCATCACCACATAGCAATACAATCCCAAATTCATTATAAAACTCGTGTGCTCTTGATCCAGCACATGCATAACGATCTGGTTATATCCTGAATATGCATCCATGAAGGAAAGGAGCTTGTGTCCAGCTGTTGAGTCCACTAATTGGTCAATCCTAGGGAGTGGGAAACTATCTTTTGGACAAGCTTTGTTTAAGTCCGAAAAATCAATGCACGTCCGCCATTTTCCATTTGATTTCTTGACCAAAACAGGATTCGATATCCAGTCGGGATACACTGAATCCCTAATGAACCCGTCATCTTTCAGCTTCTCCACTTCTTCCTTAAGGGATGCCGACTTTTCTGGGCCTAATGTGTGTCTTTTTTGTTTGACAGGTGGATGCTTTGGGTTGATACTTAATGAGTGGCTCATAACGGATGGACATATCCCACACATGTCAGCATGGGTCCAGGCAAACACATCTAAATTTGCCTTCAGAAAGTCAGTCAATTCGTTTGATCGGAACGGATCCAGCTGGGATCCAATCTTTAACACCTTTGTCGAATCAATATCGTCAATGGAGATGTCCACAGTCGTTTCATTGGGGGTCGCCTTTCTGTCCCCAGGCTCATCATCCTCTTTGGGATCTATGTCCTCGGACAGTCCTCTAGGCAACTCCCTCTAGGTTGGTCCCTTTAATTGCTATGCTGAACCCTCCCTCGGAGGGGAGCAATCACCTTTAGCATCTATACTTAATCCCTTCATCAACATCCTTAGTTTGGCCATGTAGCAGGCTCGTCCGGAGACCTGATCACCTCTCATTACTCCCACCTTGGCTTCAGTTGGAAACTTTGGCAATAGGCACCAGGGTGCGATGCAAGCCCTGAATTACGCGAGAGCCGGTCTACCCAAGAAAGCATTATAGGGCGAGTCGATGTCCAAAACTACAAACTGAAGAATTCTTACTCTCCGACGGTCTCCTTGTCCCTACGTCACTGACAATTCTATATATCCCATTGGAGCCATCGATGTCCCATTGAAGCCACGAATCCATCCCTCACAAGGCTTCAAATTTTCTGGTTCGAGTTTCATCTGATCGAACGCTTTCTTGAAAAGAATATTGACTGAACTTCCATTATCCACTAATACCTTATGAACTAGAGCGGGACCAATAGTTGTAGTGATGACCAATGGGTCTTCAGTAGGTGATTGAACTCCAACATCATCTCTATTACGGAACACAACATCGTCGGACATCGTTTTCTGTTGCTTTACCGAAGCGATATCTTCAAGGTTATTGCATTCCTCCATATTGATGTGTTTAGCTGCATTAATATATTGGTTCATCGCTCTGTAACTATGGCTGGCTGGATGAGGCCTGCCTACTGTAGTGTTGTTGACAATCCCTTTACCTTTCTGTTGAGCTGTGGGTTTAGGAGCAGGTTGATTTTGGTTCGGTGTCGGTCCCCCCGCCCCTTGTCTTCCGGAGTGACTTTATACTCGTCTAACTTTCCTTCTCGTAATAGCTTTTCAACAACGTCTCTCAGATGCCGACATTCATTAGTTGAGTGTCCGTGAGTTCCATGAAACAGGAAATTTTTTCCAGTCGCGATCTCTTTTTCGGTTGAGTCTCTGGGTGGCGGCCTTTTATATTGTAAGACATTGTAAGTATCCGGGTAGATGTTTTCCAATGTGTAATTCAGCGGCGAATAGTTCTCAAATGTTTGGAATCGAGGTCTTTTGCTGGAGTTGTTTCCTAGGTTCCTATTCCTCCTATTGCCATTTCCATTCCTGTTGTTATTACCTTTGTTCTTGTTGCCAACATTCACTTCAACCTTCCCCGAACTATCGCCGGACTGTTATACAGCGACATTGCTTTGAATATCTTCCTTAGAAACCCCTTCGGATTTTCTCTTTCTATTTACATAGGCTTCCTCTAGCCTCAAGCGAATATTGGCCTTTTTGTAGACCAATTCCCTAGTGGGGGGTGGTTTTCCGAAGAGATAATCCTCGTATTCTGTGTCAGGGTCGACTCCTTCTATTAAGGCCATCAAAATAGTGAGGTCATGAGGGTCACTGACTTCGGTAACAAGCAGGTTGAAGCGGTCTAAGTATGATTTTAAAGATTCACCTGGAGCCTGTTTAATCCTCGACAACTCAATGACGCTTTTAGATTTTCGAGCATGAAGTCGAAACTGGTTCATAAAAGCGTTCAATCAGTTCTTTAAAAGTTGATATCGACTACGGAGGGAGTCGGGTGAACCACATCAACGCCACATATTCTAGATAAATCGGGAATGCCTTGCATTTTACAGCGTCTGGAGCTGCTGCGGCATTCATGAACCATGCATATCTCATCAAATGTTATCCCGGGTCGGTTCTCCTAGAATACCGATCCATCTGTGGCAAATTAAATCGCCGGGGGAATTGAAAGTCCAGTATGTCATCTGTAAAGGGGGTGTGACTTCGTTCAATGCCCCAGTCCTCATTGGTATAGCGTCTGTTATCGGCCATGATTTGGCGCACCATTGCCCATACATCAACATTCGTTAATGATGGTTCAGGCTCTTTGGCCCTGATGTTTCGATTGCCCCTGGGCTTCTGACTAGGGGATGTTCTCATGTTTCTAGCAGCAGCTGCTCTGCTCCCTACGATCCCAGTCATTCACGGGAGGAAGAGTTGTAGGAGTTTTCCATGTGCGAGATTGATAATATTAGGATCCCTAGGTAAGATGTGAGATCCAAGCATGGGCAGCAACATGGGCTCTCTCAGGCTCGGGTCATCAGGTCCTAGCACATGAGCAACGTCTTCATGGGATCCCACAGAGCCAAAGGTCGGCTATTTTTAGCTCGCTCATATCGCCTTCTTTCACGAGGGCGCTTTTCATCTGAAGAGGATGACTGGTCTGCTGTGAGGCGGCGAGTTGGAGAGGGTGTCTTCTGCCTACGAAGTTCACTGATTTCCCTACTCATAGTGATCATGTTCTCTTACATACGAAGACTGTCACGTTTGTGAGCTTCCAAAGCATCCCTTGTGCTCTCAAGAATATCAAGAAAGCGCGAAAAGTCTCCATGCGTGACTAGTGCAGATGGAGCGGGTTGATCACTAGCCGTCGCTGCCGGTATCGGAGCGTTAGTGGGTGCTTGAGTAGTTGTACCAGTTTCTGCCGCGTTCGGATCGGATCAGAGTAGGGTAGCAGAGCCGGATCGGTTCGGAGGGGGGTACGAGCAGCATAAGAGCCTCCATATCAGTTTGGGTTTGCGTCATCAACCTGGTGCGGAGCACCCGGTTCGGATCGGCTTGATCCAGAGCCCTGTCCCCGCAACCTCGTCATGACTATGGCCTGCTAATCTTTGCTAGCCTCATTCTCTCGAGCGCCTTGTACTTCTTTCCCTTTCCCTTTGACCATAATATCCAATTCCTTAGAGATTAATCATCAAATACTCGAGAATGCCGGAAATAGAAGATTAACTTCTTTGAACTTGAGGGTCCAAATAGTAGAATAATAATCCCAAAAGCAGAGAATTCAAAAAATTCTCAGTGAAAGCACCAAAATGTTATACCAAAAAGTGGTTCTTACACCCAAATTAGCAATAATTCTAATAAAATGAAATCAAAAAGCAAAGAAAAACACATGATTTATAGTGGTACGGCGTTAAAGAGCTTACGTCCACTTTATACTTGTTAGATTATTCGCAATTACTATTTATTCCTGCACATGTTTTGTTGCTTTTCATCATGAATTCGATACTCAATTAGATCTCATTACACTATACTTAAATTATTATTAATTAAAATAATAATCTATCCCATCATTAACTATTGTAGAGGTAGTTAACTTCTTAATTAACTAAAATAAATAGTAAATCCCTTTTAAAAAATTTATTAAAATTAAAAACAAATATTCTTTAAGCTATTACATTAGATTAATCCAAAACAAATAATTTAATAATTATTCTCACATAAAAACGGTTGACTTAGTCAACCCAAAACACAGTTATCTCGTTAACCTATCCCTGTTAGTTCTCACTTTAAATTAATTAATAATATAATTAATTTAAAAAATTCCATTTAATTACTTATTAATAACAATTATTCAATTCTTAATTGCATGGTTAATTCCTGCTCGTCTGCTTGTAATTCTTATTAACATAAGAATTTGGTTTATAAAATTAGTTAACAATTAGTTAAAAATCTAAATAATAAATAATAAATAATAAATAATAAATATTTATTTCCTTTTAGTAAACTTTTATTCAATATACAAAGTTAAAAATTTGTCTTTAATAATAAAATAAAATTTTATAACTTCATTTCGTCGATTTACCTGACGGTAAATTGATATTTATAAAAGCGATTGATTTGTAGGCCATATATCACCCATTGGTTTAAACAAAACAAATGTTGAATTTTAGGTCAACATTCAATAACCAGATCAATCATCTAATCAAAACAGTTCATATAATGATAATATGAAAATAATATCATTAAATATATTTGAGGAATCCCATTGGATCCCTCCAAACTGTTCTTCCCTGCATACAAATACGTTATCTCAAATAGAATCATTTAATATTTAAACTCATAATTCCTGTAATAGTCAATAATAAAAATTTAACACCACAAAACAATTCATTACAATAAACACGTTTATTTAAAACATGACCAACAAGGTGAGTTACTTCAATAGGGTCAAATCGTTAAAATAACGATTTGGTGTTTCACTGAAATTAAATAACGTTTAATTTCATCGGTTCAGACAATATATGAATATATATTTAACAAACAACAAACAACAAACAACAAACAACCAACCATTAGCAACCATAGCACACAAAATAAAAACCCGACTTATATAAAATATAAGTGGGGAGTATTGAGTGAGTTTAACTCACCTTGATTCGTTTATTGTTGAAACCATTTGTTTAAACTAAATGGACGTTTAATTTAATCAGAACTCCAATAGCTATTAACTCTGACCAAGCTACCTTCACCTCGTTGTGTTCGTCGATATGTCTCAAACGCTTCCAGTTTTGTTTAATTCCATTATTGGATTACCAAGATATATATTTAATACAGGATACACATATAAATATAATATTATTAATAAATTAACAATAATTTATTAACTGAATTTTTATTTACATTAATTAGGACCGCATTAGGCACGCTAAACAGGTTTAGGCGATTTAAAATATATTTAAACACATCCGAACTTGATAGGTATGGTGAAAAAATGGATTAAACCTGTAACAACCCGTAAAATCTGAACCAATTTAAAAATTTTAAATTGGCTATTTTGGTGAATTTTGAGTATTTAAAATAAATATTTTAAATAATGACGGCGAAATGTATGGTTGAATCGATGTTGAAAATGAATAGAATTAATTTGAATTATAAACAAGGCCTGAAATGGCGCGGTAGTTTCGAAATTTGAATTCAAACATTGACTGATTGTACCGGGTGCAAAACAAAACGGATTTGAGTGAAACCAAAAATATTTAAATCTGTTAGTGAATACCTTTCTAACGAATCTGAAAAATCGGAGTTTCATAGCAGGAAGCAAATGTTATGGCCAAAGGAATATTCTGAAAGGTCGCTATGGAGTTTATATAGGCCGTGAAAATGGCCATTTTGCAAATGACCTCGGAATTCGACGAAACCACTTTTGTTGTATCCGGGATGTGAAGTTATTGCTAGGTTTCAAATGTCATAGTTTTTGAAGCTAGTATGTGAGTGTGGCAAAGGAAAATGTGTTTGGTCGATTTCTATTAAATTGGGTCGACCAGAAATGGGGCATTTTTCAAACGGTCTCTGAATTCGACGAAACTAGTTTTGTTGGGGTCGTATGGTCAAAACATAGCTAGATTTATTTTTCTGGAATTTTTAGAAGCAGTATGTGGCGCCGACAAATTGAAATGTACGTTCAAATTAAATATTGAATGTTTTATATTTTAATTTGAAGAAAAACTGACTCAAACAGTCGAATAGGCCTTCGAAACATATCCCATTGTGTTCGAAAAGGGGGTATTTAGCTAGAAACGACAGTCGTTGGGTTTGGATTGGAGATCGTATGAGATAAGGGGTATCTTCGAATTTTTAAAAATATACAAATATAAAAAAATATCATTGGTTGACTTCATTTTCTCTCTCCTTGTATTTCCTTCAGGCGCACGGCGGAAATCGTTCCATCCTCCCCTTCCATTTTCCGGCCAAACCACGCCTCGATAGACCCGGCCACAGTTGAACTTTTTGAAGAGCTCGACGCCCTCTTCAAATCCATACCTGTAGCACCACCCCTCGCCGCTCCAATCGAGAGAATCACCTGCTCAAAGGTTCGGGTTTTGAACCGCCGCCGCCTCTGATATAGGCCACCGGACTGGACACTGCACCCCTCGATAGGCGCGCCTCTCGGAGCTTGCCGATGCTGTGTGGTTCGATCGACCTCAAGCTGAACGGTTTGGATGAAAAGCCGTGACCTAGTTTCGAACCCAACCTAAGGTATAATGACTGTTATATATTAAACTGTTTTAATAGCACTTCTAAGCGATACCATTTATGATTTTACTGTAAAAATCATATCTTTTTCATTTCTTGACGAAATCCAGTGAAATAAGAGACACCGGGACCGTGAGGACGTCTTCTACATTTTAGAAGAGACCGCATATTTTTCTGAGCTTTCTATAATTTTTGGAGGAGTGGAACCCAATGTGAGATTTCTAATTTAAAAACGATATGGAAAAACAATGACGTATAAATTATATAGTCGAGGTATGAGTTATATAAGCGTTGTACACCTCATGTATAAGCGTTGTATAAGTTGTATGTTCGATGTATAAGTTATATATGCGTTGTAAAAAAACATTGAAATGAATTGAAGTGAATTGAAATATATTTATATACGAATATATATATATATATATATATATATATATACACACACTCCCCTCATCCACAGACCATGGACGATATTTATTGGTTGTGTTATTGTTTGGATTATTTGGTTGATGTGAAATTTGGTGAATAATACGAATGGTTGATAGAATTGTTTGTGGATGATTGATTGTGGTTGAAAAATACCCATCTGTGGTTGAAAACAAAATTAGAATAGATTGTGGAAATGAAAATAAAACATGCTGCCTGCGTGCAAACTAGATGCATGAATCCCCATTGTCAAAAGCTGCGAGGCTTTAAGGTAGAGCGAGGAGCCGTACTAGGGATGGCCCCGGTTTTAACTACCCTGCCGTTATGCTTTCAATAATATTCATGTGTTAGAATTATTTTCGTGTGTTGAATGGAAATTCATGTGTTGAACGATAGTTGTGTTTTGAAATAAATTGTTTTACAATAAAAATCACATTTTTATTATATACACGAATTGTTAAAAATAGTGAAGTGTTGAAATAAATGTCTGTTAGATAAAAATATCATTTTTATCAAATCTATAAAGGGGATATGGTTTTGAAATCGATGAAAGAATTATATTTATATATATTATATAAATATAATCAAAATATAGTGAATAACGAGGCTGTAGTTCGTGTTTTGAAACCATGATTTCAAACGATTAGTGCGGGAGATCCGACCATCGGATTTTCCCGAAACCACAACCGTTGGGTTCGCCTTGGAAATATCTTTCCAACGGCGCCAACTTTGTAAAGATCCAACGGTTGGATTGTCTGGAATGTTTAATTCAAATCTGAAGAAAAACAGTGCCAGAATCGATTATATTTATATATATATATATAATTAAATTAAATCGAATAACGACGCTGCAGTTCGTATTTTGAAATCGTAACTTCAAACGATTAGTGCGGGAGATCCGACCGTCGGATTTTCCCAAAACTGAAACCGTTGGATTCGTTTTGAAAAGATCTTTCTAATGATAAAAATTTTGTGAAGATCCAACGGTTAGATTTTCAGATATATGTAAATCAAATTTGGAGAAAAACAGCGCCACAGCTGCGTTATAGCCTGATGCGTTGTTTGAATGAATTGGCTATTTTTAAATAAATAAAAATAGCGATTAATCGTGAAAAAATATTATAAACGATATGGAATGGAGATAAACTGAATTTGCTCAATTTATGTGATATTTGATGGTTGAATGCGTTTGGTGTGAAAATTACATTAAAGAACAAAATTGGTGTTGTCGAATAATTTTACCGTTGAAATGAATTGATTTGAAATTCTAGACATACGTGAATTATTTGAAAAGGCCGAGTTAATTCTCATTTCAAATAATTGATAGAAGAGTGAAAGTCGAAGATATGAAGACTGTGCAAGACCGATGATCTTCACGTCGAATGGAGGGGTACTACTGATGCTCATGATAGGAGTAGCTACCTTGACGGGGTTGAAGTAGTAGCCACCCGGACGTACTTGTTGATTGTACGGATATGCGAGGTATTGAGTGCCTCCGGTTTCATTCAGACCCAGAACGAACGTGTAAATGGACTGTGTGTCTGACATTGGATTTTGATATGTGCTGATTGATCTCTATTAAATATATATCTGTTTGGCGGCGGAGAATTTATTCTCTTGCTTAACGCCCTTCTCTGAGACGTACGAGCTCAGAGGTTATATATCGATGGAAACCAGTCGCATTGAGTGAATTACCTGTGTGGCATGCCTAAGTGGCAGATGATCAAGACTTCTGTTGAAAAGCAAAGTCTTGTTGTTGATGATCAAAGCACGGTCTGTGTGGCGTAGCTTTGTGTATAGCGTGGTTTCGTGAGCCTCACACCCCGGTATGGACCAGAAACGGGAGAGGACTTCAGAGAGGACATGCGTTTCTTTCTAGCTAGAGGTGGTGTCGGTGCTTAAACTGACTGACATTTATATTATTTTCACCTGTGTGGTTGTTGCTGTTGCGAGGCACCTCGGATATATCGGTGACTACGTGAAGCCGATGGAGTCATTCGTTGGCTCATTTGCGCCCCAAAGGGCGGGGAAACGTAGTGTTCAGGGTTTAAGTTTAATCCACATCGAGTGGACCAGACCTGTTGCTCCAAGGCTTGACTGAGTACTTGCCTGAGACATGGTAGGCTAGATTGTCTCGAAGCGGTGAGGACGATCCCTGGCCTCGGTTCATGACGGAAATCCAATTTCCAAATACGACATCGTGCGGTTTTGATTGTATATATATATATATATATATATATATATATATATATATATATATATATGGCGACATGGTAAATGGTACCCATGCTGTCTATGATTGATAGTTATGATTGAAATTATTTTTGAAACATATATACACTAGCAATAATATCAAATGATTTGTTTTGCTCGTATCAAGCATATTTTGGCCATTATAAGGTAAAACTCTATCTTCTGGTGTGTGTTGCATTGTGTGATGGGAACTGAGTCTTATAATGGCTTCATTTTTTATAAAAAAGCATTGTGATGTTTAAAATATTTATTTGTCTTAAAGCACTGGCAATCCAATGGAGTAAACCCATTCCGTGAAAGTGGCGTGGTCCTGTGATTGGTTATATTTGAAAGTGTGTTAAGTAGATTTCCCATACCAGTCCCATGACTGACTCGTAGTTTGTTTCACTTGCAAACTCGGGTGCCCCTTTTTCTACACGGGCAGCCTTGTATTCAGGTTTTAGCAGGCTCTTTCTGGATAGCTGGAGCTGAAGATGGATTCTATCATTTATCTCTTTTATGCTGTTCAGCTCATGTTGTACATATTATGTTTTCTTTTCCGCAGTAGACATTTATGTATAGCTGAACTGTATTTTGTACTAAGTATGATCCTATATGCTGTGTAACTCTGATGATTATATTTATCCAGTGTATTCTATTGTACATTATCTGGTGTATTTAATTATTTCTGTTCTGTTGTTATCTGTTTATGTGTTATATTCCAAAGATTACCCTTGCCACCGTCTTATCGGGAATGGGGTCGTCACAAAACCAATATGGTTAATACTACTTCTCGTTATCATTTGCGGTTATCGTTAAATAGTGTATGCCAACTGTTATGCCATGTTCTTTTTCCCGTTATTTTCTCATCCTTTCCCAATTGACCTAACTGTAGCAATAATTTTCTATAACAATATTTTATTATGGTTATTTTTGCGTTTCTCCAATTAGGTGCCATTTTTCCCAATGTGTATTGCCATTTTTTTCAACGTGCATGAACCCCAAACTATATATATTAAAAGCTAAACCGAACTTACCCAAAATTTAATTGGATCCCACGCCTTCTAACTCTATCCTCCCTGGCAACTTCTTACTTCCTGTCATAATACCAAATTCGGCCATGTTAGTCCCAATTTGTCCCACTACTTCATGTTCTTCAAACACGTTAATGACCCTTTCCAGCGTCTCCCATACTACTATATGCTGACACTTTTTGTATACTTTTTATCTTTTTTTTATAAGTACGGGCCCTTACCCAGTATGTCGACCCATACACTTCATAATATACCCAGCCCCGAATGAACAGTTTTCTTCCCCGTCGAACATTCCCTGAAGCTATTTCGCATGTTCCTCTTATGCACGATATACATTGATACAGGAAATTCTTCACCAACCACCATGAAAAATATGCCAATCCACTTCTCCTCCCCATTCCCGTCTTGCCCGTGCCGTCACTCCCCCTCCGATGATCACGAACTCAGACGACGTTAAAACCTCATTCCCTGGTTCGACATGAATTATTTCCAAAACTCACGAAAATTCTCCCGCATGCTCGCCACACTTCGCTAGTCTCTCTTCTACTCTCCGATCCACGCAAAAGCCTTTAAAACTCAGAAAAATTAACACCTAGGTTTCGACTATCGACATGAATTTGCACAGTATTACTTAAAACTTTAGCATATGGATGCATTTGATTTTTAGAGTGTATTGGAGTTGGTTTCAGGGTTCATAGATGAGTGTATGATTTTATATCGATTTATATAGTGGTCGAATACATGTTTTTTTACTCACTGTATCTCCATTTAGCAATGAAGGAGCTCACGCATATATATAGTATAGTTTCCTTGGCATCCACGGTTAAGGTTTGGTAGGCACGCAAGGGTATGCAGTACGATAGGCTGGAACTTAGGTCCGCTAGATTTCATTTCATAGCTAGGTGGCCATGTTCTTAGTTGTTGAAGAAAGCAGAAGAAAGGAAAGAACAATAGTCTAAGGGTAGGCTCAATTTGCTGAAAAGAAAATACAAAGAACAAGTACTCCATTTATATGTTTGTACGCTAAGGGAGAAGTAGGTGATCAGTGAACTGATTGATGGTGACAAAACACAACATAGTGTTTTCGTTTCATATGAATATAAGGGGGAATTCTCTTGCGCAAGTTTTTATAGACATAAGGTATAGCCTGCACTGAATTATCGTATAATGTTTTGAGTTGAACTCAGAGATCATATATGCTAAATATAGGATATAATCAAAATATGTCTGGACAATGCAACAACTTGTAATACTATGACGTGTTCGTAGCAAGGGTACGATTCCTTGAACCATATTTTCCAGATGTAAACAACTGAGTCAAAACACAATGAACCACTCGATAGAAAGAGAAGTCCAAACTTCCCAATATTCTTAACATATATGTGATAGGCTTTATACCCAGGAATATATCTCATTTGCAAAATGCCACATAACCAAGTAGAATCAGACAATACCAACAACGTGAATATCAAAGGAAACCCAATACCCAGAAGGAATATTAATTGTACTTGAGATCAATTGACGTATGGAGCATGTGCGTGTTTTGATATGTATCGGCGCAATGTCCATGTTTGTTTTAAATTATTCATAGGGTAGCTGAATATATCGTACTCCTAAAACAATTCCTTTTAAATAATAATAAATTATCATTGTCGGATATCTCGATATGAGATATTATACAACTTCAAAACAAATCAATATATATTTTAAACTCACCATTATAAGATTTCAGGTTAAACGAAGTCCAAATTATACCCCCAAAAAAATCCTATTTAATTTATATAATAAACGCTATAGTTTATTAACGAATTCCATAGCGACTATTCGAAAATTTGAATTGGACATAACTAACAATCTATAAGCCGAAATATCAAATTTTCTCTTTCAGCAGAAAATTATAATCAAATCGATTCAAACGTTTCTTGTTTCACAAAATTTTGACTTACAATGGATTATGTACATTCAGTCAAAACGAAATTTACGAACTACCACGCCGTTTTGAGTTCGTTTTATAATTGCATATAAATTATATGTTTAACCTTCGTTATATAAACGAAATATATATTAGAATCCAAAAATATTTATAATAAATTAAATTAAATATTTGACTACTAAAAATACGGGACATTACATTCTTCCCTCTTAAAAGAATTTCATCCCCGAAATTACTAAGGTACGAAAAATGTTATAAACTCCATTCATTTTAAAATCCAAAATTATTTTAAATCGAAAACTTATTCAGTATGGTAAAATAAGATTTCAAAAATATCGAAATTTTCTAATATTTTAAATCCCCGAAAAAATTCGGTAGAGTCTCCCATGTACGGAGTCACATCTGCGATATCGCAGGAACAAATAATATATATACATCGACCTACATGGTCGGAAAAACAAAAGTAAAAACCCAAAATTTTAAATTTCGCATAGGCTTACCTTTTACGAGCGCTATTGAGCGTACTTGCTCAATTTATATGTAATTTACGCAATCAATCTTAATCTTCAAACCATATGGCACTTGTACTTAACTCATTTACCATGTAAGTAAGAGATATATGAAATTCTAAATAACATTTCACTAATTAATAAGTATAGCTTCACAAATTCAAGAATTAAACATGAATTATCAATTCAGTTTATACAATACAAGGTTATATCACTAACTTTTAATTCATATGCGGTTTCATTCCAATTTATTATTCTGGAATTCATTTTCTTAGCTTTTAATTCATTCAGCTTCTATTATTAAATCGTTGATTATTTTATTCAAACAATCAACAACCAATTCAATCAAATCAATTGAATTTACATTTAATTTCATATTTACTTTGGTGTAACATATTTAAATATCAATTGATTAATTTCCGATTGATTTTTATTTAATTATTATCTATTTAATTTCTAAATTTTCAATTTTATTTTAATGTATTCCAATATCATCTTAATATAATTTCACTTAAGCCAACTAAGTTCCACTTCAAATTCTTAATCCAAATTTGAATATCACTCAAATCAATCAACACCCAATATCTCAATAATTTTTTAAAATCATTTCCTTTCTATACAAAAATATATTTTAGGTAAAATTATTTCATTTACCCTCTTTACAAAATAATATTGTATCCACTACCAGTTCAACGCTTCTCAACACTTGAACCGATCAAATAACACAATACAAAACATTTGTATATAAAATCTACAAATACGCTCTCATATATACACTCAAACTCAACTTGGGATGTTACTAAACCCATCTCTATCGAGTTATGCCACAGAGCCAAGGTTATTACTAAACCAATAGCTCTGATACCACTATAACGACCCGAAAATACATTTACCGTATCTCATGCTGGCCTTCCAAGCACCGAAAACACCGGAACGTTATCAGAAGAATTTAGAGGGTGTGATAAGAAAGAAATAAATATTAGAATAGAAGGAGAAGAAGAACCAACCCAACACAGAGTCTCATATCACAGCGAAATAAAGTATAATACAGAAATAAACCTTTATCGAGAGTTTAAAAAAAACTTATAATATCAGAGTACATTATCACATCTGGACAATTATAATAACATGTCCTCATATACAACACACAACGGAATAAATATTAATACGACTGAACTCCTTCAACACGTCTTCTGAACTTCGTAATGTCCAATGACCTGAACCTGTACAACCCGGTCTAACCCGAGCATTACAAACACCAGGTCAGTCTGGTGAACCAAAGTGAGAAAAAGTTGCAAAAGTTTTAAGGGGAATCATCCAACTTGATTTTTTAAAGTTCAAAATCTTTTCGAAAGAAAAGTATAATCGTAAGACCAAATCCACACATAAATACGGACGGTTTTTACCTTACGATAACCCAAAACATTTTTAAAAACAATATTATTCTGATATTTTGATAGTGTCTAAATACTAATAAATATCAATCTAGCGGAACGCTTGCATCTCACGCTCCACATATATAATATACGATCAAAACCGCAGGCGCTTATTGGAGATTGGATCCCGACCATGATAAGGTATGGAACTACCCGACGATAGTGTATCTCTATAGAGGAATACACCGGGTTTACTAAGAAAGTCTTGCAACCCGACCCACACATGACCGACCACTCATTTCACTTGAGCGTATCGAATGTATATCACCAATGGTTGGGATCAGCAACCATTTCCCCAAAAAGGGACAACACCGAAATAGATTAAAGAAGGAAATGGATTTTCTCTAGATAGGTGATTATACACCCTAATGGGAGCGACCCACATAGCCATGTTGCCTGCATGATTTTTGTCATTTCCCGGTTGATGAGGCTTGAGGTTTGAATTGCCTTTTTCTGATGACACACCACCAATCACTTTGAATGCCACAATGTCAGATCCTCCAAAATCACTAATTGACGTCCACAAAAATACCCTGGTTGGGATCAACCCAACTATGGTATGTTTGAAGAAATCAACATATGCGACCCCTTTGGAAATACTCTGTCAAACATCCATCCATACAAGTCATCCAGGAATAGAATGAACAGAAGGCACCCTCCTACCACATCCTAGGTATCACCCTATAGATCAATAGCGAGTAGTCCTTGCAAATCCGTAGATTCCAACCACGACAGAATCACAGTCTATCTCCGGGAGCTAACCAGAGAATTTGAGTAATCCTTCCGCTTATGAAGATCCATGGTCTTCAATGTTCCATCTTTAATCAACATCTTCCTCGTATTTGCTTGTTCGGAATGGTTTTCGAAAATACATTCGATCCCTTTCTTTTCGTACCAACAATCGTATTGGTCAAATTTAATAGTCGGTGATTTAATTATCAAACAAATAATCGAAAGAATAAAATAGGTTCATTGATTCGGTACTCGGCATTACTTGGCCTTTTAATTTAAAACTATCAACGAAGGTTAATTAAACTTCTAAATCTTGCAATATTTTTAAACATTGTATTTCTACTTATTTTATAATAACATGATTCTCAAAACTATTTCATACTCTTCAACATTCATTAGTCCCTGACCATAAATTGGTAAGTGAATAATCTCCTAAGTATATTTCCCGAAGACCGAAATCAACATCAGATTAATGCTCCGAAAATCACTCGACTCGACCAGTCTCCAGTTAGGTTCCAATGCTTTTAATTTCTGATCTTAACTCTCATCAACCCATATTATTCCCCTTTTACTCCTTTCAACCATTTCCTGCTTTTAAAATCTTGTTTCAATCCCATTCATTTCACTTAAGTTCATTATTAAGTATCGCTAGTTTAAAATCAACGCTTCAACACCTCATCCCATTGTAAAAACTTCGTTTATATAACGCTAGTTTAATATAAACCCTTTTATCTCAGTTTCCTTAATTCAAATGTTAACTCAACATTTATTTAAACCATTGTATTCGCTAAAAATTCCTTTTATAACTTTGTTATAAAAACTCGTGTTTTAATATAAAACACGTTCATAATCTCCCTTTCAATTCAATTAGATCTCATTACACTATACTTAAATTATTATTAATTAAAATAATAATCTATCCCATCATTAAGTATTGTAGAGGTAGTTAACTTCTTAATTAACTAAAATAAATAGTAAATCCCTTTTAAAAATCTTATTAAAATTAAAAACAAATATTCTTTAAGCTATTACATTAGATTAATCCAAAAAAATAATTTAATAATTATTCTCAGATAAAAACGGTTTACTTAGTAAACCTAAAACACAGTTATCTCGTTAACCTATCCCGGCTAGTTCTCACTTTAAATTAATTAATAATATAATTAATTTAAAAAAATTCCATTTAATTACTTCTTAATAACAATTACTCAATTCTTAATCGCTTGGTTAATTCCTGCTTGTCTGCTTGTAATTCTTATTAAAATAAGAATTTGGTTTATAAAATTAGTTAATAATTACCTTAAAAATGTAAATAATAAATATTTATTTCCTTTTAGTAAACTTTTATTCAAAATGCAGAGTTAAAAATCAGTCTTCAATAATAAAATAAAATTTTATAACTTCATTTCGTCGATTTACCTGACGGTAAATCGATATTTATAAAAGCGATTGATTTGTAGGCCATATACTGCCAATTACTCAGCCAATATCACCCATTGGTTTCAACAAAACAAATGTTGAATTTCAGGTCAACATTCAATAACCAAATCAATCATCTAATCAGAATAGTTCATATAATGATAATATGAAAATAAATATCATTAAATATATTTGAGGAATTCTGTTGGATCCCTCCAACCTGTTCTTCCCAGCATACAAATACGTTATCTCAAATAGAATCATTTAATATTTAAACTAATAATTCCTATAACAATCAATAATAAAAATTTAACACCACAAAACAATTCAAACAATTTAGTACAATAAACACGTTTATTTAAACGTGACCAACAAGGTAAGTTACTTCAATTGGGTCAAATCGTTAAATTAACGATTTGGTGTTTCACTAAAATTAAACAACGTTTAATTTCTTCGGTTCAGACAATATATGAATATATATATTTGACAAACAACAAACAAACAACCATTAGCAACCATAGCACACAAAATAAAAACCCGACTTATATCAAATATAAGTGGGGAGTACTGAGTGAGTTTAACTCGCCTTGATTCATTTATTGTTGAAACCGTTTGTTTAAACTAAACGGTCGTTTAATTTAATCAGAACTCCAATAGTTGTTAACTTTGACCAAGCTACCTTCATCTCGTTGTGCTCATCGATATGTCTCTAGTGCTTCCATTTTTGTTCAATACCATTACTGGATTACCAGGATGTAAATTTAATACGGGATACACATATAAGTCTAATATTATTAATAAATTAACAATAATTTATTAACTAAATTTTTATTTGTTAGATACAAAATTGGGTCTAACACCCAAATTGTTCTAATATGCAGAGATTAATATCAGAAAGAATGCAAGAAAAGCAGAAAAGGCACAAGATTTATAGTGGTTCGGCGTTAACGAGCCTACGTCCACTTTATATCTATGATTATACTTAAGATTCGAGTACAATCAATGGTTTCTCTTTCAATCTCACTTTTACAATGTTGATTCACTCAGTAAATTCAAGATAATTCTGAAAAGAAATAATGGAGATATGATAATTGTGGAATCAGAGCTCCGAATTGCCAAAAGATACTGAAAAATGCCAAGTCTGAGGCTATTTATAGCTGATCTCTACAATCGGATCGTGGTCGTACGTAGCGCAAATCTCGAGAATCTCGAACTGGTTCGTAGCTTGATGGAGAAATAGTCAATGTGACAGTTGTGGGCAGGTGTCGTGAGATCCTGTATTTTTGGATCGTGGTGGACTTAGTCGTAGTCTTCATTTCTCAACTTCAGGGATCGGATCGTGGGACTCGTGAGAGGATGGATCGGATCGCCTAGGGTGGTCGCGATCGGGGGGAGAGCAACGTCACGATCCGGCGAGGACTTGGTGACCACGATCGGAGTTTGATGAATTCTTCAAGTAAAATTCAATAGTGAACATTTGTGTGAATCTTGGTGGCTTGGTCCAAAAGCTAGCCAACATTTTGCCCCTTCGAAGTATGTTTTATCGAGAATGGAACATGCTTCGAAATTAATGAGCTATCTTTTCACAAAACGATGTGGACCAGTGGCCGTGACTGTCTGAAATGTCGTACTTCTTCAAAAAGTTGCGCTCTTTGACTAATATAAATATCGGATTGAATCATCAACCACTTCTCTGTTTATCAAGCGATTTTCATATCTTGAACTCCTGAAGATATTATTATCAAGTTGCCAAGTAAGTTTCTTAAATTTTTTGTCATAGGTAGTATTAATAATTTTCGTGTTTCTGCAAATGTGGAACTCTGTCATTTCCGATCCATTAGTCATGCGAGCGCTCGGATCGTCACTTCAAATCTCGGACCGTGGTGGACTATCCCGCAATGCCAATTAGAATCATCCAACAGGCTTTGAACCGTAGTCTAGAAGGCCCATGCATGACCCCCAGCGGGCTTTCCGCCCGATCATGGCCCATGATGGGCTGGCTAACCGTATGGGACAAAAAGGGGAATACCAAGGGTCTTTCCTTTAGCTATATAAACCGATTCCCCCCTTTTTTACCTTTTACCTTTCTTCTTACCAGCCGCCGCTCTTCTCTCCTTTTACCTTCAACACCCTAATTTGACAAATCGAGATTTTCCTTTAATAAAAAAGGTAATAATTTTTTTGGTATCTCTTCTCTTCTTTTTGAGTATCGATTCGAGTTTGATTTCCGCCGAGTTTTCCTTCGATGGCTCAAGATTGTGCGACGATTTTTTGGTCTTCGATGGGTTTGCTGTTGCATAGTGGAGCTAGAGGAAACGATAGAGGAGAAACGGGGAAGAAGAAGAGGAGCAGGCCAGGTCAGATCGTAGGTGAGGTTCGCGTTCGGATCGCGATAGCAATGGGATGGAGGAAAACGAGATGGAGCCGGTGCTTAATGCAGCGACGGATCGGATCATAATGCATTGGGGGAATACTGGTTGATGAAGTCATGGAATGGAATGGGTCGGGGGTTCCTTTCACGATCCGTTCGAATAGGGGAGAATTATCACTGATTGAATCGTGCTGCGATCCGTAGCTGTAATGGCCCGCAAATCCGTAATATCAGAGTTGACTACATACATCATACATCCAACCCAAATATCACGAAAAATACAAATCATTTTTTTTAGAAGAAAAAGGTAGAAGAAGAACAGAAATAACAACACAGAATCTCACATCGCAGTGGAACAAAATATAATATGTCATAACTTTTGAAATACAAAATTTTAACTGTATAACGTACATTTATCAGAGTATCACTATCAGAGTACAACTTACAACACAGCGGAAATAACTATAACTAGATAACGCTGAAGCCTCCTGTTCCAAGCTCCTTTGGATAAATCTGTAAAATCCTGAACTACTTGACTGCCCATACAAATTTAGGCACCCAAGAGTTTAGGTAAAGCAAAACAAAATAAACTCCGGGTCAGTCATGGGACTGGTATGAGTAAACAGTTTAAAACAGTTTGAGAAAACAAACGATATCTCATAAGACAACGCTGTATAACACGAAACGGGTTTTTCCCTTATGAGAATCTTAAACACTTGATTTAACTTTCAAATCCTTTAGAAAGAAAACGATAATCTTTATATCAAAACTCTTTTGATATTATAATAGTGTCTAAATCAAATAAATAGAATCTAGTGGAACGCTTTCATCTCACATTCCACATATATATACAATCAAAACCGCAAGCACTTAATATTGGGTTTTGACTATGAAAAGGTATGGAACCACCTACCGTTGGTGTATCTCTAGAGGAGAATACACCGAGTTCAACAAGAACATCTTGCAACTCAGCCACACATGACCGACCACTCATTTCGCTTGATTGTATCGAATGTATATCACCAACGGCTGGGATCAGCAACCGTTTCCCGAATGGGACAGCATCGAATTGAATAAGGAATTAAATGAATCTCTAGATAGGTGATGATACACCCTAATGGGAGCTAACCACATAGCCATGCTGCCTGCCCGATTTTTTCCCTTTCTGATTGTTGAGGCCAGAGGCTACGATTACTTTCCATTCATTGATAACATGATCACTTTGAATGCCACATTATCAGATCCGTTAATCACTAATTGATCTGCACAAATATTCTGGATATTATGCTAAGGGAATAAATTCGTCGCAACCATATATATTTATACAGACCAACCCATTCGATCATCGTAAATACTTTGTCAGACATTCGTCCATATACGTTCGTTCTGGGACGGAACGAAACCGAAGACACTATTCAGTACATCCATCCTAGGCAATCTCTACCTAGGACTTATACAACAGCCCTTGCACTTTACTCCGTCTTCAATATATTCAGCATACTTGGTTCGCAACGCTTATGCCAATACAGAGTGGTTCTTCGGATAATAATCCAACCGGTCTCTCCATATTAACAACGTTAAAATGGTCAAAATTTGATAGTCGGTGATTTAACTATAAAATAAAAACAAGTGTTTTGATAATCGATGATTTAACTATCGAAGAAAACAAGTGTTCATCCAAATATCAAACAATCCCTGAGCCCTTAATTAATATTTCATTAATTAAATCACTTCTCCATTTCTTTATCAATATTTGTTAACCAAGTATTTTCAATAACCATATTGGCCTTATAGGTTATTTGGAAAACATTTCCATATATCGCCTTCTTTTATTTTCTGTACTTAGAAAATATCCTTGATTTATAATTGGAAAATATTCCAATTATTTATCTCTTTCCGAATCATTTGTTTAATCTTAGAAAATATTTATTATTATATTTCCACTTATTTGGGTTAAAACGAATGTTATGTAAAACATCGTCACAACAACCCGAAATACTGCATTCGACTAAATCTCTTTAAACACTTCTCTTCGAGACTGGATCTTGATATTTATCAGCTAATAATGAAATCAATCAAGTTGGGGTATAATTACCTCTCAGACCTTGACTGAAAATATTATTAACTTCTAAACAGACAAGACCGCTTACCTCGAATAATCAATACCGTAAAACCAATTATTCATTTTTAACGTATATATCTTTCTCTACTTATTCTTACTAGATTTAATTCATAGATTTCCCTTTTGTTTATACTATTCTATTTTTAAGATCGTTCCTTATCGATTCTATATATATCGATATATAGATTCTAGTTATCAGATTTTCTTAAAAATATTCTAACTCCTTAAATTTCCGGAAAAATTCGCCATAACCTCCTTTGTACCGGGAGCATCGGGAAAATCCACAAACCGCCACACAGACCCTCTCCAATCCGAAAAGAAAAAGAAAAGCCAAGCGGCTAGCCGATACAGCGCATAAAATCTCATATGTGAATTAAATACATACATTTTTGTCGGGCATTCTATATTTATATCTTCATTAACTTCATATCAAACCTGCTTAACACATCTCCAAATATTTCCATTTTGTTTCAACTCGATCCAATCGTTTTAACTCAAATTTGCTAATTTATTCGCTAGTTAGCTCTTTTGCTTGTTTCGCTTTTTATTTGAACATAACATATTCAAATAAAATTTCAACTTGGTTATAACTAGTTGAAATTCCATTTTTAATTCAAGTTTCCTTTTCGATTTCGAATATAAATTTCCAAATCAAATTCACTTACTCAAAGCCCAATTTCAATCCAAAATCTCACTAACTAATTATTATTCAAACTAGTTAATTCTATTCAAAAATTTACAACATCTGATTTTTGTTTTCAAAAATCCTTTCATTACTCCACTTGAGTCCAGATATATTTTATAACTCAAGTCTGAATTTTTCTAATGGAGATTCGGGTTTTATTTCCATAAAATCCTTTTATTTATTTAAATAAACCGTTATGGCCTTAAAATGGTTTTGGCTTTGTTTTTCTGAAAATTTGATTTTGACATAACTCAAAATCTATACGACGAAATTCAGATTTTCCTCCTCCATTAGAAAACTATTACTCAACCGGTCCTGACGTTTCTTGTTTCAAAGAATTCCGACTTAAATTGAGTCTTATATACTCAATTGAAGTTCGAAACGCCAATTTACGAACTGCCATGTCGCGGCGAGTTCGTTTTAATTATATTTAATATATAAACGTTTTTAAACTTCGTTTTTATATATAAACTCAACTCCATTCTAATATATTTTAATATATACCAAATCCATTTTTCCAATTCCACATAACATTTCCGATCTTCTAAAATTGTCGATTTTCCCTAACTCGGAAATAAATTTATTTATACTTCGATCTTCTATATTCAAATTCCATTCCAATTTTATTTGAATTCTATATTCAAATTCCATTTCAATTCTATTTGAATTCTATATTCAAATTCCATTTCAATTCTATTTGAATTCTATATTCAAATTCCATTTTTGAATTTAAATATTCAAGTTATCTCTTGATAATTTATTCATTTTATTTATAACACCATTTTATAAATTTCCTTGTTTATTATTTAAACAAGTTCCCTTTTCAAATTTCTTTTTAAAACCAAATTCTCATTTTGGAAATTTTTATTTACAATAACTTATAAATATAGCACCCAATTTATTTTCATATTCAATTTAACTTCTTCTTAAATAAATTTGAATTAATCGAATTCAAATAATAAATCCTTATCGATTTATTTTCGTTCAATTTATATTCTGAACATTAGAATAAATTCCATCGTTTATTTCTTTAAACTGATTCCCTATTTCTATTTTTAAATTCACATTTGAATTTAAATATTCGAATTATCCAATGATAATTTTCCCTTTTTAATTAAAAACCCTATTTGCTTTGAAATAAATTATTTATACTTTGGAAAATAACTTTCCCTTTTCAAATTAACTCTTGTATTTATATTTCTGAATTATCCAATGATAATTCTTTTCACTTTATTTATAAACTTCGTTTATAATTGAACTACTTGTTTTATTTTTTTAAAACAAGTTAATATTTTTATTCCATTCTAAATTCAAATTCTATTTTAGAGAAATAGAATTTTCCTTTTAAATCTCAAATATTCCTTTTCATGATATTTTTAAATATCAACACTTAGGCCCAGTGATATTTAAACACCAAACAACAAATTATTTATTTTAGGTTTTCTAACACATCATATATGACGGTATATATGCAAACAAATAATATATTTTTGAGGAATCCAGTTGGATTCCTCCAACCTATTTTCCTGCATCCACAGACGTTAGTCAACATAGTAATACCCATCCTGCTTCGAGGTAGGATATCGTGGTATGAAGGTCATCCACTAATATATATTTGTGGGGCGCATAGGGAAATCATCCGCTATGGAACGGCGAGCATCCGCTAATGAGACTGCGGGAACAATCCAAATCATCAACCCAATATATATATATATATATATATATAATAGTCAACCTTAAATAACTAATATATTTAAATCAACCAGAAAGCATTCAAACAAGCAACAACAATTATTTTTACCGAATAAAAATAATTCTAAATAACAAGTGAGTGAGATTTACTCACCGTGATTTTTATCCGCCGAATATCGAATACCACTTGATTTAAATAGAATCCTGGTTAATTCTAATCGACTTTAAATGCGTTACTTCCTGCTTTTTCACCCTTGTATAAATTTAATACATCACATTATAAAAATATTTTGATTATATAAACTTAAGTGAATAAATTAATTAATTATTAAATTTATACCTTATCCCCTTCGTTCAACATTTCCACTGCACAAATGGTTATGAAACCATCATCAAAAAGCTCTTTCCTTAACCTTGCCATTAAATACACTACTACTCACCACTATACCCATTGATCCTTCAATCCAGAAACCAACGTCGAACTCGCTTTCTTCCCTTCCTTTCAATTCACACAGACCATCTTCCCATAACACTTAGTGTCCTTTTTTTAGAGCAAACGGATATGTAGCGCGTGACTACACAGCCGGTTAATTAATAGATAGCAGTATATATCCAACTGACATACCCAGTTGGTGGTCCAAAATACAAACAACACAGAGTTTAAGATACATCATTCAACATACATAAAGAGTAGTGAGTATACAAATACCAAAGCGATCAGAGCAAGCTGAAAACCATCTTAATTATACAAGTATTATGCCAGGAGATAAGGCGGCAATCTTCAGACATCACATGAGCTCCATACTAGTTTCAGTATCATTGCTGTCAACCGAGGAAGTTGGTGAAGAGGCCGCCGGCAGAGCAAATCGGAATGTATCTGCATGATTAGCATCTGTACCTGATGAGGATGAATAAATATGAATGATGCGGTGACAGATAGAAATGATTGAATTAGCTTTGTTGTTAAAAATTCGCGCGTTTCTTTCTTTCCAAATACACCAACTGTAAGTGGCCAGTAAGATATCAAGAGAAGGACTCGAGTCAGATTCCCAATAAGCAAAGAACGAGGAAATGGTGGGAATGCAACCAATTAAATATGAACTCACTGCAGCCCAGATTGGGAAGGAAAAATCACAGGAGAAGAAGAGATGGTGAATGGATTCAGAATGAGAATTACAGATAGGGCAAGTGGGATCGGGAGCGACGTTGCATTTGAAGAGTTTTTCTCTTGTATTGACCTTTTCATGAATCAAACACCATTGAAAGAAGAGAATTCTCGGAGCCAGCTTGCATTTCCATAATCTTGAGAATTTAAACCGTCTACCCGAAAAATTCAGGTACTTGTAACATGAGGAAACAGAAAAACCTTTAGAAGGAGAGAGCACCCAAACGTAATAATCATCTGTATTATTTAACTGAGTGTTGCTAATGAGAGCAAAGATCTTAAGCAACTGCAAGAGAATACTCCTATCAAAAAGTGAACCTGGAATTAAGCTTACATAATCATCACTAAATGCATCAGCAACAGAAAGTGAAAGATTAGATTGAAGAGAAAAGAGTGAAGAAAATGAAAGAGAGAGAGGTAACTGACCAGCCCAAATATCATGCCAAAATAAACAGGATGAACCACACCCCAAAGAGACATGAAACAAGAATTTAATACGAGGAAGACAGGATAGAATACCATGCAAGAAGGGAGAGATTAAAGAGGAAGGACGATGATGCAAAACAAGATGAGGGTTAGAAGAAAAGTAGCGAGCTAAAATCCAGTCTTTCCAAATGAAGTTTCCAGTGTTTAGGAGTCTCCAGACCCATTTAGCCAATAATGCAGTGTTGAAATGGTTAAGGTCAAGAACACCAAGCCCCCCCTGCTCAGGGTGGAGACATACAGTCCTCCAGTTAATTAATTTCTTGATTTTTTGACCATTCCAAAGGAATGAACTACGAATTGAATCAATCTTGCTAATTACCCATTTGGGGAGTTTGTGAAAAGACATCCAATGTGTAGGGATAGCCGAAAGCACAGATTTAACAAGAGTTAAACGGCCCATGGATGATAATGAGTTTGCCTTCCAAGATGCTAATCTAGATTCAATCTTATTAATAAGGGGGAGCCAATCATTTTTGTGAAGCTTAGAAGGTCTGAGAGGTAAGCCGAGGTATAACAATGGGAATTTTGCTACTTTGCAGTTAAGAATAGAGGAAATTGAGTCACCAAGATGATCTGATCTACCAAGCATGTAGATAACACTTTTGTTAAAATTAATGGAAAGCCCTGATATCGACTCGAATACATATAACAGGATCTTGAGACACTGGATATGAAAGGGATTAGGTGAAGAGAAAATAATTGTATCATCTGCAAACTGTAAATTGTTGATGCATAGTGGAGAATTTGGAAGGGAGATACCATCCAGGTAACCATGATAGGAAGCTTGTTTAACCATTTGGTTGAACACATCAGCGACGAGCACAAAAATCAGAGGGGAAAGAGGGTCGCCTTGTCTAAGCCCACATTTAGATTTGAAAAGGTTTCCAGAAGCACCATTTACTGAAACTTTTGAGCAGCTAGAGTTAAGAATGTTATCAATCCATGAACACCATTTGTCTGAAAAACCCCTGTGTCTAAAAACGTCCAAGACGAAGGGCCAACTTACTGAATCAAATGCTTTGGAAAAGTCTAGCTTTAGAAGAACACCAGGGGTAGATGAATGATAACAGAAGGAGATTACTTCTTGAGTTGCGGCGATACAGTCATGAATATTCCTTCCCAGAATGAAAGCAGACTGTTCTGGTCCAATAAGAGTGGCAATAACGGACTGAAGACGATTTGCTAATACCTTTGTAATGATTTTAAAAGTAGTGTTTAGCAGGCTGATAGGGCGGAAGGAAGATAAAGTATTGGCCCCTGAATGCTTAGGGATGAGGATAATGTTGGCATAGTTTAGTCTGGCAATTGAGGCAGGATCGTTGTGAAATTCGTTGCACATGTCAATAATATCATGCTTGACTAAGGCCCAAAAATGCTTAAAGAAAACTGGGCCAAACCCGTCAGGTCCAGGGGCCTTATCATCCGACATGTCCTTCAGTGCAGCCCAAATTTCTGATTCAGAGAAGGGTTGATCGATATGGATAGGCACGGGGTTCGGGTAAAGAAGATGCCAATCTATTTCAGGTGCATTTGAGTGAGAGCGACCGAGTTGGGAACGAAAGTGATCAGAAAAGAGAGAGAGGATAACATTTTGGTCAGAAAAAGAGCGGCCATCTATAATTAATTCCGATATGAATGTCGATCTCCGCCTGCCATTAGCCATTCGATGAAAATATGAAGTATTCCTATCACCTTCCTCCAACCATTTGGCTTTGGATCTTTGCTTCCAACCAATCTCTTCTTGTTTCATCAATCTGTCCAACTCATCTTCTAAAGAACTTAATTTTTCACGTTCAGCTTCAAGAAGAGGGCGCTGTTCTTCTAAAATATTGAAGTCAATAATGTCATTTTGAATAGATGAGATGCGGGAACGAATGGAGCCCCATATGCTTTTAGCCCATGGTTTAATAAGCTTTCTGAGGGTTTTCAATTTTAGGACTATCCTTTGAGATGCAGAAGATATATTATAGTTTTGAGACCAAATTGAATGAATAAAGTCTTCAAACGAGGGTTCGAGAAGCCACAACCTTTCAAATCTGAAGGGACGATTAGTGCATACAGAAATGTCAGAATTTAGTAGAATGGGGCAATGGTCTGATATAACTGAGGCCAAACCGTACACAACAGTCAAAGGGAAAAGCTCATCCCAAGCACCATTATAAAGAAAGCGGTCTAGTTTAGCCAACGCTGGTATTGATCTATGGTTTGACCAGGTGAAGGAACGGTTACTTATCGGTGGATCGATCAAGGAGCAGTCAAAAATGAAAGAATTGAAGTCATCAGAGTCTTGGGATAGATTGCCTGAATTTCTATCATAAACAAATCTGGTAGTGTTAAAATCTCCACCAATCACCCAAGGACCCGAGAATTGGGATGCAAGAGAGTAACAATCCGACCAAAGAAGGGATCTATCAGATGCATCTTGAGGGCCGTAAATATTAGAGAAGAAGTAAATTTGGTTTGAGGGAATATGACGCAGTGCAACGTGAAGTGCTGATTTATTTTGAATAGACCAATTTAAGGACCAAATTGATTCATTCCATGCTGTAATTAGGCCACCACGTGTGTCAATTGCCTTAACGAAAGTCCAACCGGAAAGGAAGGAGCCCCCCACTAATCTAAAGTAATTTGGAGAGGGGTCATCAAGCTTAGTTTCTTGGAGGAAGAGAATATCGATTTTTAAAGGGAGTAAAACCAGACTAATTGCATGGCATTTTGAGGGGTTGCCCAAGCCCCTAACATTCCAAGAAACGATTTTCATTTGGCACCATTGATACGCTCAAGTTCCAAATCATGCATGGAAATATAGTGTGAATCACGTAAAGTAATACCCATGCAACGTGACATTTTTCTACATAGACTTTTATTTGCAGAAGAAAAAACAACAGGAGTAAAAAAACTACCCGAGCCTTCAGGATGGTCATCTTTATTGTTGATCCTTGCACTTCGTCTGACAATGACCGGTGAAAGAAACTGGGTCCAGTTCTCTTCTTCAGCATTATGGGTAGAGTCAGCTGGGAGGATTTGCTGGAGGGGGAGAAAAGGTTGAGGTGGCGATTGATTGTCAAGAGGGATCGCGATGGGAGGGGCAGTTGCTGTGGGGTCATCAATTTGGAGTGGGATAATTGGGAGGGGGATAGAGAACGGGAAGGACATAGGGATGTTTTGGAAGAGCAAGTCGGTGTTGAAAAGGTGGTTCATGTTCTGTTGAGGGGTTTGGGCTACCTCAGGGTCCACATCAGGTATGGCCATAGCATTTGTGTCATTTGGTGCAATTTCCATGGAATCATCGAAGTAGTCATGCATGCAAGGAATCGTAAGCTCGTCGATATTACCAATAAGTAAGGATTCAGGCTTAACACCTGGGTGTTCATGGATGCAGCGTTGGACTTTTATGAGATGTTTCTTCATATTGATGTTAACCACAAGAAAAGTGTTTAGGTCAATCCCCTCAAAAAATTGAATTTTGATAAATAGGTTTCTGTGATCGAAGTGAGCCCATTCACAGTCATCTAAAGCTACAACATTTCCCAAAGGACTAAGAATATTTTTGACTGCAGCAGAATTGTACCTTAGAAATTCTGGAAAACCTACCACCTTTGCCCATGATTCGCATTCTAACACCGCTTCCGGTTCCCATTCAGCCTCAGACCAAGGCTCAAAGTATATAGCTCCTCCCGGCTTCGCAAAGAGCTTCCAGAACAAGACTTGGTCTCTGATCCATGCGTTTGGGCAAGAGGCGATGAAAGAGTTTTTTCTATATATCCACATAGGCCATTCGCGATAGCTAAAAGCATTAGATAGGATGAAGTGAAGCGATGTAATACTCCAGCCGCCCGAAATCACGGTGCCAACAATGTAGTTTGATGAGTCTGCCATTACAAACTGATTCATATTTTCAGAGTTTAATGCGGGAGAGATGGGAGAGGAGGGAATAGGAGTTGGGGAGGGCGTGGATTGCCGACAGCTGGAACGATGTGGACTCTTCTGGTTTCGATCAGATTGAGTTGATGCACGAGGGACCCACGCTGCAGAAGGTGCATCATTCCAATGGACACCTTTACGCACATGTTTTGAGATGCCTCTTTGCATTCTTTTTTTAGGGCAACGTGTACATAAGTGGCCGTAGCCTGAGCAAAAAAAACAAATTTTTGAATTCCTGCAGGCACTTGCCACGTGTCCTTTATCTGCACATTGAATACAGCGACGATCGCTCTTCAGGAAATTGACCATGTTCTGAATTGAAGAGAAAGCAGGTAATTTTGATGATTTTCTCACAAACGTGCGATCAGATGAATCCAACGGAGGAGATGAAGCTACCTCCGCATATGATTTTTTTGGTTTATCTTCTGGAAGATTTTTTAGAGCATCAAAGCGGTTATTACAGGTAATCACTTGAGGAGGCGGATGACTTGAACTTTGACGAAAGAAATTTTTTGAAGCGGGAGGAGAGAACGATTGACCAACCTGAGATGATGGGGCATGGGGACGATGGGAGGAGAAAAAGGTGGGTTTATGAAAAACTGAGCGAGAGTGGTGCTGGTATGAAGAAGGAGGGTGATAAGGGGGGCGAGAGCGGAAGGAAGAATGAGGACGATACAGAGAAGATGAGCGAGGACGAGGGTGCGGAGCAGGGCGAGAGCGGGTGAATGAAGGAGGACGACGGACCGAAGGAGCAGAAGAACGATGAGGCGGAGGAGGAGGAGAAGGAAGAATAGGAGGACGGGGGCGGAACGCGGCACGATATTTGGCTGGAAAGGGGAAAGAGAAGCGGAGGGAGTCCGCCATTACTGAAGGAAGTATCTTGTTGATACACTTAGTGTCCTTAACTTTATTATGATATCACTCCACAGCAACTCGGTCATCAACATCCCTCCATTATTCCTGAACCATGCGCTTCAATGAAATGCTTCAAACAAACCTACCCAAACAAACTTATCAAATCGGCTAGCCTATTTCCATCAACATCCCCCATCTTAAAACAATACATACCAGACTTTCACTCCCCTTTGTTAAACACAGTACCATGCCTGCTCTTCATACCGTTGCTGTTGTTTCCCCCTTCTCCTAAAAACCATCAATGCTTCACGGTTTCAACAACCAAGACCATCTCCTACTACAGTATTTTCAAATCAACCCAAAATCACATCACGCTAAAAAAATCGCACCTTTCCAGTATCCCTTTAATCTCTTCGTTCATCAGTAAACCCTACGCAAACCATCCCACAAAATCTCACTTCGCATTCTCCTCCCAACATACCCCAGACCCCTCATCGACCAACCGTGACGCCATTTCTTGCCTCGATCGAAATCCACCTGGCAAGACCCTCCTTCAACCATTGAAATCGCTCACTCCGTCCTTTATTGAAGTCAAACAAAAACCCTCACTCGATACTGAAATCGATCGCGGTTATAAGAGAATGGTGACACTTCTCAGCATCGAACTCCACAACCAATGTATGAATCATCGAATGAATAAAGCCCTAGCTCGACGCTGTATATCTCGAGCTTCATGGGATTTCATAACCCTCGATTTCACTCGATCGCGCCTTCTGATTGTATCGTGCTCCAGTTCAAGATCTGGATTCAAATTCGAAATTGAATCCCCTCCATTTCTCGAGATGATTTTCGATTCTGGTTTCAACATACCAAGGAGGTATAAAACAGTGGGATTTTTTAGGAGCGAAAAAAAGAAAAGGGTCAAAAGGAAAGAATGGTAACGATTGCTAACAGAAAGAACAGGATGGCAAACATTTTTAATAAAAAGCTTCCGAACTAATTTTCAGAAGAATGAAATCAAAGGAGATAAGCAGGGAGGTGTGCGCGAATTTCTAGAGTAAAGGGGTGGAGAAAGAAAGGCCACGGTTGTTTTCATTTGTGGAGTTAAAGAAGAACATGTGTTTTGAATTTGGCCATTTATTTCTTTTGAAGAGGAGAAAAGGCCATGGGTATATGTTTAGTTGGTGAAGGAATTCCACTTAATTTATTTTAGTTTTTTAATTAACCGATACGATTAAAAATAAATTAAATTACCCAACGGGTTTCGAACTCCTTTCTGAACCCAACAACTGTCAATTCTAGGGTAAAACCACTATTTTGAACCCACTGGGATAAGTATCGAGGTCCAGTTCGATCATCCAGAACAGATATTAATTTAAATTGATATAAATTAAATTTCAAACCATTTAAATTCTTCGATAATAATTTAATATTATTACTCCAATTCAAACAAAAGTTTGTATTGATTATCTGAACAGTTTTTCAAATTAGTTTTAACTTCGAATTCAGTTATTCACTGATTCCTTATTTTGATAATTTAATATATACGATATTAAATCGAAATCGATATTTAAATTGATAACATAAATAAAAAATTCATTTATATTATCAACTAAATATTTAAATCCATTTTAATATTTAAAATTAACTCGACAGAAATATGGGTCATTACAGTAGCCTACATAACCCGCCAGCGATCCGATATCCACGATCCGTTCCCAGTCCCATGTATTGGTATTTTCACCGCGATCTGATCCCCAAGACTTCAACGAACCATCTTTGTTGACGATCCCGGACATATATTAACCTAATTAATGCATAGTATTTACAACATATTGGACAGTTAGGTTAGAGCCTTCAAGATGGACTTTCTGAACTGATCAGCAACATAACTTAACAACATACAATGGTCATTATCTGCTTATCTGATTGATTTCATGCTTTTCTTTAATGTATGCACAAGCACACACTTGCTCTTACACACACGGGAAATGGGTAATTGTGTTCTAACTTCTCATGTTTACTCGCCAACACAGCCATGTCTGATAAACGATCAACTGAGATGTCGGAGAAGGATACAGAATCTGAGTCATCAAAGCAGCGTGATTCCAATGCACTCCCATGGGTTCAGATGGGAAGGAATCCGATCCCGATTACGAGATAGATACTGATATAGAATCAACGACTTCTGAAAGTACGTCTCTTGAGGATGAGGAGGAAGAAGATGATTGGGCTCCTGACGAGATCCCAGGTGTTAAGGAAATAGAGAAAGCAAAACTCACGGATTCACTAGCTTCCAAATTGGATGTTATAAAACTTAAAAAGATATGCTTGAAACATGGAATTCCTTGGGATGATATGAAAAATCCAGAAATCGAAGATAGGCCTCATTCTGCCCCAGAGGGATACATGACTGTCAGTTGACTCATGTGCTGGATAGGAGCCATTCCTCCTTTTCCTCCAATTGTTGTCGATCTTTTAAGACGATTACACATTGCCCTTATGCATCTCCATCCTAATGCTTATGCGGCTCTGTATACTTTGTATGTTGCCTATGCGGAGGTTCTACAGACTGAGCTTACTTTCAAGGATCTGAAATTCTACTATATCTTCAAACATCGATCCACATGAGCTCCAAATTTTTCTTTCTTCGAATCAGTTGCCGGCAGGAAAGTTTTTTCGGACAGTCACAACAATATAAGGGATGTTAAATCTGATTGGTTTTGCATAAAACATCAAGCTGGGTGCACGAGGAAGTGGCTGCAATCAAGTAAGATTTGAATTTTTCAACGAATGTCCCGACTGTATGATTAGAATATTAATATGATCTTTTATTTCGTGCAGATCACAACTTTTCAAGAACAGATGGTTCGATATATGAAGACCGACTGTCCCGCCTTCTCCAAAGTAACTCAGATTTCTTGAGAATAAAGAAGTGCCTCATCGACGAGAATCTTCACAAGCACCATCTTATGGATATACAATTTGGACTTGGTGCGGGAGGCAAACCTTACAAATATGTGCCCCCGACTGGAGGAGAAGGAGCCTCACAAGTTACAGAAACAACTATCCTTCGCAAGAGTCCTTCACCTATGATTGATCAAGGCGATGAGGATTTAAACGTATATAAAGGAGATGAGGTCCGGGCTGATGAGCCCAAGGAAATCCCGACCTCTCAGGGGCAGTCTCCCTCAAGAACTTCACCACCGGTTGATCCTGTCGCTCATGATGAATTAACAGAGGAACAGATACTCAGAGAATTGGACAAGATTCCTTTACTAGACGATTTCTATACGCAGGAAGACTTCGGAGGGGAACCACACTTTCCTCTTTCTGAGGAAGTTAACGCCCCGGTTGGGGACAAAGAAAGCACACAGATGAGCCTAGCTCTGGGCCCTGGTCCGTTAGGGGGGAATTACACGGAATGCATATATCACATGCACCACTTGCCACTAAACTTTTTCACCATCGGTATTCATGGTTTTAATATGTACTTGTTTCCTTTGCAGGGGAGATGCCTCGTAGACGATCTTATTCTTATCGGTCCCTCCGTGAGGGTACATCAAGTCTCCATTCAAATCCCGAGCATGCTCGCAGTGATAGTCGGGGAAGAGGTAGTCATCGGCCCCGCTATCCTCATCAATCTTATTCTACACGATCTCGATCTCCGTCAAAGCAAGGTCCTGGAAAGCCTCACAGTCATCCATTTCCACCGGTTGGGGGTAAGCAACTTCCTAGGGATTTGATCCCTCCGAAAAGTACGCCTTCTCATGTCAAGTCTTCCAAAAACACCACGAGCCAGAGGATAAGAATAAAGATGAGGGCAAGATCGTGAAGAAGGGGAAGAAAACTCTTGTTTCCTCTAGTGAGCACAACTCTAATACCAACACTGCACAGGATATCGTCCCCAATTTTGAAATTACGGCCAAGCTGGAGCACTTGTGAAAGCAGTTTCCTGATATTTTGTTTGAGAGGATGATGTTCGTCCCGGATCTCGAACCGGTCCCCGAGGTTGGGACACAAAGGTGATAGGGTACGTATGTCATGCGGCCAAACAATATAGGGTGATGAAGAAGCATGTCGTTCATCTTTCAGATGCCATCCGTCGCCTGGAAACGGATGCGGCCAGATCCAGAGTTAAAATTGAGAATGATGCTAGGGCCCGGGGTAAGATGGAGAAGGAACTAGAGGATGCACAGGCCCAACTGGCCTTAACTCGACGAGATGCAGAAAATTACAAAACAGAATTGGAGAACGCTAGGAAGCGCTTTCGTAGTGAACTTGACTCAAACAGCCAAGAACGATTGTCTCTGAAAAAGGAAATAGAGGATCTCAGAATGGCCAATACTGATTTAAAGATGGCATAAGACCACTTTGAAGATGAGAGAGCTTCCTGGGAGAAGGAGAGAGCAAGCTTGAAGGACAGTCTCACACTCGCTGAGAAAGGAAAAGAAGTTTTGAGTGACCAACTTGTCCAAGCCAAGGAGCGTGCACCTCTTGCTGAGAGTAATGCTAATAATGCTCTTGAATCGGCCACTGCTGCTGCTGATAAGGCTGCTGAGAAAGACCAAGAGATAGCTAGTTTTGAGGAGCTACTGTTCGACTTCTTTGGTCAAGTCATCAAGACTCGAGACATCTCTTGGATTCCGGATTATCATGTTACTCTAGCCAATGTATGGGATGCAATTGTTGAAGGCGAGAAGTGACGATTGGAGGTCGATGAGGTGGATGAAACCCAGTTGATGCAGACCCTTCTCAGAGGTAAAGAGCCCGAGGCTTTGGAGAAAGGCAGACGCCTAATCCAAGAAGAGATCGAGAGGGAGAAAATTAAGGCTAATGGCAAAAATAAAGTTGACGAAGGCTCGAGCTCGGCGGCGGAACCCAAGGCCTCCGAAGTTGAGGAATACAACCCTGATGATCCGTTGATTCCCTTGCTCCCAACTCCTCCGGCTGTTGAAGCTTCTACTGTAAACCTGGATGAAGAGTCGGCTGAAGGTATTTCCATATTTTCTCCGTAATTTGTCAAAGCAATTATAACTTGTCGTCGCCTTGCGGAGCAGCCAATTGAAAAGTCCACATTTTCTTCCAAGTTAATAACATGTGCTTCTCATAATACAGGTGACAAGCTGACTGAGAAAGATGCAGAAGGGAAGGCAAAGGCAGAGAAAGTTGATGTCCCCTCAGGTACTGATGTTGAAGTCTCTGAGATTCCAAAGCAGACCGAGGGTAGTGAGAAGGTCACCGTGGCACCTGTGGTACCCAGCACTGACGCTCCCGCGGATGCCGAGGTTATTGCTGCTTTGTAAGACACGGATGGTGGTCACGGAGATGAGGAGGATGACGTTATCATCATAGGGGAAGTGAAAGATGATGATAATGAGACCTTGGCTGACAGGCAGGCTAGGGAGGAGAAGCAGTTGGCTCTAAAAAAGGAGGATCAGGAGCCTGTATATGTGCCCCCATCTCAGAGATCGATCCCAAAACTGGGTTGGTTATAAGGTTCTCTTCCAAGTCAACGCAGCTTGCCACTCAGCCTTCCAACCTTCCTCAGGACACTCTTATCGACAAGAGGAAGAGGAAAAAGGGTGATCGTTCTGATGCTGACAAGGAGGAGTCGGGGAAGCAGAAGAAGGAGAAGAAGTTAAATTAGTCCCCCAAGCATAAGTAGGATGCAGTTGTTAGTTCATATTTGGCTTTTAGGCTTTCCACTGGCCAAGAAATGTAGTTATGACAATGGCCCTTACTTTTGTTTAACTGTTTCATCTTGTAAAACTGCATCTTAGTAAATGAAAATTTGTTTCCATTGTCTTTAATTTAATATGCAATGCAGTAATTCCAAGTTCCTTGCATCTCTGTGCAACATCTTGAGCAGCAAGTATAGCAGTGTAAGGGGATGATTCATTTCTATTAGCCTTGACTTTCATCCCACCTATGATACGGACAAGAGTTTCCCTTCCAGACAAACCAGTCACATGGAAGTGGAACTAAACTTGCAGACATGCGAGTTTAAATCATCGCATTTAGTCACAAACATTTATATTGTAACTAGGCTAAGATATAACTATAGGTAATTCTAATAATGTAAATTTAAAATTTTTGTGCTGCGCTGCACATATACATATGTATATGCCCCCAATCAATCATTAATATGATGCCTGGCCATGGCTTATTGATGATTGATTAGAGTTATATGTGTGTTGCCCCCCATTCCTAAAAAAAGGGTTTCTGGCTCCATTTTCATTCTCATTTCCAGTCGTGTGACGGGACAGGAACCCTTGATCGGCATTTATCATTGTGCCTTTATGCTTTCCCAATCCTTCAGCGGGATAGGAGTTCTTGTGGTGCTAAGTCTCTAGCACCTTTATACTCTCCCGATCCTTCAGCAGGTTAAAGTTTGAGCTCGGTTCTTAATGTGCTCACCGATCCTTCAGCGGGGCAGAAGTTCTGGGGACGCTAAGTCTCTAGCACCTTTATACTCTCCCGATCCTTCAGCGGGGTGGAGTGTTGTCAAGGCGGTTCTATCATGGTGCACCTTCATGCCTTGTGGACGTCATCTTCGTGTCCTTTATACTCTCTCTCTCTAATATTGAGAGTTAGAGTGCAGATGATAGTGTGATTTACTTCATTTCTCATTTGGAACTTCGGTTGTTGTTCGCCTTCCCATCTGATAGAAAACACCTTGACATAGGTATTTTGTGATCACTACATAGTTTATGACAAATCCAAAAGTGGCAATAATTTATGTTAATCGAGATAAAGAAGATAAGAAATAGTGCAATAAAGGTAAATGACATACGATGTTTTTATAGTGGTTCGGTCGAATTTTGACCTACATCCACTTTATAATATTTTGCTCAAGTAACCAGACTATTCTAGGCAAGTCATGCCTTTTTACATGGTCCTAGAAAACAAAAGAATAAAACTGACAATTTCACGTTAGATAAGGCCGCAAATGTTGGGCGTTCCACACTCTGGGGATTTCATCTCCATCCGCGGTTGCTAACTTGAAGGTTCCATTATCAAGCCTTCGTATAATGGAATACGGTCCTTGCCATTTCGGGCCCATATGCGCCGGGGGTGGAAAGACTCGTTTGAGAACCAAATCTCCGGGTTCAAAGGTTCGAGCTCGTACTTTTTTTTGTAGTACTAAGCTATCTATTGTTTATGCCTCAAGGCACGTAAGTCATCTTCGTCCCTCTTTTCTTCAACCATGTCCAGGGATTCAAGGAGCAGCTCATTGTTTGTCATTGGGTCATAATAAGTGACTTGATGAGATGGTACTTTTTACTCGACCGGGATGACTGCTTCGGCTCCGAAAGCAAGGGAAAAGGGGGTGTGACCCGTCGCCAACTTGTACGTTGTCCTGTAGGACCATAGTGCCAAGGGTAATTCATCAACCCACATGGCTTTGGCCTGCTTCAATCTTTTCTTCAGAATGGATTTTATCACCTTGTTTTCCGCTTTAACCTGTTTGTTCGCCTGCGGATGTGCCATAGAGTTATATCTCTTCTCGATGTGGTACTTCTGGCAGAAATCTCAGAACTCGGTGTTGTCAAACTGGGTTCCATTATCGGTTATGACGACTTTTGGAATCCTAAACCGGGATATAACGTTCTTGAAGACAAAATTGATCACTCGCTTGGTTGTGATCATGGTCAACGGCTCGGCTTCGACCCATTTAGTAAAGTAATCCACAGCCACAATGTCGAACTTTGCTCCGCCCTTAGCTCTAGGGAGACTTCCAATGATATCAATTCTCCAAACAGCAAAGGGCCACGGGCTCGTCATCGTTTTCAACTGACTGGGAGGTGCCCTAGGTATCTTGGAAAATTTCTGACAAGCATTACAACGCCGTGCATACTTGGCTGCATCCTTGTTTATGGTAGGCCAGAAATAGCCATACATTAATATATTTTTTGCCAGCGTTTGTCCTCCCGTGCCACATTCGCCCTCATGCACTTCTTGCAATACGCGCTTAATGTCGTCGTGGGCGATACACCGGAGGAGGGGCATCAAGAATCCTTGTCTGTACAGGACCCCGCCTTGCAGAACATATCTGGAAGCCTTTCGAATAATTGCATGCCTCTCACTTTTCTTTGTAGGAAATGTTCCATTCATCAGAAAATTCTTTAGAGGAGTCATCCATGACTCCATCTCGGGTTCAATATCTAGTACCGGATCAATTTCCATCTGATCTATACTAGGGAACTGTAGCACTTCGATCAGGACTAGCTCCGTATCTTCAGGATTATCAGAACTAGCCATTTTCGCTAACTTGTCCGCCTTTTGGTTCTCCGCTCGAGGAATATGAGATATGCTGTGGTGATCAAAATCGTCCAGCAACTTCTTCACTTTTTCCAAATATGATATCATCCTTGGGCTTTTGGCCTGAAACTCTCCAATGACCTGGTTCACGACTATCTTTGAATCGTAGAAAATGTCTAGCTTCATTATCTCCAACTCTTTTGCGAGCTTCAGCCCGACAATTAGAGCTTCATATTCGGAATCGTTATTAGTGGCGTGGAACTCCAATCTGAGGGCGTAGTATATTAGTTGTTTTTCTGGGGTTTTGAGCACCACTCCGGCACTAGATTGTCTATCATTCTTAGCTCCATCAGTGTACAGTTTCCAGGAATTAGGGTCGAGGAGCAGCTTCGACGGATCGTCTTCTTGGGTTATTACATCATCATCTAGGATGGTAAATTCTGCTATGAAGTCCGCAAGCACTTGCCCCCTTATCGACCTTCGGGGCTGGAAATTCAAATCGAACTGACTTAGCTCAATGTTCCACTTGAGTAGTCTTCCTTATGCTTCTGGCCTTTGCAGAACTTTTTTAAGCAGGTGATCAATGTAAACAGTAATGGGATGAGCCTGGAAGTAGTGGCGAAGCTTCCTAGAAGCGATCAACAAACTGTACGCAAGCTTTTCTATTCTTGGGTAGTTTCGCTCAGTTGCCGCCAATTTCTTACTCACATAGTACACTGGTCTCTGCACCTTATCCTCCTCTCTTACCAAAGCCGAACTAATCGTGTGGGATGACACCGCCAAGTACACAATAAAACCTTCGTGATCCACGGGTTTAGACGGTATTGGGGGTCTCTCCAAATGATTCAATAGGTTGTGGAACGCTTCTATACAATCAGGAGTCCATTTAAAGTTGCGCCTACCCCGCTTTATCAGCTGGAAAAATGGAATGCACTTATCTGCAGCTTTAGAGATGAATCTACTTAGCGCCGCCACTTTTCCAGTAAGGCTTTGGACATCCTTAATCTTCTTTGGTTCTTGGATATTTCGGATTGTTGTAATTTGATCTGGATTGATTTCGATACCATGCGAGCTGACGATGAATCCTAGGAATTTTCCAGATGCTACCCCAAATGAACATTTCAAAGGATTCAATTTCATCGCATATTTTCGTAGAATCCCAAACATCTCTGCTAAATCGGTAGTATGGTCGGATGATTGTCTAGACTTTTCCAACATATCGTCAACGTATACTTCCATCGTTTTCCCGATTTGGTTGTAGAACATTCTATTCACCAATCGCTGATATGTAGCACTGACATTCTTCAAACCGAAAAGCATCACCACATAGCAGTATAATCCCAAATTTGTAATGAAGCTAGTATGCTCTTGGTCTGGGACGTGCATGGGGATTTGGTTGTACCTCGAGTAGGCATCCATAAAAGAGAGAAGCTCATGACCCGCTATTGAATCCACCAGTTGATCAATTCTGGGTAATGGAAAACTATCCTTTGGGCAGGATTTATTCAAGTCTGAGAAGTCAATGCATGTGCGCCACTTTCCATTGACCTTCTTTACCAAAACCGGGTTTGAAATCCAGTCCGGGTACGTTGAGTCTCTGATGAACCCATTACTTCTCAGTTTTTCGACTTCTTCTTTCAAGGCAGCGGACCTCTCTGGTCCAAGCATTCGTCTTTTCTGTTTAACGGGAGGATGCTTCGGATTGATGCTTAACGAATGACTCATAATTGACGGAGAAATTCCACACATGTCGGCGTGGGTCCAGGCAAAAACATCCAAGTTGGCTTTCAGAAAATCCGTCAATTCTCTGGCTCGAAGAGGATCCAACTGGGATCCAATTTTCAGGACCTTCTCTGGGTCACTATCATCGATTGGTACATCCACAGTTGTTTCATTTGGAGTCGCCATTCTACCCCCAGGCTCTTCATCCTCTCTGGGATCTATGTCCTCGGGCAACTCTTTGGGCGACTCTCCTTCAATTATCTTCTTTAGTTGCTATGACGTTCCCTCCCGTGTAGGGGAGGAAACGCCCTTTGTCTCCACATCTCTTCCTTTGTGGAGCAATTTTAACTTTGCAATGTAGCATGCTCGTGCAAAAACTTGATCTCCTCTGACTATTCCTATGCCGGCATCCGTCGGAAACTTCAACAGCAAGCACCAGGGTGCAATGCATGCCCTAAATTTGGCTAGGGCCGGTCGGCCCAAAAAGGCATTGTTTGGCGACTCAATATCCAGAACTACAAAGGGGAGGATTCTTATTCTCTGGCGTTCTCCTTCCCCAAGGGTTACTGACAGTTCTACGTATCCCATCGGAGCAGTTGAGGCTCCGTTAAATCCGCGTATCCAACCCTCGCATGGTTTCAAATCCTTCGGCTCAAGTTTCATTTTGTCGAATGTTTTCTTGAACAAAATGTTGACTGAACTCCTGTTATCCACTAGAACCTTATGGACTATAGCTGGACCGATGGTGACGGTGATCACTAATGGGTCTACGGTTGGGGAGTGGACTCCAATACACTCTCGCTCGCGAAATATGACGTCATCGGACATCGTCTTTTGTTGCTTAACCGGAAAGTTATCCTCAGGATTGCTACATTCTCCTACTTCGAGGTGTTGTTTAGCTGCATTCACATACTGATCCATCGCCTTGAAACTATGCCCAACCAGATAAAGCCCTCCAACGATGGTGTTGATGACGAGGTTCTTTCCTTTTTGTTGAGCCGTTGGTCTGGCAACGGGTTGGTTTTGGTTCTGGTTCGGGGCCTGAACAGCCTGCCACCTGTAACACCCCGTAATTTTATAACATTAAAATTCACAAATTAAAGTATACTTAATTTTTAGAAAAGAATTAAGTGAAATGGGTTGCGCTATTATGTTTGTTTCAAAATTTTGGGTCAAGATAGAGATTTGATTTGCACAAAAAGGATACCTTATGAAGATGTTATTAAGCCTTGAAGTTTGTATGCATATGAGAGAAATATATATAGATATATATAAAAAAAAAATATGCAAAAAAGTTCAAAACAGCGAATTGGGAGGGGGAATAACTGAACCGACCCATTTTTGAGGTCGACCCGAGCCTCGCTGGCTCGACTAGGGGTTGAATCAGGGTGTTTGGCTGTCAACCCATGGGCCGATTCGCTCAAAGGCAGATGTGGCATCTGATTGGTTCTCATGGTTCAGGGTTAATCTAATGGTCCTAAATAACTTCCTACACCTATATATACACCTAAGACCTAACCCTAATTCATAAATATTATCTATGACACCATTATGCTATCAAAGTCTCTCTTAAACCCTAGTCGCCGCCTCTAAATCAAATCTCAAGTATTCAACATCAACTCAAATTAAAGATTAGAGTTTCTACAATAATTCAAAAAGATAAATCAGCAACACCGCAACGTTTCTACACCAATTTCAGTGCATAATTCTATTCTTTAACCTCAAAAGGTGAGTACGGTGATTTTCACAATATAATGGGATTAAAAGTAACATGATGAAGTTGTAAAGAGGATTCATATGTATGTATGTATGTTATTTAAATCTCATCCAAGTCTTCACCTTTTTGATTCATGTCATCATATGCCTATGTTTCTATGTAAAGTTCATACCTTTATCAGTTTATTCATGTTGAATCTGTCATTATGCCTCTATGCCAGTTTATATGCCCCTTTATTTCATGATGTTGTGTTAATTCCAATTTTCCGTGATTTGATTCTCTCTTCTTATCCCTATTCCTTTTATTTTTGGATTAGGCTACCTTCGAGCCTATATTAAAAATACGCGCGAATGCGAATACGTGGGAACGAGGGGAATATGTGAAATATGGAAAATTGGATATTATTGGACATTTTGGATAATTGGATAATATGTTAAATTGGCATATTTGGGTATGAATTACATGGAATTGATGAAATTGCCTATAATTGTGAATTTGTAATTGAGGCTAATTAATATGTAATTAGTGACAATTTGGAATAGGCAATATTATAAACATGATTATATGTTTAACGGATATACATGACATGAAAATTGGGTATGGGTGAAATACGATTATTAATAAACCTTTGACACGAGGTTAGGCGCAATTGTGGCGTAAGACTGCCCGGAACCGCCCGGCAAATCCAGCTGCCACAATTGGAGACGTGAGAGGTCAAAGGAATGAATTGTAGGCGCAACGGTTAATGACACGAGGTTAGACCCGGTTTGTGGCGTAAGACTGCCCGGAACCGCCCGGCAAATCCATCGGACACAAAGCGTTCGGTCAAATGTGGGAGGTCATGCACCGTTCGTCATAAGGAATGAATTAAGGAATACTAACCGTAATAATACATGGGTATGGTTAGAGGGTTAAGTGGGGTGACATGTAAATTATGACATGTAAATATGGACTTCACCGGTATAAGATAAGACATGTAAATTATGACATGTAAGTATGGACTTAACCATAGCATGTGTAAGACATGGACATTTAAATTAAAATGGTTAAGTGGAAAAAAATCCTAGTGGGGACCAAGCATAGGTGGGAGGCTTGTGTCGGATGGGGGACCGGTTTCAACCAGTAACCCGTTTGAGTATCTAATTGGGCCAAGTACTAGGCCGGGGTTGGGGCACGCTTTATGGACATGAATGTAAGAGGTCAAAACGTGAATAGCGGTGGCAACGCGAGTCCAATGGGTTCATGTGCGTGCATGGGTCCGGGCTGGTAGGTAAGACGTTGTTGCATCGTGTAGGTATGGCTTGCATTTTATGTTGCCATCGGGGTTGCCACTTTGGGGAGTGATACACCGCACTGTGGGGCCAACACGGGTGCCTACGGGGTTTAGGGAGCCGATCGAATGGGTAGGGTAAAGGTACCTTAGCGGTGGTAGGAGCAAGCCGGCACCTATGATAGCAGCTAGGTACAAGTAACTACCAAGTATGTCACGTGGGTACAGTTAGTGGGAAGGGATCAACCTTTAGTCAATAGAGACTAGTAGATGTGCTGTGTAATTAAGTAATGTGGTGTAACTTAGCAAAAGTGCGATGTAATGAAATACATGTTGGTTGAGTTGGATACTCCTTTGGGTGCTAGTCTGATGTTGACTTCGGTCTTCGGGGTTAGTACTTGGAGGGTTGTTCGCTTAGCCAAGGTGTAGGATTGTCTTAGTACTTAGGAACAGAATCATCTTGTCCATCCTTTTTATCTACCTTATCTATGTTACAGCCATATCATGATACCTATTTATGTCTTGATCAATTACCTTACCTATTATTTGTTAAAATTACTAGACGCGCCAGACTTTATGTCTGACCCATTTTGTTTCCACCTCTTTTCTTTCCTTTCCCCCCCTCAGGTTTGCAAGGAGGGAATACTACAGCTTAGTGCCGATTTCATTCAGTTGCTTGAAAAGAGTAGATGTATCGCTTTGGACTCTCTCATCTTTATGGCTTTGCTTATGCTCAGTGGGGATTTATGCATTTATGTTATTCAAGTATTTTCTTCTTTATGTACTTTGAAGTTTTTGAAAAAGACAATTGATCCTGTTGTAATGGTTTTGGAGACTACTTATGTAAGCTTGTTTTGAAGTTATGATGCTATGAAATAAGTTTTATCTTCCGCTGTGTTTTATTTATTTACTCTTGTAATTTATCTGTTCTATACTACTATAACGCTTCATGACATTAATGCATTCCCTTTGTGAGTGACATTAATGGTCATGGGGTGTTACACGTGGTATCAGAGCTAAGGTTACAAGAACAAATAAAAAGTTTTGAAAAGTGTTTTCAAAAGTATTATTTTCCTAGAAAGTATTTTCAAAAACTTGTTTAAAAGAAGCTATTTTCAAAGAAAGTTTACTTTAAGGAGCATAATCCCCGCAAGCCATACATCTCTCTTTCGCTTCCCTTGTTTTGAAACTCTTTATTTTTGTTTTCGGCATGTCTGGAGCATTTGAGATACCAGAGGGTGTTCATGTACCCGGTTGGTTTCATCAATATCTCGAGGCTAGGGCCGCTGCCGCGGGCCCGACCGACTTTCCTCCTCCTCCTCCCACAGCTCCAGTCATTCCTCCGCTTGGAGATGCTTTCTCCAAGATATGTAAAGACTTTCGTTCGATGGGTGGAAAACCTTTTAGTTGGTCCGAAACATTCGTTGAAGCTAGAAATTGGTTAAAAGAAGTAGAGGATCTTTTTGGTATCTTTGAGGTGGACGATAGGAGGAAAGTCCAATTGGCTGCTTGGTTGATGAAGGATGCGGCTTTGTATTGGTGGGAGGTCACTAATGGAGAGCGTCCAGTTGAGACATGGGCGGATTTCAGGCAAAGGTTCGAAGAGAAATTTCTCTCACGAGCAGAAGAGAACTTATACATGGAAAGGTTCTTGGCGTTGTAGCAGGGAAATCTATCAGTAAAAGAGTACGTCAACAAGTTCAATCAGTTGGCGAGGTTTGGCTTAGACTTGGTTAACACACCCGAAAAGAAGGCCCTGAGATTTATTAAAGGCTTGAATGAGCTGCTACACGGGCTGGCTATGACCCACATTCCCATGGGGGCCACCTTTGAGAAGCAGGTTGACATGGCGCTTATGCATGAAGAGGAGAAAGGCGCTAATGCTAATAAGGCACCGGAGAAGAAAGGGGATCAAAAGAAAGCCACCCAACAAAAGAAGGGTGGCAAAGAGAAGAGGAAGTGTCATAACTGTGGGATACCCAGTCATCAAAAGAAGGAATGTAGGAAGAAGAAGAAGTTCGCTTGTTATCATTGTGGTGATGCGGGTCATGGAGTGAAGGACTGTCCTAAGAAGCAAGGGCAGAGGGCAGGGTCTACTTCGGGAGGGCAAGTTCATGCTCTCATGGCTCCGGGACAAGGGGAAGGTAGAAAAATTTCTGTCGAAAGTTTGATTTTCTTGTTTAATCATCCTGTCCGTACTTTATTTGATTCTGGCGTATCACATTCATTTATCTCTACATCATTAGTTGAAACACTGCACTTAAATACTAGTCTCGTTGTGGATCCCATTGTAGTCTCAAATCCTATTGGTGGGTCGGCTCATTTATCCATGGTTTGTAGGGATTTGAGATTGTCTATCTTAGGCGTTGGTTTTGAATGTAATGCTTTTGTGCTTGGTTTCATGGGCTATGGGTTAATTCTAGGGATGGATTGGCTAGCCAGACATGGTGCCATCCTAGATTGTGAACGAAGGGTAATAAAATTGTTGACTCGTAGTGGAAAGACCCTTGATATTTCTTGTGACCCTAGAGGATCGGTGATGCTTAGTTATCTTGAGTCACATGACGCATCCAATGATGATTTACATTCTGTTCGTATAGTCCGTGAATATGTTGATATCTTCGATGAGGTGAGGGGTCTACCACCAAAACGTGAGATATACTTTCGTATTTATCTTGTAGACAATGCAAAACCCGTATCTCTGCCAGTATGACACATGGCTCCTCGTGAGAGGAGGGAACTCAATAAGCAAGTATGGGAGTTGCTTGAGAAGGGGTTCATAAGACATAGTATATCGGAGTGGGGTGCCCCGGTGGTTTTTGCCACGAAGGCGGATGGGTCCCTTAGACTGTGCGTGGACTATAAAGAACTTAATAAGCTTACAAAGAAGAATAGGCACCCACTACCGATGATTGACGATTTATTCGATCAGTTAGTTGGCGCCTCAGTATTTTCGCAGTTGGACTTAACCACTGGTTTCCATCAGTTGAGAGTGGCTGAGGATAGCAAAGACAAGACTGCCTTTAGGACTCCGGACGGTTTCTATGAGTGGCTGGTAATGCCTTTCGGTTTGACAAATGCCCCCGCATAATTTGTTGACTTGATGAGTAGGGTATTTAGGGAGTTCCTTAACAAATTTGTGGTGGTCTTTGTGGATGACATCTTAATCTTTTCTAAGAACGAAGAAGAGCATGCCCTACATCTTAGGGAAGTGTTGGAGACCCTTCGAGCGCAAAGCCTTAAAGCTAAATTTTCTAAATGTCACTTTTGGAGGAAGGAAGTGCAATTCTTAGGGCACGTGGTTTCCAAGGAAGGGATAACTATGGATCCCGCGAAGGTGGTGGCCATCCAAGATTGGAAGGTCCCTAAAAATGCTACCGAGGTGAGGAGTTTCTTGGGGTTGGTTGGCTACTATAGGAAGTTTATCACGGACTACGCAAAGATATCAACCCCATTGACACGCTTGACGAAGAAGAACCTAGTTTTCACGTGGGACGTAGATTGTGATGATGTGTTCCAACGTTTAAAGAGAGCTTTGACCACAGCCCCATTCTTAGTGTTGCCAGAGGGAGTAAGCCATTTACCATTTATACCGATGCTTGTGGGACAGAACTAGGCACAGTCTTAATGCAAAAGGGGAGGGTAATAGTCTATGGTGGAAGGCAGTTGAGAGTGCATGAGAGAAATTACCCTACACATGACCTAGAGTTGGTTGCTATCGTTTTTGCGCTTAAGTCTTGGCGACATTATCTTCTTGGCGAAAAGTTCGAATTGTACACGGATCATAAATCTCTAAATTACTTGTTTTCTCAAAAAGACTTGAACTTAAGGCAGCAAAGGTGGATGGAGTTCTTGGCGTCCTACGATTTCGACATAGCATATACCCCTGGCAAGGGTAACGTTGTGGCAGATGCCTTGAGTAGGAAAAGGTTGAGCTTGAGTCCTTTGTTTGTTGAGCGGAGAAGTTTAGAGTTCATCTCCACCTTTGATTTTAGACTATCCATTGATTATGTACCCGGTTTGCTAGCAACCTTAGAGGTCCGACCTACGCTTTTGTGACGGATTGGTGAGGCACAGCAAGATGACCCACAGTTGGTGAGTTAGTAGAGAAGCTCATAAGGGGGGATTCATCGAACCATCTTAGTAGGTATGCCCTAGATGATAAGGGTTGGTTGCGTAGGGACGGTAGACTTTGTGTACCGCGGGACGAGAGCTTGAGGAAGGCTATTCTTGATGATGCACATCGTTCAAAGATGACCATTCATCTCGGCGGGGACAAGATGTACAATGACATGAAGCGAGTTTTCATTTGGGCCGGTATGAAGAGGAATGTGGCCGAGTATGTCTCTAGATGCTTGGTGTGCCAACAAGTAAAAGCGGAGCAAAAGAAACCCGGTGGGTTGCTTCACCCATTGGACGTTCCACAGTGGTAGTGGGATAGTGTCTCGATGGATTTTGTCGATGGGTTACCGAGATCGAGGAAGGGTAATACGGGGATTTGGGTTGTGGTAGACATACTTACTAAGAGCGCCCATTTCATTCCCCTGAAGAGTAAGAGGACCGCTCCATGGTTAGCGTCCGTATACATTTGAGAGATAGTTCATTTGCACAGTGTTCCTTCTAGCATAGTAAGCGACCGAGATCCTATCTTTACTAGCGAGTTTTGGAAGAGTTTGCAAGAGGCGGTAGGGACTCAGTTATGTCTGAGTACCGCATATCATCCTCAGACGGACGACCAGACTGAGAGGGTGAATCGCATTCTAGAGGACCTTTTGAGGTTATGTGTCCTAGACTTTGGAGGTACATGGGAGGAGCATGTTCCTTTGGTGGAGTTCGCGTATAATAATATCTTTCAGTCTAGCATTGGCATGGCACCTTTCGAGGCTCTTTATGGAAGGCCTTGTCGTTCACCTACATGTTGGTGGGAATCTACGGATAAGATCTTGCTTGGGCCTGATATGATTAGAGAGACTTCGGAAAAGATCGATTTGATTCGAAGGAGGATGAAGACGGCGCAAGATAGGCAGAAATCTTATGTGGACAAGAGGAGGACAGATCTTGAGTTTGATATTGGGAACATAGTCTTTATCAAGGTGTCTTCATTATGGAATGTTGTTCGCTTTGGGTCTATTGAGAAGTTAGCACCAAGGTTCGTAGGGTCGTTTCCTATTAAGGAGAGGATTGGACAGATGGCGCATAGAGTGGAGTTGCCCAAGAGACTTAGTGGTGTACACGACGTATTCCATGTATCACATTTGAGGAAGTGCTTGCATGAGACCGCGGAAGTGGTAGAGCCGAGCTTGCTTAGAGATGTGGAGATAGAGCATGATGCGACGATTCGACGAGCTCCTACATGCATTCTTGGGTTGGAGATTAAGAAGTTGAGGAATCGAGAGGTCAAGCTAGTCAAAGTGCAATTGGGAGATGATGAGAGTGACACTACTTGGGAGACAGAAAAGAAGATGCGTTCATTGTACCCTTTTCTTTTCGAGAGTATGTCTTTTAATTTCTCCTTTATCACTTAGCTTGTACTTGTTCTATCTTTAGCTTGTCCTCTCGTTAGTATCTTTGACCTTTAGATAGGGTAGTCCTATGGTTGAAACATGTGTTTGAAACTTGTTATGTATGTATGGTGGATGCATGTGGATGCAAGTGTTTGCTAGAGGTTGCTCGTGGATGCATTTACACACACATTAGGCACTAGATCGGCTCAATCACTCTCATATTGCATATTAATATGTGTGCATATTTAAATTAATGGATGTATCATGGTTGTATTATCATATGGATGCTGCATTCAAATGAATGGTTGTGCACGCATGTAGAAATAATATGTATCATTAGGAATCTTTTGCATAAATAATGGACGCATGGCACTATCATGGTTCGCATCAAGGAAGTCAACTGAATCAGTAGACCGCCTGATTTTTCCATTGGATAAGGACATGTACACACACTATGCCTATAAACATGAAAGCATTAGAAGTCTTTTAAGGAAAATGGATGCCTGTGCCTGATGGTTGAGTAGATGGATGAATGGATAGTAGGATACATTCTTCTTAACTTGGAGATTTCGGGGACGAAATCCTTTAAGGATGGGAGAATGTAACACCCCATAATTTTATAACATTAAAATTCACAAATTAAAGTATACTTAATTTTTAGAAAAGAATTAAGTGAAATGGGTTGGGCTATTATGTTCGTTTCAAAACTTTGGCTCAAGATAGACATTTGGTTTGCACAAAACGGATACCTTATGAAGATGTTATTAAGCCTTGAAGTTTGTATGCATATGAGAGAAATATATATATATATATATATATATATATATATATATATATATATAAAAATTAAATAAATAAATATGCAAAAAAGTTCAAAACAGAGAATTGGGAGGGGGAATAACCGAACCGGCCCATTTTTGAGGTCGACCCAAGCCCCGTTGGGTCAACTAGGGGTTGATTCATGGTGTTTGGCTGTCAACCCGTGGGCCGATTCGCTCAAAGGCAGATGTGGCATCTGATTGGTTCTCATGGTTCAGGGTTAATCTAATGGTCCTAAATAACTTCCTACACCAATATATACACACTAAGACCTAACCCTAATTCATAAATATTATCTACGACACCATTATGCTGTCAAACTCTCTCTTAAACCCTAGCCGCCGCCTCTAAATCAAATCTCAAATATTCAACTTCAACTCAAATTAAAGATCAGAGCTTCTACAACAATTCAAGAAGATAAATCAGCAACACCGCAACGTTTCTACACCAATTTCAGTGCATAATTCTATTCTTTAACCACAAAAGGTGAGTACGGTGATTTTCATAATATAATTGGAATAAAAGTAACATGATGAAGTTGTAAAGAGGATTCATATGTATGTATGTAATTTAAATCCCATCCAAGTCTTCACCTTTTTGATTCATGTCATCATATGCCTATGTTTCTATGTAAATTTCATACCTTTATCAGTTTATTCATGTTGAATCTGTAATTATGCCTCTATGCCAGTTTATATGCCCGTTTATTTCATGATGTTGTGTTAATTCCAATTTTCTGTGATTTGATTCTCTCTTCTTATCCCTATTCCTTTTATTTTTGGATCTAGGCTACCTTCGAGCCTATGTTAAAAATACGCGTGAATGAGAATACGTGGGAACGAGGGGAATATGTGAAATATGGAAAATTGGATATTATTGGACATTTTGGATAATTGGATAATATGTGAAATTGGCATATTTCGATATGAATTACATGGAATTGATGAAATTGCCTATAATTGTGAATTTGTAATTGAGGCTAATTAATATGTAATTAGTGACAATTTGGAATAGGCAATATTATAAACATGATTATATGTTTAATTGGATATACATGACATGAAAATTGGGTATGGGTGAAATACGATTATTAATAAACCTTTGGCACAAGGTTAGGCGTAATTGTGTCGTAAGACTGCCCGGAACCGCCCGGCAAATCCAGCTGCCACAATTGGACGTCTAATGTGAGAGCTCAAAGGAATGAATTGTAGGCGCAATGGTTAATGACACGAGGTTAGACCCGGTTTGTGGCGTAAGACTGCCCGGAACCGTCCGCCAAATCCAGCGGCCACAAAGCGTTCGGTCTAATGTGGGAGGTCATGCACCGTTCGTCATAAGGAATGAATTAAGGAATACTAACCATAATAAGACATGGGTATGGTTAGAGGGTTAAGTGGGGTGACATGTAAATTATGACATGTAAATATGGACTTAACCGGTATAAGATAAGACATGTAAATTATGACATGTAAGTATGGACTTAACCATAGCATGTGTAAGATATGGACATTTAAATTAAAATGGTTAAGTGGGAGAAAAACCTAGTGGGGACCAAGCATAGGTGGGAGGCTTGTGTCGGATGGGGGACACGTTTCAACCAGTAACCCGTTTGAGTATCTAATTGGGCCCGGTACTAGGCCGGGGTTGGGGCACGCTTACCGGACTTGAATGTAAGAGGTCAAAACGTGAATAGCGGTGGCAACGCGAGTCTAATGGGTTCATGTGCATGCATTGGTCCGGGCTGGTAGGTAATATGTTGCTGCATCGTGTAGGTATGGTCGTGCATTTTATGTTGGTATCGGGGTTGCCACTTTGGGGAGTGATACACCCCACTGTGGGGCCAGCACGGGTGCCTACGGGGTTTAGGGAGCCGATCAAATGGGTAGGGTAAGGATACCTTAGTGGTGGTAGGAGCAAGCCGGCACCTACGATAGCAGCTAGGTACAAGTAACTACCAAGTATGTCATGTAGGTACAGTTAGTGGGAAGGGATCAACCTTTAGTAAATAGAGACTAGTAGATGTGCGGTGTAATTAAGTAATGTGGTGTAACTTAGCAAAAGTGTGGTGTAATGAAATACATGTTGGTTGAGTTAGATAGTCCTTTGGGTGCTAGTCTGATGTTGACTTCGGTCTTCGGGGTTAGTACTTGGAGAGTTGTTCGCTTAGCCAAGGTGTAGGATTGTCTTAGTACTTAGGAACGGAATCATCTTGTCCATCATTTTTATCTACCTTATCTATGTTACAGCCATATCGTGATACCTATTTATGTCTTGATCATTTACCTTACCTATTATTTGTTAAAATTACTAGACTCGCCAGACTTTATGTCTGACCCGTTTTGTTTCCACCTCTTTTCTTTCCTTTCCCCCCCTCAGGTTTGCAAGGAGGGAATACTACAGCTTAGTGCCGATTTCTTTCAGTTGCTTGAAATGAGTAGATGTATCGCTTTGGACTCTCTCATATTTATGGCTTTGCTTATGCTTAGTCGGGATTTATGCATTTATGTTATTTAAGTATTTGCTTCTTTATGTACTTTGAAGTTTTTGAAAAAGACAATTGATCCTGTTGTAATTGTTTTGGAGACTACTTATGTAAGCTTGTTTTGAAGTTATGATGCTGTGAAATAAGTTTTATCTTCTACTGTGTTTTATTTATTTACTCTTGTAATTTATCTGTTCTATACTACTATAACGCTTCATGACATTAATGCATTCCCTTTGTGAGTGACATTAATAGTTATGGGGTGTTACACCCCCGTCCCTGGGAGTCACCTTATACTCATCAAGCTTTCCTTCTCGAAGTAGCTTTTCAATCACATCTCTTAAATGACGACATTCGTTTGTGGAATGGCCATGGATCTGGTGAAAAAGACAGAATTTCCCAGACTCACGCTCCTTTTCTGTAGAGTCTCTTAGAGGACGCCTTTTGTATTGGAGGACATTATATGTGTCCAGGAAGATGTTTTCCAACGTATCATTTAATGGCGTGAAGGTCTCAAATGGTCTGGGCCGAGATCTTCTCTGAGAATCATTTCCTCTATTTCTCTATCGATTATTGTTATTATTATTCCTCGATTGGTGACCATTTCCTTGATTCTTGTTCCCAAAATTGACTTCGACTTTTCCTGAGCTTTCTCCTGTCTGCTTGATGGCCACATTACTTTGGATATCTTCCTTATCCGTAGCCTTCCTTTTCCTGTTAGCGTATATCTCCTCCTGACGTAGGTGAATGTTGGCTTTTTCATAAAATATTTCTCTGGTCAGGGGTGGCATGCTGGCCAGGTATCTTCCAAACTCGGTGTCTTTATCGGCACCATCGATTAGGGCCATCAACACAGTTTGTTCGTGCGGATCTTTGACTTCTGTAATAGCCAAGTTAAAACGATCCAAATATGACCTCAAGCTTTCGTCAGGTCGTTGTTTAATAAGAGACAGCTCAATCACATTCTTAGACCTCTGGGCATGAAGACGGAATTGGTTCACGAATCTTTCACTCAATTCCCTGAAACTGGATATCGACAATGCTGGCAAGCGGGTAGACCATAATAACGCCGCATCTTCCAGAAATATAGGGAATGCTTTACATTTTACCACATCTGTAGCTGCAGCGGCATTCATTGACAAAGAATATTGCATTAGATGCTGGATCGGGTCAGATCTGCCCGCATAGCGATTCATTGTTGGCATATTAAAACGTCTCGGGAATGTAACCTCTAGTATGTCATCGGTAAAAGGCGTATGGTTGCGATCTATGCCCCAATCTTCATTCCTCTGCCCACGGCTATCCACCATGTTCTGCCTAATCATTGCTTCAACATCTGCACGAGTCAAGGTGGATTCAGGATCAGCACTTCTTGCCCGACGGGCCCCTTCAGCATTGCGTGCTGCTGCAAAGTATGGGACCTCAGCAGAACTTCCTTGCCCCATATTACCACGTCAATCATGCAATGAGTGGGAGGAATGGGTGGGTTCTAAGCAGGGTTAACGACGTTTCCATTCCTCGGTGGTAGAGCGGGCTCATTTAAGTTACGGTTGTTAGTTCCCTGATTAAGCGCTTCCTCTTCTCGAGAAGGAAGTGACCCAAATTGAAGTTGCTCTATGTTCTTAGCCCTTTCTAACGGGGGCCATCGCCAGTTTCTTCGGGGCTCCTCGGACGAGGATGTGTGTTCTAGGGAAGGTAGACGAGTTGGATAAGAGACCCTCTACCTTATAAAATCATCAAGCCGCCTATCCATAGCCGTCAGATTCTGTCGTAACACTGAACTCTCTTGCCTCTGAGCGACTAACTCGTCATACAGTTTGTCCCACATTTCAATAATGCATGAAAGGTCTCCCTCAGTAGCAGGGGCAGAAGGGTTGAACTGATCACCAATATTCTCTCTTATACGTAAAGAGCTTGAGCCAAGTCGAGCAGATGCACCAGCATGGGAAGAACGAGCCATAAATTCCTTTCCAGGTCGAGTTGTAGTCTGATTATCACTTCAGATCGCAGTACCCTTGTGTCGATGGCTCATGGCACCCCCCTGGAGTCGGTTCGTGGTGATAGGTGCCGGAGGGATTGCGGCGTGGTCCTGCGATCGGGTAGTAACTCCTTTAGTTGTCTGGTTCGCGGCACCATCACTGAGTTGGATCGCCCCAACATCGCCATGATCCGAGAGCTCTTCCTCGACCTGCTCGTGCACACTTTCTTTAATTGCTTCGTTTGCAGCTTTATTCTCCTACGAAGCTCATACTTCCTTAGACTTCTTTCCAGCCATAATATCTGAACTTCGCTGAAATCTTCAAAATTAGAAACTGTTGAGTTTTGGACTATTTTCTTCGTACTTTAATATCCAAACAATAGAGCAACAATCCAGTATGCTGAGACTTCGGTTCTCGGTGAAAGCACCAAAATGTTAGATCCAAATTTGGGTCTAACACCCAAATTGTTCTAATATGCAGAGACTAATATCAGAAAGAATGTAAGAAAAGCAGAAAAGACACAAGATTTATAGTGGTTCGGCGTTATCGAGCCTACGTCCACTTTATATCTATGATTATACTTAAGATTTGAGTACAATCAATGGTTTCTCTCTCAATCTCACTTTTACAATGTTGATTCACTCAGTAAATTCAAGATAATTTTGAAAAGAAATAATGGAGATATGATAATGTGGAATCAGAGCTCCAAATTGCCAAAAGATCCTGAAAAATGCCAAGTCTGAGGCTGTTTATAGCTAATCTCTACAATCGGATCGTGGTCATACGTGGCGCAAATCCCGAGAATCTCGAACTAGTTAATAGCTTCATGGAGAAATAGCCAATGTGACAGTTGTGGACAGGGGTCGCGAGATCCTGCATTTTTGGATCGTGGTAGACTTGGTCGTAGTCTTCATTTCTCAACTTCAGGGATCGGATCGTCGGGCTCGTGAGAGGATGGATCGGATCGCCTAGGGTGGTCGCGATCGGGGGGAGAGCAACGTCACGATCCGGCGAGGACTTGGTGACCATGATCGGAGTTTGATGACTTCTTCAAGTAAAATTCAATAGTGAACATATGTGTGAATCTTGGTGGCTTGGTCCAAAAGCTAGCCAACATTATTTACATTAATTAGGACTGCATTACGCATGCTAAACAGGTTTAGGCGATTTAAAATATATTTAAACACATCCGAACTTGATAGGTATGGTGAAAAAGTGGGTTAAACCAATATGGTTAATACCACTGCTCGTTATCATTTACAGTTATCGATAAATAGTGTATGCTAACTGTTATGCCATCTTTTTCCCGTTATTTTCTCACATGTTCCCAATCAACCTAACTGTAGCAATAATTTTCTACCACAATATATTATTAAGGTTATGCTCTGCGTTTCTCCAATCAGGTGCCATTTTTCCCAATGTGTATTGCCACTTTTTTTTCAATGTGCATGAACCCCAAACTATATATATTAAAAGCTAAACTGAACTAACCCAAAATTTGATTGGGTCCCACGCCTTCTAACTCTATCCTCCCTAGCAACTTCTTACTGCCTTCCATAATACCAAATTCGGCCATGTCAGTTCCAATTTGTCCCACTACTTCATGTTCCTCAAACACGTTAATGACCCCTTCCAGCGTCTCCCATACTTCTTTCTGCTGATACTTTTCATATTCTTCTTTTTTTATAAGTACGGGCCCTTACCCAGTATGTCGGCCCATACACTTCATAATATACCCAGCCCCGAATGAATAGTTTTCTTCCCTGTCGTACATTCCCTGAAGTTATCTCGTGTGTTCCTTCTGTGCACGGCATACACTGATACTGGAAATTCTTTACCAACCACCATAAAAAATATGCCAATCCACTTCTCTCCCCATTCTCATCTTTCCCACGCCATCACTTCCCCTTCGATGATCACGAACTCGGACCGACTTAAAACCTCATTCCCTGGTTCGACATGAATTATTTCCAAAACTCACGAAAATTCTCCCGCATGCTCGCCACACTTCTCTAGTCTCTCTTCTACTCTCCAATCCACGCAAAAGCCTTTAAAACTCGAGATAAATTAATACCTAGATTTCGACTATCGACATGAATTTTCACAGTATTACTTAAAACTTAAGCAGATGGATGCATTTGATTTTTAGAGTGTATTGAAGTTGGTTTCAGGGTTTATAGATGAGTGTATGATTTTATATCGATTTATTTAGTGGTCGAATACATTTTTTACTCACTGTATCTCCATTTAGGAATGAAGGAGCTCACGCATATATATAGTATAGTTTCCTTGGCATCCATGGTTAAGGTTTGGTAGGCACGCAAGGGTATGCAGTTGGATGGGCTGGAACTTAGGTCTGGTATCTTTCATTTCATGGTTGGGTGGCCATGTTCTTATCTGTTGAAGAAAGAAGAAGAAAGGAAAGAACAAAGTCTAAGGGTAGGCTCAATTTGCTGAAAAGAAAATACAAAGAACAAGTACTCCATATTATATGTCGATATGCTTAGGGAGAAGTAGGTGATCAGTGAACTGATTGATGGTGACCAAGGTTTTAAATCTCGGAAATCGGTCGCGTTTCATCTCGGGGATTTTATAGACTCGGTCTCGTATCGGTGGAGATCTCGGACGAGATTAGTCTAACTCGGGAGTTCATCTCAGATTTTCATCTCGGGTCTGAAAGTTCATATCGGAACAATCTCGGGGTACATGATATGTTAAAAATGATATTTTAACAAAATGATTTGTATGAATGTTATCAAAAGCATAGTAACTTAAACTTAAAATGAAAAATAACATTATTATTCTTTATTTTGTGAAAGATCATCCATACTATAAATCGTAATATGCTTAAAATAGGAATATTGTTAGACATGAAACATTAAAAGGATCCAAAACATTAACAAATTCAACATAAAAAGACCATAAAATACATAATTTCATAAGTAACATGTATGTAAAAAGATGAATATGAAAATCATAAGCATTTTAAAACATATACAAACATATAATATAGTCATTTAACATGCAAAATGTAAAATAACAAAAGATTGATATGGCTAGATTTGAGTTTTTAATTATAGTTCTAGTTCAGGCACAAATTTAAATTTTAACCAAAAAAACTAAGATCTCGGACGATATTCCAGTATTTCGTCTCGGTTGATATATCGTTCGATATTGCAATATCTCGGGCGATATATTCGAAAGGATTTTGAGAGTGATATTTGTTGTTTCGTTACGGAAGGAGCCCAAAATGAGATCTCGGGCGATATTTGCGAGATTTGAAACAGTGATGGTGACAAAACACAACATAGTGTTTTCCTTTCATATGAATCTAAGAGGGAATTCTCTTGCGCAAGTTGTTATAGACATAAGGTATAGCCTGCGAAATGCCACATAACCAGTAGAATCAGACAATACCAACAACATGAATGTCAAAGGAAACCCAATGCCCAGAAGGAATATTAATTGTACTTGAGATCAATTGACGTATGGAGCATGTGCATGTTTTGATATGTATCGGCGCAATGTACATGTTTGTTTTAAATTATTCATAGGGTAGCTAAATATATTGTACTCCTAAAACAATTCCATTTAAATAATAATAAATTATCATTATCGGATATCTCGATATGAGATATTATACAGCTTCAAAAAAAATCAATATATATTTTAAACTCACCATTATAAGATTTCAGGTTAAACGATGTCCAAATTATACCCAAAAAATAAAAAAATCCTATTTAATTTATATAATAAACACTATCGTTTATTAACGAATTCTATAGCGATTATTCAAAAATTTGAATTGGACATAACTAACAATCTAAAAGCTAAAATCTCAAATTTTCTCTTTCATTAGAAAATTATAATCAAATCGATTCAAACGTTTCTTGTTTCACTAAATTTTGACTTACAATGGATTATGTACATTCAGTTTAAGTTGAAAACAAAATTTACGAACTACTACACCTTTTTGAGTTTGTTTTATAATTGCAAATAAATTATACGTTCAACCTTCGTTATATAAACGAAATATATATTAGAATCCAAAAATATTTAAAATAATGAATTGAATTAAATATTTGACTACCAAAAATACGGGACATTACATGCCGAGTCTGTGTTGATTCAGTTCTTTGCAAAAACTGGAAGGGGCTTCACGGTCCCCAATCTTTAATTATTCGAATAAGGGATATTTCGAAACTTCCGCTAAAGCCGAAAGGGAATCTCTGGCCTATAGTCTTTAATACCCAAATCGGGATCAATTCAGTTCTTTACAAACATTGGAAGAAGCAATCCAACCTCATCTGGATGCCGAGCCTAGGCGCAAATCGCAACCGGATGTAGGGTTTCGATCTCAACACAATGCTTCCAGATCTAGATCGGTTCGAATTCTCAGAGCTGAATAAGATAGAGTTAGTCAGCCCTCGTCCCAACTCAAATCTTGCATGGAAGCGCATTTCCACCATTATTAGGAGCAAACTTGTAGCCTTCCTCATTTTTCACTCAGGAAAGTGTCTCTTATTTAAACGAGTATATTAAATGTTTGGACTAACACACGAAACACGAATGAGCACTACAGACATTTCATGTTTAACGCACTTCGATACTGTTAATCCTACCAAGGGCACGGAACGCTATATAAAATCCCATAAGACAATCTCCTAACAATACACACCAGTGATGTGCACCTTGTCATGATATAACCATAACTAAAGAAAAGCGTTTATACTAAAATGTGTGGTCGCGTGTTAAGTAATATCATTTTAAGTCCTACCCCTATTTGTAAATACTGTCGCTATAGAATATTATCCTCTACTGAACAAATGCTGTATTTTTAGTACATTACATGATTGTTTACAAGGAAGTTTATAAGATGAATACATCTTCAAAAAAAACCACCTATGTCCCAGCACTGCAACTCCCATATAAGCAATAGTCTAGCCCTCAGTAGAATGCTCCTTATTCATGGGATTAGGAGGAAGTTGCGGAACAATGAATTGTAGTACGTAAAAGCCCGTTGACTTTTCGCATCTTTTCTATGACCATGCATGAGTCATCTAAAGGTTTAGGCTGCCACTTTAAAGCTTGATTAAAATCCTTCCCCATTTCACGAAGGTTTTTTGTTTTCCTTCTTCAAGTCAAAGGCATCTTTGCATAAAGACTGTTTCCCTTTTTGAAATTGCTAAATTTTGGAAGTATAAAAGTCAGTACGACGAGAGTTGCCCTCAATTCCCTTCCTATCATAGAAACCTTTCATGTTAGCCTTAACCTATCTATGCCACCTAGCAGCAAGGGAATAATCCACTCCAGAGGGAAAGTCCCTTATCTCAAGCACTGATGATTCAGATCCCATCGAAGCCTGCGATACACCAGAAGTGGAGATTCCAAGAACACATCCAAAGATGGATCCCCATTCTTTACATTTTTCAAATACGTCTTTACATCTTATCTTTAAGTCAATAGCTTGACGCTGGAGTTCATCCTTTTCTCCATCAAAGTCGATACAAGGATTTGTCTTTACATCCTTCTTCACTTCAAAGATGTTTTTATCCTTTTGCTTTATTTGAGCCTCCAATACACCTATTTGTTCTTTCAAACGTTGCATAAATGGATCCCCGGACAAGGCAGATCCATCATCAATGCCCGTAAGAGAATTCCCCAGGAAATCTCTTGAGCGCAAAGTAAGTAAAACACCTTTATCTACGAAAGAGGAAGTGTCTTCGGGTGAATTTTCCTGTTTATATAAACAAATAAGCTTCCGTTTGTGAAATTAATATTTGAGCCCCAGAAATGCATGCAACAGAAAGAGAATGAAGATGAATACAATTCGCATCTATATGCGCTATTGTCAACTAAAAAGAATATAACAAGTTATTTTCTCATCCCAATACTTCTCTCCTTCATGTTACATATTAACTTCGCATGATGAGTTCTAAGTTCCTTTAATATCATTTCCTTGTCATTCCCCAAGAAGTTGAAAGATAACTGGGGGTACTTCATATAAATATGTTTGAGCTCTTTCAAGAAGCGCTCCCTGCCAGATTTATAAGGATGCTTTGTAAAAAAATCCCTCCTCAGCCTAGAGAGAGAATGTAGGTCATCCTTGAAAAACAGGATAATCAACGAAAATAGAATCTTTATCACTGTAAGAACAAATCATCGAGGGTCAACTTCCAAAAGCAAAGAAGGACTTCAGAAACTGATATTTATACTTGAGGGATGGGGGAGACTATATGCATCGCCCGTTCTTTTTCACCAAGTCCTGGAAGATTGACTCCCTCCGCAAACCCACCATTTCCACACGAGGTAACTGGGACATATGAAGAGTTAGCACTCATAAAGTCCAAGACATCACCTACAAATGCAAGAAGCATACCATCCTCTCTGCTATCCTTACCGTGTCCACACTTACAGCCAAGATTATCATTACAGTCGCCTACATTACCACCTCCTAAATGCAAAATCAGGTTTTCATCATCTCTTGACATTGAGTATTCGGGCAGCTTTTTGACAAACAAAAGATCCTCAACCTTCTCCTTTTTCTCTTTGGAAACGTCAGTGTCCTGATCTGAAGTAATTGCACCCCCAATATTCTATCCCAAAGGGATGAGGGAAGGGAAGGAAAGTCCATGTCTGGGAACTTTCACCTGTTATCACGATGAACTAAAAAGAGAGCCTTTTCATAACATACAAACACCATGTGTGGAAGATGCAACTTCAAAAACAAGGAAATCCAGTCCTGAGTCTCATAAATTATCCGCTTAGCATCAGAAAAATTGCCTCCCTTGTTTTCAACCTCCTTGCATGCTTCGTCAATATATCCGACTGCTCACGCTTGAGGGTCGAGGCTTCAGCGGCTAAGGAGCTGTTGCCAACCCTTTCCCTCTCAAGAGACACTCTCAGTTGGCTACAAGCCTCTTCATTTCTACTCTTCACAAATGTTAAATCATGGAACTTAGACTCTAACATGGTTTTCTCTTCTTGGAGTTCTTTCTTCTCCCGGGATAAGGAGGTAGTTTTCGCCCTGGCAACATACCAATTCCTGGATATATAAAAAGAAAAGAGGAACAATATAATGTTAGTCCTTACATCAAGAAGGCGGATAAAAAGTCTTAGGAAAATAAGAGTACCAACCAAAAGTTGTCATTCAACAAGATTAAGGCAAAAATCAGACCATTATTCGAAGGCAAACTCCGGAACATCGGAGACATCAATGGAGGGTAAGACAGATCCGATAATCTTATCAAAGTCCAAAGCAAGTAAAGTAGAACTCATGGGGTTACACAGCCGATAAGGAGAAAAGAGCAGCTCATGCTCTCTTAAATCTGAATCTCCCTGAGAATCAGATCTTAGGAAACTAGCAATAAAGTCACTTCCTACAGTCTCCGCCGAGGAAGGGAAGACGCTGGGAAAACTTCCAGGAGAGGGCGCAAGGGGGGGTATATGGTAGCCGACGACTGGGCGACTCAGAAATTTCATCTCCAAAAGGACGAGAGACAAATTTGCCCTCTTATGACCCCTAGAAGGACCGTTGTTGACGACCGAAGCAAACCTCTTTTTAGACAAAAACTCGGGAGGGGAAGTGACCGTGGAAGGTTGGTATGAACCATCCCTAAGAAACACAGAACGAGAGAGAGAAGGTTGTTCTAGAAGGTTATGTCCTAAAGGTAGAGGGGCGTGCCCGCAAAGAAATTTCGGGGATAGCAAGGCAGAATGCTGATTCAAAACGCCTGGGACTTCACCTATGGCACTATCCACTTGAAGCCCCTTCACTCCAAGCTTCCACTCTGTTGAACAAAGCTTGGATTTGCTCAGGTTGGAGTTACCAATTTGTGAGATATCAGACATAGTCCTGCCAGGTGATACCATAAAATAAACTTGTATTTTAGTCTAATTTCTATTTGATGATTACACACCAACGACACACAGACAAACATGAAACATGGAATTTTGATATCCCGTTGGACAACGATCTTGACTGAGAAGATCGATGTCAACATGTTAAATTACCTTCTATTACGAATCATTTATTTGTACAAATCTTATTTCTCAAAGCCCTGATAATAAAAAAAATTGCCATTAATCGTCATCTCGGACGATTAGTGAGAGTTTAATCTATGCTAGGGCCATCAATCCTCGATTCAAAGCATAATCCAGATCGGTGATTGAAGTTTGAACAACAAAACTTACGACTAATTAGATCTGAAATCCTAGGGAGAATAGTGTGACAAAATTCGATGAACAGTAATCTTGCTTTAGTAAAATGCTATGAAGGAAAAAGGAGGAGAGAGAAAAAGAAAATTCCTTTTTTTGGGGAAAAGGAGATTTTCCTTGCCTATCAGTTGTACATCTGAGACCAGATTGACAAACAGGATTTATGCGGAGAAAACAGAAATATTTGTCGGAGGCAAAAAGTGGAAAGAAGAAGAATTTGTATTCAGAATCCAAGGTCAATCTAGACCACCCAAAGGAAGACCAATCAACGCACCCGATTGAGGGAGATCAGAAGATACAGAAATGACACTCCAGAAAAGACAAAAAGCTTGACTTGAAAAGTCGAAAATACCCCTTCACTAAGGGGGGGCAAATGTTACTACCAAAATAAACTCCGAAACCAGCTGATGGTGAAGGGGTATTGGAAAAATACAAGTATAGAAGAACCATCCGAAAACAAGAAGCCAAATAATAAAAAGAACCGAAAGTTAGAAAAATGATCTGGGAGCGACATACACCGACACCTTCCCAGAAGGAAGAAACTCAAAGTCTACAGAACGCCAACAAAGTTCATCCGGCAATGATTTAACTGGAAGACTCTATCCGACAAGGTCAGACCAGCAGGATCCTTCTCACAGCGTCAACCTGGCAGGAGGTCTTGTGGTGAGAGACCATCCAGGTCAGAAACCAAGAAAGTCGAAGGAAAAAGCTCCGCCTATAGGAACTCGAAAGGTCGAAAGGGCCTTCAATACTAACCCGCCTAACACCAATACGACAAGAGGTTGAAAACCAAGAGCATCAAGCCAGAAAAACGTAAAGATTATCTGGAACCAATTTCCGAAACACCCACTGCATAAATGCCGAGAGAACGTTTTGATAAACAACAGACAAATCACCTAGAACAACCCTTTGGAGCATCAGGCTATACCTGGGAATCCCACCGAAAACAAACTGGAACCCCGGAAAGGATACAAGCTATCCACACTAGTCTATTCAGCACAGACACCGACAATGATTCTAAACCGGCAGCTATCCACATACATAACGAGGGCAGGCTCCTCCAAGTATCCACGGGAAAACTGGAAGCCTATATCTGAAACTCTATGACCGAAAGCATGCAACTGAGAACTCAAAATACCTTCCGAAGAGCTACAACGATAGCAAGTGCATATCAATCTTAAAGAGGCTCCTGGCTAGCCGAAACCTCCATTGTGGAAGCTATAATTAACACTTCAAAACAGCCGGAAGCGAAAACATTCGAGACCAAAGAAAAAGGCAGCCGACAAAGACTCCTGAAGGCCCAACGGCCCAACAGCGGAAGGGGCCCCAAGTTCCCTATAAATATGACCTCAGGGGTCACATTAGAGGGGATCCGAATTCTTGTACTCTTCCTCTTAAAAAACCCAAAAATGGAGATCAATTTAAGGATCTCTTCAATTCTGTTCACGTAAGCAAAAGATTATTATTAAAGAGCAAGATCTACACCTATGGTATTTACTGTGAGTTTATCATTTTTAGTTATTGTGGTTTCGATTTATTGTTTGCTACGTATGTATGCCTGGATTCTTTCCCGAATCTATACCTATAATCAGAGGACGACTCCTCTCAATCAACCTAAACCCTTCCTATAAGCTTAGGTGTGATAAACGAGCTTAGATCTCCTGGTGAATTTGGTCTTGATACTTAGAAATAGCAATATGACCCAAACTTGCGAAGGATAAGTGGATCATTTCCCTCTCAGGTCCATCCCCGTCGACCTGATTTCGGTGTTGACAAAAAATATCGTTAACATATACAAAGGACAACAATAAAACATTGAGACCAGTATGTTGATTGACTGATGGTCACATCTCATTGATCATTAATATATGTGATATTAATGTCAAAACATAAATACGTATTGGACAATATCGTATTGGGTTGACCCAACATGAGAAAAATTACATGGAATATAATTAACAGTATCATAAGTTATTCTCATAGTGGCAGTGATGTAATGGTCCTCAGACTTGAAATCTTTATAATTTTATTCGAGGATATTTGTGTTTTGATATCATCTAAAGTTACTCCACGAGTAACGATAACGGTGATTATTGGATACATCTCAAATCGAATGAAAATTATGAACGATCTAGATGGAATGTAACCCTACAATATATATATATATATATATATATATATATTGCAGTGATATCCTTGGGCCTCTTGATTGAGTGGTACTATGAAATGCATGGTCGTGCTCAAATATTGATTTGTTTTAAACATTCTACTCATCGATCAAGTTAAACGGATTAAATTATAAAGAGGATGATACGATCCATGTCTCGAGTTTAATCCTGGATATATTGTTTAAAAAGATTATATTACATTGACACACTGTTCACGGAAAGGTTGTATCGAATCGTTGATCTTAATATAACTTGGGTAGCAGGGACATACTGCTAGATGTCAATCACTGTTTATGATTTTAAATATGATTTAAAATCATTGCCAACGTTGTAATAACCAAAAGGGTCACACATAAAAACGTCTGGAAAAGTGAAGGACCATAGTTAGTAAAAGAAAAAGAAAAATGTTGTTATTTCCCTTTGTTTTGAAATGGTACAAGGATAAGTCACCCTATTTTTTCTCATTTTAATACATATTAAAAGGGCCGACCTCATCCTTATTATCATAACAGCACAAAATTATAATGAGATTGAAACTGGGGAAATTAAACCGTAATTTCTTTTCGGCTAGCATCGAGCTTTTCAAATTCGATTTGTACGATGAAATCAATGAAGGATATTAGTGGATACTTATAGAGGTGCGACGCATGTCATGCTTAAGGATTCGATCGATCTCCATCCAACCCAATTCAGATTCGCAGATTCAACAGGAATTTGGTAAGATTTAATTTCCATTTACTATTAAATCGCGAGATCCAGTTAAAAATAGATTCGATTTATAAATTATAGGTTACGATTTGATCGATTTTTCCTAACAGTTGTATCAAAGCTAGGTTTTTTACAATTTTAGTATTTTGATTTTTTTCTGGGTTCCTTAGGTTTGATTTCGAGTATTATTGATGACCTGATATCATAGATTCGAGATATAAACATAAAATTATTACAGATACGAATATATTCCATTGTTATTTGATAATATGTATTTGATACATATTATAAAATTGTTTTATTATATATATAAGCTTTATATAAGGTATAAAATCATTCGTACTTGGTTAGAAATATTAAATCAGTTTAATATTTCTAATTGATAAACTATGGAACCTGGAAGATCAATCTAAATCTAGTTTTGATTAATTAAGGATCACAAGTCTTTTTGTTCAAATTTTGTATAGCATTCTAAGTCTGTTAACTAAAGTACTTATTTATTTTGATTGGATCTGATATAGTCATATGTATACAGATGAATACGTTTGACTCTGTGACATTACTTAAAACATGATATTTTTTAAAACTTGATTACTTATGTTGATTATGAAATGCCAAACTGTTATTATTTTGTCAATTCTGTTTTACATCTATTATATATATATATATAAAGATATATATACCATTGTGTATATTGTTGTATACTAAACTGTTTTGGTACTGATTTGTTCTAGTGTATATCAATTAGTTTAAGTGATCATTTTGAATATATATAGGTATTTAAATGTTTTTGTTATACAAATCCGATTTGTATAATTTTAATTTCATATATATATATATATATATATATTATGATATATATATATATATTATGATATATATATATATTACACAGACAACTGTTTTATAAGGGGCTAATTGGCATGGTTTTAAAAATATGTTGTTACAATTGACAATTAATATATTGATACCGTGTTAACTTGAGAAAAAAATTCGTATGTAAGTACTTGGATAATTGTAGGAGTAAAGAATATGTATTTTGGATATACATATTGAATTTTCACTACATTTATAACACTGTTTCAACACATTAAGATTTGCTGAATAATTTCGAAAAATCTGTGAAATGTTAAATAAAGTGCAAAATTCAGATTTTGACTTGTTCTATGCAATATGTGAATCTGATATGATCAGATTCTGGATTTGAAAGAATCAGATTTTTTTTAATTCAAATTTATGTGTGATGTGTTTATATACAATTCCTAAATTTTAATTATAACATATATTTATATATTTATATATATACACTGATATAAATATACATGTATATGTTGCAAATGATGTTTGCAATTTAAATATTCATTTCATACACATTCTGAAATGTGTCAGATGGCAAATTCAAAAACCTATAAACATTTAAACCAATTATATATAAATATATTTTTTAATTGTTAGACATATGAAAGATTGATTTTTGTGGAAATAAAACCAAAACAGAAATAAAATAAATGTTATTTCCTTTACCGACAAGCTATATGATATTACACATTCATTATATGTAGTAACTGAATGTTTATATTTATATTTATATAAAAATATATATTGACAGATGTTAGCTTTGAATGTTAAATTAAAATTGTTTGATTTTGAAATGAATGTTATTGACTCAATGTTTTGAACAATATGTTGTCTAATGTAATGAATATATTCTGAACCTTGGAAATATTAAACCAGTGAGACTGTTTTAATACTTTGTTTCTCTAAATCAGTATGATATCCTGATTTGCTTTATGTCTTACTAACTATTATATGAATGTAATTTATATTCATAATAAGAATCTGATATAAATTTAATTGATCAATTCTGAACATTTTTGTACAAATTTATGACCAAGTAGATCATGAATTTGAAATCTCAATGCTATGGTACACCCTCTGTTTTACAGCCTGAGTATATTCAATTTCCTTGGATATAATGTTAATACATGAGCATACATCTTATTGTATGCATCCTTAATTTTAATGAATTATACCTACACGCAATTTTATTATTATTCATGAAAAGTTGTATATTATGTAGTTAAAACATAGTGTATTTGTAATTGGTAGTTGTAAACAGTAATATATAAGCATCCAGCAGTATGATTTATTTATATGTATGCATATGTATCAAAAACTATGCCACTATCAATTATATAAAACTTACATGTATCCTGATAAGAGTAGCATGTGTTTTGAAATAAATTTATAAAGTACATATAGTGAAAATGCTATGCTTGATACAAAGTCAAGTCTGTGTATATGTATATATATACAGATGTATGATTAAAGATTGATTTACTGGTATTTATTTAAATATGGTTCCATATTGTTTTAAACTTTAATGGATTTAGAAAACTATAATATACATATATATTAAAACACATACATTATGGTTATCAAACTGAACATGTATGATCAATTTTTTTTTGAAAATAGGTAAACCGCCTAGTTAAAAACCTATGCTAGCACTCGGCGTGAGTATTAGTCAGGAAAAAAGAGTGTGGCGCTTTATTGAAGAGTGTTGCCACTTCTTCATCAACTACAAACTGAATCTTTCCCCAAAAAAAACTTGCAAACCTTATCCAAGGTCAAAAGAAACTAAAATTTCGAAACAAAACTCCTCTTCATCACAATCAGACCAGAGACGCACATCATATGTAACACCCCGTATTTTCTGTGAACGTATTAGTAACAAATCAGAGAATAATTAATTTTTAAAATAATAATTAAGGGAAACGGGCTGCGTCATTGCGTTCGCCTCGAAATTCTGCTTGGAAACGAGTCCGAGTTTGCAAGAATCGGAGTCCGTATGAGGGAGATATGACCCTCCGAAGTTTCAGGTATTTGTAGAGTTCAAAACAGTTCGAATTCGAGTTCAAATTCGAATTTCAAAACCCAGACAGACTGGGCGGGAAATTTCCCGCCCAGCACCCAGGTTGACTGGGGAGTCGACTGGGCAGTCGATACCCCCTGACCAGGTCGACTGGGCAGTCGACCTGGTCCCCGAACCTGGTTTTGGGCCTGGGCATATTCTTATGTATCTGGTCTCGTTTTCTGCCTAGATTCGCCTGCCTAAACCTATTTAAACAGCCCCAAACCTAGCCTTCTCTACAGACAATTCTATTCTGCTTCTACTCTGCCTATGTTCTAAATAAAAATAAAAATGGCATAGCTACTCTGCTGGAATCAAAACTAGAAGCTAATCAACATCAACCTAAGCAACTCAATTCAAGCTTGAAACTTCAACAACGGTTAAAGAAGATCAACTAACGTTGCTACAACTATCTTTCTTTTAGAATCCAATCAAGGCAAGTACAGTCATTTTCCGATATAAACGTTAATTCTAATTGTGACATGAATTGTAAATCTGAATCTGAGATTATGTCTGTTCTGTTCTGTTTAGATCTACCTTATTCTGTATTTCTTTCTGCTTTCTGTTCTATAGCCAGGCTACCACGAGCCTGAGCCAATCTCATAAGAGATTAACATACGCTAAAATATTTGGGACACTAAAATGAATAATGCATGAAATGGGCATGACCGATATGTGACTGATTTGAGGAAAGAACATAGGTTGAACTTGGAACTTAGGACATAAATCTAAGGCATATAATTGAACCTATGACTTGAGTTTTGTGGCATAAAGAATATTGAACATACGACTTGAGAAGTTGAGGCATAAAATTTACATTGGACATATGACTTAGGAATTGGGGTATAAATTTGACCGTAGGCATGTAATTAGTTTAGATACATATTACATGTTGTAAACTAGATCTAGATCTGAGCAAGCTATGTATGATAATCTGTGATTTGGGGACATAATTCAATATCTGATTTTAAGAATATGATACATGATTAAAACCTAGATTTGTGGCACATTTTAAGAAGGGTAAGATATGTGACTTAGGTGTAGAAATTAAAATCTGTAATAAGATTTGAGGACTATTAAGTGTGAATACACCTAAATAGGGATTTTTGGATATATGGCATGCATTGTAATATTTGGTATAATTTATAGATGATTCTGCTGTACAATGCTAGTTTAACCAAAATGGGAACATATGTTATATGGTAAATTATGTCCATATTCAGTGTTATGTAAATTTAGGCAAACATGGGGTATATGATCATATTGTGAATCGTGACAATTATTTAGGCCTAATTTATGATTAAGCAAGGCATGTAAATAGAACCTTTAGAAATATTAAATCTGCTACATCTGTCATCTGCTAAGTCTGTTGAAAATGCCAAATCTGCTAAACCAAATCTGTTGAGATGCCTGAACTGCTAAATCTGTTGAGATGTCTAATATGTTATCTGCTAAATCTGCTAGTTTGCTTAATCTGCTAAATCCGTTAAGTAGCCTAATCTGCAAAATCTGTTATCTGCTATATCTGTTGAGTTGATATAACTAGTCTGTTATTGACATAATCTGAATTGGCTATATTTATGAATAATTGACATGTATATTAGGCGTGGGCATAAATGGTAAATTATAAATTAATTGGCTGCAAAGATGAACATGGCTAACTCGAGGTTAGAATGAGTTTGCGGCGTAATCCTGCCCGGAACCGCCCGGCACATCTAGTGGCCGCAAACAATAGGTTCTAATGTGAGAAGTTAGTCATAATATGCTTAGACACGAGGTTAGGTCTGGCTTGTGGCAGAAGTCTGCCCGGAACCGCCCGGCCCATCCAGCGGCCACAGGCTAGCGACCTAATGTGAGAGGTCTGTGCATTAATAATTAATTAATGCAAATCTGAGATAAAAATGATGTCTAAAACGTGTTGGGTGGATAGGGTTAAACCAACTGGACTGATATATATAATAAACCCGTTCATGAATCTGTAGGCCCAATACAAAGTTAGACAAATCTAAAATTTTGTTAAATCTGTACATCTGATCCGTTAGTCTGAAAACTTGTTGATTTGATTTTCTGATCTGTGAACTAGTAAATCTGATCTCTGTATGTTTGAATTGATAAACAAGTTAATCTAAAATCTGTTAGTCTGGGGACACAAGGTTAGGAGGGAAATTACTTGTGTCATCTATTGTTTGGAACCCATATTAGTCAGTAACCCTTTCTGGTATCAAAACTTTGACCCAACAGTAGGTAGGGTCCGGGCACGCTTACTGAACTAATTATAAGCGGTTCATTCTGATAATGACGAGGGGTGTTGATGGTGCGTTCCAACCGGGTCATGTGCGTGCATGGATCCCGGTCTGCCTCTGAGGAAGTAAGACGCCGTGACATCTGTAAATAGGTATGTGCCAATTGGTTGTCACTTTAGGGAGTGATACACCCTACTGTAGGGCCGACACAGGGTATTTATGTATTTGGGAGCCAATCGCATGGGGTAGGGTTTTAGGGTACACTTAGTTCTGTCTGTTTCTGTTGGTACCGCCTGTTTCTGTGGGGTGGTAACACCTGTCTGTTTCTGCGTGGTACTGTCTGTTCGGGTGGTAAAGGCCCATTTACTAGTGTACACCTAATTCTACATTCTGTTTCCGTAGGGATTAATCTGTTTCTGTATGTTTCTGTTCGGGTGGTAAAGGCCCATTATTAGCATTCTGTTTCTATCTGTTTCTGTTCGGGTGATAAAGGCCCATTACTAGCATTCTCTTCTGTGGAAAATTATTCTGTACCCGTTTTTGTTTCTGTTTATACATTAGGGTGACACCTAATTCTGTTATACTAGTATTAGTGCAGAGAAGTGTTAAGAAATAGCTTATATCATTCTGTTCTGCTATTATATCCGCTACACCAGTTACTGTTATCTCTCATCCAGTTTTATTTTCATGTCATGTTATTATTATCTGTTCATAACTAAAAATCACTGGACTTGCCAGACTTTTTGTCTGGCCCTTGTTGTTTCGCCTCCTTTCTTCCGTCCCCCCCCCCCAGGTTTTGTAGAAGGGAGTTCTCTAGCTTGATCCATATTTCTTCCGCTTGAAGTGCTTAAAGTATGGCTTGTCTTCTTCTGTAGGGATTATGATTTTAAACTATGCATTCTGAAGGCTTTTGTACAAGACTGATATTTTGTACTTGAGTTCTGATATTGTGATTTGAAAAGATGTAGCCAAGCTTATCTCGGTTTCTGTTGTAATAAAGTTATAATTTTTCAAGTACTGTTTTTATCTGTCTTGTAAGTTTCTGTTCTGTTTACTAAAATGCTCCACCAAAGTTAAGGCATTCCCTTTGTGAGTGACCTTAACGGAGGTGGGGTGTTACACTTGGTATCAGAGCTGAAGGTTACCAGATTGGGTAAAGTTTTTGAAAACTATTTTCAAAAAGGTTTTGAAAGGAAGTATTTTCAAAAATAAAGCTTATTTTGAAAAACATAATCCCCAAGAGCCATATATCTTTCCTTCAGTCCTTTTTGTATTGAATCTCTCCTTTTTCGTTTCAGCATGTCTGAAGCATCTGAGATACCAGAGGGTGTTCATGTACCCGGTTGGTTTCGTCAATATCTTGAGGCTAGGACCGTCGCCGCAGGTCCAGCAAATGATCCCCCTCCTCTGCCCCTCATCATGCAATTTCTTTCTCAAAGATCTGTAGTGATTTTAGGGCCATGGGTGGAAAGGATTTCAAAGGAACTGAATCATTCGTAGAAGCGAGGAACTGGCTCAAAGAAACTGAGGATCTATTCGTTATCTTTGAGGTGGACGATAGGCAGAAGGTACAGTTGGCGGTATGGCTGCTCAAAGACGAAGCTTCCTATTGGTGGGAAGTCACTAACGCCGAGAGGCCGGTTGAAACATGGATGGATTTCAGAACAAGGTTTGAGACAAAATTCCTCTCGCAAGCTGAACGAAGTCTACAACTGGAAAAGTTCTTATCTCTTAAGCAAGGAAGTATGACGGTCAAGGAGTACGTCAACCAGTTCAACCAACTAGCTAGGTTCGGATTGGATTTATTCAACACTCAGCATAAAAAGGCTCTCCACTTTGTTAAAGGATTGAACGAGCCACTGCACAGCCTAGCCATGACCCATGTACCCATGGGAGCGACTTACGAGAAATTGGTGGAAATGGCACTACTGCACGAGGAAGACAAGGGCCCGAAAGAGACAAAGAAGGAAGAACCACAGAATAAGAAAGCATGGCCCAAAAAGGAAACACAAAAGAAGGATGAGAAGTCTGAAGATAAGAAGGGGAAAAGTGATTTACTTGTGGAAGCTTGACTCATAAGAACAAGGATTGCAGAAAAAGGAAGGGCACTTGCTTCAACTGTGGTGAGATGGGACACTTCACTAGGGACTGCCCGAAGAAACGAGGGCAAGGGCAGAGGGCAGAACCCACTTCTGGAGGACAGGCGAATGCTTAAGGGACTGGTAGATAGGGTAGAAATAAGAAAATTTGAGTACAAGGTTTAAGTTTCTTATCTGATTATTGAGTTAAAACTCTTTCTGATTCTGGCATTTTGATTCTGTAATCGATACTCTGCACTTTAATACTAGTATTGTTTCTGATTCCGCTATAGACTCAAACCCAAAATGGTTATGACTCATCTGTTTGTGAGAGAATGGGGTTTGAGAGATATCTGTGTTAGGCGTCAAGTAGGACGCATACATTCTGGGTTTTATCATGCTTAGTTCGGTAACCTGATCTGTACCAGCAATCTGTAAATATCTGAATATTTCCGATAAGGTTAAGATTTCCAGTTTTGACATTATCTAAAGAGGGTAATCCTCTGGGTGTCAATTTGATGTTGGTTTCGGTCTTCGGGGCCGATACTTAGGACCCATGTCTAATGGGAACCAAGTTTTTGTTTTATCTGTACTCGCTTCCATCATTCAACTGTATCCTATCGATCGAATCTTCGAACTTTAGGTAGAAACTAATGGGTGTAAACATGTGTTTGAGACATGTTATGTTTGATGGTTGGAAGTGGATGCAAGTGGTTGCTAGTGGTTGCTCGTGGATGCATATACACACACTAGGCACTAGATCGGCTCGAAAACACTCTCATACTGCATATGGATGTGTGGGCATTTTCAATTTTTGTGGATGCAAAATGATTGACTCGGCACATGGATGTTGCATATGACTGAATGGTTGTGCACTCATATAAGAATGATATGTATCAAATAGGAAAATTTGCATACATGTTGGACTCATGACACTGACATAGTTCGCATTAAGGAGGTCAACTGAATCAGTGGACCTCCTGATCTTTGCATTAGATAAGAAACATATACACACACTTTTGCATATGTTCATACGACATTAGAAGTTTCTAAGGACAATGGACGCCGGTGATTGATGATTGAGTAGATGGATGTTGGATGGTAGGACACATTCTTCCTAACTTGAAGATTTCGGGGACGAAATCCTTTAAGGATGGGAGAATGTAACACACCGTATTTTCTGTGAACGTATTAGTAACAAATCAGAGAATAATTAATTTTTAAAATAAGAATTAAGGGAAACAGGCTGCGCCATTGCATTCGTCTCAAAATTCTGCTTGGAAACGAGTCCGAGTTGGCGAGAATCGGAGTCCGTATGAGGGAGATATGACCCTCCGAAGTTTTAGGTATTTGCAGAGTTCAAAACAGTTCAATTTCGAGTTCAGTTTCGAATTTCAAAACCCAGACAGACTGGGCGGGAAATTTCCCGCCCAGCACCCAGGTCGACTGGGGAGTCGACTGGGCAGTCGACACCCCCTGACCAGGTCGACTGGGCAGTCGACTTGGGGGTCGACCTGGTCCCCGAACCTGGTTTTGGGCCTGGGTGCATTCTTATGTATCTGGTCTCGTTTTCTGCCTAGATTCGTCTGCCTAAACCTATTTAAACATCCCCAAACCTAGCCTTCTCTACACACAATTCTATTCTGCTTCTACTCTGCCTCTGTTCTAAATAAAAATAAAAATGGCATCGCAACTCTGCTGGAATCAAAACTAGAAGCTAATCAACATCAACCTAAGCAACTCAATTCAAGCTTGAAACTTCAACAACGGTTAAAGAAGATCAACTAACATCGCTACAACTATCTTTCTTTTAGAATCCAATCAAGGCAAGTACAGTTATTTTCTGATATAAACGTTAATTCTGATTGTGACATGAATTGTAAATCTGAATCTGAGATTATGTCTGTTCTGTTCTGTTTAGATCTACCTTATTCTGTATTTCTTTCTGCTTTCTGTTCTATAGCCAGGCTACCACGAGCCTGAGCCAATCTCATAAGAGATTAACATACGCTAAAATATTTGGGACACTAAAATGAATAATGCATGAAATGGGCATGAATGATATGTGACTGATTTGAGGAAAGAACATAGGTTGAACTTGGAACTTAGGACATAAATCTAAGGCATATAATTGAACCTATGACTTGAGTTTTGTGGCATAAAGAATATTGAACATACGACTTGAGAAGTTGAGGCATAAAATTTACATTGGACATATGACTTAGGAATTGGGGCATAAATTTGACCGTAGGCATGTAATTAGTTTAGATACATATTACATGTTGTAAACTAGATCTGGATCTGAGCAAGCTATGTATGATAATCTGTGATTTGGGGACATAATTCAATATCTGATTTTAAGAATATGATACATGATTAAAACCTAGATTTGTGGCACATTTTAAGAAGGGGAAGATATGTGACTTAGGTGCAGAAATTAAAATCTATAATAAGATTTGAGGACTATTAAGTGTGAATACACCTAAATAGGGATTTTTGGATATATGGCATGCATTGTAATATTTGGTATAATTTATATATGAATCTGCTGTACAATGCTAGTTTAACCAAAATGGGAACATATGTTATATGGTAAATTATGTCCATATTCTGTGTTATGTAAATTTAGGCAAACATGGGGTATATGATCATATTGTGAATCATGACAATTATTTAGGCCTAATTTATGATTAAGCAAGGCATGTAAATAGAACCTTTAGAAATATTAAATCTGCTACATCTGTCATCTGCTAAGTCTGTTGAAAATGCCAAATCTGCTAAATCAAATCTGTTGAGATGCCTAAACTGCTAAATCTGTTGAGATGCCTGAACTGCTAAATCTGTTGAGATGCCTAATCTGTTATCTGCTAAATCTGCTAGTTTGCTTAATCTGCTAAATTCGTTAAGTAGCCTAATCTGCAAAATCTGTTATCTGCTATATTTGTTGAGTTGATATAATTAGTCTGTTATTGACATAATCTGAATTGGCTATAGTTATGAATAATTGACATGTATATTAGGCGTGGGCATAAATGGTAAATTATAAATTAATTGGCCACAAAGATGAACATGGCTAACTCGAGGTTAGAATGAGTTTGCGGCGTAATCCTGCCCCGAACCGCCCGGCACATCCAGTGGCCGCAAACAATAAGTTCTAATGTGAGAAGTTAGTCATAATATGCTTAGACACGAGGTTAGGTCTGGCTTGTGGCAGAAGTCTGCCCGGAACCGCCCGGTCCATCCAGCGGCCACAAGCTAGCGACCTAATGTGAGAGGTCTGTGCATTAATAATTAATTAATGCAAATCTGAGAAAAAAATGATGTCTAAAACATGTTGGGTGGATAGGGTTAAACCAATTGGACTGATATATATAATAAACCCGTTCATGAATCTGTAGGCCCAATACAAAGTTATACAAATCTGAATTTTTTTTAAATCTGTACATCTGATCCGTTAGTCTGAAAACTTGTTGATTTTATTTTTTGATCTATGAACTAGTAAATCTGATCTCTGTATGTTTGAATTGATAAACAAGTTAATCTGAAATCTGTTAGTCTGGGGACACAAGGTTAGGAGGGAAATTACTTGTGTCATATGTTGTTTGGGACCCATATTAGTCAGTAACCCTTTCTGGTATCAAAACTTTGACCCAACAGTAGGTAGGGTCCGAGCACGCTTACTGAACTAATTATAAGCTGTTCATTCTGATAATGACGAGGGGTGTTGATGGTGCGTTCCAACCGGGTCATGCGCGTGCATGGATCCCGGTCTGCCTCTGAGGAAGTAAGACGCCGTGACATCTGTAAATAGGTCTGTGCCAATTGGTTGTCACTTTAGGGAGTGATACACCCTACTGTGGGGCTGACACAGGGTATTTATGTATTAGGGAGCCGATCGCATGGGGTAGGGTTTTAGGGTACACTTAGTTCTGTCTGTTTCTGTTGGTACCGTCTGTTTCTGTTTGGTGGTAACACATGTCTGTTTCTGCATGGTACCGTCTGTTCGGGTGGTAAAGGCCCATTTACTAGTGTACACCTAATTCTACATTCTGTTTCCGTAGGGATTAATCTGTTTCTGTCTGTTTCTGTTCGGGTGGTAAAGGCCCATTATTAGCATTCCGTTTCTGTCTGTTTCTGTTCGGGTGGTAAAGGCCCATTACTAGTATTCTCTTCTGTGGAAAATTATTCTGTACCCGTTTCTGTTTCAGTTTATACATTAGGGTGACACCTAATTATGTTATACTAGTATTATTGCAGAGAAGTGTTAAGAAATAGCTTATATCATTCTGTTCTGCTGTTATATCCGCTACACCAGTTACTGTTATCTCTCATCCAGTTTTATTTTCATGTCATGTTATTTTTATCTGTTCATAACTAAAAATCACTGGACTTGCCAGACTTTTTGTCCGACCCTTGTTGTTTCGCCTCCTTTCTTCCGTCCCCCCCCCAGGTTTTGTAGAACGGAGTACTCTAGCTTGATCCAGATTTCTTCCGCTTGAAGTGCTTAAAGTATGGCTTGTCTTCTTCTATGGGGATATGATTTTAAACTATGCATTCTGAAGGCTTTTGTACAAGGCTGATATTTTGTACTTGAATTCTGATATTGTGATTTGAAAAGATGTAGCCAAGCTTATCTCGGTTTCTGTTGTAATAAAGTTATAAATTTTTCAAGTACTGTTTTTATCTGTCTTGTAAGTTTCTGTTCTGTTTACTAAAATGCTCCACCAAAGTTAAGGCATTCCCTTTGTGAGTGACCTTAACGGAGGTGGGGTGTTACATCATACTCGTCTCCGATGAACATTAACTTCAAGCTTAACCCCATCCAGCAGTTCTATTCCCCACTTCGCCGCAATCATTATGTCTTCTTCAGTCAGGCCCTTCATCCTCTTGAAATGATGAAGTAAGTGTTTAATTTCAATTTCTATGAGCTTCCATTTCTAAAACTTGTCGTAATTACCATTTCCATGAACTCTATCATTTCGCTCTTTCCAAATATGGTAAACGGTGGTGACGATGCTCTAGTATGCAATATCTTGTTAGTAATCTTTTGAATTGAAGATTGATTTAAGATTTGTCAATTCATTTTCAAGCAACATCAGATCTTCCATCATCGAGGGTGTGCCAAGCTTAATCTTGCATCGAGTCCATAAATATGAAGAAAAAGAGCATTGGAAGATTAGGTGATCTCTGTTTTCATTCTGTTTCATTACATAAGATACAAATAGGATTAACATCAAAACCCCACGTGATCATGCTATGTTTAGTGATTAATCTGTTTAGAATAGCCTTATACGTGCAAATAGACATTTTTGGGTTGTTATTATATTGCCAAGTGACCCTACAACAATCTAATTCTGGAAGATGGTTTCTAGATATATCCCATGCTAACTGGAATGTGAAACCATTAGATTTAATATTCCAGTGTTAGGATTGCCTCGCATGTTGTTAAGGAGGAATGGCGGGTTGGAATTAATAGTCCCACATCATGGAATAAATTGAAGGAAATTGTGTACAAATATGAGCTGGTAGGCACATAACAACAGGGATTCCTTTTGTTATGTGGGAGTTGTGTGCCAGCTCATATGCGTGCAAGGAAGGGGGCTTTGTTCCGACGATTGTTACATAATAGTGGTATCAGAGCCGAAGGTTACGGACTGGGCCATGAAGGCAAGGCAGTGCTCTCAAAATATACTCGTAGGATGCGAGTCAAGGGGGAGACTGTTAGGATTGCCTCGCATGTTGTTAAGGAGGAATGGCGGGTTGGAATTAATAGTCCCACATTATGGAATAAACTGAAGGAAATTGTGTACAAATATGAGCTGGTAGGCACGTAACAATAGGGATTCCTTTTGTTATATGGGAGTTGTGTGCCAGCTCATATGCGTGCAAGGAAGGGGGGCTTTGTTCCGACCGTCGTAACATAACATCCAGCCCCAGTAGTTAATATCCCTTGATAGATGTAAAGTATCTTCATTAATTCTATCTGAATTCAATCTAGTAGCTGATAATGTATTAGGAATAAAATTACCATCCTGAATAATGTTATCAACTTTTAAGCTATCCCCACCGTAAATACTCAAATAATCCCATCCCAGCAAGTTTACGAAAATATCGCTATAAATCCAAGGATCAAACCTTAAACTTGAGTTTTGTCCATTGGCAATACATCTGTTAATACACTGCAGTCCCCTCTGTCTGTGTCTGAGAATACATTTCCATGTACAAGAACAGTTATGCTTGACCCAGAAATTACCATCCGCACTATCTACTTGCTATCTGACTCCTCCATAAACTGTTGTCGTTAACAAAATGCCAAAGAAGCTTAAGAGCAGCAGCCGTTTTAAAATCTTTGAAGCTCCTTATACCTACCCCCACCTTCATTTTTCGGACTACATAGCGTCTCCCAAGCGATCTTGTATTTTTTTTCCAACCCGCACAAAATTCACACACATTTTATTAAGTTTCCCAATCGTAGCCAACGACAATTGATATGTCAACATCCAGTACATCACCATAAGATTAGTAACAGAACTAATTAATTCCACTCTTCCCACCATGGATAGAAATTGACAATCCCAACTATGCATTCTTCCTCTGATCTTGTCAAAAAGCTCACCACAATCAGCGAATCTAAGATAATTTGTAGACAGTGGGATACCCAAATATTAGATAGGAAGTCTACCTTCTTTCATGTCAAGAATATTGAGAATCTGCATTTTGTCCCCACACCCCTACTAAAGAAAGATTTGGATTTTATATTATTTAGTTTTAAACCTGCAACTTCCTTCAGCTTGTTTAAAATAAGCTTGATTTCTTTAACAACACTACTTTTGGCTTTAGTGAAAATCATCAAACCATCAGCATATATCAGATGTGTGATAACAGGTTCGTTTTCGTAAATTGGCTCTACCACTTTTAAAAGATAGACCTTGTACATCAAAATTGAAAAATATTCCATAGCTACACAAAACAAATATAGCAATAAAGGGTCCCTCTGTCTTAAGCCTCTGTTACTTTTAATGAAACCTTTTGGGCTGCCTTTAATCAAAATAGAGAAAGTTGGGGAGGTAATACAATTTCTGATTACCCAAACAATTCTATTAGGAAACCCCATCATTTTAAGAATATGGAAAATAAAATCTTTATTGATCATACCATATGCTTTTTGTAAATCAATTTTGATACACATTTTCGCACTTCCTTTCCTTTTAAAATGTCTAATTTGTTCATGAGCGAGAAGGATGTTTTCAGCAATATATTTACCCGAAATAAAGGCTGATTGATTCTCTGAAATAAGATGCATAAGATAAGGCTTAATTCTATTGCAAATAACCTTGGAAATAATTTTGTAAATCACATTGCAACATGAAATAGGCCTATAATTAGACATACTCGACGGTTTTTCAACCTTGGGTATAAGGGTAATAAACGTATTATTTAGCCCTCTAGCAAGTTTCCCAGTTCTTAACACTTTCTGAGATAATTCGAGCATATAATGCTTTAGGCCATTCCATTGAATTTTGTAGCATTTTGCAATAAAACCATCTGGCCTTGGACTTTTATCATCGGGGATAGAAAAGATGGCCTTATGAATTTCATCTAACCTAACTCTTGATGTCAAGTGTTCATGACCTCTTTCATTTATGATGACTTTGCAATTGATCTCTTGGAAGTTTTTATTATATGGAGTGTCAGACATAAATATATTAGAAAAATACTTGATTGCCTCTCTTTCAATAACTTCATCATTTTGACAGAACTCCCCATTCTTCATAAAAACATTACTCTAATTATTATATGCTTTCTAAGAGACATTTTAGCATGATAGAATTTAGTGCAAGAATCCCCATCAGTTAACCAGTTTATCTTTGATTTTTGATGAACATTCAAAAAATAAACATAATATGATTTTTTCCATTATGGTAAGAAAAATTGAGACTATCAAAAAGGGAGTGATTTGTTGAATTTTCATCAACCTCTTTTAAGATATCTTTATGTTTTTCTTCCATCCATTTGAGCGCAAATTCGTCTTTAGCTCTATGACAATTCCAAATTTTCAATTTAATCTTACAATCTTTTAGATTTTGTTGAAAGCGAAAAAGTTTAGTACCCTCCTCGTCGGAAAAAAGATAATTATCCAATGCTGAGTAGAAACAATCAAAATATCCTTCATGGTAATGCTAAGAGTTAACATATTTGAAAGGGATGTTTTCTTTGCTAGTTCATTTTTTTGAACCTTATACGGATGGGGATATGATCACTTAAAGGATTATCCATACCATATGCATTTAAATCCGGGAAAGTATTCATGAACAAATGATTACAAAACACCTTATCGATTTTAGTCGCTACTCCTTTCTTCCTCCATATATATTTAAAACCAGCTATCGGAATTTCCATTAAACCGGAACTAGTAGTACAGTCAATGATCCTTGACATATATCTAAAATGAACCGTCGCTCCTCCTTTTTTATCCTTCAAAAATGTAATATCATTAAAATCCCCAAGAACAAGCCAGGGCACATTTACCTGTGCTTCATTGGATATCTCATCCACAGCTTCTCTCAATCCAACAAGAAATTACTTGCATAAACAAAAGTCAATCTACAAGTTAAAACCCCAACGTTTTCTGCAATAAGAGAAATTTGTTGATATGATTTTTTTTCCAATTGAACAGACCAAACATTATAGTTCCAAAGAATGAGAATTCTCACTCTGCAACCACAATCATTATTATCAGTAAAAAACCAATATGATTGAAGCTTAGTTTTGGCTTTAATAATCATGTCATCATCTAATTTATTCTCAAACAGACCAACAAAAGATGGTCTGAACTTATTAAGGAACTTAATCACTTTAAACAATTAATTTGGTGCGTTAAGTCCCCTAACATTCCAAGCTGTAATAATCATTTAATTTTACTCTAGCTCCTTGTCGCAACTTTAGGGGGAGCAATTAAATTAAGTTTTTTGGTCTTTTTCTTTGAAATTTGATTTTTAGCAGCTTCAATTTCATCATAGAATTGTTTATTTCTGTCCACATTTTCTGATACATGTAGCGACCCGGAAATTTCGACACTCAAATCTTGACATTTATACAACTCATGTCCGAAATCCAAGTACCGAAAACCCCAGAAAGCTAGAAGAAAGAAGTTAGAGGGTGAGATAAGTAAGAAAGAAAGTTAGAATAGAAGAAGAGAAGAAGAAACACCACAACACAGAATCAGAGTCTCACATCGCAGCGGAACAAAATGTAATATGGAAATAACTTTTATTGAGAACTTGAAATAATACTTACAATATCAGAATACATCAATACACCTAGACAGTTATAATAATCCGTCCTCATATATATAACACACAGCGGAATAATAACGGTTGAACATCATACGTCTGAGCTTCTTTCCTCGTCTTTGGACTTCACAGCATCCGATAACCTGAACCTGTACACACGGTCTAACCCGAGCATTTAAAAACACCGGGTCAGTCTGGTGAACCAGAGTGAGATAAACTCGTAAAGTTGTAAGGGGAATCATCCAACTTGATTTTAAAGTTCAAAAATCTTTTCAAAAGAAAAGGAAAATCGCAAGACCGAATCCACACATAAATATGGACGGTTTTTACCTTACGATAACCCAAAACATTTTTGAGATCAATATCTTATTCTGATATTATTATAGTGTCTAAATACAAATAAATAGAATCCAGCAGAACGCTTGCATCTCACGCTCCACATATATAGTATACAAACAAAACCGCGGGCTCTTATTTGAAATTGGATTCCGACTATGACAAGGTATGGAACCACCTGTCGATAGTGTATCTCTAGTGGCGAATACACTGGGTTCAACAAGAATGTCTTGCAACCCGGACCACACATGACCGACCATTCATTTCGCTTGAGTGTATCGAATGTATATCACCAACGGTTGGGCTCAAACCACCGTTTCCCGAAAGGGACAGCATCGACAATAGATTAAAGAATGAAATGGATTTTATCTAGATACGTGATTATACACCCTAATGGGAGCGACCCACATAGCCATGCTGCCTGCCCGATTTTTGTTATTTCTCGGTTGATGAGGCTCGAGGTTATAATTGACTTTTGAAACATCTGGCCATCATTCACATTGTCAATTCAAGTCATCCAGGAACAGGATGAACCGAAAGCACTGTCCTACCACATCCTAGGAATCACCCTATAGATCTGTAGCGATAGTCCTTGCAACCCATAGATTTCAACCACGACAGAATCACAGTATATTTCTAGGGATCAGCCAGAGATTGTAAGTAACTCTTTCGTTTTATGAAGATATATGGTCTTTAGTTTGCTCCATCACGATCAGCATCTTTGATGTATTCGTATTTATTGGTCGGAATGGTTTTCGAATATAAATTCGATCCCGGTCTTTCCGTACCAACAACGCATTGGGCATGATTTTGATAGTCGGTTATTTAGCTATCAAAATAAACAACCATAAAAATAAATCAGATTCATTGGTTTATTACACAGCATCACTTGGACACAAAAATAATATAATATTCTCAAATCATTTTATTTGTATACTTGGAAAAAATCTTAAAATAATATCCATTTCCTCCGTTAACTATCATTTCAAAACATTTCTTACGAAGTCCCCTTTTTGTTTCGTTATTTGGAAACACTAATCGTCACCAATCTCCTTTGAATAAACCCATTATAAAACTCGTCTCTTTATTTCAAAAATATCGTTATATTTTCATAAATCTTCCTTTATTCCTATGGAAATATCATTTCATATACTCAAGCCCCTTTTACTTCTGCTACTTTGGAAATATCAATATACATTTCTTCAGATTCTTTTATTTCTTATATTTTGGGATCTCATTATCTTTCCTCATATTCTCCCAAATAATGTTGCATATATATTCTCAAAATAAATCTCTTTTAACATCTTTACCATTATAAATGATATTATCTTTCGATAATCCTGAAGTCGTTCAAGTTGGGGTATTCTAATTACCTCTCAGACCGTGATCAACATCATTCTTATCTTAAGATAAATATGAATTGTAATTCAAAAACCCGTATTCAATCTAATACCAACAATTTCCATTTCATTATTTATTTAAAATATGGTTTCATAAAACCTACTTACTTTTGAATTCTTCCTTTTTAAATTTATTATTATTATTAAATTTCTTGATTTAGTAAATGGTTAATAAAACAACAACTTTTAAACTTTAACGACTTTAAGCTATTTGTTTTCACCATCTGATATTTATTACAAATCCCATTACTTGATTCTTTGCCAAATTCAATTACAAGAATCCTTTTCAAAACCTTTAAATCGTTTATTCTGAGAAATATTATTTCAAATCCCATTCATTCCATTTAATGCCATTATTAAGTAACATTAATTTAAAATTAACGCTTTGACTTTCCATCTCTTTTAAAAACTCATTTATACAGCTTTGGTTCAATATCAGACCCTATTTCATTTCCATTTTCTTAATTCAAATCGTATTTGCTAAAAATCACTTTTATAACTTCCTTTACCAAACTTGGTATAAATATAACCCGCTCATAAACTCACTTTGAAAATTTAATTATATTTCAGTACTACTTTGATTACTTAAATGAACTTCATTTAAGAAACAATTCCATAAATTATTATTAATTAAAACTATAATTCACTTCAACACTATCTAGGATAAATATTAAATTTCTTTTAAAATCTTATTAAATTAAACCACTATTTGTTAAATTATCTCATTAGATTAATCAGCACAAACTAATTTGATAATCAATCTCGGTTAAAACAGTTGACTTTGGTCCATTTAAAACATGATTAACTCATCGATCAACCCTAACTCATCTTTTCCTTTAAATTAACAAATAATGTTATTAATTTAAATAATTCATTTCAAAATAATCTTATTATAATTGTTTTCTCAAAAATAATTAATCGCAGTTATTAATCGTTTCATAGTTGCTTAACAATCTTATTAATACAAGAATTTTCTTTATAAAAAAATAAAGCATGTGTTTCGCACACGGTAGATTTTGGTACCAAAAATGGTGCTTGGTGATTAAAACAATCAACATATATTTGGTTAGTTTATTTCTTTTTATAAACTCTAATCAAAATAACATATTAGAACTCTATATTCACCTATAAATAAATTTTATAACTTTTTGTTGATTCACTTAACGGTAAATCAATCCTTATAAAACAGTTTGTATTTTTACCATCTGTTATAATTTCCTCTACCTATATCACCCATTGGTTAATAACCAAACAATGTTGAATTTGGGTTTAACAATCAATAACCAATTCAATAATCCAATCATATGGGTTCAACAGTTCATATAATGATCAAATTCAGATAAATAATCAATTCAATTGATAACGATCAATTAATAATAATAATTAGAGCATCAAATTAAATTTAAGTACGTTTATATTTTTATAAATGTAACAAACAAGGTTACCTCTATTGGAAATAATCATTAAAGATAACGATGTTATTTCATTTAAATTAAACAACCGTTTAATTTAAACACTATATAAATAATATTCAGCCATCAATCAGCAGTCAGTCAATAAATAGCAAACATAACACACAAATATTAAAACCCGACTTATAAAATATAAGTGGGATAACTGAGTGAGTTTAACTCACCTTGATCATCGTCCGTCGTTTAAACGATTTAACAAAATTAAACAGCCGTTTAATTTAGCTAGAAATTTCGGTTGCTTATAATCTTGACCGGATTAGCTTCAAATTGTTGTGTTCCTCCGTATGGTTCCAATGGGTCCAACTACGCTCGATTCCAGTAATCTACGGTCAAAATATTTGATTAATTAGGTTAAATAAACATTCATATAAACGGTCGAGATATTTGATTAATTAGATTATATAAACATTCATATAAATTTTAAGCTTTAATAGAATTTAAAATGGAACCATACCTTTTCGTTTTATCTAATACAATCTCTCACCGCTTCATAGCCAATACCCACCCGCATTCAACTTTTGTCCTTCCCAAATACAGTAATACCATGCGCCTCTAGGCAAAACTTCCCATTACGTGAATGTCACGCCCTCTGCTAATACCCCTTTTCCGCATTTTCGGTTTTTTTTTTCAACTCTTCACGATGCCAAACAATGCTTCCCTAAAACGTGACTTCACAGTCCCCTTCTTTCTAGCCCACGTAGTTCCTTCTTCTTCAATATATATACAGGACCTTTGTTTCGAAAACACCTGCTCTTCTTTTATTTCATTTGGCGTCTGCCTATCCTTCCTGTGCTCCAGAACTTCAAGGCCATACTAAAAGAAAAAGGCAATGCGAAAACCTTGTTCCCCCATATCAGTTTCTCTTCTCATTTTGCTGTAACTCCTTTTTCCCCTCCCTTGCAAACCGATTTCCATGAATCGTTCTACCATTCTCTTACTACTGCCATGGCGCCGCTGTTCGAAAGCATGCACCGCTCCACCCATGAGCCGATGTATCCACCACCTTCCGACCATCCAAGCGTCGTCACTCCACCAGATATCTTCGCCCCAAGTCTAATCTGAACACCGCCATGACCACCTGAAGACTGACCGGATATCATCTCGAACACACAGCACCCAAAGACTATAAAATAACTCTTACTAGAGCCTCCTCATTGCGAACCCATCGGCCACTATCGACGCGCTCTGAAGATCTCCTGTTGCTGCCAGTGACTCACGCCGGAACTCTCTCCCTCCCATTTCTCTGGATATCATAGGCCAGTTCGGAAAGGTGGTGAAGTTTTGCATCTTGCTTGCGAGTTCATTTTTAATTTTATACTGTAAATTGTAATTTTCAAAATCCTACGAGTTTTTCTCTTTCTATTACTGAAGTGAAGGAAATTAAGGATGGAGCAACTGTTTATATGGAGGCGAAACAGCGAGGTGGCCAAGCTGTTTAGGTAGGTTTGCAGAAAAGTAGCGTATAGGTGAGAATTTCAAAAACAACGTGCCAAGCAAGGTGTACTGGTGGATTGGGGAGTAAGGAAAACAAAAGTGTGGCACGCAAGTAAATCGAAAGCTTTGTTTGGCAACCACGGCATGTAGGTCAGTAGGCCTGTGAGTAGAGGTAGGGGTAGAGATAGGAAGTACAGTGTACTTCATAGGTCTGCATCTTTTGTGGCTTCAAATCAATGGAGAGGAAGTAACATATAGGCTGTACACTCAGGTAGGCACATGGAAGGATTGTGTACATATTTCAGAGAAAAATTTGGGAAGGAAAGATACTACTGTGCGTTTTAATTATTCAATATATTTGCAAGCGAAATTATGAAACAGTACAAAAGGGTTGGCAGATAAGGCGCAACGTGGAACAGTGAAACTGCATTATTTTTGTTGTCATGCCAACAGTATTTAGCTCCTTCCTTGTGCAGCAAACGCAGCGTAAATATTACATCATCTTGCAACTTTTCAGGGTCTTCTCTGATTCCAACCTTCACTTTCATCGTTTCATCATAAACGTTATTGTAAACCATTGTTCCGTTAGTTGTTCACATTTGTTTTTTATTGTTGATCTCCAATGTCATACTTTTAGGTTTAATTCTTTTATTAGTTTGTTATACACTACGCGTTTATGGTTTTAAGAAATTCAGTGATCATGTCACACTATTTGATATTGCGTATTCTTTTAAAGTGCAGTTGTCGTGAATTGGAACTCTAAACGCATTAACATTATTACCACCAAGATGCAATTACAATTTACTTAGTGTGAAAAAATGAAAATAAGTTAAGGCTGGAATAAAAATGCAGGTACTAGGGTAGGTTTCTCTTTTTATTTTAGTCCTTCCGCAAAAAGGAAGTGATTTATCCACATGCTAATGACATTGAACTCATGCTTACGAAGAAAGACCCCATGATTTAACATGCTGCCGTTATATTTCTTTGACGTATTTGCTCTCCTTACTGTATATACTTTTGAAATGGATGACATCAATATGTGAAGGAAGCTGTTTGATTTGGTCGTCTACATATTTGCAATATAAATGGACCATGTACATTTTCATTTAGTTTTCATCTCATTAACAAGGCTTCCACAAACTTCGGGATTTAAATGCCTGATCAGTATTCGGGTTTATTAGGATAATGAAATTAAAGTAATTATAATGGTCCAGTAATAAAGTATTCTTCGTTTAATTTGTAAGTGTGTGATTGGAAGAAAATTGAATAGTGATGGAAAGGATAGAGGATTATCTCCAATTGATTATACTTTGTTGCACCAGGGGTTAATATTGATAGCTCCATGAAATAAATAGTTACCTTTATTTCCTCATGCAACATACAAATAATGGGTAGGCCTTGTTCTTTATGATTATATAAAAGCCAAGTGCTCGGCACAAAATTATCTTTTCTCTTTAAATGACATTTTCACGTTAACGATATTCGAATTATAAAATCTCCTACTATAATTTATTAAATATACGTTAAAATTTATTAATGATTCCATAGCGACTATTATAAATTTTGAATTGGACATAATTTACAATATATAAGCTGAAATCTTGATTTTTCTATTTTATTGGAAAATTATAATCAATCTTATTTTAACGTTGCTTGTTTCACAGAATTCCGATTTAAAATGGATTCTGTATATTCAGTTGAAGTTTAAAACTAAAAATTATGAACTACCGCGTCATTACGAGTTCGTTTTAAATATATATATAAATTAAAACGTTAAATCGTCGTTTTATAAATGAATACGATATTAAACACCAATTATATTTCCAAAATAATATTTAAACCAATTTAAATATTCGAATTCAAATAGTCGAAAAATCCAGGTCGTTACATTCTTTCCCCCTTAAATAAAGTTCGTCCTCGATAAAGAAGAATGTTTCGAACTCAATTATTTTCCAAAATAATTAATATAAGATAAAATCAAACTAATTTCTATGTCTTAAAAATAATATCAAGAATATTCTAAGTTTAAAAATTTTACGAAAATTTTGCCAGCACCTCCTCTGTACGGCTCGATCTGAACAATTACCACTGCCACTCCGGGCCTCACATTGATCAAAAGAAAACAAAGCCAATTGGCAACCCAACTTAGGGGTATAAAATCAATCACCAAATCAATAATATTAAGGTTTACCTATTTGTCAATCAACCAAATTCTAATCACCAAGCATAGCACTAACTGCCCTTTCTCTTCCAACATGTACTAACTCAGTATATAATACACATAACTCATCACAGTGTTAAATTGTCTAGTTTTAGTTCATAAGTGAATATATTCTAATCTATTATACTAGAATTTATTTCTTAATTTCAATTCATTGATGAGTTTTATTATTCAACTAATACATCATCCAATAACAAACAATCAACAATCAACACAACCAAATTAATCCATTTGAATTTCGAATTTCAAATTTTAACTTATTTAAAGTTAAATTTTGATTTATTTAATCATATATTTAAATTCCTATTCACAAATTCTATATTAGAAGTTCTCTTCTGGTTTTATTAAATCTTTCATATTTACGATCTCATCTGAATTCTCATTCAAATCAATCAACAAACTCACATCAGTAATTTTGAGAAAAATATTTCTTTCCTATATGAAAATATAGTTTGGGTAAAATTATTTCATTTACCCACTTTACAAAACGATACTGTGTCAGTTGCCAGTTCAACTTGAATCGATCAAACAACACAATACAAAACATTTGTATGTAAAATTTACAAATACGCTCTCGTATATATAAACACTCATTCTCGACCTAGGGTATTACTGACCCAATCTCTATCGAGTTATACCACAGAGTCAAGGTTAGTTCTAAACCATTGCTACGATACCAACTGTAGCAACCCGGAAATTTCGACACTCGAATCTTGACATTTATACAACTCATGTCCGAAATCCAAGTACCGAAAACACCAGAAAGCTAGAAGAAAGAAGTTAGAGGGTGAGATAAGTAAGAAAGAAAGTTAGAATAGAAGAAGAGAAGAAGAAACACCACAACACAAAATTAGAGTCTCACATCGCAGCGGAACAAAATATAATATGGAAATAACTTTTATTGAGAACTTGAAATAATACTTACAATGTCAAAGTACATCAATACACCTGGACAGTTATAATAATCTGTCCTCATATATATAACACACAGGGGAATAATAACAGTTGAACATCATACGTCTGAACTTCTTTCCTCGTTTTTGGACTTCATAGCATCCAATAACCTGAACCTGTACACCCGGTCTAACCCGAGCATTTACAAAACACCGGGTCAGTCTGGTGAACCAGAGTGAGATAAACTCGCAAAGTTTTAAGGGGAATCATCCAACTTGATTTTAAAGTTCAAAAATCTTTTTGAAAGAAAAGGATAAACATAAGACCAAATCCACACATAAATATGGACGGTGTTTACCTTACAATAACCCAAAACATTTTTGAAATCAATATCTTATTCTGATATTATTATAGTGTCTAAATACAAATAAATAGAATCTAGCAGAACGCTTGCATCTCACGCTCCACATATATAGTATACAAACAAAACCGTGGGCTCTTATTGGAGATTGGATTCCGACTACGACAAGGTATGGAACCACCTGCCGATAGTGTATCTTTAGAGGCGAATACACTGGGTTCAACAAGAACGTCTTGCAACCCGGCCCACACATGACCGATCACTCATTTCGCTTGAGTGTATCGAATGTATATCACCAACGGTTGGGCTCAAACCACCGTTTCCCGAAAGGGGCAGCATTAAAAATAGATTAAAGAATGAAATGGATTTTCTCTAGATAGGTGATTATACACCCTAATGGGAGCGACCCACATAACCATGCTGCCTGCCCGATTTTTGTTATTTCCCGGTTGATGAGGCTTGAGGTTATAATCGACTTTTGAAACATCTGGCCATCATTCACATCGTCAATTCAAGTCATCCAGGAACAGGATGAACCGAAGGCACTCTCCTACCACATCCTAAGAATCACCCTATAGATCGGTAGCGAGTAGTCCTTGCAACCCATAGATTTCAACCACGACAGAATCACAGTATATTTCTAGGGATCAGCCAGAGATTGTAAGTAACTCTTCCGTGTTATGAAGATCTATGGTCTTCAATTTGCTCCATCACGATCAGCATCTTTGACGTATTCGTATTTATTGGTCGGAATGGTTTTCGAATATAAATTCGATCCCGGTCTTTCCGTACAAACAACGTATTGGGCATGATTTTGATAGTCGGTTATTTAACTATCAAAATAAGAAACCATAAAAATAAATCAGATTCATTGGTTTATTACACAACATCACATGGCCATAAAAATAATATAATATTCTCAAATCATTTTATTTGTATACTTGGAAAAATATCTTAAAATCATATCCAGTTCCTCCGTTAACTATCATTTCAAAACATTTCAGCAACATTATTTATTATCTATAATTAGAAGATCAATTTAACTTATCATCGTAAACAATTGTTACGAAATCCCCTTTTTGTTTCGTTATTTGGAAACACTAATCGTCACTAATCTCCTTTGAATAAACCCATTATAAAACTCGTCTCCTTATTTCGAAAATATCGTTATATTTTCATAAATCTTCCTTTATTCCTATGGAAATATCATTTCATATACTCAAGCCCCTTTTACTTCCGCTACTTTGGAAATATCAATATACATTTCTTCAAATTCTTTTATTTCTTATATTTTGGGATCTCATTATCTATCCTCAAATTCTCCCAAATAATGTTGCATATATATTCTCAAAATAAATCTCTTTTAATATCTTTACCATTATAACTAATATTATCTTTCGATAATCCTGAAGTCGTTCAAGTTGGGGTACTCTAATTCCCTCTCAGACCTTGATCAACATCATTCTTATCTTAAGATAAATATGAATTGTAATTCAAAAACCCGTATTCATACTAATACCAACAATTTCCATTTCATTATTTATTTAAAATATGGTTTCATAAAACCTACTTACTTTTGAATTCTTCCTTTTTAAATATATTATTATTATTATTAAATTTCTTTATTTAGTAAATGGTTAATAAAACAACAACTTTTAAACTTTAACGTCTTTAACCTATTTGTTTTCAACATCTGGTATTTATTACAAATCCCATTACTTGATCCTTTGCCAAATTCAATTACAATAATCCTTTTCTAAACCTTTAAATCATTTATTCTGAGAAATCTTATTTCAAATCCCATTCATTCCACTTAATGCCATTATTAAGTAACGTTAATTTAAAATTAACGCTTTGACTTTCCATCTCTTTTAAAAACTCATTTATACAGCTTTGGTTTAATATCAAACCCTATTTCATTTCCATTTTCTTAATTCAAATCGTATTTGCTAAAAATCACTTTTATAACTTCCTTTACCAAACTTGGTATAAATATAACCCGTTCATATACTCACTTTGAAAATATAATTATATTTCAGTACTACTTTGATTACTTAAATGAACTTCGTTTAAGAAACAATTCCATAAATTATTATTAATTAAAACTATAATTCACTTCAACACTATCTAGAATGAATATTAAATTTCTTTTAAAATCTTATTAAATTAAACCACTATTTGTTAAATTATCTCATTAGATTAATCAGCACAAACTAATTTGATAATCAATCTCGGTTAAAACAGTTGACTTGGTCCATTTAAAACTTGATTAACTCATCGATCAACCCTAACTCATCTTTTCCTTTAAATTAACAAATAATGTTATTAATTTAAATAATTCATTTCAAAATAATCTTATTATAATTGTTTTCTCAAAAATAATTAATCGCAGTTATTAATCGTTTCCCAGTTGCTTAACAATCTTATTAATAGAAGAATTTTCTTTATAAAAAAATAAAGCACGTGCTTCGCACACGGTAGATTTTGGTACCAAAAATGGTGCTTGGTGATTAAAACAATCAATATATATTTGGTTAGTTTGTTTATTTTTATAAACTCTAATCAAAATAATATATTAGAACTCTATATTCAGCTGTAAATAAATTTTATAACTTTCTATTGATTCACTTAATGGTAAATCAATCTTTATAAAACAGTTTGTATTTTGCCATCTGTTATAATTTCCTCTACCAATATTACCCATTGGTTAATAACCAAACAATGTTGAATTTGGGTTTAACAATCAGTAACCAATTCAATAATCCAATCATATGGGTTCAACAGTTCATATAATGATCATATGCAGATAAATAACCAATTCAACTTATAGCGGTCAACTAACAATAATCATTCGAGCATCCAATTAAATTTAAATACGTTTATATTTTTATAAACGTAACCAACAAGGTAAGTTACCTTTATTGGAAATAATCATTAAAGATAACGATGTTATTTCATTTAAATTAAACAATCGTTTAATTTAAACACTATATAAATAATATTCAGCCATCAATCAGTAGTCAGTCAATAAATAGCAAACATAACACACAAATATTAAAACCCGACTTATAAAATATAAGTGGGATAACTGAGTGAGTTTAACTCACCTTGATCATCGTCCATTGTTTAAACGCTTTAACTAAATTAAACAGCCGTTTAATTTAGTTAGGAATTTCGGTTGCTTATAATCTTGACCGGATTAGCTTCAAATTGTTGTGTTCCTCCGTTTGGCTCCAATGAGTCCAACTACGCTCGATTCCAGTAATCTACGGTCAAAATATTTGATTAATTAGGTTATATAAACATTCATATAAATGGTCGAGATATTTGATAAATTAGATTATATAAACATTCATATAAATTTTTAGCTTTAATAGAATTTAAAACGGAACAATACCTTTTCGTTTTATCTAATACAATCCCTCACTGCTTCATAGCCAACACCCACCTGCATTCAACTTTTGTCCTTCCCAAATACAGTAATACCATGCGCCTCCAGGTAAAACTTTCCATTACATGAATGTCACGCCCTCTGCTAATACCCCTTTTCCGCATTATCGGGTTTCTTTTTTTTCCAACTCTTCACGATTCCAAACACTGCTTTCCCGAACCGTGACTTCACAGTCCCCTTCTTTTTATCCCACGTAGGTCCTTCTTCTTCAATATATACAGGATCTTTGTTCCGAAAACACCTGCTCCTCTTTTATTTCATTTGGCGTCTGCCTATCCTTCCTTTGCTCTAGAACTTCGAAGCCATACTAAAAGAAAAAGGCAATGTGAAAACCTTGTTCGCCCATATCAGTTTCTCTTCTCATTTTGCTGTAACTCCTTTTTCCCCTACCTTGCAAACCGATTTCCATGAATCGTTCTACCATTCTCTTACTACTGCCATGGCGCCGCTGTTTGAACGCATGCACCGCTCCACCTATGAGTCGTAGTCTCCACCACCTTCCGACCATCCAGGCATCGTCACTCCACCTGGCAGCTTCACCCCAAGTCTGATCTGAACACCGCCATGACCACCTGAAGACTGACCGGATATCATATCGAACACACAGCACCCGAAGACTATAAAACAACTCTTACTAGCGCGCCTCCTCATTGCGAACCCATCAGCCGCTATTGACACGCTCTGAAGATCACCTGTTGCCGCCAGTGACTCACGCCGGAACTCTCTCCCTCCCCCTTTTCTCTGGACAACATAGGCCAGTTCGGAAAGGTGGTGAAGCTTTGCATCTTGCTTGCGAGTTCATTTTTTTATTTTATACTGTAAATTGTAATTTTCAGTTTCCTATGAGTTTTTCTCTTTTTATTACTGAAGTGAAGGAAATTAAGGATGGAGCAGCTGTTTATATAGAGGCGAAACAGCGTGGTGGCCAAGCTGTTTAGGTAGGTTTGCAGAAAAGTAGTGTATAGGTGAGAATTTCAAAAACAACGTGCAAAGCAAGGTGTACTAATGGATTGGGGAGCAAGGAAAACAAAAGTGTGGCACGTAAGTAAATTGAAAGCTTGGTTTGGCAACCGCGACATGTAGGTCAGTAGGCCTGCGAGTAGAGGTAGGGGTAGAGATAGGAAGTACAGTGTACTTCATAGGTATTCATCTTTCGTGGCTTCAAATCAATGGAGAGGAAGTAACATATAGGTTGTACACTCAGGTAGGCACATGGAAGGATTATGTCCATATTTTAGAGAAAATTTTGGGAAGGAAAGATACTACTATGCGTTTTAATTATTCAATATATCTGCAAGCGAAATTATGAAATAGTACAAAAGGGTTGGCAGATAAGGCACAACGTGGAACAGTGAAACTTCATTATTTTTGTTGTCATTCCGAAAATATTTAGCTCCTTCCTTGTGCAGCAAATGCAGCGTAAATATTACATCATCTTGCATCTTTTCAGGATCTTCTCTGATTCCAACCTTCACTTTCATCGTTTCATCATAAATGTTACTGTAAACCATTGTTCCGTTAGTTGTTCACATTTGTTTTTTATTGTTGATCTCCAATGTCATACTTTTAGGTTTAATTCTTTTATTAGTTTGTTATACACTACGCGTTTATGGTTTTAAGAAATTCGGTGAACATGTCACACTATTTGATATTGCATATTCTTTTAAAGTGCAGTTGTCGTGAATTGCTACTCTAAACGCATTAACATTATTACCACCAAGATGCAATTACAATTTACTTAGTGTGAAAAAATGAAAATAAGTTAAGGCTGGAATAAAAATGCAGGTACTAGGGTAGGTTTCTCTTTTTATTTTAGTCCTTCCGCAAAAAGGAAGTGATTTATCCACATGCTAATGACATTGCACTCATGCTTACGAAGAAAGACCCCGTGATTTAACATGCTGCCGTTATATTTCTTTGACGTATTTGCTCTCCTTACTGTATTTACTTTTGAAATGGATGACATCAATACGTGAAGGAAGCTATTTGATTTGGTCGTCTACATCTTTGCAACATAAATGGACCATGTACATTTTCATTTAGTTTTCAACTCATTAACAAGGCTTCCACAAATTTCGGGCTTTAAATGCCAGATCAATATTCGGGTTTATTAGGATAATGCAATTAAAGTAATTATATTGGTCCAGTAATAAAGTATTCTTCGTTTAATTTGTAAGTGTGTGATTGGAAGAAAATTGAATAGTGATGGAAAGGATAGAGGATTATCTCCAATTAATTATACTTTGTTGCACCAGGTGTTAATATGGATAGCTCCATGAAATAAATAGTCACCTTTATTTCCTCTTGCAACATACAAATTATGTGTAATAACCCGGAAAATCTGAGCCAGTTTAAAATTTTTATTTTGGCAATTTTAGCGAAGTTTGAAGATTTAAAATAGATTATTTTAAATAATATAGACGAGAAATTTATTTTGAATATAATTCGAACGTATATTTTATATACATCGTCGTCAGAATATAAATAATTATTTATAATTATAAATAGAATTGAAAATGGCGCGGTAGTTCGATAATTCGATTTCAAACTTCAATTGAATGTAGCGGGTGCAAAATAAACTGGATTTTAGTGAAACCAAAAACATTAGGATCTAATTGATAATATCTTTCCAACGAATCCGAAAAATCAAAATTTCATAGCGGGAATCAAAAGATATGTCCTAGTGAAAATTCTGAATAGTCGCTATGGAATTCAGGCCCTTAAAAATGGAAATTTTGCAAACGACCTCGGATTTCGACGAAACCACTTTTGTTGGATCCGTAGTGTTAAATAATTGCTAGATTCCAAATTTCATAATTTTTCGAATCAACATGTGAGCGTGGCAAAGGAAAACGAGTTTGACCAGTTTCAGTTGATTTTAATCGACTGGAAAATGGCCATTTTTCCAACGGTCTCGGAATTCGACGAAACTAGTTTTGCTAGGACTGTATCGTTAATACGAAGCTAGAAAATATTTTTTTGGAATTTTTCTAGTTAGTATGTGACCCCAGTAAATTGAAATGCGCATTCAAATTCAATATATAGAGTTATATGTTGATTTTAACGGAAACTGATCGAAACGATCGAATCAGCTTGCGATACATATCCCATTGTGTTCGGAATGGGGGTAATTAGCTATGGACGACAGGCGGTGGGCCTCGTTCAGAGGTCGTATGTAAAAGTCAACTTTTTTTGAAATTAAATAATTAAAAAATAAAATATATCCTCCCTCCTCCCCTTTTAAACCGCTGCCCCCCCCCCCTTTCCTTCATTTTCTTTCATTACAGAAAAAAAAAAGAGAACGAAGCGGAGAGGAGCGTCACCCCCCTAAACCGCCGCCACCTCGAAGAACCCCCCCCCCCTCATCCTCCTCCTCAGCCTCGACCAGAACCCCCCCCCCCCCCCCCCCACCTCGCGACCTCCCACTAACCTCGCCCCCTCGATTTCCGTCCAGGCCCCCCTTCCATCGAAGACCACCGCGACCGAAGACCCCCTCCCCCCTCCTGATCGACGCGCCGCAGCAGACCCCCCCCCCCGATCGATCGTCACCGCCCTCCTTGAATCGCGCGCCACCAGCCCCCTCATCCACTGACGAATGCGCAGCAGACCTCCCCCCCCCCCTTCGATCGACGCGACACAGCACCCACCCCTTCTGCGCGCAACCGCCAGACCCCCCCTTCCGAGCCTTGCCCCGACCTCTCCCCCCCACCCCTCCCAGACCCGCGATTTTCCCCACCGCGCCCCGTCTGCGGTTCGGCGAGCAAACCACCCCCCCCCCCTCGATTTTACTGTAAGTCCTCTCTTTCTATTTTATTATTTTTACTTTACTTATTTGTTTATTTATTTCAAAGTAATTAGTGTTTAATCGAGATTATAGCATAATAAAAATCAGTTTTTATGCATGATATCGGTGAATAAAAATTAGACTTTTAAAATTAGAAAAGATTAGATTTTTAAAATTAGAAAAGATTAGATTTTTAAAATTAGAAAAAATTAGATTTTTAAAATTAGAAAAGATTAGATTTTTAAAATTAGAAAAAATTAGATTTTTAAAATTAGAAAAGATTAGATTTTTAAAATTATAAAAATTAGATTTTTAAAATTAGAAAAGATTAGATTTTTAAAATAGAAAAAGGCGAAATCTTTATTTAAAAAAAAGGCGAAATCTATACTTTTGAAAAGGCGAAATCTTTATATGAAAATAGTGTGATAAAAATATAATTTTTATCTATATAACATCGTTGTGAAAATATAATTTTTATCTATATAGTAGCATTAGAAAAAAATTAGAATTTTTATCCATATAGCGCAATAAAAATTCGATTTTTATATATTGGATAACAAAGTAAAAATTCGATTTTTATATATTGGATAGCGAAGTAAAAATTCGATTTTTATATATTGAATAGCGAAGTAAAAATTCGATTTTTATATATGTAGTGGCTACGGTCAACGAAGGTGACAAAAAGGCGAGAACGACGAAGACTTCTGCAAAAGAAGAGTCGAGATGATTGGATTAGCTAGTTGGTGAGAATTTCTCACTCTTCAATTTCTTTCTTTCTAGTTATATATATATATATATATATATACACTAGGATGCAGACGGTGTTTAGTAGCACCCGACACCCGTCATCCACAGACCATGGATGGCTTGTTTGTTTAATTGTTTGGTTATGTAGTTGGTTAGATTATTTGGTTTGAATTGAATTGTTTGGTGAAATGAAATTGATTTGATTGATGTGTGAAAGGCGTGGGCCATCACTAGACCGGGGATAAGGCTAGGCCTTGTCCCGTTTCTAGTATCGTGCCGTTATGCCGCCGAAATTTTCTAAAATAAAAATATCATTTTCTTTATTTTGTAAATGAACGGAATAAAAATTCATGTGTTAAAATAAAATATTTTATCGTTAAAAATATAATTTTTAACGTGAATGAAAATGAATAAATATTCATTTACAAACCGGACGGTTTGTTTATGTACACCTATTTGAAGGACATTGATTGGGACGATAAATTTTACACATCGCCCAACTGCACAAATAAAAATCTGTGTTTGTTGGTTTGAAACCCCACACGGGTATTGGGATAAAATACGGCATACACTAATCCCAATAATTAGTTGTATGTCGATCGATGGATCGACAGGCTGTTATAAGCGTTAGATATCTATATTTGATGCTTATACAGTGTAGTGCACTTTGGATGATGGTTGATTATTTATCGTTGCTATTATATATGTGTGTTGTATGAAATCCATATAATTAACTTTATTTGGTAATTGATTGGGCCTCATTCCAATTTAGAAAATAAAGAATATTATAAAATAAAGGTTCATGTGTTGACCGTACTCATCCGTTGAGATTAGTCATGTGTTAAACGAAATATTTTAACAATAAAATTTACATCTTCATCTTTATAAAATAAAGGTTCATGTGTTGACCGTACTCATCCGTTGAGATTAGTCAGGTGTTGAACAATATATATTAAATAACAAAAATAGTCACACGTGGACAGTACTCATTCGTTGAGATTAGTCGTGTGTTGACAAAAATATAGATTCACATATTGAATAGAGCAATTATTCTTTTGTTGAATAGAATAACGAATTTATTGAAATATATAAAGCCGTGTTGATTAGAGATGCGCTATTTTGATGCGAACGATATTTATATCGATTATATTCGTTTTTAAATTTGAATTGAATTGAATAGAAAACCAATTTGAATTGAATCGAATAGAAAACCAATTTGAATTGAATTGAATAGAAAACGAATTTGAATTGAATTGAATAGAAAACGAATTCGAATTGAATTGAATAGAAAACGAATTCGAATTGAATTGAATAGAAAACGAATTCGAATTGAATTGAATAGAAAACGAATTCGAATTGAATTGAATAGAAAACCAATTTGAATTTAATTGAATAGAAAACGAATTTGAATTGAATTGAATAGAAAACGAATTTGAATTGAATTGAATAGAAAACGAATTTGAATTGAATTGAATAGAAAACCAGTTTGAATTGAATCAAATAGAAAACCAATTTGAATTGAATTTAAATGAATTTTAAAACGAATCTATAGGGAAAAATTCAATTTTGATTTGAATTGAAAATAGAAGTTGAAATGTTTTTAAAAAAATGAATTTAAAACTATTTATAAAATTCGTTTTTAAATAGAAATCGACGAAATATAATATATATGTATATATTATATATATAATATAATGGCCGGAATAGAACGCGCCGCGCCGCGGCAGTTCGTGATTTTCGACCATTTATTTCAAACGGACATTACGGGAAATCCGACCGTCGGATTCTCCTAAAACCAGAACCATTGGGTTCGTATCCAAAAGAGCTTTCTAACGAATATTAGAAATTCGAAATCTAACGGTTGGATTTGGAGATACATCCAAATCAAATTTGAAAAAGGTCGCTGTAAGTGCAGTTCGATGGCCATTGATGGAAATCGACTGTACGGGCCTTAATAAAATTATTAAAAATAGCAATAATTTGTGTAAAATCATAAGTAATGATTTGGGAAAAATTTGGGATGAAAAACTCCATATTTGAAACGATAAAAATAGATCTTTATCGAAATGAACTAGTTTTGAACTAAAATTAAAACCCATTTATTTTTAAATAAATAAATTGGATTTGAAATGGGTTTAAATAGAATTGATTTGTGGGTTTATCATGAAGGGTGTTTTAAATAACACATATTCTTTAACCCGATAATAAATAGAATGTGATTTGGGTTTATCGTGAACTGTGTTTTAAATGACATTAGTTCTTTAACCCAATAAAAGGAGTTTTAATGAATCCGCAATTAGATTGAAATGTGAATTGATAATTTAAATTATCAAATTTAGAAAGTGAGCGAGAATGGAGTATCACCAGTTTTGCTCCAAAGCGATAGTTATATCTTTAATTAGATTTGAACGTGAAATGGTAATTAATTTTACCGATAACACCGTGGTGTTAGATATGGAGTATTACCAGTTTTGCTTCATGGGATGAATAGGTTGGGATTGGGAAATAAAATAAATAATTACTTCGGTGTGGTTCGCTAATCTCGACTAGTTTGGAAAACCATAATTTGGTTTGATATGACACCCAATGGAAGATTGAAGAATAAATTTTACAGAATTTATGTTTGATAAAATTAATGGGAACCTTTCCCTAAGAATATGAAATTTAGAAACTAGCTGTAGGTTAGCTAAGAAGAATGGTTTCCTGGGTATTGATCTGATGTTGGTTTCGGCCTTCGTGGTTAATATTTGGGAAATTGTTCTCTTGTTGATTTACGGTTAGTGGCTGCTAAATTGGAATGAGGCGTATGTTGTGTTTGTGTATCATTTGTTTTAATATACGCGGGTTGTTCGGAAAGGCCGGGTTTATACCCATTCTGAATAACCGATTCGACGATATGTCGAAGATGAAGACGGTGGTTGAAGACCGGAAGTCTTCACATCGTTTGGGTGATTACTGATGATCTTGATTGGGCTGTACACCGAAGATGAGGGAATAAGTTAGTGGTCGTCCAGACGTACTTGGAGATTGATGGATATGCGAGGAAAGTGCCTCCGGTTTCGTTCAGACCCAGAACGAACTTGTAAATGGATTGTGTGTCTGACATTGGATTTTATTCTGTGTTGATTGATTTCTATTAAATATATATCTGTTTGGCGGCGGAGAATTTATTCTCTTGCTTAACACCCTTCTCTGAGACGTACGAGCTTAGAGGTTATATATCGATGGACATCAATCGCATGGCATGAATTGCCTGTGTGGCATGCTGAGTTGCATGGATCAAGGCTTCTGTTGAAAAGCAAAGTCTTGTGGTTGATGATCAAAGCACAGCCTACGTGGCAGCTTTGTGTATAACGTGAATTCGCGAGCCTCACACCTTGGTATGAGTTAAAAACGGGATAAGGACTGCAGGGAGAGCACGACGTTTCTTTCTAGCTTTGGTGGTGTCGGTGACTTACCAGCCCTGACATTTATATACTTTTCACCTATGTGGTTGTTGGATGAGGCGCCTCGATTTTAGGTCTGTAAGGACCGGGAAACGTGTGTTCAGGAATTGCCAATCCTCAAACGTAAGAGAGGACCGGCCCTGAAGATCCAGGGGTTACCCAGAGTGTGTAGTCCCGAGGCATTTGCTAGAGTGTCTCGAAGCGGAGAGGAGCTTGCCCCTTGCCTCGACTCATGACGGAAATCCAATTTCCAATATGAGATGTTTCGGCTTTATTTGTAGAGCCCAGTATGGCGACATAGTAGCATGGGATGCTATGCCGTCTATGATTGATATTTATGATTGAAATTGTTTTGACACTATACACTTATTATAGTATCAAATGATTTGTTTTAAACGTACGAGGCATGTTTGGCTATTATAAGGGAAAACCCTATCCTCCGGCTTGCGTTGCATTGTGTGATGGGACCTGGGTCTTATAATAGCTTCATTTTTCGAAAAAGCATTGCGTTGTTTATTCTATGCACTGGTATTCTTGGGAGGAAACCCGTTCCGTGTTATATGGTGTGGTCCCTTGAATTACTCTCTTTTAAAGTAAAGTTTTAAATAACTGTTTTAGTTCTCACACCAGTCACATGACTGACCTGGAGTTTATTGTTTTAGCCTAAACTCTGGGTGCCCTTATTTTCGACTCGGGCAGTTAGTAGTTTTGGTTTTGCAGATTTATATTCACAAGATCCTGATTTACAGCTGGAACGATGCTCGGAAAGCTCTGTATCCGTGTATTACTTTCAGTTGTGTTTTATATTGTTTTCCGCTGCTATGTAATTTATTGTAATCTCTGATATTTATCGAATGTAATTTATTCAATTATACTCTGTATATTCTTGTATCAGATGGGATTGTTGTAATAACAATGAAATGTTCTTATGTCTGCGTTCTGATTTGTCCTGCTCTCAAAATGATCAGGGGTTTCGAACGGTCTAGATCGGTTTAACGACTGATTCGGATCGAGCGAAATTCCCGGCCGTCACATTATGGGTAGGCGTTGTTCTTTATGATTATATAAAATCCAAGTGCTCAGTACAAATTTATCTTTTCTCTTTAAATGAAATTTTCTCGATAACGATATTCGAATTATAAAATCTCCCACTATAATTTATTAAATAAACGTTAAAATTTATTAACGATTCCATAGCGACTATTTTAAATTTTGAATTGGACATAACTTACAATATATAAGCTGAAATCTCGATTTTTCTCTTTTATTGGAAAATTATAATCAATCTGATTTTAACGTTGCTTGTTTCACAGAATTCCGATTTAAAACGGATTCTATATATTCAGTTGAAGTTTAAAACTAAATATTACGAACTACCGCATCATTACGAGTTCATTTTAAATATAAATATAAATTAAAACGTTAAAGCGTCGTTTTATAAATGAATTCGATATTAAACACCATTTATATTTCCAAAATTATATTTAAACCAATCTAAATATTCGAATTCAAATAGTCGGAAAATCCAGGTCGTTACACTACATCTTCTTCTTTTGCAGGTGGGTTAGGCTCATTCTCATCAACTTCAATATGTTCAGCTATTCCCTCCCCTTCTGATTCATCCTAGTCTTCAGGAAGGACATTCTCGCCATCATCCATATTTTCATTGGCTTCATAAATAACCACTGCAGCGGCATTCTCCTTGATTTATATAAATTGTCCTCGCTGTTAGTCTTTACACTAGCGCCTTCATATTGTTGAATATCATTTAAACTTTTTTCTCCTTCAGATTGTAGCCAAAGAATCATATTAGTTATGAGAATTAGGACTGGATGTATTTTTTCCTTTGTTGCGAACTCTTGTTCTTCACTTGTTCTTCGTTTGGACTGTTTTTATTATTTGTGCCAGGTGATAAATTAGTATTTGAATTTGCTTGTTTTGGTTGTGACTCGTTATTATTGTATGTTATATCTTTATTCATCTGCACATCACAAAAGTCAGCTTGTTCCCTACCGTCCTCTACATCAATATGCACCTCTTCATTGTCAATATCTATACAAGCATTTGTATTTTCCTCCACGATCTCTATCTCAATTTAACCTGATTTTCTAGCACCGTTTTGTTCAAAACCGCTTGAGATGTTCTCATTCCTTCAACATATGGTTAGTTGTTCTTGGAACCCAAACCTCCTGAGTCATTAATTTACACTAATATGTCGAGTGCTCGAAGACTCTGCACTTCTTACAACATATCAGTTTGTATATATATTCTACTTTCATGGTTAATTCCTCTCCCGTATGTAACATTACATCCACTTCTTTAGGAAATTCGGCCCATGCCTCCATCTCGACCAATATTTTAGCATACGCTACTCTTGATTCGTCGGCTGTAATTTTATCCATTTTAATTGGTCTTCCCGGTACACTTGCAATAGCACTTAACACTTGTTTATCCCACATTTCTAATTCCAAATTAGATAGTTTGACCCACAAAGGCATAGAGGAAAGTAAATCTTTCTTGAATCTTACCCCTATACTCCATTTTTTAAGAATAATTATTTTATTGTCAAACATATATTGTCCCCCCTTCAGAATATTTTCATAGTCCACAGCATTATCGAACCGTATAATAAAAAAACCATTTTCTTTAGATAAAAGCATAAATTTTCTTGTTGGCTTCCATACACGTTTAACATAGCTTTTTAAGTGCATATGGGTGTTGGATCTAGATTAACCCTAGAGGGGGGTGAATAGGGTTTATCACAGTTTATCGCTTAATTAAAAAATCTAACAGGATATAAAATAATAAACAGATCATAGAATGCATCAGAAATAAAAAGCAGAAAGGAAATAACACGTAGAGATACCCAGCTTCGGCAAAACCCTGCCTACTGCTGCATTCCTAAGGTTTCTACTAGGTGATAGAACAGATCTCGCTTACAAGACCATGTAAACTCGCACTACCAGCTCCTGTACTAACCCTATTCTCAAAACCCTAGACTGACCGATATCCCCTCGATCAGATTTCCCCTGATTACGACCCCATAACCAGTAACCTAGATTTTACAGACTCTAGCAACTGTCAGTTAACACCCTGACTGAATCCACTAGAATTTTACAGACTCTAAAAAACTGTTTTGATCGTTTACAAAAAGAAAACAAAATACAACAATACAAATAAAAAAAAGATAACTAAAAATCCTAGTTTATAAGAGTGAAAAACAAATCCCTTTAATCACTTGAATAGGTCAAGCCCACTTGAAAATATTGCCCGGCCCATCTTTATTTTCTTTGTTTCCTTCTGGAAACAAGAATGGCGGCGATTTGAAAAAGCTAGGGTTTCTCTGGAAATTCAAATACTGATGTCGATGATGATTCAAATCAATTCTCTGAAGCACAAAACTGTGTTGCTCTATCTTCGATTGATTGCGCCTCTCTCTGGCAATCGAAAGTATGGTATGTAACTTTTGATTTGAAACAATTTTCTCTTGAGGTGATTTTGTGGTTTCGATGGATGATTTGCCAGCGATGATATTGCGTGTTTATATAGGCATAAAGAAAACCCTAACACCCTCTGATTTCATAGATGATTAGGTCTGATTTTTCCTTGAATTGCTCGATTCCCTCTTTTGAAAATCTTGGTTGAATTTGAATTTTGCTGCCTTGTTAAAATGTCGTGAATGACGAGATGAACCTGGACTTCTATTTGGCCTGGAAATATGATCCCTTTTGTGATTTCCCTCTTTGATGCCTCAAACAAAATACATACGGCTTTGATGAATCTGGTCTTTGAAAAATGACATATGTATTTCTGGAAACGAATTATACACTTGCCAAAAATGTCATTCTGATATTTGGAAAAAAATTTAGCAATAAACAATTGCCTATATATATTGTGTTTAATTTGTGCCAAGATTAACTCATCCATATCAGTAAACTAAATTGCTGGAAAATTATTTATTGCCATAAAAAAGTTGAGCATTTCTGGAGATATATTCTTGATTGAAAAAACTGGAAAGACTTGATAAGAGATTTGTTGCTCCTTAAACTCTTGCCAAATATGGTTCACAGAATTGTTTCATTTGTTCACTGTGTGATTGCATATCATATTGTTCTATCTAGAAAAGATTTTATTTATCAAATATGCAATGATAAAACTGGAAAAACTATTTCCCCCTTGCATGATTGTTGTTGCCTTGAAGTGTATTCGAGATTCCTCATTTAACACTTGCCAAAAAAAATCTGTTGCACCATGCTTGTTTGCTCTTTCAACATTTTTGGACATATGTTCCCATCCATATGTGCACATGAATTTGTAGCATTCATGTCTCAGATTTTTTTTTTTTGGATCATATTTGTTGGTCATCCTTGCTAGTGACCTTACTGTGACCATTTGGCTTGACTTCATGTACCACTGTCTTGCTATATTGATCATTTGTCATGCTGTATCGAGTTGATCTGTTTGTTACTTGCTGCATCTACATGCAGACCACCTTCATATTTGCTGTGAACACCATGAAATTTTCCTTGATCATGCTTTCCCACTGAACTGCTTATGCACACTTGTATCCATCCAAAATGCCATGTAAAAACTGGCTATGTGTATCACTTGTAAACATATTTGCATGCTTGCAAATACATGTACACTGTGTATATTTGTACAAAACTGCATCATCCATCCATTGCTAAACTGATCATCTCCATTACCCATCCGTGTACACAGTTCATTCTGGAAAAAAAAACATGCTACTATCTTTGTATTCTTCTTTGCTGCATCACTTTGAACTTGTGCATGGCTTGAATTAAATATACCTGAACTGCACATATAAGCTTTGCTGTGTATTATCATTCTTGAGCTCTCTCTCATACACTTGCCTGCATGCTGCTTGTACCTGCTGCTATGTTGTTTTTGTAAAACTAAATTGATCTTGCCTGAAAATCACTTGATCTGCCATGTTTGTCCACCTTTGGTGTAAGAACCCGTAACTTCCCCGGTAAGGAAAGAACAGATTGCTTTGAGAACAAGACGAATCAGAACACAAACTGAAGAACATTTCGTTGCTTATGACAAACAATTACACCAGAGTACAAGAATATTACAGAGTAAGAATAAATATTATACAAAAGAGGATATCAGAGATTTAAATACATTACTACAGCGGAAAAATACTACAAAACATAACTGAAAGAAGTACACTGATACAGAGCTTTCCGAATATCACTTCAGCTATAAACCAGGATCTTGTGAATATAATATCTACAAAACCCAACTACTAGCTGCCCGTGTGGAAAATAAGGGCACCCAGAGTTTAGGTTAAAACAATAAACTCCAGGTCAGTCATGTGACTGGTGTGAGAACTAAAATAGTTATTAATTTGGTTTTAAAGTTAGGTAAATCAAGGGACCATGCCGTATAACACGGAATGGGTTTCCACCCAAGAATACCAGTGCATAAAATAAACAGCACAATGCTAAATAAAGAAAAATGAAGCTATTATAAGACCCAGGTCCCATCACACAATGCAACGCAAGCTGGAGGATAGGGTTTTACCTTATAATAGCCAAAGAATGTTTGATACGCTAAATTTCATCTTTTATTATTACTATAAGTGAAGAAAACAACTTCAAATATAAATGTATCAATCGTAGGCGGCATGGGTACCATCTATCATGTCGCCATACTAGGCTTTACAATCAAAACCGAAATATCACATATTGGAAATTGGATTTCCGTCATGAGTCAAGGCAAGGGGCAAGCTCCTCTCCGCTTCGAGACACTCTAGCAAATGTCTCAGGACTACACATTCTGGGTAACCCCTGGATCTTTAGGGTCGGTCCTCCCTTACGTTTGAGGATTAGTTATTCCTGAACACACGTTTCCCAGTCCTTTCAGACCCATAATCGAGGCGCCTCGCATTCCAACAACCACATAGGTGAAAATAATATAAATGTCAGGGCTGGTAAGTCACTGACACCACCATAGCTAGAAAGAAACGTCGTGCACTCCTTGTAATCACGATCCCGTTTTTGACTCATACCGAGGTGTGAGGCTCGTGAATTAACGCTATACACAAAGCTATGCCACATAGGTCGTGCTTTGATCATCAACCACAAGACTTTGCTTTTCAACAAAAGCCTTGATCCATGCAACTCAGCATGCCACACAGGCAATTCATGCCATGCCATTGATATCTATCGATATATAACCTCTAAGCTCGTACGTCTCAGAGAAGGGCGTTAAGCAAGAGAATAAATTCTCCGCCACCAAACAAATATATATTTAATAGAAATCAATCAACATAGAATAAAATCAAATGTCAGGCACACAATCCATTTACAAGTTGGTTTTGGGTCTGAACAAAACCGGAGGAACCGTATTCCTTGCATATCCATCGATCTCCAAGTACGTTTGGACGATCACCAACTGGTTCCCTCCTCTTGGGTGTATAGCCCAATCAAGACCATCGGTAATCATCCAAACGATGTGAAGACCTCCGGTCTTCAACCACCGTCTTCATCTTCGACTTATCGTCGAATCATTTATTCAGAATGGGTATAAACCCGGCCTTTCCGAATAACCCGCGTATATAATAAACAAGTGTTACGCAAACACAACATACGCCTCATTCCAACTCAGAATATTCTTTTATTCAAATATTCACATCACTAGGGAATAGGTTCCCATTAATTTTATCAAAGATAAATTTTTTAAAATTTATGCTTTAATCTTCCTTTGGATATCATTTCAAACCATGTTAAGGTTTTCCAAACTAGTCGGGATTAGCGAACCACACCGAAGTAATTATTTATTTTATTTCCCAATCCCAACCTATTCATCCCATGGAGCAAAATTGGTAATACTCCATATCTAACACCACGGCGCTATCGGTAAAATTAATTACCATTTCACGTTCAAATCTACTAAAAGATTTAACTATCGCTTGGAGCAAAACTGGTGATACTCCATCCTCGATCATTTCAATCTAATTAAAGATTCACTAAAACTCCACTTAGTTTTAATCTTCCCACAAATCAATATTAATGATTATTCAAAGCTAAGAAGTTAATCTTATTTTTAACTGGGTTAAAGAACCAATGTCATTTAAAAACACGGTTCACGACAAACCCAAAATCCCATTCCATTGTTAAACGGGTTAAAGAATAGGTGTTATTCAAAACACCGCTCACGATAAACCCAAAAACCAATTTAAATTCAATTCCAATTAAATACTAATTAACTGGACAATTTCACTAAATCTTAATTAAAAGATTTATTCTTTTCTAAACTGGGTTCAAGAACAGTGTTATTTAAGACACCATTCACGACGAACCCAAAATCCCATTTGATATTAAATACAAGGCTCTGAATAGAAAATATATCGGGTTATATTCAATATCAAATTCTGAAACCAACAAATATCGTATTGGAAATAACGATATAAATATATCTTTCAAATTTCCACAACCATATCTGTATAACCACGAAATTCAACTTCGAAATATTTCGAAGATAATTTCAATTCAAATCCATTCCAATTCGCATATTGGAAATTCTGGTTATATTAAAACTCATTCTCAATCCATTTTATTTATTTAAAAATAATTGGATTATTATTCTAGTTATAAACTAGTTCATTTCGGTAGAAATGTATTTTTATCCTTTTAAATATGGGATTTTTCACCCTAATTCTTTCTAAATCATTTATTATGATTTTACACAAATTGATGGTATTTTTAATAATTTTATCAAGGCCCGTACAGTCGATTTCCAATAACGGTCGTCGAACTTCACTTACAGCGACCTTTTCTAAATTTGATTTGGACATAATTCCAAATCCAACCGTTAGATTTCAAATTTTTAATATTCATTGGAAAGCTCTTTTTGATACGAACCCAACGAATCTGACGGTCGGATCTCCCATAACGTCAATTCGATGTCAATGGTCGAAATTCGCAAACTGTCGCGGCGCGGCGCGTTCTATTCAGGCCATTAATTATACATAATATATTTATTATATATATATTTCGTCGATTTCCTTTCAAAACGTATTTTATAACTCGTTTTAAATTCGTTTTCAAAACGGTTTCAACTTCATATTCAATTTCAAATCAAAATTGAATATTCCATATCATTAACATATAAATTATAATATTTTCAAAACATTAGATTTTGAAATCACTTCATTTTCGATATTCATTATAAAGATGAATAAAATCGATATAAATATCGTTCGCGTCAAAATGGCGCATATCTAATCAACACAGCTTTTATATATTTCAATAACTTTGTTATTCTATTCAACAAATGAATATTTCCTTCAACACATGAGTATATATTTCTTTCAACACATGAATACTCTCAACACATGAATATATATTTTATTCAACACATGAATATTTATTCTATTAAACACATGAATCTTTATTTTATAATATTCTTTATTTTCCAAACTGGAATGAGGCCTAATCAATTACCATATAATGTTAATTATATGGATTCCATATAACACATGTATATAACAGTAATGATAAATAATCACCATCGTCCAAAGTGCACTACACAACTGCCTGTCAACCTATTGATTGACATACAACTAAACAATCGGGATTAGTGTACGTCAAATATCATCCCAATACCCATGCGGGGTTTCAGTCAACAAACATAGAATTTTATTTGTGCAGTTGGGCGAGGTGTAAAATTTATTGTCCCAATCAATATCCGTCAAATGGGTGTACATAAACAAATCGTCTGATTTGTAAATGAATATTTTATTTATTCACATACACGTTAAAAATTATATTTTTAACGATAAAATATTTTATTCAACCTATGAATATTCTATTCAATTCATTTATTCAATAAAATGATATTTTTATTTTTCTAACATATTTTAGAAAATTTCGGCGGCATAACGGCACGATACTAGAAACGGGACAAGGCCTAGCCTTATCCCCAGTCTAATAATGGCCTACGCTATACACATATCAATCTAATCAATTCCATTTCACCCAAACAACCAAATTCAAACCAATAATCCAATCAACTACACAACCAAACAAACAAGTCGTCCATGGTCTGTGGACGATGGGTGTCGGGTGCTGCTAAGCACCGTTTTCATCCTAGTATATATTTTTAACTAGAAAAGAAAATTTAAAGTGAGAAGTTCTCACCTCGGGGTTTCACTTCGCCTTTCTTTACAGGACGGTTTCGATTCCGTTTTGATTTCAGTCCATTCCATCGCACTCCTTTTTCACGCTGTTCATAGTAAAAATCATATTTTTAATATGATGTTCATATATTAAAAATCAAATTTTTACCGCTACTTCATATATATAAAAATCGAATTTTTATCGCTACTTCATATATATAAAAACCGAATTTTTATCGCTACTTCATATATATAAAAATCGAATTTTTTTCGTCGTTTAAAAATCATATTTTTTTTCTTCGTTTAAAAATCATATTTTCATTTAAATAAACATCTTATCTTTCTTTAAATAAAAATCTCGACTTTCTTTCTATAAAAATCACAACTTTCTTTCCTTTTTCTTTTTAAAAATCATTTCTTTTATATATGAAAAATCATTTCTTTTATATATGAAAATCATTTCTTTTATATATGAAAAATCATTTCTTTTTCTCGCCATTTAAACAATGCTATCCTTAAATAAAAACTGATTTAAAATCCATTTTTTATATATTTTTATTAAGCTAATTGCATCAAATAAGACAAGTAGATAAAATAAAACAAAAACTTACAACGAAAGAAGGCTAAGGGGTGTTGGAGATCGTCTGAGGTAGGGGTGTTTGCGCGGGTGGGGCTCTGCTTCAGGTAGCGGGTTCTCCTTAGTGGCGGCGCGGGTTTCTAGGGGGAAAACGGGTTTGGGGCATTGGGTTCTGAAATGGCGGGGTGGAGAGAGAAGGAGGAGGGAGGAGAGGAGGAATCGGAGGGGAGGGGTGGTGATGGACGGCGGCGGTGCCACTGGGGGAGGGCGCGACGATGATGAGGTGGCTAGGGCTGACAGCTTCGGACTCTAAAAATTCCAGAAAAATTATTTATGGCTTCATATTGACGATACGGTCCAAACAAAATCTAATTTCGTCAAATTCTGAGACAGTTTGAAAAATGGCCATTTTCTAGTCGATCGAAATTGGTTGAAACTGACAAAACATGTTTAACTTCGCCACGCTCACATATTGACTTCAAAAATTATGCAAATTGGAACCTAGCAATAATTTGACGTCCCGGATCCAACAAAAGTGGTTTCGTCGAAAACGAAGGTCGTCTGCAAAATTTCCATTTTCAAGGGCCTTTATATATATTAAAATATATATAAATTCCACAGCGACTTTTCTGAATTTGAAACTAGATGTAAAATAACATTTATAAAGTGAAATCTCGGTTTCTTACATTCGTTAGGAAGATATGATTAAATAGATTCAAATATTTCTTGTTTCGCTGAAATTCGATTTATTTTGAATCCTGTACATTCATTTGAAATTTGAAATTTGAAATTTGAAATCGAATTTTCGAACTACCGCGCCATTTCAGGCTCGTTTTATGATTAAAATAAATTTATTCATTTTAACTTCATCGAAAATAAATTTCCCGTCGTTATTATTTAAAATAATTCATTTTAAATATCCAAAATTCTTTAAAATAATCAAAATAAGAATTTTAAATTGGCTCAGAATTTCTAGGTTGTTACATTCTCCCCCACTTAAAATCTTTTCGTCCTCGAAAAGGAACGAAGCTAAAAGTTATTTTACTAACCAACTCAACTTTCATTATCTTCATTACGGCTTAAGTTCTTCAACTTTTCAGTTTCTAAAAACTTTTCAAATTTCTCAAAAATTTGGCTAACACCCTAAATTTTCGACAAATTTCGCCATAACCTCCCCTGCACCGGGAGCATCGGGATATTTCAAATAGCCTCCCAGGGCCCTCACCAATCCAAAAGAAAAAGCCAAGCAGCTAGCCAACCGGCTCATAAAATCATCAAATCCACCAGAAATACAATAAACATGTACCTATTTGTCGGGCAAACAATTTTATTCCTATGCTCTAGCTTCCTTGCTATGACCTGTTCAATAGATATACATGTATATGCATGCAGTTGTAATCATTTTTCAATACAGTTCAATATTTGGTTCAATTTGGCATAATGGTTCAAAATTTTAATTAATCAAACCAAAAATCCCATTCCATTGTTAATCGGGTTAAAGAACAGGTGTTATTCAAAACACCGCTCACAATAAACCCAAAAACCAATTTAAATTCAATTCCAATTAAATACTAATTAACTGGACAATTTCACTAAATCTTAATTAAAAGATTTATTCTTTTCTAAACTGGGTTCAAGAACAGTATTATTTAAGACACCATTCACGACGAACCCAAAATCCCATTTGATATTAAATACAAGGCTCTAAATAGAAAATATATCGGCTTATATTCAATATCAAATTCTGAAACCAACAAATATCGTATTGGAAATAACGATATAAATATATCTTTCAAATTTCCACAACCATATCTGTATAACCACGAAATTCCACATCGAAATATTCCGAAGATAATTTCAATTCAAATCCATTCCAATTCGCATATTGGAAATTCTGGTTATATTAAAACTCATTCTCAATCCATTTTATTTATTTAAAAATAATTGGATTATTATTCTAGTTATAAACTTGTTCATTTCGATAGAAATATATTTTTATCCTTTTAAATATGGGATTTTTCACCCTAATTCTTTCTAAATCATTTTTTATGATTTTACACAAATTGTTGATATTTTTAATAATTTTATCCAGGCCCGTACAATCGATTTCCAATAACGGTCGTCGAACTGCACTTACAGCGACCTTTTCTAAATTTGATTTGGACATAATTCCAAATCCAACCGTTAGATTTAAAATTTCTAATATTCATTGGAAAGCTCTTTTCGATACGAACCCAACGATTCCAGTTTCAGGAGAATCCGACGGTCGGATCTCCCGTAACGTCAATTCGAAGTCAATGGTCGAAATTCGCGAACTGCCGCGGCGCGGCGCGTTCTATTCAGGCCATTAATTATACATAATATATTTATTTTATATATATATATATATATATATATATATATATATATATATATATATATATTTCATCGATTTCCAATCAAAACGTATTTTATAACTCGTTTTCAAAACAGTTTCAACTTCATATTTAATTTCAAATCAAAATTGAATATTCCATATCATTAATATATAAATGATAATATTTTCAAAACATTAGATTTTGAAATCACTTCATTTTCGATATTCATTATAAAGATGAATAAAATCGATATAAATATCGTTCACGTCAAAATGGCGCATATCTAATCAACACGGCTTTTATATATTTCAATAACTTTGTTATTCTATTTAACAAATGAATATTTCCTTCAACACATGAATATATATTTCTTTCAACACATGAATACTCTCAACACATGAATATATATTTTATTCAACACATGAATATTTATTCTATTCAACACATGAATCTTTATTTTATAATATTCTTTATTTTCCAAATTGGAATGAGGCCCAATCAATTACCATATAATGTTAATTATATGGATTCCATACAACACATGTATATAACAGCAATGATAAATAATCACCATCATCCAAAGTGCACTACACAACTGCCTGTCAACCTATTGATTGACATACATGTAACACCCCGAATTTTAGCTAATACTAAAATTCACTAATTATAGGATAAATAATCTCAAATGTGGGAATTGGGGGTAACGGGCTGCGTCATTGCGTTCGTCTCAGAAAAATACGCGAAATAGAGTCCGAGTTTTCGAGAATCGGAGTTCGTATGGCCCAGTTAAGGCCCAATGAAGTTTACAGAAAAATTAAAGCTAAAAACAGATTTAAAGATTTAAAATCAGATTTCAAAATGGAACCAGCGGGGGTAGGCGGGAAGCTTCCCGCCCTAACCATGTCGACAGGGCTGTCGACAGGCCTGTCGACAGGGGTGTCGACTTGCCTGTCGACAGGGGCGCAGCGTCCAGTGAGCCTGGGTGCACCAGGTTGGGTTTTAGGCTGGCTTGGGGGGGCTGGGTTCTAGAGATTTCCTAAATCTAACGGACCTAATCTAATCTAGGGTTAATCTAAGGGCCTAAAACACTACCTAATCCTATAAATAAGACCCTAACCCTACCCTAATTCATTCATAATTAGATCTTGTAACTAAACTATGGCAAAATGAAACTTGATCATGGCCTCCACAAATCAATGAAGAGAGTTGCAAGCTAATCAACCCCTAATCATCTTCTTCTTCATATTTGGCAACTAGTTTTACTTCATAAGTTTGCTAATCTTGGTTTTGGTGAGTTCCTATGGCTTTAATAATCAATTGTTAAATTGATTTTGGTAGGATGTGATAAGACATGGCTATGTTTGTGGATAAATGTGTTTATGCAAGTTTGTATGATATGTGATTTGCAAGTTTTATGTTAAATGCAAGTTTAATGCCATGTTTTATGATGCAAAACACTATGTTGAACATTTATGCATATGTAACATGTTATGCAAACTATATGTGAGAATATATGCAAGATTATATGTAACATGATATGCAAGTTATGCATGTGATTTTATGCATGCTAAGTAGTTGGTGTTATGCATGCTAAGTATTTGATGTTATGCATGCTAAGTATTTGATTGTATGCATACTAAGTATTGGGTTTTATGCATGTTAAGCGTTTGGGTTTATGCAAGTTAAGTGGTGGGTTTATGCATAGTAAGTATTTGATTTTATGCATGATAAGTAGTTGGTGTTATGCATGCTAAGTGTTTGGTATTATGCATAAATCATGACATGCAAGTTTACCCTTTTAAATATGGTGTATACATATGCAAGATGGCACCTTTATATGCTATGCATGTTTACCCTCCTTTAAGATGCAAGTCATATATGCAAGCTCAACATGTTATGCAAGTTATGTGCATGATGTTATGTAAGTTATGTGCATGTTATTATGCAAGTTCATATGCAAGTTATGTGTATGAGGGTATGCAAGTTATGTGCATGGTGTTATGCAAGTTAAGTTTATGAGATTATCCAAGTATGTGCATGATGTTATGCAAGTTACGTATATGCTTAAATGCGAGTTTAATGTGATATGCAAGTATGTGAATGCTTATGCAAGTATATGAATGCCTATGCAAGTATGTGAATGCTTATGCAAGTTATGTGTAGGCTTAAATGCATGTTTAACATGTTATGCAAGTTATGGGAATGCTTATGTGCAAGTTCAACATGTTATGCAAGACATATGTATGATAATGTGCAAGTTTGGGTTAAATGTGGTTAGGTTAATATATGCTCATATATGCAAGTTGACATCCTCTTAACCCATGACAAAGTTGTATGCTAAACCCATGATATTTGTGATGATCTTCCCCTTTGTTATGTCATGAAATGAGAACGATTTACGTGGGGAAACGATGGGGTTGGTAAATATGTTAATTAAAGTATGGTTGGGTATGATTAAGCATACCATAAAAATAAATTAACATAAGTGGGAATTTACCTATTGAGTTAGGTCTACCCCATGGGAATTTACCTATTGAGTTAGGTCTACCCATGTTATGAAAAAAAACTGGATATTAATTAGGGATAATTAATATGGGGGTGATTAATTAGGAGTAATTAATCGACTAAGACACGAGGTTGGACTCATTTGTGGTGTAAAACTGCCCGGACCCGACCGGCCTAACCAGTTGCTACAAATGGCAGCCCAATATGAGAGGTCTTGGCCATAAATTAAATACGTGATTAAAGTAAAGACACGAGGTTAGACTCTGTTATGACGTAAGACTGCCCGGACCCTACCGGCTTAACCAGGCGATCATAACAGCCAGTCTAATGTGGGAGGTCTTTATGGGAGATCACGGTCTTAATTAATTAAGAAACACTTAACCATATTAGCATGTAGTGGGACATGAGGGGTTAAGTGGGTGCCTTGGGTGGCATGTAGTAACTAGTGGGGGTGCCTTGGGTGGCATGAGGAAACTAGTGGGTTGCCTTGGGTGGCAATAGAAAATACGATTAGAATACTTAACCAAAGTGGAACATGTAATTAAACATGATTAAAGGGTTAAGTAAGTGCCTTGGGTGGCATGTGGGAATCAAGTAAGTGCCTTGGGTGGCATGTGAGAATCAAGTAAGTGCCTTGGGTAGCATGTGGGAATCAAGTAAGTGCCTTGGGTGGCATGTGGGAATCAAGTAAGTGCCTTGGGTGGCATGCGGAAATCTAGTGGGCGCCTTAAGTGGCAATTGAAATATAATTAGATGACTTAACCAAACCTTAACATGTAAGGGGCATGATTTTAAAAAGGGGTTAAGTGGGATGCACTAGATTAAATGACAAGCTTAAGTAGTAGCTTGTGGGGGCCCATTTCAACCAATATCCCAAACGTATCTTTGTGGGCTCGACCCATGTCGAGTGACGGGACACGCATATTGGGCTTGACTATAAGAGGCCAAACGGGGTAGCGGTGGCAACGCAAGTCCAACGGGCTTCATATGCGTGTGTGGGCCCGGGCTGGTAGATAAGCCGTTGTTGCACCGTGTAGATATAAGCCGTGCACCGTTGATAAAATTGGTTGCCACTTTAGGGGAGTGATACACCCCACTGTGGGGCCAGCACGGGTATCTACGTTAGGGAGCCGATCGCTTGGGAGTAGTGGGTACACCTAGTAAAGATAGGGGCAGACGGCACCTATGTAGGGGTACACGAAACTACTGGGTAAGATTACCAGGTACACCTAGTGGAGGTAGGGGCAGACGGCACCTACGTGGTCAGCTAGAAGTACCAGAAACTACTAGTTATATTTTCTAAGTCTTTAAGTGGGATCAACCTTTAAGTAGGAATTACTCTTGGTGGGTAGAACTGGTGTGGTGCAGTGTAGGAAGTACCCTTGGGTGGGTAGGTCTGGGGTGGTGTAAGCTAGTAATTATCCTTGGGTGGATAAATACGTCGTTTCGGTTATCGAAGTACATCCTGTGTTTTGTGGGCTACTTATTGTAGTCATTATCCCCAGAGGTACCGTATCTTGTTTATATCATACCCTAATTACTTTAATGATTGTATTGTTAGGGTTATAGGACTCACTCAGACTTATGTCTGACCCCGTTGTTGTTTATCTTTTTCCCAACCCTCAGGTTATCAGAGTGGGCCTGGACCAGACCGCTATATCTATCTTTTGGGGCTTGGACCGTAGAAGTAAAGCTCGGTTTATCTTTTCTATTTTGGCTATTATGTATGTAATGGGATTATGTACTTCTATTTTATCAGGATGGATATTATGTACTTGACTCTTGTTATGGTTTTGTGATGTAACCAAACATGTTTTGATAATGAAATGATGTTTTAAATTTTCAAGTATTACTTATATCTGTCCTGTTGTAATTTTTCTGTCCTATACTCACTAAAAATACTCCACCAAAACTAAGGCATTCCCTTAGTGAGTGACCTTAGCGGGTGTGGGGTGTTACACGTGGTATCAGAGCTTAAGGTTACCGGAACAGATAAAATTTTTAGAAAAACTATTTTCTAAGAATATTTTTGAAAGGAGTATTTTCAAAAACATGTCTTTTGAGAGAAGAGTTTTTGAAAGAAAAGCATAATCCCCAATAGCCATATCTATATCTTTCGAATTCTCCATTTTGAATCTCTTCCTCTCTCTCATTTTGAGTTTCCCCTCCGCGTATAGATAATCTTTCTAAGATGGATAAGGATGGAAAACCACTTCAAGGGACTTAGACGTTAATCTGATTAGAGGTTGGTTCAAGAAGAGAGGAAGGCTCAAATAGTTGGTTGGTTAATGAAGGATGAAACCTCATTGGTGGGAGGTTACGAGTGGAGAATAGGGAAGAAGAAGGCTAGTAGTTATCCTTTTGGGAGGAGTAGGACACCTTATTAGGATTGTCCAAAGGAGTAAAGGCAAGGTATGGAATCTTCTGGAGGGTAGTTGTATTCCCTCACGACTAGGGTACCAGATGGGGATATGACCGTCTAGGTTGGAATTTGGATTTCTTTATTATCCGATTCAAACTTTATTTGATTCTGATATATCGAGTTCGTTTATCTCACCATTGTTAGTTGAGTCACTGCACTTAGACACCAGTTTGGTAGATGATCCCTTAGTTGTTTCAAACCCAATTGGGGCTCCATGATGTGTTTGGGTTTGAAAGTCTCTATACTTAGCGTTGAGTTTAGATGTGATGCTTGTTGGGCTTCACGGGCTATGGGTTAGTTTTGGGCATGGACTGGTTATCCAGTAGGGGTGCCGTTTTTGATTTTGAAGGGAGAGTTGTTAGGCTTATGGGCCGCCTGGGTAACACTCTCGAGATCTCTTGTAATCCCATAGAATCTGTTATACTAAGGTATCTAGAATCGCTTGACACGTCGGTCTAGAGTTTGCGATCTGATAGAGTGGTCCGGGAATACCCAGATGTGTGCGAGGAGGTGAAGGGCTTACCTCCGAAGTGGGAGATTGACTTCCGAATATATCTGGTGGATAATGTTAAACCAGTATCTTGGCCAGTGTGCCACATGGCTCCTCGTGAGAGGAGGGAACTCCGTAAGTAAGTAGGCGATTTGCTTGAGAAGGGGTTCATAAGACGAAGTATATCGGAGTAGGGCACTCCAATAGTTTCGCCACGAAGGCGGATGGGTCCCTCAGACTTTGTGTAGGCTAAAGAGAGCTAAATAAACTCACAAAGAAGAATAGATACCCATTGTCGAGGATTGATGATCTGTTTGATCAGTTAGCTGGCGCCTCAGTATTTTTATAATAGGACTCAGCCACGGGATTTCATCAGTTGAAAGTGGCTGAGGATAGTACAGAGAAGACTGCCTTTAGGACTCCGGGTGATTTTTTTATGAGTGGCTGGTGATGCCATTGGGTTTGACGAACGCCCCCGTATACTTTGATGATTTAATAAGAAGGGTGTTCAAGGAGTACCTAAATAAGTTGTGATGGTCTTTGTGGATGACATCTTGGTCTTTTCTAGGAGCAAAGCCAGTTAGGGAAAAACGGGGGTTTTGGAGCAAGACTGGCGAGGACATCCAGGGTTGGACAAGGGGCTTAATTATTTAGCCGTTTTTACTAGTATCATCTCACGTAGGTCGTCTGAATTCGAAGGAGGTATCCCTTGGGTGTTTGTCTGATATTGGTTTAGGCCTTTGGGGCTTGCATTTAGGGGAATGCCGAGTTCGACTAGGGTGGTCTGCGTGAGGGATGGATAGTTGTGATGATTTTGGATGATATCCTGGTGGAGAAGAGCATGCCCTACATCTTAGGGAAGTGTTGGAGGCTCTTCGAGCGCATAATCTTAGGACGGTAAAAGTGGATGGGATTCTTAGCATCCTATGGGTTTGAGATAGCGTATACCCCTGGCAAGGGTAACATGGTAGCGGACACCTTAAGTAGAAAAAAGGGTTGTCCTCGAGTTTGTGGTTCGTTGAACGACGGAGCCTAGAGTTTATTTCTATGTTGGATTTCAGACCTTCCGTTGATTATGTACCCGGTTTGCTAGCTTCCTTGGAGGTTAGACCTACTCTTTTGGGGTAAATTGTAGAAGCACAGAGGGACGACCCACAGTTGGTTGAGTTGGTGAAGAAGCTCATAAGGGGGGAGTCGTCCAGCCATTTGAGTAGGTACACCCTAGACGATAGGGGGTGCTTGCGTAGAGACGGTAGACCTTGTGTACCACAAGACGAGGGTTTGAGGAAGGTTATTCCTGATAATGCACACCGTTCTAGGATGACCATTCATCCCGGTGGGGACGAGATGTACCAAGACATGAAAAGGACTTTCTTCTGGGCCGGTATGAAGAAAGATGTGGCCGAGCATGTCGCTCGATGCTTGGTGTGCCAACAAGTGAAGACGGAGCAAAAGAAACCAGGTGGGTTGCTTCACCCATTGGAGGTTCCGCAATGGAAGTGGGATAGCATCTCGATGGATTTTATTGACGGGTTACCCAGATCGAGAAAGAGTAATACAGGAATTTGGGGTGGTGGTAGACAGACTTACTAAGAGCACCCATTTCATACCTGTGAAGAGTAAGAGGACTGCTCCATGGCTAGCTTCTGTATGTCTTCGAGAGATAGTTCGATTGCATGGGGTACCCTCTAGCATAGTGAGTGATCGAGATCCTATCTTCACTAGAGAGTTTTGGAAGAGTTTGCAAGAGGCGGTAGGGACTCAGTTGTGTTTGAGTACTGCATATCATCCTCAGACGGACGGCCAGACCGAGAGGGTGAATCATATTTTAGAAGACCTTTTGAGGCTATGTATCCTGGATCTTGGAGGTACATGGGAGGAGCATCTTCCATTGGTGGAGTTGCCCGACAGACTTAGTGGTGTACATGATGTATTCCATGGGAGGAAGTGCCTACATGAGACCGCAGAGGTGGTAGGGCCAAGTTTGCTTAGAAAAGTGGAAGTAGAGCGTGATGCGACGATTCGACGAGCTCCTACTTGCATCCTTGGGTCAGAGATTTGGAAGATGAGAAACAGAGAGGTTCAACTAGTCAAAGTACAAAGGGGAGATGAAGAGAGCGACGCTACCTGGGAGACGGAAGCGAAGATGCGTTCGAGGTACCCTTTTCTTTCGGAGGGTATGTCCTTTTGCTTCTCCTTCATCGCATATCTTGTGCTTGTCTTATTCTTAGTATGTCCTCTCGTTAGTACCTTTGACCTTCATATAGGATAGTCCTATGGTTGAAACATGTGTTTGAGACATGTTATGTATGATGGATGCACGTGGATGCAAGTGTTTGCTAGTGGTTGCTCGTGGATGCATATACACACACTCTAGGCACTAGATCGGCTCAGTCACTTCATATTGCATATTGCATAAAATTGTGTGTAGGAGGCTATATTTATGGATGTATAATGATTGTGTTATCACATGGATGATGCATTTTGGTGAATGATTGTGCACTCATGTAGATATTGTATGTGTCGATAGGGTTCTCTCGCATACATAATGGATGCATGGCACTATCATGGTTTGCATATGTTCATACATTAGATAGGGAACATATACACACACTTTTTGCATATGCTCATACATCATTAGAAACTGTTTAAGGACAATGGATGCCCGTGGTTGATGGTTTGAGTAGATGGTTGCTTGGATGGTAGGATATGCATTCTCCTTAGCTTAGAGATTTCGGGGACGAAATCCTTTAAGGAGGGGAGAATGTAACACCCCGAATTTTAGCTAATACTAAAATTCACTAATTATAGGATAAATAATCTCAGATGTGGGAATTGGGGGTAACGGGCTGCGTCATTGCGTTCGTCTCGGAAAAATACGCGAAATAGAGTCCGAGTTTTCGAGAATCGGAGTTCGTATGGCCCAGTTAAGGCCCAATGAAGTTTACAGAAAAATTAAAGCTAAAAACAGATTTAAAGATTTAAAATCAGATTTCAAAATGGAACCAGCGGGGGTAGGCGGGAAGCTTCCCGCCCTAACCATGTCGACAGGGCTGTCGACAGGGGTGTCGACTTGCCTGTCGACAGGGGCGCAGCGTCCAGTGAGCCTGGGTGCACCAGGTTGGGTTTTAGGCTGGCTTGGGGGGGCTGGGTTCTAGAGATTTCCTAAATCTAACGGACCTAATCTAATCTAGGGTTAATCTAAGGGCCTAAAACACTACCTAATCCTATAAATAAGACCCTAACCCTACCCTAATTCATTCATAATTAGATCTTGTAACTAAACTATGGCAAAATGAAACTTGATCATGGCCTCCACAAATCAATGAAGAGAGTTGCAAGCTAATCAACCCCTAATCATCTTCTTCTTCATATTTGGCAACTAGTTTTACTTCATAAGTTTGCTAATCTTGGTTTTGGTGAGTTCCTATGGCTTTAATAATCAATTGTTAAATTGATTTTGGTAGGATGTGATAAGACATGGCTATGTTTGTGGATAAATGTGTTTATGCAAGTTTGTATGATATGTGATTTGCAAGTTTTATGTTAAATGCAAGTTTAATGCCATGTTTTATGATGCAAAACACTATGTTGAACATTTATGCATATGTAACATGTTATGCAAACTATATGTGAGAATATATGCAAGATTATATGTAACATGATATGAAAGTTATGCATGTGATTTTATGCATGCTAAGTAGTTGGTGTTATGCATGCTAAGTATTTGATGTTATGCATGCTAAGTATTTGATTGTATGCATACTAAGTATTGGGTTTTATGCATGTTAAGCGTTTGGGTTTATGCAAGTTAAGTGGTGGGTTTATGCATAGTAAGTATTTGATTTTATGCATGATAAGTAGTTGGTGTTATGCATGCTAAGTGTTTGGTATTATGCATAAATCATGACATGCAAGTTTACCCTTTTAAATATGGTGTATACATATGCAAGATGGCACCTTTATATGCTATGCATGTTTACCCTCCTTTAAGATGCAAGTCATATATGCAAGCTCAACATGTTATGCAAGTTATGTGCATGATGTTATGTAAGTTATGTGCATGTTATTATGCAAGTTCATATGCAAGTTATGTGTATGAGGGTATGCAAGTTATGTGCATGGTGTTATGCAAGTTAAGTTTATGAGATTATGCAAGTATGTGCATGATGTTATGCAAGTTACGTATATGCTTAAATGCGAGTTTAATGTGATATGCAAGTATGTGAATGCTTATGCAAGTATATGAATGCCTATGCAAGTATGTGAATGCTTATGCAAGTTATGTGTAGGCTTAAATGCATGTTTAACATGTTATGCAAGTTATGGGAATGCTTATGTGCAAGTTCAACATGTTATGCAAGACATATGTATGATAATGTGCAAGTTTGGGTTAAATGTGGTTGGGTTAATATATGCTCATATATGCAAGTTAACATCCTCTTAACCCATGACAAAGTTGTATGCTAAACCCATGATATTTGTGATGATCTTCCCCTTTGTTATGTCATGAAATGAGAACGATTTACGTGGGGAAACGATGGGGTTGGTAAATATGTTAATTAAAGTATGGTTGGGTATGATTAAGCATACCATAAAAATAAATTAACATAAGTGGGAATTTACCTATTGAGTTAGGTCTACCGCATGGGAATTTACCTATTGAGTTAGGTCTACCCATGTTATGAAAAAAAAACTGGATATTAATTAGGGATAATTAATATGGGGGTGATTAATTAGGAGTAATTAATCGACTAAGACACGAGGTTGGACTCATTTGTGGTGTAAAACTGCCCGGACCCGACCGGCCTAACCAGTTGCTACAAATGGCAGCCCAATGTGAGAGGTCTTGGCCATAAATTAAATACGTGATTTGTAACACCCCGAGAATTCTATAACTGTGAAATTTATGAATTAAAGTATAATCAAATTCAAATCAAAGAACTAAGTGAAACGGGATACGCCATTGCGTTCGTCTCGGAAAAATACGCGAAATAGAGTCCGAGTTTTCGAAAAACGGAGTCCGTATGAAGAAGATATGGCCTTCGGAAGTTTTGAATCAAATTTAAAATTCAAACAGAATAAAATAATAATTTAAAATCGGGCCCATTGGGCCAGGGTGGAAGAACACCCGCCTGGGCCACCCAGGTCGACTGGGCTGTCGACCTGGGCTACCCATGTCGACAGGGCTGTCGACAGCCCTGTCGACAGGGGTATCGACCTGGTCGAGCCCAGTCAACCTGGCTGGCCAGGTCGGTGTGTGGTCGAATTTCTGTGGTCTGCTTTGTCATTAGGGCTAGGTGGCGGATTTTTATTGGTCTCTCTTCCTAATGAATGGCTATGATCTAACCTAGCAACATCAAGGGTCCTAATCAATTCCTAACCTCTATATAAACAACCCTAGACTAAACCCTAATCTATTCATTCAAATTAAGAACATAGCCGCCATGTTGCTGAGGAACGACAAAGAGTAGCCGCCAACTAGAGAGAGAATTAGGAAGAAAGTTCTAAAGCCTAAAGCAATTCAAGAAACCTAAAGCTAATCAATTCAACAAAGGAATCGTGTCTCTTAATTAGAGAATTCGCCGCAACCATTGTAAGTAGAGTATTACTTTGGTATAAATAAACAACTGTGTTGATGTGTATGCTTGAATTGTGGCAATGGAAGTATTTCATATTTGTGCGTTCTTATCAATTTATATACGTTTGGATTATGTTATTCATGTTATAAAGAACTACATGCGGTAGTTCTATGCAAGTAAACGTTTGGAATATTTCGCAAATTATGTAATCTATGTTGAAGCTACATGTATGTAGTTGATTGAAATTCATGCAAGTTTGGGCTTTGTGATTATGCCATCATGATGTATATTTTTGTGCATAAATCATTTTGCAAGTAACAAGTTTGGTTGTTATAGTTCATATGAAACTATGTTGGAATTTTGATACCATAATCCATGTATTAAGTCATGCTTTTGCAAATTTATGAATATGGCTAGGTCTTGAATGATATTTGGCATAATTGGAATCCATGATTAAGCCTATCTTGTTTATATGATGACATATATGAGACATGGCTAGGTTAGACTCAAAAATCCCTTTTTGCAAGTTTTAAAGCAAACACCATGATTAGGAATATTTATGCATAAGTATGTTGTACCATCGTTATGTGATTGGACTTAAACCATGATTAAGTTGAACTATGCTTTTGTGTTGGTAACAAAGTATCCCCTTTGTAAACATGTAGAAACCTTATGAACATGACATGTTTATGTTTATGCCAAAAGTATTTATGCCATGCTTATGTTTGACATTATGCCATGTTTATGCCAAAAGTATTTATGCCATGCTTATGTTTGACATTATGCTATGCTCATGCTAGAAATATTTACGACATGCTCATGTTTGACAATATGCCTAAATAAGAATATAGGTTCATGTTGTAGTTAAACCTATGCAAGTTCACATGCTTTAATTCATGTCACCTATGTTACCACTATGCAAGTACACCAATTTCTATTTTGTATTACCAACGTCGTATTGCAAGTTCATGCTCTCACCTTCCCCTCTTTGTGTATACGCCATAAGCCTCCCCTTTCGCATGGCTAAATTGGGCTTTAAAAGGCTAAGCCCAATATATATGAACGGACGTGTAAAACGGGGGAAAATAACGTTGGGTTAAAATTAATTAATGAATGAAAATATAAAATAAAAGGGCCCAAATTCAAGTATGGGTTGGGCCCATGATTGGTGTAACCTTTACACCATTTACTTAATAATGGGCCGCAAATATTTACATATAAATAAAGAAGAATGACAAGATATGTAAATGTAGAAAATACGATGTGTTTAACCCGAGGTTGGATTGAGTTGTGATGTAAACCTGCCCGGAACCGCCCGGCTGTCCAGTAGTCACAACAATACCTATCCAATGTGAGAGGTTAAACATGGAGCCCAATAAGGACCCGAGGTTAGACTGAGTTGTGGCGTAAGACTGCCCGGAACCAACCGGCAACAGGCAGCCACAACAATACCTGTCTAATGTGAGAGGTCAGGGCCTTAATAAGACAATTAAGGCTGAGTCAGGATTGTTAGGATTAAGTGGACTAAAGACTTAATCAAAATGGAACATGCTAAACTAAACGGACTGGTGGGGGTTAGGTTAGAAACACTTAACCAACTTAGCATGTTGGCTAGAGATAGAAAACCTAGTAACGGGGGACCCTTTTCAGCAGTAACCCTAAAAGGTGTATCAGGATACCCTGAAACTAGGCAGGGTGGGGCACGATTACTGGGCTGATTGTAAGAGGTCAAAGCGACGGCGGTGGTGTAGCAGTGTAGGTTCTAACGGAGTGCGGGCGTGCACACACTCCGGAGCAGAAAAATAAGGCACTGGACACCAGTAGCATACCTGTGCACTCTAAGGTTGTGTCGGGTTGCCACTATGGGACTTGATACACCCCATGGTGGGACCAGCATAGGTAACTACAGACATCGGGGGCCGTAAGACACATGTAACTATGCGAATAGGAGCCGATCATCATAGAATGGATCACATCACCCTGATTATGGGGTGCCAACTTGGAAACTAGTATATGGGTTCAGAGATCAACATGGGGTACGATAGTATATTCGACCCTAGACAACTTAACCAAGTTATGGTGTTTGCCCACTTCTTGTTATTACTTATCATACCCAGTTCTTTATTCATAGACAAAGTAGTACTAGACTTACTCAGGCTTTATGTCTGACTCTATTTTTCTTTCGTCTTCTTTCTTCCGTTTCCCCCCTCCCCCCCCCCCCCAGGTCCTCAGGGAGGGAACACAGCAGCTTGACCAGCCTCAACATCCAGCTTGAAGAAGAGAAATGTATTGCTTGGACTTTCCTGTTTGGAACTATGGCTTTGGACAATCCACTAAAGGGCTTTTGCAGTTTATCTATGTTTTATTTATGCTTCTTTAAATAATGTACTCAAGACAGATTATGAAAGTGTTATGTTATGTTTTTGGAAAGGATGTTGTTGTAACACGTATTTGATTTAATGAAATAAAGTTTGTTGTTCTTCCGCTGTTTTACAATTATGTGTTCTTATATCTGTCTTGTATATCTGTGACTTGTACTTATAAACCTCCACCAAAATTAGGGCATTCCCTTTGAGAGTGACCCTAACGGAGGTGGGGTGTTTCACTTATAAACAATGCCCTGTCGACATGGGTAGCCCAGGTCGACAGCCCAGTCGACCTGGGTGGCCCAGGCGGGTGTTCTTCCACCCTGGCCCAATGGGCCCGATTTTAAATTATTATTTTATTCTGTTTGAATTTTAAATTTGATTCAAAACTTCCGAAGGCCATATCTTCTTCATACGGACTCCGTTTTTCGAAAACTCGGACTCTATTTCGCGTATTTTTCCGAGACGAACGCAATGGCGTATCCCGTTTCCCTTAGTTCTTTGATTTGAATTTGATTATACTTTAATTCATAAATTTCACAGTTATAGAATTCTCGGGGTGTTACATTCTCCCCCACTTAAAAGGATTTCGTCCCCGAAATCTTCGAGTTAGGAGGAATGTATATCCTATACTTCCAATCGTCCATCTACTCATCCATCAAACACGAGCATCCATTGTCCTTAAAAGACTTCTAATGCTTCATGATCATATGCGAAGTGTGTGTGTGTACATGTACTTATCTAATGCAAAATCAGGCGGTCTACTGATTCAGTTGACCTCCTTAATGCGAATTATGTAAGTGCCATGAATCCATTATGTATGCAAATTTTCCTATTCTTGATTCTACATGAGTGCACAATCATTCAATACAAATGCAACATCCATATGACAACACATTAAAGTTCAACCACATATGAAAGCAAACATATATGCATATGCAATATGAAGTGACTGAGCCGATTTAAAACCTAGATTGTGTGTGTATATGCAACCACGAGCAATCACTAGCAATCACTTGCAACCACTTGCAACCATCATCCATAACATGTTTCAACTACATGTTTCCATCCAAAAAGATTCTATCTAAAAGATACGGTCGAGGAAATATACCTAAAAAGATAGATAAAAGCGCAACTTAAGAAAAAGGGAAGATCAAGGAAGTACCCTCGAACAGAAAAGGGTAGGCTGTACGGATTCTAGCTTCAGTTTCCCAAGTCGCGTCTCCCTCGGCGTCGCTCCACTGAACTTTGACGAGCTTGACTTCACGGTTGCGTAGCTTCTTCACTTCCGTTCCTAAGATGCGGGTTGGAACTTTTCTTATGGTTGCTTCGCGTTCCACTTCGGCCTCTTCGAGGATATTTGGCTCTACCACTTCAGCGGACTCATGTAGACATTTTCGTAGATGTGAAACGTGAAAAACGTTGTGGACTCCAGCCAACTTCTCGGGTAGCTCTAATCTATAGGCCATTTTCCCAATCTTCTCGATAATAGGGAATGGCCCTACGAACCTTGGTGCCAGTTTTCCTGTGGTTCCAAAACGAACAACGTTCCTTAGCGGTGATACCTTGAGAAAAACTCTGTCTCCAACCTCAAATTCAAGGTCGGTCCTTCTCTTGTCGGCATAGGACTTTTGTCTGTCTTGGGCTGTCTTCATCCTTCTTCGTATTAAGTCTACTTTCTCTGAAGTCTCTCGGATCATATCTGGTCCAAGTATGAGCTTATCAGTAGACTCCCACCAACAAGTGGGCGATCGGCACGGTCTTCCATATAAAGCTTCGAAGGGCGCCATTCCTATGGTTGCTTGATAGCTGTTGTTGTAGGCAAATTCCACCAAAGGAAGGTGGTCTTCCCATGTCCCTCCGAAGTCAAGGACGCATAGCCTTAAAAGGTCTTCCAATACTCTGTTCACTCTCTCTGTTTGGCCGTCGGTTTGGGGATGATAGGTTGTGCTCAAGCATAACTGCGTTCCTACTGCTTCTTGCAGACTCCGCCAAAACTCACTGGTGAAGATGGGGTCTCGGTCACTAACAATGCTAGATGGTATTTCATGGAGTCGAACGATTTCCTTGAGGTAAAGTGATGCTAGGGATGAGGCAGTTCTCTTACTTTTGACAGGTAAAAAGTGGGCGCTTTTAGTAAGCCTATCCACTATTACCCAAATGCTAGTGTTGCCTCTCCTAGACCTAGGCAGCCCATCGATGAAGTCCATTGAGGTGCTATCCCACTTCCACTGCGGGACCTCCAGAGGATGTAGTAGTCCGCCAGGCTTTTTCTGTTCCGCCTTAACCTGTTGGCACACCATACATTTAGAAACGAATTCTGCCACGTCCTTTTTCATGCCATTCCAAAAGAAAGTCCTTTTTATGTCTTTGTACATTTTATCCCCGCCTGGGTGTATCGTCATCTTGGAGTGATGTGCTTCCTCGAGAACCTTCTTTATTAAATCGTTTGTCTGTGGGACGCATAGTCTTCCGTCTCGCCTTAGCAAACCCTTATCGTCGATGGAGTATCTGTTGAGGTGACTTGAAGTCTCACCCCTAATTAGCCTATCAATTATTTCCACAAGTTGAGGGTCTTCGCGTTGTGCTGTCCCTACCGAATCCACTAAAGTTGGCCGCACTTCTAGAGATGCTAGCAAGCCCGGTACGAAATCGGAGGAAGGCCTAAAGTCGAAGCTGGCTATAAACTCTAGGCTTTGTCTTTCAACAAACAACGGGCTTAGGGTCAATTTCTTTCGGCTCAACGCGTCTGCCACTACGTTACCTTTGCCTGGAGTGTAGGAGATTTCGAAATCGTACGAGGCAAGAAACTCCATCCATCTTTGTTGCCTCAAGTTAAGATCCTTCTGCGAGAAAAGATATTTCAACGATTTATGGTCAGTGTAAAGTTCGAACTTCTCACCTAGGAGATAGTGTCGCCAAGACTTGAGTGCAAAGACGATGGCGGCTAACTCGAGATCGTGGGTTGGGTAGTTCTTTTCGTGCACCTTCAACTGCCTCCCGCCATAAGCTACTACCCTTCCTTCTTGCATTAAGACGGCGCCTAGCCCTGTCCCACATGCATCCGTATAAACAGTGAACATCTTGCTCCCATCCGGCAGCGTCAAAACTGGGGCTGTTGTAAGAGCCCTTTTCAGTCGTTGGAAAGCAAATTCGCAATCCAAATCCCAATTGAACACTAGATTCTTCTTAGTCAATTTCGTGAGCGGAGCTGAGATTTTTGCAAAATCCCTTATGAACTTTCGATAGAAACCCGCTAGTCCTAGAAAGCTTCGGACCTCAGTTGCATTCCTTGGTGTCTTCCAATCCTGTACCGCCACTACCTTCGCAGGGTCCACTGCTAACCCTTGTTTGGATACTATGTGCCCAAGGAACCTCACCTCTTCTCTCCAAAAGTGGCATTTGGAGAATTTGGCTTTTAGTTGATGGACTCGCAAAGTTTCCATGATTGCCCTTAAGTGCTGAGCATGTTCCTCTTCACTCTTTGAGAAGATAAGGATATCATCTACGAAGACCACTACAAATTTGTTGAGGAAATCTCTAAATACCCTACTCATCAGGTCCACGAAGTAAGCAGGTGCATTTGTCAAGCCGAAAGGCATGACAAGCCATTCAAAGAAGCCGTCTGGGGTTCTGAACGCCGTTTTATCGATGCTATCTTCAGCCACCCTTAGCTGATGAAAACCGGTTGCTAAATCGAGTTGGGAGAAAACAGACGCTCCTACAAGCTGGTCAAATAAATCGTCAATTCTAGGGAGAGGGTGCCTATTCTTTTTCGTTAGCTTGTTGAGCTCCCTATAGTCAACACATAGACGAAGTGAACCATCCGCCTTTGTAGCGAACACCACCGGAGCGCCCCATTCTGAAATGCTCCTCTTAATGAACCCCTTTTCTAGAAGCTCTTTAATCTGTTTACTGAGCTCTTTCCTTTCTCGTGGAGCCATATGTCTAACGGGCAACGCAACGGGCTTTGCATTATCTACAAGATATATGCGGAAGTCTATTTCCCGCTTCGGAGGCAAGCCCTTCACCTCTTCGAAGACATCCGGATATTCCCGGACCACTCTAACTGATTGCAAGTTTTCAACAGAGGCATCTAGCGATTCAAGATAACTAAGCATAACCGCATACGAGGGATTACAAGAAATTTCCAAAGTATTACCGAGCTGGGTTAGGAGCCTAACAACCCTTTTCTCACAATCAAGGATGGCCCCATTACTGGATAGCCAATCCATGCCCAAAATCAAACCATACCCCGAAAAGCCCAAAACAAAGGCACTACATTGAAATTCAACACTTAGGATAGAAATTTTCAAATCCAAACAGATCATAGACAAATGAGCTGGGCCCCCAATTGGGTTTGAAACAATTAAGGGGTCCTCTACCATACTAGTTTTTAGGTGCAGAGATTCTACTAAAGCAGACGAGATAAAGGAGTGTGACGCGCCAGAATCAAACAAAGTGCGAACGGGGTGATCATAAAGATAAACTACACTTTCTACAGAAGTATTTATACCTCGCTGTTGCAATGGTGGCGCTTCTAGCACATGAACCTGTGCCCCTGAGGTGGATCCAGTGCCCTGCCCCTGTCCTCGTTTCCTTGGGCAGTCCTTAGCCCTGTGGCCTGTCTGACCGCAAGAAAAGCACCCACCATTCTCCTTGGCCTTCTTTTTCTGGCAGTCCTTTACTAAGTGCCCCACTTTGCCACAGAAATTGCACTTCCTCTTCTCTTTGTTGCCTTTTCCGCCTTTCTTAAAGTCCGTCTTCTTAGGCTGCAAACCCTCTTTCTTCCCTTGAGAGCTTTCTGCCTTTGTCTCCTTCTTGCCCTTATCCTCTTCATTCAGCAACGCCATTTGCACCAATCTTTCATACGTGGCCCCCATGGGTATATGGGTCATGGCCAAACTATGTAATGGCTCATTTAACCCCTTGACGAAACGGAGAGCCTTCTTGTGCGGGGTATTGACTAGGTCAAGTCCAAACCTAGCCAGCTCATCGAACTGATTCACATACTCCCTGACTGTCTTGTCCTCTTGCTTAAGAAATAAGAATTTCTCCAACTGCAAACTCCTTTCTGCATCTGAGAGAAATTTGGTCTCAAACCTTGCCCTAAAGTCCTCCCATGTCCCCACTGGTCTTTCAGCATTAGTGACTTCCCACCAGTAGGAAGCCTCGCCCTTCAATAGCCATACCGCCAATTGTACTTTTTGTCTATCTTCTACCTCAAAGATGATGAATAGGTCCTCCGTCTCTTTCAGCCAATTTCTAGCTGCCACGAAGGACTCAGTTCCCTGGAAATCCCTTCCTCCCATGGCTTTAAAATCTTTACATATCTTAGCAAAAGTGTTTCCCCGAGGAGGAGGTGGAGGAAAAGGTGCTGCTGCAGCTGGATGATTTCCTTCCGCTGGAGGAGGAGGAATGGTAGGACCTGGCTGAGTGGCCCTTGCTTCTAAGAATCGTCTAAACCAACCAGGTATTGGCACCCCTTCCGGCAAGTTAAGATCTTGGGACATGCTGAAACAAAAAGAATAGATTCAAAACGAAGGATAAGAGATAGTTCCTATGGCTTTGGGGAGTGGACTTTTGCCTTTTTAGAATAAAATAACATTTTTCTTTTAAAAATGCTTCTTTAAATTTCCTTTTTGAAAATAATTTTTCAAAACTTTTTTTTTTTTCTTATCTGGTAAACCTATGCTCTGATACCAAGTGAAACACCCCACCTCCGTTAGGGTCACTCTCAAAGGGAATGCCCTAATTTTGGTGGAGGTTTATAAGTACAAGTCACAGATACTCAAGACAGATTATGAAAGTGTTATGTTATGTTTTTGGAAAGGATGTTGTTGTAACACGTATTTGATTTAATGAAATAAAGTTTGTTGTTCTTCCGCTGTTTTACAATTATGTGTTCTTATATCTGTCTTGTATATCTGTGACTTGTACTTATAAACCTCCACCAAAATTAGGGCATTCCCTTTGAGAGTGACCCTAACGGAGGTGGGGTGTTTCATGATTAAAGTAAAGACACGAGGTTAGACTCTGTTATGACGTAAGACTGCCCGGACCCTACCGGCTTAACCAGGCGGTCATAACAGCCAGTCTAATGTGGGAGGTCTTTATGGGAGATCACGGTCTTAATTAATTAAGAAACACTTAACCATATTAGCATGTAGTGGGACATGAGGGGTTAAGTGGGTGCCTTGGGTGGCATGTAGTAACTAGTGGGGGTGCCTTGGGTGGCATGAGGAAACTAGTGGGTTGCCTTGGGTGGCAATAGAAAATACGATTAGAATACTTAACCAAAGTGGAACATGTAATTAAACATGATTAAAGGGTTAAGTAAGTGCCTTGGGTGGCATGTGGGAATCAAGTAAGTGCCTTGGGTGGCATGTGGGAATCAAGTAAGTGCCTTGGGTGGCATGTGGGAATCAAGTAAGTGCCTTGGGTGGCATGCGGAAATCTAGTGGGCACCTTAAGTGGCAATTGAAATATAATTAGATGACTTAACCAAACCTTAACATGTAAGGGGCATGATTTTAAAAAGGGGTTAAGTGGGATGCACTAGATTAAATGACAAGCTTAAGTAGTAGCTTGTGGGGGGCCATTTCAACCAATATCCCAAACGTATCTTTGTGGGCTCGACCCATGTCGAGTGACGGGACACGCATATTGGGCTTGACTATAAGAGGCCAAACGGGGTAGCGGTGGCAACGCAAGTCCAACGGGCTTCATATGCGTGTGTGGGCCCGGGCTGGTAGATAAGCCGTTGTTGCACCGTGTAGATATAAGCCGTGCACCGTTGATAAAATTGGTTGCCACTTTAGGGGAGTGATACACCCCACTGTGGGGCCAGCACGGGTATCTACGTTATGGAGCCGATCGCTTGGGAGTAGTGGGTACACCTAGTAAAGATAGGGGCAGACGGCACCTATGTAGGGGTACACGAAACTACTGGGTAAGATTACCAGGTACACCTAGTGGAGGTAGGGGCAGACGGCACCTACGTGGTCAGCTAGAAGTACCAGAAACTACTAGTTATATTTTCTAAGTCTTTAAGTGGGATCAACCTTTAAGTAGGAATTACTCTTGGTGGGTAGAACTGGTGTGGTGCAGTGTAGGAAGTACCCTTGGGTGGGTAGGTCTGGGGTGGTGTAAGCTAGTAATTATCCTTGGGTGGATAAATACGTCGTTTCGGTTATCGAAGTACATCCTGTGTTTTGTGGGCTACTTATTGTAGTCATTATCCCCAGAGGTACCGTATCTTGTTTATATCATACCCTAATTACTTTAATGATTGTATTGTTAGGGTTATAGGACTCACTCAGACTTATGTCTGACCCCGTTGTTGTTTATCTTTTTCCCAACCCTCAGGTTATCAGAGTGGGCCTAGCACTAGTGGGCTTGGACCAGACCGCTATATCTATCTTTTGGGGCTTGGACCGTAGAAGTAAAGCTCGGTTTATCTTTTCTATTTTGGCTATTATGTATGTAATGGGATTATGTACTTCTATTTTATCAGGATGGATATTATGTACTTGACTCTTGTTATGGTTTTGTGATGTAACCAAACATGTTTTGATAATGAAATGATGTTTTAAATTTTCAAGTATTACTTATATCTGTCCTGTTGTAATTTTTCTGTTATATACTCACTAAAAATACTCCACCAAAACTAAGGCATTCCCTTAGTGAGTGACCTTAGCGGGTGTGGGTTGTTACAATACAACTAAACAATCGGGATTAGTGTACGTCAAATATCATCCCAATACCCATGTGGGTTTCAGTCAACAAACATAGAATTTTATTTGTGTAGTTGGGCGAGGTGTAAAATTTATTGTCCGAATCAATATCCGTCAAATGGGTGTATATAAACAAATCGTCTGATTTGTAAATGAATATTTTATTTATTCACATACACGTTAAAAATTATATTTTTAACGATAAAATATTTTATTCAACCTATGAATATTCTATTCAATTCGTTTATTCAATAAAATGATATTTTTATTTTTCTAACATATTTTAGAAAATTTCGGCGGCATAACGGCACGATACTAGAAACGGGACAAGGCCTAGCCTTATCCCCAGTCTAATAATGGCCTACGCCATACACATATCAATCTAATCAATTCCATTTCACCAAAACAACCAAATTCAAACCAATAATCCAATCAACTACACAACCAAACAAACAAGTCGTCCATGGTCTGTGGACGATGGGTGTCGGGTGCTGCTAAGCACCGTCTTCATCCTAGTATATATTTTTAACTAGAAAGGAAAATTTAAAGTGAGAAGTTCTCGCCTTGGGGTTCCACTCCGCCATTCTTTACAGGACGGTTTCAATTCCATTTTGATTTCAGTCCATTCCATCGCACTCCTTTTTCACGTTGTTCATAGTAAAAATCATATTTTTAATATGATGTTTATATATTAAAAATCATATTTTTACCGCTACTTCATATATATAAAAATCGAATTTTTATCGCTACTTCATATATATATATATATATAAATCGATTTTTTATCGCTTTTTCATACATATAAAAATCAAATTTTTTTCTTCGATTAAAAATCATATTTTTTTTCTTTATTTAAAAATCATATTTTTATTTATATAAACATCTTATCTTTCTTTAAATAAAAATCTCGACTTTCTTTCTATAAAAATCACAACTTTTCTTTTATATATGAAAAATCATTTCTTTCATATATGAAAACTCATTTCTTTTATATATGAAAAATCTCGACTTTCATTCTATAAAAATCATTTCTTTTATATATGAAAAATCATTTCTTTTATGTATGAAAAATCATTTCTTTTTCTCGCCATTCAAACAATGCTATCCTTAAATAAAAACTGATTTAAAATCCCTTTTTTATATTTTTTATTAAACTAATTGCATTAAATAAAACAAGTAGATAAAATAAAACAAAAACTTACAACGAAAGAAGGCTAAGGGGTGCTGGAGATTGTCTGAGGTAGGTGGTTTGCGCAGGTGGGGCACTGCTTCAGGTGGCGGGTTCTCCTTAGTGGTGGCGCGGGTTTCTTGGGGGAAAACGGGTTTGGGGCATTGGGTTCTGAAATGGCGGCGTGGAGAGAGAAGGAGGAGGGAGGAGAGGAGGAATCGGAGGGGAGGGGTGGTGATGGACGGCGGCGGTGCCACTGGGGGAGGGCGCGACAGTGATGAGGTAGCTAGGGCTGACGACATCGGCGGTTTGCTCTTTTCTTTTTTCTTTTTTCTTTTTTTTATTTTACTTCGTTGGATTTCAACTGAGGGGAGAGAGAGAGAGAGAGAGCAAAGGGGAATTTATATATTTAATTATTTATTTAATTTAATTCTCTAAAAGGTTGACTTTTTATTCGAACCCCAAACGAGACCCAACGACTGTCGCCCCTAGCTAATTACCCCTATTCCGAACACAATGGGATATGTTTCGTGGGCCAATTCGATCGTTTCGATTAGTTTTCATTAAAATCAAAATATAAATCAATATATTGAATTTGAACGCACATTTTAATTTACCGAGGCCGGATACGGACTCTAAAAATTCCAGAAAAATTATTTCTAGCTTCGTATTGACGATACGGTCCTAACAAAACTAATTTCGTCAAATTCTGATACCGTTTGAAAAATGGCCATTTTCTGCTCGATCGAAATTGGCTGAAACTGACAAAACACGTTTAACTTCGCCACGCTCACATATTGACTTCAAAGATTATGCAAATTGGAACCTAGCAGTAATTTGACGTCCCGAATCCAACAAAAGTGGTTTCGTCAAAAACGAAGGTCGTTTGCAAAATTTCCATTTTCAAGGGCCTTTATATATATATTAAAATATATATAAATTCCACAGCGACTTTTCTGAATTTTAAACTGGACGTAACTTAACATTTATAAAGTGAAATCTTAGTTTCTTACATTCGTTAGGAAGATATGATTAAACAGATTCAAATATTTCTGGTTTCGCTGAAATCCGATTTATTTTGAATCTTGTACATTCATTTGAAATTTGAAATCGAATTTTCGAACTGCCGCGCCATTTCAGGCTCGTTTTATAAATAAAATAAATTTATTCATTTTAACTTCATCGAAAATAAATTTTTCGTCGTTATTATTTAAAATAATTCATTTTAAATATCCAAAATTCTTTAAAATAACTAAAATATAAATTTTAAATTGGCTCAGAATTTTCGGGTTGTTACATTTGGCTGATCTGAAAATGTTGTAATTCCTTGACATGTTTGACCATTTGCTGACTGTGTACACCACTTGATCATGTTATATTATGCTTGTTGTTTTGATGTTGTACCATTCATGCTAAAGTATTTGCAGTTCCACATTGCCGAGTATGATTTACTTTGATTACTTGTATTTTGCATTGTGCTCGACTACTTATATTTGCTGCTTTGATTGAGCACACTCTCGACCATATTCATATGCACTGAGTTGAGATAGTCCTTGTGGCTACTCCTCAGATGCATATAGATTGGCGTGGCAGTGCACATGTGTATATCTATACACGTGTGTATATGAAGTCATCAAAAAGATTTTTTCTGTCCCTGTTCATATATAAACTAGCTAGACACAGATGAATCAGATCAAGTCATGAAAAATGATGAGAAACACACCAGAAATCTGAGGCAAATAAAATTTTTAAAAAATAAAATTTGTATTTGCGTGTATTGATTTTTATTTCTATTGCAGTGTACTGTGTGTGTTTCAATATATGACAAGTAAGCATGAAGATGACTGGACAGAATGTGAGCAATGACGACGACAGTGCCGACTGACTAAGAGGCTGAAGACTGAAGAAAGAAGACAGCATGTTTCATTGTATAAAATGATTGTATAATGATTGTATGAGTGTAACTGTAAAACAGAGTGACATGTATGAGTATTGTAGTGATTCTGTAGTTAAGGAGCTGTGTATATGAAAAAGATTGTACTGTGTATACGTAATAAACAAGTTTGATTGAAATAAAATATTATTTTATTGTTGTCAAACAAACTTATCTATTTTATTCAGTTTACAAGTACAATATTCAGAGAATGTTTAAATAGTGGAGTCATAAATAGTTGTACTGTTTGAATGTTTGAAATATAATATTCAATTTAAATACAATACTATATGAATATATGAATGTTTGTACAGTCGTATTCTATTTAAATATAAATATTATATTCTTCTATGTGATGTATATATAGAACAGTACAGTAACAAACACATTTGAAATAATATTTATTTGGTTGTTATCATCAAACAAAAATCATATAATTGTGTATACAACACCATTATATACAACAATCTCCCCCTTTTAATGATGACAAACAAATAAAAGATTTTGAACACAATAAATGTGTTTGACAGTGAATATTGAACTCCCCCTATTTATTAGCTCCCCCTACAACAGAAAACTCCCTCTACAACTGTGTATGAGTGAAACGAATGAATGTAATAAATTTTCAAAATTAAAAATATTTATAAAATATTCACTCATAATCAAAATCTCAACCCATTCTCCCTCTTTTATTATCATCAAAGGGATACAGAAATTAAAATTTAGATGAAAATTTAACTAATAAATATAATTTCAACTTAAGAGTAAGGACGGTCATCATAAACCTCAATCAGTCAAACAAAAATCATAATATTCTAAGAACAGGTGGCATAATTCACATTGCAGAGAACGACGGATTTATGATGAATTTATATAAATGGGGAGAGTTATAAAAATATGAATTTCAATTATTTTCAAAAGAATTTATAAAAATGAAGTTAAAAGACAGTGATGGATTTTGACTATAATTAACTCAATCAATTTAAGTGAGAAAATCGTATAATCTCAAATCCCAATATCTATCAATCAACAAATCATAATACGTCATAAAATTTCAACATATTTCACAGAACAAAATATGGATTGATAGGCTGGTTTTTATACACCAAGGAGAATTTCATATAAAAGTTTATTTAGCATTTTCTTTTTCTTTTTCTTTTTAATTAAGAGCACACTGACCACTCATAACCAGAGCTTGGATTTTTTAAATGAGGTCAGTTGTAGCTTAAATCATAAGTTGTCTCTTAACAATGCATGACCAGAGCTTGGATTTTTAAATGAGGTTAGAGACATACTTATATATTTAATATATATTTATCATTTTCAAAATGAAAAACTCCTCAGTATATAAAACTAAAAAATGGATGATAGAAATGGGGTAGGTACAGAAATGGTCTGTGAAATAAATTTCTAAATTAATTATATTATGAAATTTGCTCGACTGTACCGGGATTATTGAAAATTTTCAATTATCACTAATTCTGAATAATAACATAGCCATAATTCCATCACAAATATTTTCACTGTTTATTCAAGATGATTTTTTTTTAAATATCAAACTCTCCACATTAATATAGAATTATCATGGATAGCAGAAAGATGATAGATAAAGGAGGTGAACGTGAAATAATTCCCAATTCAAAGATATTATAATAAATGTTCAACCATCATTAAAATCTAAATGAAGTCTCCTCTTGTTGTGAAATATACTGCAGTCACAATTCATCATAATTTCAAAATCTAGTAATAATTTTGATGAAATATAAATACATTTCAGTTTGGTTATGGATTTCAATTTCTGAATGAATAATCAATAAATAATCTTAAAATTGATAATCAATTACAAGAGGAATATGAAGAGCTATACAGGACAAGTGTAATTAAAAAATATATACAAAAAAAATTCAGCATATCTGATACCAATTGGTGTCCTTATTAACAAATTTTAATCACACCCCAGTGGCCTATCAAGGAATTTTAAACACAAAACCCAATCAGACAAATTTAGCACACAAATTTTGTGATGGCCCGCCCCGCACCAGCCTGCATTTCCTCCGAAAGTGCGCTGTACACATGCCCGACTAGCATGGAACGGTCGTCAGAAGAAAGGAAAGAAGGAAACGAACTAATCAAGAACCTGTAGAATGTCTCACAGCGCATGGAGTAAAATATAATAATAATAGCATACTTGACATAAAACAGGTGAGACAGTGCATAAGCTGATAACTAAACCAACATCAACATCAGAGCAGCGGAAATCCAAATACAGCTTATTACAACTTTTCAAATTTACTGTCTCTAAACAAAAGAAAACCAAAGTAGAAGATGCACCACTAATGCCCAAGCAGTGATCTTCAACAACACAGGGAGAATACTATATATATATTACGTGGAAGCCTCCTGCTCGTCTCCGGATCATCTACCCATGCATCACCAGCTAACCTGTCTCTAGTCTGCTCGTGTGAGCACCCAGAGTAATAAGAGGAGACATAAAACTCTGGGTCAGACATAAAGCCTGGTATGAGCGATAAGCATCTAAACAGAATAATAACGGGTATACTAAACCATATCTGAACCTGGACCTGCAACCAAAGAGTTAGTACCACATACCGTACAGTACTCTAAGGTGCCATAAGAAATAGTGTAAAGAATACGGGGGTGGGGTGTGCATGTCATAATGATAGCAACCAAATCAACCATAGCAACCATCCTCACATCTCTCACTCAGTGCTTAAAGCATACGATGTCCACCACTGTCAATCACTAGACCCATTGAAGTAGTGACGGGGTTCGACTTGTACAATTACTGCTACTACCAAGCTTACCACATGGAGTCATGACCAAATCTTTACAAATGACCCCACTTCATTGGTCTATATCCCTTTAGTCGTACCTAGGCCATTGCAGCCCTGAATCCGTTCACGTACTTCCCATACATAGTGATCCAAAGTCATAGACATCGACTACCCCTTGGCACACGTCCCGCAGCAAAGCCCAATCATGAAGTGAACTCATCGGTTCCCAACTGGATCCTGAGCTCTAACTTCCCATATTGGACTACCTTTGCATCTCGGGTTATTGGTCAATACTGGGTCGGGTCAGGTTCTCCTTCTAGCCATCGGTTCGGTTCGGGTCCCCTACTTTGAGTTGGTTCGTAGTCTTCTCCTGTAGCGGTTCGAGTCTTCCTCTGTAGCGGTTCGGTTCGGGTTCATAGCGTTGCGTCGGGTCGGGTCGGGTGTTCCACTTCGGGTCAGGTTGGGTGCCATCTCCTATCCGGTCCGTACTTCCACTCCTATCCGCTCCCTCGTCCTTCATTTGCTCCGATCCGACCCCTTCGCCTTACTTCGGTCTGAGCCCTTCATCCTTCAGTCGATCCGAGCCCTTCGTCCTTAAGTCGATCCGATCTCTCCTCCTTTATCCGATCCGATCCCAGTTCAATTAGCGTGGCCTTCCTTTTTGCCAGTTGTCTCAAGTGTCAAGTTCCGATCCGATCAGATCCCTTGCCCAGTTCAACTCATCCGATCCGAGCCTCCATATCCGATCCGATCCGGTCCAGAACCTGCACTTTTCTGCAACTCTTCCAGCAAGTATTTTACGCCATTCGACGACGTTTTTGACAAATCTAACACTTCTAATCAATCATAAAACACACCATAGAGTCATAGCAACATGTAATAGCAACCACAAACAGCAAAACAACAATTCAAATGAATCAAAATGGATCAAAAGTGGCTAAAACCTCACATTTTCCCATAATCCCACTTAATCGTGTTTAAGCGCATACTTAGTAAAACTTAATCAAATCGTCCAAATTTTCTAACAGAGGCATAAAACATCATATTCGAGTTTATCAATATTTTTCCAGATTTTATTTGTGTGTAAATTCGCTAATTACCCTTTAATCAACCGTAATTAGTGAGAAATCATGCAAATCACTCACCTTTGCCACAAAATAAAACGCCAAATCTGAAATACTCTCCGTTTGGGTCGAATTCCTATGTATAGCAGCAGCTCTAACCTTGCTCCGTTGCTATTTGGCCTTGTTTTGATGTGGTCTAGGCTTAATCTTCACTAAAAATGCGTTTTGGAGTGGTTTTAGAGGATGGAAGCCATTACTAGGGTCTCAAGAAGGTTTGTGGCGGCTCAAAACTGAAATGAAAGTGATTTCCTAACCCTAATCAGCCCTCCTATGCCTCTAAACCCGAAATTCCCCTCTGGGCCTAGCTGCTAATCACCCGGTTAAGCCCAATTAAGCTGTTTTTCACCATCTGAAACTTGTTTCAACCATATCTCCCAAACGGTGAGTCCATTTGGCTAATATGACCACTCTACGAAATTGTAAACCGTCATCCGGGACCAGTGGAAGTGGTTTCAGGTCAAAATTCCTTTCGAGTCAAAAGTTATGGCCAAAACAGTACCGAATAGGGGTAAAAATGGTCATTTAAAAATCGGGAAAAATCATGAACATGGGAAATGACCCCAATAGTCGTCTCCCAAAGTTACATGACCACACGACTTCGTATGTGAAAGAAATAAATATTCTACGATCCTATGATGCGTAGAATACGGGTCATTAAACTCTTTCCCCCTTAAGAAATTTCGTCCCCGAAATTCCTTAACTCAAACATACAAAGGATCCCGCATGCCTAACAACCACATACAACAACAATCAAATATGCAAAACAAGCAAACAAGCTTATCCTAGCATGCGGAAAACTAAATTGAAGTTAAAATCTTACCAGGCAAAGAGTTCTGGATATGTCTTCCTAATGTTCTCCTCTGTATCCCAAGTACAATCATTCTCGTCCTCGCTCCACTGAACCTTGACTAGCTTCACTGCCTTCTTTCGAAGTTGCTTCATGTCGTGCTCGACAATACGGGCCGGCTTGCGGTTCCCAACCGCCTCGGGTTCTACTTCGAAGTCCTCTAACTGATCAGGTGAAATAGTCATATCTGAGTCGTGGATGAACTTCCTTAGTTGGGAAACATGAAATACATTGTGAACTCCTGCCATCTTCTCTGGTAAGTCAATTCTATATGCCAAATTCCCGACTAGTTCAAGAACAGGGAATGGGCCAACAAATCTTGGTGCCAACTTGCCTCTCCTGCCAAATCGTATCACGCTCTTCAACGGAGAAATCTTGACAAACACCAAGTCACCAACGGAGAATTTTAAGTCTCTTCTCCTCTTATCAGCATAACTCTTCTGCCTATCTTGGGCAGCTTTCATTCGTTGCTGAATGATCTTAACCTTATCTGAAGTTTCCCTCACCACATCTGGTCCAAGCATAAACTTCTCGCCAGTCTCTATCCAACATGATGGTGAGTTGCACGGTCTTTCGTACAAAGCTTCATATGGAGCCATACCGATACTGGATTGGTAGCTATTATTATATGCAAACTCTACTAGATGCAGATGGTCATCCCACGATCCACCAAAATCCAATATACATGCTCTCAAGAGATCTTCCAAAATACGATTCACCCTCTCCGTCTGACCGTCGGTCTGAGGATGATATGCGGTACTGAGATGTAACTCTGACCCTAGAGCCTCTTGTAAGGTCTTCCAAAACCCACTAGTGAACAACGGGTCTCGGTCACTCACAATGCTTTTAGGTACTCCATGAAATCTCACTACCCACTTCATATACAATTCTGCTAACTTAGCTGCCGTTCTGGTCGATTTGATTGGTATAAATCTTGCACTCTTAGTCAATCGATCCACAATTACCCAAATGCTATCATGTCCCGATCTAGTCCTTGGTAAACCATCAATGAAATCCATCGAGACTTGCTCCCATTTCCATTCGGGAATTTCTAATGGTTGTAACAACCCACTAGGCTTCTTTTGCTCGGCTTTAACTAGCTGGCAATTCATGCACTTGGATATAAACTTCCCAATGTCTCTTTTCATCCCTTCCCAGTAGTAGGTCTGCTTCATGTCTCGATACATCTTGTTACCACCGGGGTGTATAGTCAGTTTTGAGTGATGACATTCTCTAAGCACTTCATCTCTCAATCCATCGACATTGGGTACAACAAGCTTTCCATTCTTTCTAAGCCGTCCATCTCGATCAAGCCCATACTTGTTCATCTCCTCATCAATACCCATCTCTAACTTGGAGATGATTTCCAATAGGTTAGGATCGTCCCTCTGACTAGAGCCGATCCGCTCAATCAAAGTGGGTTTGATCATCAAACTTGCTAACATTTCTGGATCCAATTCGCATTTTCGTCTGAAATCATACCCAGCGATGTACTCCAGTTGCTTCCATTCTAGAAACATAGCCCCTAAGTTGTCATGTCTCCTACTCAATGCATCAGCCACCGCATTTCCCTTTCCTGGTGTATATGCGATGTCGAAATCATAGGAAGCTAAGAACTCTAACCATCTCTGTTGACGGAGATTCAGATCTTTCTGAGAGAAAAGATACTTCAACGACTTATGATCTGTAAACAGCTCAAATCTTTCTCCCAAGAGATAGTGTCTCCACATCTTTAATGCGAACACGATCGCTACCAATTCTAAATCATGGGTAGGGTATCTTCTCTCGTGCGGTTTCAATTGCCGACTTGCATAGGCTACCACCCTACCGCCTTGCATCAATACAGCACCCAGTCCGGTACCACAAGCATCCGTGTATACCGTCATCTCTTCATTCCCCTTAGGAATGACTAACACTGGTGCGCATGTCAACTTGTCCTTTAGAATCTTGAATGCATTCTCGCACCTTTCATCCCAGACAAAAGCTTGATTCTTCTTGGTCAACTGGGTCAATGGTGCTGCTATCTTGGAGAAACCTTGGATAAACTTACGATAATATCCAGCTAACCCTAAGAAACTTCTTACATCTGTTGCATTCTTGGGCGTAGGCCAATCCTGTACCGTAGCCACCTTCGCCGGGTCCACGGCAATACCATTATCTGAAACAACATGGCCCAAGAACCTCACTTCCCTCTTCCAGAAGTGACACTTAGAAAACTTTGCTTTCAATTGGCGTTTTCTCAACACCTCCATCACTATTCTTAAATGTTCCTTGTGTTCTTCCTCTGTCCTCGAGTAGACCAAAATATCATCAACAAACACAAGGACAAACATATTCAACTGATCTCTGAATACCCTATTCATAAGATCCACAAAATATGTTGGGGCATTGGTCAGCCCGAATGGCATGACCAACCACTCATAAAATCCAGACGGCATCCGAAATGCCGTTTTAGCTATGCTCTCAGCTTCCACTCTAAGCTGATGAAAACCTGTCGCAAGATCCAACTGAGAAAATACTCTTGCGCCACTCAACTGATCGAACAAATCATCTATCCGCGGTAGAGGATACTTGTTCTTCCTCGTCACTTTATTCAACTCGCGGTAGTCTACACACAAACGAAGGGAACCATCCGCCTTGGTAGCAAACACAACTGTTGCTCCCCATTCAGAAACACTCCTTCTGATAAATCCCTTCTTCAAAAGATCGCTGACTTGCACCTCGAGCTCTCGCTGCTCCGTTGGTGCCATACGACGAAGTGGCATCACTATAGGTCTGGCATCTTTTACCAAATCAATACGGAACTCAATCTCTTGGTGTGGTGGAAGTCCGGTCACTTCTTCGAAAACATCCGGATACTACCAACCACGGGCAAACCTGACAACTCACTATGCGGAATGTCGAGGGAGTTTAGAAAACTAGCCAATACCCCCTTACTGGGTAGACCACCAAACACTATCCTCCGCCCATCATCCGCTCTAGCTGTCACCAAAAAGCCCTCACAGTCTACCACCACCCCGTATCTTCGGAGCCAATCTACTCCCAAAATAATGGCAAACCCAGTAAAGCCCAAAACAAAGCAATCACAAACAAACATGCATCCATGACTCAATAAGACCACATTACGACAAATCATGCTAAGGCTAGTCGAACCACCAATCGGGTTCGTCACTACTAAAGGTCTATCGACAATCTCGGGCTCCAATCCCAACCTATCTACCAGGTCACTAGATATGAAAGAACTGGAAGCTCCGGTATCAAACAAAACTCTAACAGGAACATCATAAAGAGAAAGCATACCTTGAATGACGACATTCTTTCCCTTCTCCGCCGCAGTTGGGGCATTCGACGAAGAAGGAATAGCAATAAGGGCGTATGCTTTCACCATTTGCTTTTCTTTAGGGGGCTGTGGACACTTGTCCTTGTGATGTCCCATTTGGCCACAGTTGAAGCACTTCCTGTCCGCTGGCTTGGCCCGACAATTACTAGCATAATGGCCCTTCTTACCACAGCTGAAGCACTCAACATCTTGCTTATTCTTTTTCTTCTGGCTATCCTTAGTCTGATTCTGCTTTCTCTTATTCTGGGAACCACCCTTGCCTCCACCACTTGCTTGTGGCTTTGGCTCATCTGCGGATGCAACCTCAGTCTTCGGCTTAGGGTAGAGACTTTCTGATCTTAATGCTTTCCCCACAATCGATTCAAACGTCTCATCGATGTGGTTAATAAGCCTTTCCCCCAAGTACTGATCCAAACCAGTTATGAATTTCTTATTCTTCTTCTCGGCGGTATCAATAAGAGATAACCCATATTTTGACAAAGTGTCGAATTCAGCAATATACTCCGTGACAGCTCTGCCATTCTGCTTGAGCTCCAAGAATTTCTTAAACATCACTGACTTCTGAGCAGCTGGAATGAACTTCTCGCTAAAGCGAGCTTTAAATTGCTCCCAAGTAATCTGATCTTTGGGAGTAGCTGCTTTTATAGCATTCCACCAATTCATTGCCCACCCTTGCAGCTGACGGGATGCTAGCTTTCTCTTCATCGCATCCTCGATGCCCAAATCCTCGAAGATACGTTCGCAACTATCCAACCAATCCTGAACATCCGTAGCCGACTCCATTCCGTGGAACGGCTTCCGACCAAGGCTAGTATAATCCTTATTCAGCTTGGCGAAGTCGACTCTAGGCGCCTGCACTATTGGACCACCACCATTTCCACCATTGGGAGCTGCCCTCTGCACATCCCTAAGCATCTCCCTCATGAGGTCAGTAAACATCGTCCTCATGTCAGCAGCATTCCCATTATTGGCTCCCCTACCAGCACCTCTAGTATATCGGCTCATCGTCAATCTGAAAAAGGGAAGCGATTAACGACCCCATAGTGGTGCTAGTGCAGTACGACTCCATTCTTATACTACTAATAGTATATATATATATATATATATATAGCTTTTAAAAACCAAAGTAATCACAAATACGCTCTCTCGTATACGTATGTTATCTCTCCCTGATAACTTCCCTAGGTTAACTACGCAACCTAGAGCTCTGATACCAAGTGTGACGGCCCGCCCCGCAGCAGCCTGCATTTCCTCCGAAAGTGCGCTGTACACATGCCCGACTAGCATGGGACGGTCGTCAGAAGACAGGAAAGAAGGAAACAAACTAATCAAGAACCTGTAGAGTGTCTCACAGCGCATGGAGTAAAATATAATAATAATAATAGCATACTTGACATAAAACAGGTGAGACATTGCATAAGTTGATAACTAAACCAACATCAACATCAGAGTAGCGGAAATCCAAATACAGCTTATTACAACTTTTCAAATTTACTGTCTCTAAACAAAGGAAAGCCAAAGTAGAAGATGCACCACTAATTCCCAAGCAGTGATCTTCAACAACACAGGGAGAATACTACATATATATATATATATATATATATATATATATATATTACGTGGAAGCCTCCTGCTCGTCTCCGGATCATCTACCCGTGCATCACCAGCTAACCTGTCTCTAGTCTGCTCGTGTGAGCACCCAGAGTAATAAGAGGAGACATAAAACTCTGGGTCATACATAAAGCCTGGTATGAGCGATAAGCATCTAAACAGAATAATAACAGGTATACTAAACCATACCTGAACCTGGACCTACAACCAAAGATTTAGTACCACATACCGTACAGTACTCTAAGGTGCCATAAGAAATAGTGTAAAGAATACGAGGGTGGGGTGTGCATGTCATAATGATAGCAACCAAATCAACCATAGCAACCATCCTCACATCTCTCACTCAGTGCTTAAAGCATATGATGTCCACCACTGTCAATCACTAGACCCACTGAAGTAGTGACGGGGTTCGACTTGTACAACTACTGCTACTACCAAGCTTACCACATGGAGTCATGACCAAATCTTTACAAATGACCCCACTTCATTGGTCTATAGCCCTTTAGTCGTACCTAGGTCATTGCAGCCCTGAATCCGTTCACGTACTTCCCATACATAGTGATCCAAAGTCATAGACATCGACTGCCCCTTGGCACACGTCCCGCAGCAAAGCCCAATCATGAAGTGAACTCATCGGTTCCCAACTGGATCCTGAGCTCTAACTTCCCATATAGGACTACCTTTGCATCTCGGGATATTGGTCAATACTGGGTCGGGTCGGGTTCTCCTTCTAGCCATCGGTTCGGGTCGGGTCCCCTACTTTGAGTTGGTTCGTAGTCTTCTCCTGTAGCGGTTCGAGTCTTCCTCTGTAGCGGTTCGGTTCGGGTTCATAGCGTTGCGTCGGGTCGGGTCGGGTGTTCCACTTCTGGTCGGGTCGGGTGCCATCTCCCATCCGGTCCGTACTTCCGCTCCGATCCGCTCCCTCGTCCTTCATTTGCTCTGATCCGATCCCTTCGCCTTACTTCGGTCTGAGCCCTTCATCCTTCAGTCGATCCGATCCGAGCCCTTCGTCCTTAAGTCGATCCGATCTCTCCTCCTTTATCCGATCCGATCCCAGTTCAATTAGCGTGGCCTTCCTTTTTGCCAGTTGTCTCAAGTGTCAAGTTCCGATCCGATCAGATCCCTTGCCCAGTTCAACTCATCCGATCCGAGCCTCTATATCCGATCCGGTCCAGAACCTGCACTTTTCTGCAACTCTTCCAGCAAGTATTTTACGCCATTCGACGGCGTTTTTGACAAATCTAACACTTCTAATCAATCATAAAACACACCATAGAGTCATAGCAACATGTAATAGCAACCACAAATAGCAAAACAACAATTCAAATGAATCAAAATGGATCAAAAGTGGCTAAAACCTCACATTTTCCCATAATCCCACTTAATCATGTTTAAGCACATACTTAGTAAAACTTAATCAAATCATCCAAATTTTCTAACAGAGGCATAAAACATCATATTCGAGTTTATCAATATTTTTCCAGATTTTATTTGTGTGTAAATTCGCTAATTAACGCTAATTACCCCTTAATCAACCGTAATTAGTGAGAAATCATGCAAATCACTCACCTTTGCCACAAAATAAAACACCAAATCTGAAATACTCTCTGTTTGGGTCGAATTCCTATGTATAGCAGCAGCTCCAACCTTGCTCTGTTGCTATTTGGCCTTGTTTTGATGTAGTTTAGGATTAATCTTCACTAAAAATGCGTTTTGGAGTGGTTTTAGAGGATGGAAGCCATTACTAGGGTCTCAAGAAGGTTTGTGGCGGCTCAAAACTAAAATGAAAGTGATTTCCTAACCCTAATCAGCCCTCCTATGCCTCTAAACCCGAAATTCCCCTTTGGGCCTAGCTACTAATCACCCGGTTAAGCCCAATTAAGTTGTTTTTCACCATTTGAAACTTGTTTCAGCCATATCTCCCAAACGGTGAGTCCGTTTGGCTAATGTGACCACTCTATGGAATTGTAAACCATCATCCGGGACCAATGGAAGTGGTTTCAAGTCAAAATTCCTTTCCAGTAAAAAATTATGGCCAAAACAGTACCAACTAGGGGTAAAAATGGTCATTTAAAAATCGGGAAAAATCATGAACATGGGAAATGACCCCAATAGTCGTCTCCCAAAGTTACATGACCACACGACTTCGTATGTGAAAGAAATAAATATTCTATGATCTTATGATGCGTAGAATACGGGTCGTTACAAATTTTTATCAGAGCAGTAAGCAGTTTCAAAAATCATATTCAAAGACAATTCCATTTATCAGATCAGCAGACAAACATTTATCAAAGCATGCAGTTACAAAGAATTTTCCAAGATCAATATCAGGATATCACAAAGACAGTTTCAAATCAGACTTGACAAGAGAATGATGTTTCACAGATTATTATAGAAGAACACAAAAGATGATTCATGATTCCAGATTTAAAAATATTGTTTATTTTAAATCATTTGAAGGAATATGAAAATATCAGAATTTAATGAATCAATCATACAAGATTATAAATTTTTTGATTCTAGATATGTGTGTGATTCAGTAAATTAATAATTTCAAATGATTTTAAACAAACGGATATTCAAATCTAATAATCATGAAATAACAATAAGTTTTAAGACCATATTTTCAAAGAATTTTTCACAAGAAATTTCTGACAAGCACAAGAGTAATTTCAGATCATTTACATAAGACTGGAGAAATATTCATGATTCGGAAAATTAAAATAATTTATTTGAAATCACTTGAATCTGTGTTAAGTTTTGGGATATAATGGATCAGTCACACAAGATTGATAATTTTAAATGTAAGAGGTGTGTGATATTCAAAATATCAAGAATTTCAGATGATTTCAAACAAACAAATTTCAACCATAATGATCATGAATAAAGATGAATTTCAAGATGTATCACTGATTCAAGATAAAAAAATCAGCATATCCAAGCCAATCTGAAAAATAATGAAATTATCACAATTGATAAATATTGATGTGCTATAATGAGTATAATATTTCAAGCTTTTCTAAACTGAATTAGAAGAAACCCAAAACAGCAGATATGTGTGAAATTTCATTAAATATTCAGATCTTCAAAATTTTAGAATTTATACTAACAGTGTTCAAGATATGATATGAATGCTTCAGCACTGTTATAAATTCAGGAATTAGAAAATAAACTTCAAAACAATTGCAGAAATATTTACAAATTTGAATTCAAGATTTGGAAATAATTAAAACATCAGAGTTCTATTCAAAGAAGGTGGATTTCCAAAAAATATGAATTCTACAATTGGAAGTTTAAGAAAGTACAAAAGAATGACAAAAATATATGGTAGTGACAAAACAAAACAGAATAGATAAAGAAAATAAACAGAAAGGGTAGAAGGAGGAATGCACAAAGAAAAAGAAAAAATATTTACAAAGGTTGAGTTTAGAGGTTATACCTGAAATTGACGTGAGTAAATAAATCTCTAACTCTACAAATCTTTGCTAAAGGAACTGTAAATGATACAGAATTATATACCTTTCAGCACAGCAGTTCCTCAGCCATCTTCGGTACCTAACAGTTTAAAGGATCGAGTGGTCTAACAAAAGTAGTAAAACCACTCACAGTTATATTTGTACGTTTTGGTACCCAAACTTGTTTATATAACAATCCATCAGAATTTACCAAAGTACCTTTAGGGACCCAGATCTGTTTGAAATTAAATGAATTCACTGTATCTCTTTTTGGGGTCCAGAGTGGTTTAAATGGATTGTTATCAAACAAATTCACATCAGGTTTATGATTCAGAAAACCTTTGAAATTATCAGAGTTCAAATTATCAAGTCGATTCTTTTCAAAGAAGTTTGAAGGATTTTTCAAATCATTTGAATTTCGTTTTTAAAAAACATTAATTTTCCCAAAGCCAAGACCACATTTATTTCCAACAGAAACTTGGTTTTGCAACAACATATTTAACGATTTTTCCCCATTAGAAAATTTAGTCAAAGTTAACTCAAGTTGTTGAATTTTAATTTTAAGATCACACTTCTCTTTCATTAAATCTGAACAATGATTTTTAGTGATCTTACATCTTTCAAAATCAGATTTTAAAACCAAATTTTCATCTTTAAGAGTTTCAATTCTGGCTTGGGATTCCATGATTTTAGATTCAAATCGTTTTTGTTTTTCGGACTCAAATTTCTTGGACTTTTCAATCTCATTTTCAATATCTTCTTAAATCAAATTTGATTTCAACAAGTTCTCCTTTTCAGCAGCATCAAATTTGGAATTTATATCTATTCTAAAAATTTCAAATTCGTTTTGCAGAAGGTTATTTAAATTTGATAACTCAGTCTTGTTCTCATTTAAGATCAGAAATTCATTTTCAAATTTTTGAATATTTTTATTGAGATGAACAAGATTGGTTTTCAATTTCAAATAATTTTTGGAAACTGAATTTGAAGAATTTTTAACATTTTCAAGTTGGGATTCAAAATCATCAATTTTGCTAGTCAACTCAAAATTCTTAGATTTCAAAGACTTATTTTTCAGTTGGAGTTTATCAACAGATTTCGTTAAATCAAGACACATGTAAACCAGATCTTCATATGTGAAATTTTCTGTTTCAGCATTTGTTGATTCTCCATCATCTGATCCATCTGAAGTTTCATCAACATGACTTATTAAGCATATATCTGAATCTGAGTTGTCAACCTAGGGTTTTGAGCAGCTGTTATCAATTTTTCCATACTTCGTATTGAGAGCTGTTCAGATTTCCTACGCAGTTAAACAATGGGAGATCAGACTGTATTGATCATCATCAAGATAAGAATATATAATATGTGTAGTATGAGAATTAAAAACTTTATCTACCATGTCGTACCCATTGATAACGACATCCCAACATTTAATATTAACAGATTTTAAATAAACTCCCATTTTGGATTTCCAGTTTAAAAAAATTGTTCCAGTGAAAATAGTTGGAGATGAACTGGACTGACTCTCACTAGACTGACGACTAGGATTACCCATGACTCTAGAGTTAAATAAGTACCTGCTCTGATACCACTTGTTGGATCTAGATTAACCCTAGAGGGGGGTGAATAGGGTTTATCACAGTTTATCGCTGAATTAAAAAAATCTAACATGATATGAAATAATAAACAGATCATAGAATGCAGCAGAAATAAAAAGAAGAAAGGAAATAACACGCAGAGATACCCAGCTTCGGCAAAACCCTGCCTACTACTGCATTCCTAAGGTTTCTACTAGGTGATAGAACAGATCTCGCTTACAAGACCATGTAAACTCGCACTACCTGCTCCTGTACTAACCCTATGCTCAAAACCCTAGACTGACCGATATCCCCTCGATCAGATTTCCCCTGATTACGACCCCGTAACCAGTAACCTAGATTTTCCAAACTCTAGCAACTGTCAATCAACACCCTGACCGAATCCACTAGAATTTTACAGACTCTAGAAAACTGTTTTGATCGTTTAAAAAAAGAAAACAAAATACAACAATACAAATAAAAACCAGATAACTAAAAACCCTAGTTTATAAGAGTGAAAAACAAATCCCTTTAATCACTTGAATAGGTCAAGCCCACTTGACAATATTGCCCGGCCCATATTTATTTTCTTTGTCCCGATGTCTTTCCTTCTGGAAACAAGAATGGCGGCGATTTGAAAAAGCTAGGGTTTCTCTGGAAATTCAAATACTGACGTCGGTGATGATTCAAATCAATTCTCTGAAGCTCAAAACTGTGTTGCTCTATCTTCGATTGATTGCGCCTCTCTCTGGCGATCGAAAGTCTGGTATGTAACTTTTGATTTGAAACAATTTTCTCTTGAGGTGATTTTGTGGTTTCGATGGATGATTTGCCAGTGATGATATTGTGTGTTTATATAGGGATAAAGAAAACCCTAACACCCTCTGATTTCATAGATGATTAGGTCTGATTTTTTCATGAATTGCTCGATTCCCTCTTTTGAAAATCTTGGTTGAATTTGAATTTTGCTGCCTTGTTAAAATGTCGTGAATGATGAGATGAACCTGGACGTCTATTTGGCCTGGAAATATGATCCGTTGTGTGATTTCCCTCTTTGATGCCTCAAATAAAAAAACATACGGCTTTGATGAATCTGGTCTTTGCAAAATGACATCTGTATTTCTGGAAACGAATTATACACTTGCCAAAAATGTCATTTTGATATCTGGAAAAATTGTTAGCAATAAACAATGCCTATATATATTGTGTTGAATTTGTGCCAAGATAGCTCATCCATATCAGTAAACTAAATTGCTGGAAAATGATTTATTGCCATAAAAATGTTGAGCATTTCTGGAGATATATTCTTGATTGAAAAAACTGGAAAGACTTGATAAGAGATTTGTTGCTCCTTAAACTCTTGCCAAGTATGGTTCACAGAATTGTTTCATTTGTTCACTGTGTCATTGCATATCATATTGTTCTATCTAGAAAAGATTTTATTTATCAAATATGCAATGATAAAACTGGAAAAACTATTTCCCCCTTGCATGATTGTTGTTTCCTTGAAGTGTATTCGAGATTCCTCATTTAACACTTGCCAAAAAAAATCTGTTGCACCATGCTTGTTTGCTCTTTCAACATTTCTGGACATATGTTCCCATCCATATGTGCACATGAATTTGTAGCATTCATGTCTCAGATTTTTTTTTTTTGGATCATATTTGTTGGTCATCCTTGCTAGTGACCTTACTGTGACCATTTGGCTTGACTTCATGTACCACTGTCTTGCTATATTGATCATTTGTCATGCTGTATCGAGTTGATCTGTTTGTTACTTGCTGCATCTACATGCAGACCACCTTCATATTTGCTGTGAACACCATGAAATTTTCCTTGATCATGCTTTCCCACTGAACTGCTTATGCACACTTGTATCCATCCAAAATGCCATGTAAAAACTGGCTGTGTGTATCACTTGTAAACATATTTGCATGCTTGCACATACATGTACACTGTGTATATTTGTATAAAAACTGCACAATCCATCCATTGCTAAACTGATCATCTCCATTAGCCATCCATGTACACAGTTCATTCTGGAAAAAAAAACATGCTGCTACCTTTGTATTCTTCTTTGCTGCATCACTTTGAATTTGTGCATGGCTTGAATTAAATATACCTGAACTGCACACATTAGCTTTTCTGTGTATTATCATTCTTGAGCTCTCTCTCATACACTTGCCCGCATGCTTCTTGTACCTGCTGCTATGTTGTTTTTGTAAAACTAAATTGATCTTGCCTGAAAATCACTTGATCTGCCATGTTTATCTACCTTTGGCTGATCTGAAAATGTTGCAATTCCTTGACATGTTTGACCATTTGCTGACTGTGTACACCACTTGATCATGCTATATTATGCTTGTTGTTTGGATGTTGTACCATCCATGCTAAAGTATTTGCAGTTCCACATTGCCGAGTATGATTTACTTTGAGTACTTGTATTTTGCACTGTGCTCGACTACTTGTATTTGTTGCTTTGATTGAGCACACTCTCGACCATATTCATATGCACTGAGTTGAGATGGTCCTTGTGGCTACTCCTCAGATGCATACTGATTGGCGTGGTAGTGCACACATGTATATCTATACACATGTGTCTATGCATTCATCAGAAAGTTTTTTTCTGTCCCTGTTCATATTCAAACTAGCTAGACACAGATGAATCAGATCAAGTCATGAAAAATGATAAAAAACACACCAGAAATCTGAGGAAAATAAGATTTTTAAAAAATAAAATTTGTATTTGTGTGTATTCATTTTTTTTTTCTATTGCAGTGTACTATGTGTGTGTTTCAATATATGACTGGTAAGCATGAAGATGACTGGACTGACTGTGAGCAATGACGACGACACTGCTGACTGACTAGGAGGATGAAGACTGAAGAAAGAAGACAGCATGTGTCATTGTATAAAATGAATGTATGAGTGTAACTGTAAAACAGAGTGATATGTATGAGTGTTGTAGTGATTCTGTAGTAAAGGAGCTGTGTATATGAAAAAGATTGTACTGTGTATATGTAATAAACAAGTTTGATTGAAATAAAATATTATTTTATTGTTGTCAAACAAACTTATCTATTTTATTCAGTTTACAAGTACAATATTCAAAGAATGTTTAAATAGTGGAGTCACAAATAGTTGTACAGTTTGAATGTTTGAAATATAATATTCAATTTAAATACAATACTGTATGAATATATGAATGTTTATACAGTCGTATTCTATTTAAATATAAATATTATATTCTTGTCTGTGATGTATATATAGAACAGTACAGTAACAAACACATTTGAAATAATATTTATTTGGTTGTTATCATCAAACAAAAATCATATAATTGTACATACAACACCGTTATATACAACAATGGAAAGGACGAGTGTCATAATCATAGAAAATTATCGAATTTCTCCATTTATCTGCAGATCTAGCAGTTGCTTTCTCCGAGATACATGCCTTCTTTTTATTGTTGATTGTTATTGGCTGTATGTAACTCAGATCCAAATATTCTTCCCTGTGTTGACCTGTAACTCCTATGGCAGCCTGTACCCATGATTTTTTAAGCCCTGATTTAACTTGCTCGTCCAACGATTTCGAATCATAGAATTTCAATCTAGAGTTCATTGCGGGCTAAACCATCATCTCGCCAGACCTAGTTCGAACATTCGTTCCCCTTAGATTTGTCGGACCAGGTCGACGAACTGCTTCTCTCGCAGTATTATGGGAATTGAATTCTTCGTAAGACCCATGGTCAACTCGTCCGCGTTGTGTAGAAACCCTTGATATTCCTCGATTTTATAACGCATCTGCTCTCCCATAAAAGAAGATTCCACTAGCCCCAAATCGATTGGCTCCTTCCCTACTCTCCGATCTGGAGGATAATGTTCTTCGTTAGAATTCCCAGATTTGAGTGTGTCGGCCATGGTTTAGTATCTTTGCATAATTTAGTTTGAAATAAATGTTTTTTATTATTAAAAAACATGTATGATCATAATCTGAGATATATATATTTCAACACTGATAAACATGCAAAGTTTGATACTATAATGTAAGTCTATATGTTTTTCAAACTGTTGATTCAATTTTATTTGCTTGGTGGTGTTTATTACCTAATGACACTCAAACGTTTAAAGACAATTTGAAAACTGTGTGAAAGGAATATTGATTCCTGTAAATATAAGCACCACATAGACAACATGTATTCATCTATCAGCATACAAATTTGTTTGTATTTCTTGTTCATATATATTTGATGTATATGTTTGAAGTTAAATAGTACTATATATACATATATATATTTATATTTATATTTATATGATTGATATGTGTATATATAAATATATATATATATGTGTGTGTGTGTGTGTAATCCATAAATATTACATTGTTATCTTCAAATGTAAGAATCTGTTATCATATATTAATTTGTAATATTTGCAGATTCAGACTTATAGCATGACTCAGTATGACTAGGCCAATAAACAAATAGAGATGGACATGCAGATGCAAAATTATTGGGAGTTCCTGAAGCATGTGTAGTTTAATTACTTTGCAGTATGACTGTGTATAAATGTTATCATGTTGTGTTTATGTGTGTTAATAAATATGTGTAATTGTTGTATATGTGTACATATTGTATATACGGGTTTACACATTTATCTAGATATCTAGATACAGATCTGTTTTGTATTGCATATGTGTTATTACCATTACAATATTGTTATTAATCCGTTTGATTAATAAGTCAATACATCTTTATTATGTTTAGCATTCTTTGCTCATGATCATGTGTTTATTTCTTTGAAAGGCATCCAATATGGACTAAATTTTATATATATATATATATATATATATACTATTATATTGGTCACATGATGCTTATTTACATGTTTATTTTCCCTGTATATCATTCTTTTTGTATTTCTTAACAGGCTTGTAAGTTTTATTCACATATATTTTGAAATTTATGTGGAATAAAATTAATTTTAACTGGTCCTTGAAACCATTTAGGGTGGGTAAACGTATATAATGAAAGTCTATTTGGTTATATAGATTTTAAGTATATATGTATAATATCTGAAACTTTGCAATACAAAAGTTAAATCAACCATCTCTTTTAAATGTTAAAGAAGAATAGACACACTTTATTGATTTTGAATTCATAGATATATATATATATATATATATATATATGATTTATATATTATATCTAATTTCAATTAATATTACGAATATAAAATACATATATATTTGATATATGTAAATAACTCTATTATAGTTACGAATTATAATTCCCTTTAAAAGCAAATTTTGTTATATTAAGTCATGGTGAGGTCTTCCAATAATAAAGTCATCAACGTCCAATCTCATTGGATGTAGGTAATGCCAAAGCATTGTGCATCCTTTTATTTTGGTTTTGTGCGACGAAGTAAAAGTGATACTTGAATTGTATTATTGGGTCTGACTTAACGAAGCTACATAATAAGATTATGGCTTAGAGACAACAACATGAATTACTCTATATTTTGAGCAAATGAATAATGCTGAACTAAATGTTCATCATGCGATCCAAGAATTATGTACACGATATAATTGACATAAGATGTCTACCTAAAAGGTTGTGCTTTGGGGATTAGCCAAAGCTAGGTCAAGGCATGACTAGATATGGATCTTGGAAAACTGTAATATATATACTGGTATATATAGAGGTATGTTAATTTGAATGGGACCATATTTTAGTTTATATTGTACATTTATGTTAATATAAATTTTGATTGTCAAAAACCTTGAATTTGTATTAAATAAATATTAAAGAATCGATTATTACCGTAGATATTAAATAATAAATAATTCCGATAATTTGAATTAATCCTTGATAAGGATAAGTTGAATTAAATCAAATTTCTTAACTAACATTGAAATTTGAGGACTGTCTCAAACAAACTAAACGTAATTGTTTTAAAATACTAAAGATCTAAAATAAAAGTTGAAGTATGACTTCAACTGAATAAGTTATAAATGTTATAATAATCTACTTGTACATTTCTAGTATTAGATACTAGATATAAATAACATAAATGTATGTAAATTTACAGAAATTGCAAAATAAGTAGAAATTTGATAAAAGGACAAGTGGATTTACGATTGGAAATGAGGCAAATGTCATTGGATTATCCATAGGAAGTTGATTCCGTTCTATACACTGGCTTAATTAAATAAATAAAATAATTGTTATTATGGAGTTCCATTCAAAATAAATGTTATTATAAATCTTGTTCATACAAGTTTGAATTTCATTGTTAATAAAAGAACAATTGTTATTCAATTATTTAAATGAAATATTTCATGGAATTTCACAAATAGTTAATGATATTAATAAATCCTTAACTATGATATATTTGACATATATATAGTGAGCAGATTAAATTTAATGATTTAACTCTAGCACACCTTTAGCATTGCCAGTTAGCCCATATAAACAAGAAAAACATATCAAAACTCCATTATGATGGAATTTTGAAATTATTTGACTTCGAATCATATAAAGAATGCAAATCTTGTTTATTAGGCAAAGTAACTTAATCACTTTTCATGTGAAAAAGTGAATGGGTGATATGTATTGGGTCTCGTACATAATGATGTATATGGGGCAATGAATACATAAGCTAGAGGTAGGTTTTATTACTTCATTATATTTACTGATGATGTCAGTCAATATAGATATGTGTATCTTATGAAACACAAATCGGAATCTTTGAAAAGTTCAAAGAATTCGAAAATTAAAGTTCAAAAACCAATTTTAATAGAAATTGAATTCTCTTCGAACAGATCAAAGAGAATATTTAAGCCAACTATTTAATGACTATCCAGATGAGTTTGAAATTGTTTCACAACTCACTCCATCTAGAACACGATATTGGAATAGTGTGTCTAAAAGGAGAAATCGCACCTTATAAGATGAAGTACGATTAATGATAAGTCGTATATATCTTCCAATAAATTAAATTTAGAAAAATTGCATTTAATCCTATTAAAACAAGTTTGAAGACGCCATATAAGATATGGACTAGGAAATATCTTAGTTTGTCTAATGCGAAGATTTGGGATGCAATGACGTTTATTAAACGTCCTTCCTCTGATAAGATCGGACCCAAATCTGATAATTATTTTGTGGAATGTCCAAAAGAAGCAAAAGAATATTGTCTCTATAAATCCTTGAGAATAAAATGTTTATTGCTCGAATTGGTATCCTTATAAAGGAGAGCATGTCCCTTAGATACCAAAGGGAACGAAACAAAATTCGAAATGTCTCGGAAACCACAAAATATTATTGAATCTTGTATAGAAAAGAAATTGAGTGAGAGTGTCACAATAATTCTAATGTTATATTGATAACACATTAATTATTAAGGATAATGTTAGTTATTAAAACAAGGAATAGATACTGATTCTGAAAATGTTTGGATTAAGAAGTTCATAACTGAACTTAATTCATTGTTTGTCCAATGATTTACATTGAGATAACAATATGGCTTTTGCTCAAGCCTACGACCTTAAACTCACTATTGATCCAAACATATATTTAATAAATATAATTCTTATGTGAAGTTGTTCACAGAGGAAATGAACATATCTGCAAAGTTGCAAAAGTTGAAATGTTGCAGACCTACTGAATTATACTTTGTTGCAGCAGAAGTTTAATAGTCACACTAGTTTCATAAGTACGTGATACGTGAACGATTGACTCTAGTGCAAGTAGGATATTATCAGAGTATATGCCCTAGAGGCAATCCATTTGATGTGATTAATAACATTGGTGATGTTATTGTTTTATTTAGAATAAAAGTATTCTGTTATGATATATTTATTGCGTAATACGTAATAGAAGTCCTAAGAATAACAATACGGATTTATATAGTTCAAGTAAGTGACTTGAACTTGAGATTATATAATATGTTAAGTATTACAATTCTTAAGTGTCCCTAGTCAAGCTTTATTGTATACAAAGGACAACAATAAAACGTTGAGACTAGTATGTTGATTGACTAAATATCACATCTCATTGATCATTAATATACATGATATTAATGTCAAAACATAAATATGTATTGGAGAATATCGTATTGGGCTGATCCAATATGAGAAAAACTACATGGAATATAATTGACAGTATCATAAGTTATTCTCATAGTGATAGTGATGCAATGGTCCTTAGACTTGAAATCAATACAATTTTATTCGATGATATTTATGTTTTGATATCATCTAAAGTTACTCGTAATAGAGTAACGATAATGGTGATTATTGATACATCTCAAATCGAATGAAAATTATGAATGATCTAGATGGAATTTAACCCTACGATATATATATATATATATATATATATATATATTTGTAGTGATATCCATGGGCCTATTGATTGAGTGAGACTGTTAAATGCATGGTTGTGCTCAAATATTGATTTGTTTTAAATAGTTTACTCGTCGATCAAGATAAACTGATTAAATTATAAAGAGGATGATACGATCCATGTCTCGAGTTTAATCCTAGATATATTGGTTAAAAGGATTATATTACATTGACACACTGGTCATAGAAAGGTTGTATCCAATCGCTGATCTTATTATAACATGGGTAGCAGTGACGTATTACTAGATTCCAATCATTGTTTATGATTTTAAAATCATTGCCAACATTGTAATAACCTATAGGGTCACACATAAAAACGTCTGGAAAAGTGAAGGACCGTTGTTAATAAAAGAAAAATCAAAATGTTGATATTTCCCTTTGTTTGAAATGGTATAAGGATAAGTCACCCTATTTTATCTTGTTTTAACACATATTAAAAGGGCCGGCCTTATCCTTATTATTATAACAACGCAAAATTACAACGAGATTAAAATGAGGAAATTAAACCCTAATTCCTTTTTGGCTAACATCAAGCTTTTCAAATTCGATTCGTACGACGAAATAAAAGGACATTAGTGGATACTTATAGAGGTGCGGCGCATGTCGTGCTTAAGGATTCGATCGATCTCCATCCAACCCAAATCAGATTCGTGGATTCAATAGGAATTTGGTAAGATTTAATTTCCATTTACTATTTAATCACAAGATCCAGTTATAAATAGATCATATTCATAAATTATAGGTTATGATTTGATCGATTTTTCCTAACACCCACACCTATCTTTTTATCCGTCCTCGAATAAAGAAAAACAAATATAAATCCACTTTCGTAGGGGGCACGATTGCACTAAGCGTATGCAACAATCTGTTAAAACTATGGGTTTCCCCAATAGGATGAGTGTTGTCTCGTGAGGGTTTCAGCGAATACTACCCACAAAATCCACATGCAATGATAAAAAGTTTCTAAATGCTGGTTTATCTATAGAATGAAAGCAAGTTTTTGGAAAAATATTTACAAATAGGGAATTTATTTTTAAATTTGATAGGAGTGTGTTAGATACAAGTTTGGGTCGTCACCATGAAATTTAATTCATTTACTAATCAAAACTTCAAACAAAAGCTAAGTTATCGTTATAATTTCCTCTAGCTTGGCTACTGGTTTTTGTTGAAACCATAGTGCAATTATGAAATAAATTCTATAATCGACCATCAACGTTTGCAAAGTGGCATTTTTGTTTATTTTTGAACAACAAATTCGATAAAATAAGTGAAGGTAGTGCTTGAATTTCAATTGCTTATTCTCTCTTATTATTATTTAAAAATATTATTGATATTAACATTATATATGAATGCCTGGCTCAAATAAACTTAGGAAATTGTCCGGTATTTTCTAATCGTGCATAGTCATGTGGACTTTTAAATGAGATTAGAAAAATATTTAGACTTATATTCTTCTCTTATATGAGTTCCAACCATGCATAACCACGAGAACTTTTAAATGAGAATGAAAGCACATATAAAAGAGGTTAATGTTATTCACCCATGCATAACTGCGAGGACTTTTAAATGAGAGTGAATACGTAACCATAAGCACTCTAGACTTTATTAAACCATTAAAAATGTATTTACATATATACAAAAAAAATTAAAGATGAGAGAGTTAAACGAGAATATCTTAGCACCACTTTTACTTAAAAAATTGAAAATGTTATCACTAGTACTGTAAATAAACCACCCATATGAACAAAGATTTTAATTTAGAATCAATTACATAACCATCACCTATGAATCGTGTAAAACCCCGGAATATGGCGATAATTAAATTAGTTATTTAGTTTCCATAAATGGAATCTTTGCAAAAAAATGGAATTTGATCGCGAAAATTGCAATATTGCGTTCGTGACAGAATTTTTGTCAAATTTCATGTTTTGAACTTTACAAACGAAATCTGTATGAATACGTTATGAATGAAATACAAAAACGGACAAAATTAGTTAAACAGAATATATTTAATTAGGGAACTAATGTTTCCATTTATTACCCCACCTCCCACAGGAGGCAGGTCGACCGGGCGGCCCACTGCCCCTGAGACTTACAGGTCACTGCTCTTGTGGCAGCTAGGGTTTTAATATATAAAAAATATCAACTGACATATTTTTCTAGAATTAATTCTAATGGTTCAGGGTCATTTCTATGCCTATAAATAAAGGTCTAAACCCCCACTCTTTTGCTCACATTTCTTCGAGGCAGCAGCAAAGCTTTGCCCTTCCCCATTCTCCAATCTCTTCTAAAATTCTAAAATATAACATAAACAAATCATGTTTGCAAGGATTGGATATATTGAACTTAGATTTGTGCGAAATAGTTGGTTTTACGAATAGGTAATCTTTATTAATAGTTTTCCTTCTCCTTTTCCAATCCTTCTTTCAGATCTACAAATCTTAATGTCCATATGTATTCCTCTTTTAAAAATTTGTAGATTTGTAGAATTTGGAATTATAGGCATAAAAGCTATATTCATATTTGGATTTGAAATGGCTTTCTGGTGAGTGATAAATATATTCTTGTTTATGTCAAATCTAAAATTGTATACATATAAATTTCATATGGATTTGTAGTTATAGTATTCTTATCTTGCCTACAATTCCTTAATATGTTTTGTGGTTATTGTAAACACCCTAAATATGGAAATCAATCACTAAATATTGTTAGATTTGTGATTTTATTATTCCACATTTATAGGATTTGGGTGTATATTATATAATTTGTACAGTTTGTTTCTTTAGATTTAATAACCTATTTGTGTTTAGTATTGTTTGGGGATTATACTTGATTGTGGTAAATTTACCATTTTTGTTCTTTTTAAATAAAAGGCATTATTTGAAATCTACAAGGAATATAAACAAATCAAATAGGAAGAGATGTGTAAATTCACGTATTTGTATGTAGTTTACATCATGTATTCCAAATAAAATATTACTTATTTCCATGTGAGTGAAGTAGGCAATTATTCCCTTTTTAAATTGTTTGGGCAAAATTTACAATAATTACAGTAAATTAAATTAGCTTCATATGAGATTGAATCTCAACAAGATTAAACACAAAAAGGGTTGTTCCAGTCGTTAGTTTGGACTAGAATACAAATAATAATAATAAAACATAATTAGTAACTAAGTAAATATCGCGTTAAAACATAAATATATATATAATTATACTGAAACCTTATCCGTTCGTAACCTCCATAAATGACGTTATTATTAAATAAAAGTATGTTGTGTGGTTAAATTTGAATGTTTTCCAAACAGCCAGGCTCAAAGACCATCTGCAATAGCTGCTTCGGGAACCATATCCTAATCCTAAAGCTAGATCACAAGCCTTTACCAGCAGTTGCATCCTCTAAACCTATGGAAAAAAAAACTCATCCTACACTAGCCCTAGGGACAACACCTAATGTTACAGAGAAAGAAAACGCTAAAGATAACGAGGCAATACCGAGGTTTCCCGTAAATCGCCTACTTCTAAAAGCAAAAAAGACATCATTTTTAACCTTTTGAATGATGGAAGCTGGCAACATAGGAGATTCTTTGAGAACTGCCTATTCTAGGAATACCAGAGAAGCCAACAAATGAGACAAGGAATAAGATTGAAAAAGATCGACCTAAGATCCTTTCCAATTCCCCTAACCCACCAAGAACGAAGCAAGGAAATTATAGAAGTTAGATCCCCACGGACACCCATCGAAGTCCCTGAAAAATGACCATATTGCATTTGCACACTCGCCGAACAAGAATAAGTGAGCTGCCAACTCCGCCAAACCAGGCCGACAACACCGACATCTCGACACTAGAGGAATGCCAATCTGCATCAGGTTGGCATTTAACGAAAAACCCTCTGAAGGATCTTCCACAAAGAACGGATACCTTAGGAGGAATGCGCTTGTCCCAAATGAAGTAGAAAACTGGAATTCTAGGCATTGGAGCTCTAGTGGAATTCCAAGTCGCCCTTAAGGTGAACGCACCCCCATCCCCATCAAAACCCCGACTGTGAGATTCGGAAAAAGCATAAACTAATTGCATCCACTTCCATGTCTCACTAGCATAAGATGGGGCTCAGGTTTCGATGGCAGAAGGCATCGGTACTCAGCATGAAGAAACGACACCCATAAGGATTCATTTGATCAAAACTAACCCAAAGTTTATAGGAATAGGCCTTACAGACATCCTTAGGATGCCATGGACATAGACACCCCTCACGCCTAGGACGACATACAGTATCCTAAGAAACCCGTTGATGCCTCTTAGATTCGACCACCCTAGAAGAAGGAAGAAGTTAAAGAGTGGTAGGAACAGAAGAAGGTTGCAGTATGCATCATGGATGCGAAGATATGAGACCCAAGAGAATTGAGGACTGACTTGATAAGCACAAGTCTATCAGCCTGGGAAATGATATTCGATTTCTATCTAAAAATCTTGCCACTGGCCTTGTCAGTTAAGGGATTGAAAATTGCATTGAGCCTATGGCCTCGGTAAAGAGCAATATAAAGATAAATAAGAGGAAGAGAAGTGATACGAAACCCCGAGAAGGTCTCAATTCCAGATACCATATTCAGAGGCATATACTTAGCGAGAACGGAGCAGCTTTTCGAGGCATTGATTAATATCTCCAAGCACCGTTCGTATAGGTTGAGGAAGGAAAGGAGTCGATGAATGGATTATCGATTCTCATTTGAGAAAATAACAATGTCGTCTGCAAAAGACAAAGAGAAAATCATAAGGCATCTGCTTGGAATACGAGAGCGATGAATCTGCTCTGCTATCATTAAAGAGTGCACCCCTCTGAGTAAATCCTTAGTGGCAATGACAAAAAGCATTAGGAAAAGGGGATCTCCTTAACGAAGGCCCCTTCCGAATTAGAAAAAACCTTTAGCCGCTCCCTTGATAAGAACAAAGAGCCAACAGTTTGATATGAGCCGCCAAATGAAATCAATCAACAGCTCAGGGAACCCAAAAAACAGAGAATCCTAATGATGAAAAATTAAGTCATATGGTTATAAGCTTTCACCATGTTAAGCTTAACCACCACATTAGAGCCTCGAATCTTCCGAATCTTGGTTTAGAAGGATGTTATCAGTGATCATGCGACCTTTTACAAACCCAACCAGAGACAAAGAGATATTATGATCAAGAATAGGTGCTAACCTAGAAGACAAAATCTTGGAGATGATTTGAGAAGTTGCACAGACTAATTGATCTGAAATCAAAGAAAGATTTGGGGTGCTCACACTTAGTATAAGTATAAGATTGGTGGGCATACGCCCTCTTGGAGGAAAACCACCGGAGAAGAATGATTGAATCGCCAAAAGAAGTCTTGTCAAATAATCGGCCAGACACAACGGTAAAATATCCCATTGTATCCATCTTGGGAACTCGCTCTGTCCTTGCTAAGAGAAAAGATACAAGAACGAACCTCCTTGATAGAAGGAGGGCTGCAAAGAACCGGAGCTTCAGCAGAAAGAACCAAATGCGGGATGAAAGACATAAGAACAAAATTTGATTGATCGACAGAAAGGATCTACAAAAGTGACTGGAAGTGGGAAATGATCGTCTCCTCGACTTCCGTAGGGGTTGAGGCCAAAGAAAAATCCCGACGAAGAATCTGGCAGATAGAATGGAAATTATTCATTTTCCGATAGTAGAGTGGAAGAATTTCGAATTGGAGTTTCCATCGGTGAGCCGTTTTATACTCGCTTTTTGTGAAAGCAACTCATTCTCAATGCATAACTCCAAGTTGAAGGCGAGCTCGGCGTGAATCCATTCCACCTTTTTTGAAACTGTCGGGTTGGCATCTCAAAGGCTGAAGATATGGGACCTACAGTTGCATTTAATTTGAAAAGATCAGATGGTACCTGGTTTGGGTACCGGGAGGTGGAAAAAGTAGCTTCTTTGTCTGTAATCCATTTACGGGCTGTTTCTGCAATCCTGGTGCATGTGCTAAATATCTTTGTTTATCTCATTCCGATCTGCTATCCAATATCGAGGCAGGGCATGTTTGCTGGGATGACAATGACATAATAAATGGGAAGCCAACAGGTGCTGTTTGGATCTTGTTCGGTTACATGTCAACATTTGAGGATGTCGAGACATTCTTGAAGTTTGTAATAACTTCTTTTGTAGAAAAGCCTACCTTACCGAAAGTATCATATCCTTCCGAATTGAGCACAAAAATCTCTTATGGTGGACAATTTACAGGTGGAATTTCTCTGAAATCCATTACAGTATACCGAATAAAATCTTGTTCTGGATTCAGCATAGAAAGCTGGCCCTTAAGTAACACAGGCCTATTGTATGACCGTGAATGGCTACTTAAAGATTCAAGAGGACAGATTTTGACTCAGAAAAAGATGAATTCTGCATGTAATTCAAATGAAGAATTGGATGTCTATGGACGAAGTATTGCAAACCCAGAAAGTCGGGAATGGGAAGAGATAAGGACAGTTTAAAACTAATTTAAACTTTTATTCAAGACTGTTAATGGCAATGCAATCTTGTTTGCAAGCCTGAGTACACAATTATCAATGTTAGCATGTAAAGTGGACATGTAGATAAATTTGGAAGTTTGGTGTATGCCTTCTCTTTAAAAAAAAAAGATGCCTCCTCCAAAATGATAGTTTCTTCTGTAGAACGTCCCCTGCCGAAGATATTGGTGAACACATGTGAGTTCCATACCTTCAAACACGATTTAAGGCGCTTGAGTTTAAGATAGAAAATTGTTATTGGGCTACCTGTAGCAGGTAGGGATCATGATTCCTCCACCTTGGGATGAAGAAATGATGAGATTTCCACATGGATGGAAATAGAAAGAAGTAGGACTCGAAAGAGCAAAAGAAGAGCACTGCAGAACCATGGAGCGTGGTCTGAAACAGTGCAATGCAGGTGATAAATCGAGTAAGAGAAGGGGAAGGAAAACCATCCTTTTGAACCAAATACCTGATCAAGACGCGAGAGAATCATAGAGGGACGCTCTTGGTTGTTACATTTGGTAAAAACCGAAACAACAAAAGGCATCTATGACAAACCAGAATGGAAAATGAAAGAATTAAAATCCTCCATTGTCGCTCGGTTGACAGAAGACCCCCTCGCTTCTCCGTCTGAAAGGACATGATATTGAAATCCCCTTAATGACAGATGCACCAATACCATGCACTAAAGAATATATTTCCACAAAATCAAACGTTCTACACGATTGCACCTAGCATAAACAATGGAGAAAAGGAAAGGGGAAGGGAAGAAAGAAACTGAACACTTAACAGACAGGAGTCAAGCCGAATCGAAAAGAAGGTGCACAGAAATGTCTTTTTCCCAAAGAATCCAAATTTTGTTGGAAACATTGAGAAACCACCACCAAAGTTGAGGCAAAGGATGATTTGGGATAGCACTTCCGAACCCATGAAAGGTTGTTGGAGTACCACCAACGAAATAGAATGTTTTTTGATAATGCGCTTAAGACTAGAAAGAGAGGCATCGTTCCCACCACGAATGTTCTAGAACAAATAGATTGCCACTTCACTAAACAAGGGAGGACAGAAAAACAAAGAAAAAAGAGGAGGAGGAGAAAACTCAAAGAGAAGCAACCTCAGATCAGATAAAGTGTGCGATGAGTAAATCGAACAATCTGCTCAATCGCGGCAAGAGATCTGCTGCTAATAGTGCAAGGAGTCCGCTATTATGACCGAATTCTCGGACATGGAGAATGGCCAGAAGAGAAGGAACAATGAATGGTAGTAGGCCTCACTAACGACTCTACGGAGACCGAACAACAAGCATCCGTCAACCAAACCTCTTGCCTGGTAGTGGCAAGGAGCTCTAACCGGCATGAGTAAGAATTCCTAGCTAAGAAAGACAAACGATCATTAATGATCCTAATTTCTTCCGGGATAGGAAGGAGATAGAGGAGAATAGGTAGACGTGGAAACAAAAGTCAAAACGAGAGAAACTACCATTTGCTCTCGCTTTGTGGACTCCACACTCTAAGTATCGTCATCAAATTGACGACCTTGCTCAAAAATGGTAATACAGCGACCAACCTGCCTCTAAGATGGAGGAAAACGAAAAGTTCCCCAAGGAAGTGTCTGATCAAAGACACGGCCAGTAAACACAGCTCCAATGGACGACATATTCCTAACCGCTAACGGGGTAGCCATACGTCGTTGATTGACTGGAGAGAAAACAATAACCAAACCAAACCAACTCCCGCAACTTCCTAGAATCCACCAAAAACCACCCCTACATCATTGGTTGACATGTAATGGACACCGAAAAAATCACAAACCGAAAAAATGAGCGACCCAGAGTAACTGCTCGAAACGCGAGACATCGATGAATAAAACCAAATGCCTACAGAAAAACCACAATCACAAAAAATAGCGCGCCACCCATGAATGGAAATCATGGTGAATACCCAAAAGAAGAAGGTCGCTAAAATAAAAATAAATAAAACACACACTTAGCACCACTGCAAAGAAAACAATAAGATCGGGGAATAACACTCGACACACACAACACAAAGCAAACTGCAAGAACAACACTGACTGACAAACATCACAACTTGCGTTGGGTGATCAAATCCAATTGCTACCGATAGCACCTGCTGAGCATCAGAAAATGCCCCACCAATAACACCAGCAACGATGAAACCTGAGTGGGGGTTGCACTGAACCCAACACTACGAAGCACAACCAAACCCTTAAGCCCAACAAACACAACATAGTCACTAAAATAGAACACAGAGCAAGATAAAGAGGGAGGGAAAATCCTGACCTGGAACAGGCATGAAGACCAAGAAGCTAAACCACAACCTTCAACAACTTTGCATATGGACCCCTCCACCTGCCTTGCCAACGATTCCACACTAGGCAGCAAAGCCATCAGCTGAAACCGATGCTCATCAAACCACCTCCAATAAAACACTAGGAGGACCTTGAGATGCCAAACTCTGCCTATAAACCCTCCCCTGCAACCATACTTTGCCAAAAACAAGGCAGAATAGGCAAAGCCCCTTCCGTAACCACTGCTGGGCAAGCACTGCCAATCTCCTCCTCAATAAGGCACATATATTCGAACATATACGAAGTACAAAGGGAGGGAAAGGCTTAATTGAGCATCGCCATTCACCACACCACACCCAATCGCCAGAACCCAAAAAGGTGCCACAACAACTAGATTGGCAATAACTCTGCTACAGGGATCTCGAGGCCCTTGTCTTCTTCCAATACATTTCGAAGAACACCCTGATGATCCTAACACTGGTCGCCACGAAAGGGATAGAGTATATTAGAAAATAGTCCTAGGGAGAAACTGAATAGGAGGAACCACCTCAACACACTCACTAAAAATGATTCATGCATAAAACTAATAGGCCCAAGAATCTGCTAGTAACCAACATAGTGAACTACGCTCATCATAATTGAGGAGGCACCACACGAAGGCGCCGACGATTGGAAGAAACAAGGATTTTGTAACGTCCCCTATTTTTAACAGTTTAATAATTAATTTATTTAGCTATTTAAATAATGATTTGGTAATTTAAATGGTTTAAATTAAATAATATTGAATATTTAATTAATATAAATAATAGAATAATATATCTAATTCCGAAATAATCGAAATTAAGTTGAATTGACAATATGGTGTGAATTGGATCATTTATAATATATAATTCAGTTTAGAGTTGAATTATATTAACGAATATATTATATAAATGACGGTTGAACGTATAATTATATTATAATTATAATCGAGCTTGAAATAGTGCGGCAGATCGTAATTTGGCGATTCAAACTTTAAACGAATATACAAAATCCGTTTTAAGCAGGATTTCTGTGAAACAAGAAATGTTTGGAGCTGGTGAAATATATTTTTCTAATGGAAGAGAAAAATCGAGATTTCATCGTGTAGATTGTGAGTTGTGTCTAAATAAAATTTTTGGAAAGTCGCTATGAAATTCCTTTATAAATTATAACGATTTATTTATATTATAAATGAATTTTCAATATAAATTGAATACTGATTTAATCTGGATTTGAAATGTCGAGATATAAATTCAGATAGGAATATTTTGGAGCTGTATTATATTCTGTGTGAATATATACGATAATATTAAATTATTATTATTTAATTTAATTTTTTTTTAAATATATTAATATTTAAATGGGTTTATTTAGAGCTTTAAAAATAGCCGTTTTTGCAAACGACCTCTGTTTTTGACGAAACTAATTTTGTTGGATCCGGAATATTAAATTATTGCTAGATTTCAATTTTCATGATTTTTGGAGTCAGTATGTGGCCATGCGTAATTGTAATGTGAAAAACAGTCAATAATTTGACTTTAAAAATACACTGTGTGAGCAAACGGACTCGGAATTCGACGAAATAAGTTTTGTTGGGTTCGTAATGTAGAACTGTAGCTGTACGTCCATTTTCGTCGAATTTGGATATGTTATGTGATCATGGGAATATTTAAGCAATAAACGGAGATAAAGATTGATTATAAATGTATATAATAATCGATAAAAAAAACCTTCCTATAAATACACCACAACTTTTCTAACCCTAAGAATTTTCATTTTCTCTGGTCAAATAATTACCGCCGTCGGTTCTACTTCTTCTACACATAAATCGCAACTTGTAAAAATCCAAACAATACAAGAAAAAATCCATAAATCCGGAAAGGAGTATAATTGGATTCCTGCTGAGTTCCTCTATGCTCGTATGTTGTTTTGCTGAAGTTTGATCTTCCTTTTGTCGCTGGAATAAACAATGTGAGCTTCAGCATTGTCTAGGGTTTGCTAATTTGAGAATTGGGAGCATCGATGGTTCCAACAAAGTGTATATCTGGATTGAGGAGTTGGAATGGAATCTATGCGCAACATTCAAGGGAGTTCGACGTCCTTTTTGTTTGAATCATTACTGTGTTCACCGGGAGTTCAAGTTGAAGTCGGAATCTGCAAAAACCATGCGAGTCAGTGATAAGGGTGATGGAATTGAAGAGGGAAGGAAGAGAAGAACAATGGTGATATTTGTTATGGGTATAGTGGAGAAAAGGGGAAGAATAGACGGGGCATTCTGGCGGTAATGGCCATTGGTAGGCAATTGTTTTTCACGGCCTGTAGGAGAAGATAAGTATGAGCAGTAGTAAGGGTAATACGTGATTAAGAAAGGGTCAAGGTTTCTTTGAAATTAAATGGACTAGAAAGGGGGAACGTGATGGTTTTTGAATGATGATCGAATTATTTTGGGAATGGCTGGTTTAATTTTCTGGAGTGGAATCTAACGGGGAAGAAGAGTATACGGTTGCGGCTAAAAGGGTAGTGGGCTGTTACATATGGGTGAGGCCCAATTCTAAAAGTAAATAAGTTTATTTTAGTTCGAAATTGTATATAAACTTATATCTTGTCCATACATGATCAGTTTTACGAACCGCTCATCATTTTGGAATCGTATGGACGGTGGCTACGCAATGGAACTGACGGAGAGTGAATTGGAGCTCGTTACAATTTATAGTAGAATAAATTGTCTGTTAGAATCAACCGACAGTTATCGTTATTTAACGATGACCGTCCAATGTGAGTAAATCTCACTAACTCTGTCCAGTTATATTTTTATAACGTATTTTTAGAATAGATAAATGTTGGTTGATTGCTGTGTGATGATTGTTTGGTTGAATTGCTAATTTGGTGGTTGAAACTATAGATAACGATATATATATATATATATCGTTAATCAAATGTTGATTCTGTTTATCAGAATATTTCATATTGAAATGAAATCGATGTTTTTTATATTTTTTAACATCTGTGGATGCAGGGAAACAGGTTGGAGGGATCCAACTGGATTCCTCAACATTTATATTACTGTTATTCATATATTGTGATATACGATGTGATATATAACCTGTTAATGATTGTGTGTATGGATAATATTGATCCTTATTATTTGGTATTTTAAATACCATATATAATACTGGAATTAAAAAGGGAATTTTCAAAGTGTATATTAAAAGGAAAATATTTATAAAATCAAAGGATTTTATAAAATAAATTATTTATAAAATCAAAGGATATTATAAAAGGAATATTTATTTAGAAAATAAATAGAATTATAAAAGAAATTATTTATAAAATCAAAGGATATTATAAAAGGAATATTTATTTAAAATAAATAGAATTATAAAAGGAATATTTATTTAGAGAATAAATAGAATTATAGAAGAAATTATTTATAAAATAAATAGAATTATAAAAGGAAATGTTTGGAAAATGAACAGAATTTTATAAAAGGAAATATTTGGGAAATGAATAGAATTTTACAAAAGGAAATATTTTCAATGAATAGAATTTTATAAAAGGAAATATGTGGAAAATAAATATTAAATGGAAATCGGTTTTAACAGATAAATGGAAAAGATTAATTTAAAGTAGATTTTAAATAGAATCTATTTTAATAGATAAATTGAGGAGATTAATTTATAAATAATGTTTTATAAATTAAATTAAATATTTATCACGTGATAAATGGAATATATAAGTCTGAACTTATATAGAGAAGTAGAAATCGGTTTTGACACCGATATTTTAAATAGAATGTGAACTCAGCATTTATGAAGGGAATTATAAATGAGATTTAAGCGTTAGAAATAAAAAGGAGATTTCGTATGAATAATTCTATAAATAGAAGCATAAATAGAAATTGGAAATGGGATATTATTTTAAAATAGGAAATCAAACTTAATGGATTATACAAAAGAAATATTTTTCACGTTCGATGTGAATACTAGATTAAAATGAATATTTTATAAATTAAAACATTTACAAGGAAAATTGGGTTTTGAAATAAGAATTCGAATGGGAATTTGAATGAGATAGGAAATAGGGTTAAAATAAAATTAGTCATTCGAACAAAGTTAATCGAATATAAATTATTGGAAGAGAGTTAATCGAATATAAGTTATTCGAAGAGAGTTAATCAAACATAAGTTAATCGAATATTAATTATTCGAACAGAGTTAATCAAATATAAGTTATTCGAAGAGAGTTAATCGAATATAAGTTATTCGAAGAGAGTTAATCGAATATGAGTTATCCGTAGAGAGTTAATCGAATATGAGTTATTCAAAGAGAGTTAATTGGATATAAGTTATTCGAAGAGAGTTAATCAAATATAAGTTATTCGAAGAGAGTTAATCGAATATAAGTTATTTGAAGGGAGTTAATCGGATATAAGTTATTCGAAGAGAGTTAATCGAATATAAGTTATTCGAGGAGAGTTAATCGAATATAAAATATTCGAAGAGAGTTAATCGAATATAAGTTATTCGAGGAGAGTTAATCGAATATAAAATATTCGAAGAGAGTTAATCGAATATAAGTTATTCGAGGAGAGTTCATCGAATATAGGTTATTTGAAAGAGAGTTAATCGAATAACGGTTATTTGAAGGAGAGTTATCGAATAGAGATTATTCGAGAGAGAGTTATATATTGGAATTCAACTATATCGAATGTAGGAAAGTACTATTTACTTTCCGTTTTTAAATCAAGATTTATTTATTCATTAATAAATTAGTTGTTTGTTTATTTATTCAAATTAATAAATAAAAGTTATATTTAAGTTATTATATTTCGGAAGCATGGGATTATAACACCATTGTTATAATCAAATGATTTCTGTAAAAAAAGTGGATTCGTAAATAGAATCTGAGAGTTACGTAAGGATGTTTGTTAAAGATTTAAAAGGTGAACTTTGTCTATTTCGAGGTTAAAAATGTTGTTCAGTTAAGGTCTGAGAGGTAGTTATACCCCAACTTGATTGACTTCGTTTTTAACTAAGAAATGGTTAAGGTTCGACAGTGAAGGTTGGTTAAGTGAATTTAGTTAATGAGTGTAATGGTTTGAGTTGGTATAGCGATGTTTTATTTAAACATCTGTTTAAATCCAATGAAGGAGTTTTAGAAATGTTTTCCAAATAAGAATCAGAAATATTTTCTAATATAAAAGAATAGAAATGAGAGAAAATATGGAATGTTTTCCAATGATTAATAACGTATATTTTCTAAATTTAGAAAATAAGAATTTACGAATATATGGAAACAGGAATAGGGAAACGAATTATTGAATGAAATATTAAATTAAAGGGGATCAGTGTTGATTGATGATTTGCTCGGTAAGATTTCCATTTGGAAATACGACCGTTGTTTGTACTCATGTTTTCCTTTGATAGTTAAATAACCGACTATCAAAATTTTTGACCATTTCTGTTGTTAATACGGAGAGACCAGGATCGGATTTATTATCTGAAAACCACTCCGTATGGGCATTAGTGTTGCGAATCAAATATGATGAAGATAATTGAAGACGGAGTTTGTGCAAGGGCTGTTCTGGCAATCCTAGGTAGAAATTGCCTAAGATGTATTTATAGAATAGTGCCTTCGGTTTTTCCAGTCCCAGGACAACCTGTACGGAAGAATGTCTGACGGAGTATATTTAATAGATCACGTAAGGTGATTTCTTCAAACATATTTACGTTTGGTGGCAGGGAATTCGTTTCTCTTAGCTGTATACCCATGGTATTTTTGGAGAAATCAATTTGTGATTTGGCGGGTATGACGATGTGAAATTCAAAGGAAATAAAGATGTGATCTGTATAATGATACGTTATGACCTCAAGCCTCATCAACCGAGAAATGACAGAAATCAGGCAGGCAGCATGGCTAAGTGGGTCGCACCCAATTAGGGTATATTGTCACCATCTAGAGAATATTCATATTTGTTACTTCTTTCAATTCTGTATCTCCCGAGAACGGTTATGTTGGTATACCAACCGTAAGGTGAAAATATATTCGGAACATTCAAGCGAAATGAATGGTCAGTTATGTGTGGCTGAGTTACAAGATGTTCTTGTTGAACTGCAGTGTATCGCTTCTAGAGTACACCGATTGGAAGGTGGTTCCATACCTTGTCATAGTTGGGAATTCATTATCCAATAAGAGCCCACGATTTTTGATTGTATATTATATATGTAGAGCGCGAGATGAAAGCGTTCTACTAGTTTGCTATTTATTTGATTTAGACATTATTATAATATCAGAAGAATATGGATTATAAAAGAATGTTTTGGGTTATCGTAAGGTAAAAACCATCCGTTTTTTTGTGTGGGCCGATATTACGATTATTCTTTCTTTTAAAAGGATTTTTAAAATTAAACAAATGGTTGGAGTTTACTCACACCAGTAACATGACTGACCCAGATTTATTTTGTTTTGTTTTCCCTAAACTCTTGGGTGCCCAATTTTGTACGGGCAGTCCAGTATTTGGGATTTTTACAGATATACTTGGAGAGATGGAGCAGGAGGCTTCAGGATTATATATCTATTGTTTATTTCCGATATGATGCAAGTGTTGTACTCTAATATTCAAATACAGATTTGTGTTTCAAAGTTATGTTGTATACTATGTTTTATTTGTTTCGCTGTGAGATTCGTGTTACTCTGATTCTGTTGTTATGTTCTTCTTCTATTCTAATTTTCTATCTTATATATTCTCACCCTCTAACTTCTTTCTATTAACATCCCTGTGACGGCCTGGAATTTCGCTCGATCTGAATCAGTCGTTAAACCGATCTAGATCGTTCGAAACCCCTGATCGTTTTGAGAACAGGACAAATCAGAACGCAGACGGAAGAACATTTCATTGCTATTACAACAATTCCATCAGATACAAGAATATACAGAGTATAATTGAATAAATTACATTCGAAAAATATCAGATATTACAATAAATTACAAAGCAGCGGAAAATAATATAAGCATAACTGAAGGTGTAATACGGATACAGATCTTTCTGGATATCATTCCAGCTGTAAACCAGGATCCTGTGAATATAAATCTGCAAAACCAAAACTACTAGCTGCCCGTGTCGAAAATAGGTGCACCCAGAGTTTAGGTTAAAACAATAAACTCCAGGTCATTCATGAGACTGGTGTGAGAACTAAAACAGTTATTTATAACTTTACTTTAAAAGAGAGTAATTCAAGGGACCACGCCGTATAACACGGAACGGGTTTCCTCCCAAGAATACTAGTGCATAGAATAAACAACGCAATGCTTTTTCGAAAAATGAAGCTATTATAAGACCTAGGTCCCATCACACAATGCAACGCAAGCCGGAGGATAGGTTTTCCCTTATAATAGCCAAACATGCTTGGTACGTTTAAAACAAATCATTTGATACTATTATAAGTGTATAGTGTCAAAACATTTTCAATCATAAATATCAATCCTAGGCGGCATGGGTACCATCTATCATGTCGCCCTACTAGGCTCTACAAATAAAACCGAATTACACGTATTGGAAATTGGATTTCCGTCATGAGTCGAGGCAAGGGGCAAGCTCCTCTCCGCTTCGAGATACTCTAGCAAATGCCTCGGGACTACACACTCTGGGTAACCCCTGGATCTTCAGGGCCGGTCCTCTCTTACGTTTGAGGATTAGTTATTCCTGAACACACGTTTCCCAGTCCTTACAGACCTAAAATCGAGGCGCCTCATCCAACAACCACATAGGTGAAAAGTATATAAATGTCAGGGCTGGTAAGTCACTGACACCACCAAAGCTAGAAAGAAACGTCGTGCTCTCCCCGCAGTCCTTATCCCGTTTTCAACTCATACCGAGGTGTGAGGCTCGCGAATTCCCGTTATACACAAAGCTACGCCACAAAGGCCGTGCTTTGATCATCAACCACAAGACTTTGCTTTTCACCAGAAGCCTTGATCCATGCAACTCAGCGTGCCACACAGGCAATTCATGCCATGCGATTGATATCTATCGATATATAACCTTTAAGCTCGTACGTCTCAGAGAAGGGCGTTAAGCAAGAGAATAAATTCTCCGCCGCCAAACAGATATATATTTAACAGAAATCAATCAACACAGAATAAAATCCAATGTCAGACACACAATCCATTTACAAGTTTGTTCTGGGTCAGAACGAAACCGGAGGCACTTTCCTCGCATATCCATCGATCTCCAGTTACGTCTGGACGACCACCAACTGATTCCCTCATCTTGGGTGTACATCCCAATCAAGATCATCAGTAATCACCCAAACGATGTGAAGACTTCCGGTCTTCGACCACCGTCTTCTTCTTCGACTTATCGTCGAATCGGTTATTCAGAATGGGTATAAACCCGGCCTTTCCGAACAACCCGTGTATATTAAAAACAAATGTTACACAAACACAACATACGCCTCATTCCAATTCAGCAGCCACTAACCGCAAATTAGCAAGAGAACAATTTCCCAAATATTAACCCCGAAGGCCGAAACCAACATCATATCAATACCCAGGAAACCATTCTTCTTAACTAATCTACAGCTAGTTTCTAAATTTCAATTCTTAGGGAAAGGTTCCCATTAATTTTATCCAAGATAAATTCTTTAAAATTTATCCTTTAATCTTCCTTTGGATGCTATTTCGTACCAAATTATGGTTTTCCAAACTAGTCGATATTAGCGAACCACACCGAAGTAATTATTTATTTTATTTCCCAATCCCAACCTATTCATCCCATGAAACAAAACTAGTAATACTCCATATCTAACACCACGGTTTTATCGGTAAAATTAATTACCATTCCACGTTCAAATCTAATTAAAGATTTAACTATCGCTTTGGAGCAAAACTGGTGATACTCCATTCTCGCCCAATTTCTAAATTTGATAATTTAAATTATCAATTCACATTTCAATCTAATTGCAGAATCATTAAAACTCCTTTTACTGGGTTAAAGAACTAGTGTTATTTAAAACACAGTTCACGATAAACCCAAATCACATTCTATTTATTATCGGGTTAAAGAACAAGTGTTGTTTAATACACTGTTCACGATAAACCCACAAATCAATTCTATTTACAACCCAATTCAAATCCAATTTATTTATTTAAAAATAAATGGGTTTAATTTTAGTTCAAAACTAGTTCATTTCGATAAAAATCTATTTTTTTCTCTTCAAATACGGAGTTTTTCATCCCAATTTTCCCCAAATCATTTCTTATGATTTTACACAAATTATTACTATTTTTTATTATTTTATCAAGGCCCGTACAGTCAATTTCCAACAACGGCCATCGAACTGCACCTATAGCGACCTTTTCCAAATTTGATTTGGACGTATCTCCAAATCCAACCATTAAATTTCAAATTTCTAATATTCGTAAGAAAGCTCTTTTCGATACGAACCCAACGGTTCTGGTTTTAGGAGAATCCGACGGTCGGATCTCCCGTAATGTCCGTTTGAAATAAAGGGTCGAAATTCACGAACTACCGCGGCGCGTTCTATTCAGGCCATTATATTATATATATATAATATATATTTCATCGATTTCTATTTAAAACGAATTTTAGAAATCGTTTTAAATTTGTTTCAAAAACAATTTCAACCTTTATTTCAAATTCAAATCAAAATTGAATTTTCTATTATAAATCCTTTTTACTTTCATTTCTATTTGATTTCAATTCAAATCGATTTTAATTCGATTCGAATTCATTTTCTTTTCAATTCAATTCAATTCAATTCGAATTCATTTTCTTTTCAATTCAATTCGAATTCGTTTTCTATTTAATTCAAATCAAATTCGTTTTCCTATTCAATTCAAATCAAATTCATTTTCTATTCAATTCAAATCAAATTCGTTTTCTATTCAAATCAAATTCAATTCATTTTCTATTCAAATCAAATTCAATTCGCTTTCTATTCAATTCAAATTCAATTCGTTTTCTATTCAAATCAAATTCAATTCATTTTCTATTCAATTCAAATTCAATTCATTTTCTATTCAATTCAAATTCAATTCATTTTCTATTCAATTCAAATTCAATTCATCTTCTATTCAAATCAAATTATAAAAACGAATATAATCGATATAAATATCGTTCGCGTCAAAATAGCGCATCTCTAATCAACATGGCTTTAAATATTTCAATAATTCCGTTATTCTATTCAACAAATGAATATTTATCCTATTCAATACGTGAATCTATATTTTTGTCAACACACGACCAATCTCAACGAATGAGTACTGTCCACGTGTGACTCTTTTTGTTATTTAATATATTTTATAAAAATTATGGTATCTATCGTTTGATATCAAATCAGACTCCAACCGTAAATTAGTAAGAGAACGATTCCCTAAATATTAACCCCGAAGGCCGAAACCAACATCAGATCAATATCCAGGAGACCACTCATCTCATCTATTTTCCAGTTAATTTCTAATTTCATATATGATAAAGATGTAAATTTTATTGTTAAAATATCTCGTTCAACACCTGACTAATCTCAACAGATGAGTACTGTCAACACATGAACCCTTATTTTATAATATAAAGATGTAAATTTTATTGTTAAAATATTTCGTTCAACACATGACTAATCTCAACGAATGAGTACCGTCAACACGTGAACCTTTATTTTATAATATTCTTTATTTTCTAAATTGGAATGAGGCCCAATCAATTACCATATAAAGTTAATTATACGGATTCCATACAACACATGTATATAATAGCAACGATAAATAATCCACCATCATCCAAAGTGCACCACACAACTGCATAAGCATCAAATATAAATAATCGACGCTTACACAGTCTGTCGACCTATCGATCGACATACAATTCAATAATTGGGATTAGTGTACCCAAATATCATCCCAACACCCGTGTGGGGTTTCAAATCAACAAACACATATTTTTATTCGTGCAGTTGGGCGATGTGTAAAATTTATCGACCCAATCAATATCAGTCAAATCAGTGTATATAAACAAATCGGCCGATTTGTTTATAATTATTTATTTATTCACTTTCACGTTAAAAATTATATTTTTAACGATAATTTATTTATTTCAACACATGAATATATTTCATTATCTATTTCCCATAAATTTCATAAACAAATTTCAAAACCCATTAATCAAACAAACAAGCCATCCATGGTCTGTGGATGACGGGTGTCGGGTGCTGCTAAACACCGTCTGCATCCTAGCATATATTATGATATAACTAGAAAAAGGAATTTTAAAAGGTGATAAGTTCTCACCGACTAGCTAATCCAAACGCCTCGACTCTTCTTATGTAGAAGTCTTCGTTGTTCTCACCTTCGTTGCCCGTAGCCACTACATATATAAAAATCACATTTTTATATTGTTGCTATGTATATAAAAATCATATTTTTATAATCACTTTATATATTTAGAAATCGAATTTTTACATCGCTACTACATAGATAAAAATTCTATTTTTACACCGCTACTATATAGATAAAAATTCTATTTTCCTTCAACGGTGTTCATATAATAAAGATTATATTTTTATCACGCTATTCTCTATATAAAGATTTCGCCTTTTCAAATTTAAAGATTTCTCCTTTTCAAATATAAAGATTTCGCCTTTTCAAATATTAAGATTTCGCCTTTTTCATTTCAAAAATCTAATCTTTTCTATTTTAAAAATCTAATCTTTTCTATTTTAAAAATCTAATCTTTCCTATTTTAAAAATCTAATCTTTCCTATTTTAAAAATCTAATCTTTTCTATTTTAAAAATCTAATCTTTCAAATCTAATGCTCCATTCTTTTCAAAGCTGATTTCATTTTTATTATTTTCAAAACTGATTTTATTATCATTATTTATTTCCTTCAATGGTGTAAAACAAACAATAATAACAAAAATATCGGATTTTGAAAAAGAAACTTAAAAATAAAAATAAATCAGAAAACTTACGGTTTCCTGCAGCGAGGGGGGGCTACTGTCAGCGATGCGAAGAGGGAGGGGTGCTTCGGCATTGGGGTTTCACGGTTTTAAGGAGGGAAAGGGGGTTCGGAGGCTTCGGTGGCGGCGACTCAGAGGTGATCGGGGGTGAGGGGAGGAGGTGCGACGCAGATAGAAGGGGGGACTGGCGGTCAACTCGATCGAGGGGGGTTTGTGGGTTGCGTTCGAGGTGGGTGATTGGAGCTGGAGAGAGAAGATAGGAGGAGCTGGAGAGGGGGCTGCGGGAAGGCGGCGGCGCCTCTGGGTGACGAGGGCGGCGGCTCCTTCCTCCCCGACGATCCCTTTTTCTTTTTTTTTTCTTTTTTTATTTCGTTTCTCTGAATGATGAATCGGGGGGGCAAGGTATAGGAGAGAGAGGTTTTAATTTTATTTTATTTTTAATTTCAAAAAGTTGACTTTTACATACGCCCTCTAAACGAGGCCCACCGCCTGTCGTCCATAGTGTTTTACCCCCATTTCGAACACAATGGGATATGTATCGTTCGCTGATTCGACTGTTTCGATCAGTTTTCGTCAAAATCAACATATAACTCTATATATTGAATTTAAACGCGCATTTCCATTTACCGGGGTCACCTACGAACTCTAAAAATTCTAGAAAAATATTTCCTAGCTTCGTATTGACGATACGGTCCTAACAAAACTAGTTTCGTTGAATTCTGAGACCGTTGGAAAAATGGCCAATTTCCAGTCAATTAAAATCAACTAAAACTGGTCAAACGCTTTTTCCTTTGCCACACTCACATATTGATTCGAAAAATTATGAAATTTGGAATCTAGCAATAATTTGACATCACGGATCCAACAAAAGTGGTTTCGTCAAAATCCGAGGTCGTTTGCAAAATTTCCATTTTGAAGGGCCTGAATTCCATAGCGACTATTATGAAAATTCATTTGGACATAACTTTTGATTCCCGCTATGAAATTTCAATCTTCCAGATTCGTTGGAAAGATATTCTCAAATAGATCCTAATGTTTTTGGTTTCACTAAAATCCGGTTTGTTTTGCACCCGGTACATTCAATTGAAGTTTGAAATCGAATTATCGAACTATCGCGCCATTTTCAATTCCTTTTATAATTATATATAATTATTTATATTCTAACAACGACGTATATAATATATACGTTCGAATTATATTCAAAATAAATTTTTCGTCGATATTATTTAAAATAATCTATTTTAAATATTCAAAATTCACTAAAATTGCCAAAATAAAAATTTTAAACTGGTTCAGAATTTCCGGGTTATTACAATCTCCCCCACTTAAAACTTTTCGTCCCCGAAAAGGAACAAAGTCGAAAGTGGTTTGATCAATCTACTCTACGTTCGATCTGGCTTCCATTCTCCAACTTTTCAGTTTCTGAGAATTTTCAAATTCTTCAAAAATTTGGCTAACACCCTAAATTTTTGAAAAATTTCGCCATAACCTCCCCTGCACCGGGAGCAACGGGAAAATCCCGAAATTGCCATACAGGCCTTCTGCTCTCAAAAAGAAAAAGAAAAAGCCAAGCGGCTAGCCAATAGGCTCATAAAATCATCATCACCCAAACAAAACAGTAAATTATATAGTAAACATGTACCTATTTGTCGGGCAAACAAATTTTATTCTCTGCTCTAGCCTCCTTGTTATGACCTGTTTAATGTAAGTACATGTATATGCAAGCAAATGCTACCAATTTTCAATACAGCTCAATATTTGATTTAATTAGGCATAATGGTTCAAAAATTATTAAACAAATAAACAAACAACACAACCATCAATCTATTAGTGAATTAGAATTTCAAATTCATAATTTTGATATGTATACAGAAAATCATGTTTTTGATGCCAATTCACAACAATGTATTCTAGCTATATTAGTTTTGGTTCTCACGCCAGTCTAATGGAAATATATAGATATCACACCTTTAAAACACGAACATAAATATTGGTGATGGAGCTCCATCATCAAAATCATCTCCGATCGACCAGAGTGTGATTCTATATCTATCCAGTATATTAAAACTTCGAATATACGTTCATGACGTGTATATGCAAAATCTTTATATATCGGATTGTCCAAATTCAATACAAATAAAATATTCAAATACGTATAAAACAATTTAAATTTCAAAACAAAAATTGTTTTCATTTGAAAAATATACTCTTCACACTCGTTCTAGGATACTACTGATCCTATCTCTAACGAGTCATTCTAATTGGATATTACTAATCCAATATCTGATGAATTCTTTCGTATGGTTCTAATGCGTCTTGTGCTCGAGCTCTGTAAACCAAAGCTCTGATACCAAATGTGACGGCCTAGAATTTCGCTCGATCCGAATCAGTCGTTAAACCGATCTAGATCGTTCGAAACCCCTGATCGTTTTGAGAACAGGACAAATCAGAATGCAGACGGAAGAACATTTCATTGCTATTACAACAATTCCATTAGATACAAGAACATACAGAGTATAATTGAATAAATTACATTCGATAAATATCAGAGATTACAATAAATTACATAGCAGCGGAAAATAATACAAGCACAACTGAAGGTGATATACGGATACAGAGCTTTCCGGATATCATTCCAGCTGTAAACCAGGATCTTGTGAATATAAATCTGCAAAACCAAAACTACTAGCTGCCCGTGTCGAAAATAGGGGCACCCAGAGTTTAGGTGTAATAACCCGAAAATCTGGGCCAGTTTAAAATTTTTGTTTTGGCAACTTCGACGAATTTTGAGTATTTAAAATAGATTATTTTAAATAATATTGACGAGAAATTTATTTTGAATATAATTCGAACGTATATATTTATACGCATCGTCGTTAGAATATAAATAATTATATATAATTATAAAAGGAATTGAAAATGGCGCGGTAGTTCGATAATTCGATTTCAAACTTCAATTGAATTTACCGGGTGCAAAACAAACCAGATTTTAGTGAAACCAAAAACGTTAGGATCTAATTGAGAATATCTTTCCAACGAATCCGAAAAATCGAGATTTCATAACGGGAATAAAAAGATATGTCCAGTTGAAAATTATGAATAGTCGCTATGGAATTTAGGCCCTTAAAAATGGGAATTTTGCAAACGACCTCGGATTTCGACGAAACCACTTTTGTTGGATCCGTGATGTCAAGTTATTGCTAGATTCCAAATTTCATAATTTTTCGAATCAATATGTGAGCGTGGCAAAAGAAAACGCGTTTGACCACTTTCAGTTGATTTTAATCGACTGGAAAATGACCATTTTTTCAACGGTCTTAGAATTCGACGAAATTAGTTTTGTTAGGACCGTATCGTCAATACGAAGCTAGAAAATATTTTTCTGGAATTTTTAGAGTTAGTATGTGACCCCGGTAAATTGAAATGCGCGTTCGAATTCAATATATAGAGTTATATGTTGATTTTGACGGAAACTGATCGAAACGATCGAATCAGCCTACGATACATATCCCATTGTATTCGGAATGAGGGTAATACGCTATGGACGACAGGCGGTGGGTCTCGTTTCGAGTTCGAAATTAAAAGTTGCTTTTTGAAATAATTGAATAATAAATATATATATTTTTATAAAAGCCCCTACCCCTACCTTCCTCTTCTCATTTCAGAAAGTTTAAAAATAGAAAAAAATAAAAAAAGAAAGAAAATCGACGCCCCCCCCCCCCCCAATCGACCATCGCGCCGTCGCGCGAGGCACCCCCCCCCCCCCCCCCCATCCTCTACTGTGCCGCCCTCCTTCTTCCTCCTCCTCCCCTGCTCCTTCCTGACGCGAAGACCCTCCCCCAATCTGAGCCCAGACCCCACCGCACCCCCCTAAGGCCACCGCACCTTCCTCTGACCCTCCACCCCTCTCTCCTCCCTCCCACTTCCCTTTCCTCTTCTGCGATAGTCAACCCCCCCTCCTCCGACAGTGAACGCTGCTCTTCTCCCTTCTATTTCTATGTAAGTTTTTATTTTATTTTTCTATTTTCAGTTATCATTTTATTTGATTTTAAAACTGAATTTATTCGATAGGAAAATTAGAGATAGAATTTTTATTCGATCGGAGAGTTAAAGATATGATTTTTATATGATAAGGAAGTTAAAAATATAATTTTTATCGTATGTAAAGGTTGAAAATATGATTTTCATATTATATAAATAATAAAAATATAATCTTTTATATTGTAGAAGTATAAAAATATAATTTTTATATAGGTAAGATAGTAAAAATATCACCTTTGTATATGTAGTGAATAAAAATTCAATCTTTTATATTAGGAGTAGAAGTTAAAGGCGAAATCTTTAAATTTGAAAAGGCGAAGCGAAATCTTTGAAATTGAAAAGGCGAAATCTTTGAAATTGAAAAGGCGAAATCTTTGAAATTGAAAAGGCGAAATCTTTGTAATTGAAAAGGCGAAATCTTTGAAATTGAAAAGGCGAAATCTTTGAAATTGAAAAGGCGAAATCTTTGAAATTGAAAGGGCGAAATCTTTATATGGAAAATAGTGATGTAAAAATGGAAATTTCTATCTATATAGTATCGATGTAAAAATAGATTTTTTTTTATCCATATAGCGTGATAGTAAAAATTCGATTTTTATATATTGAATAGCGAAGTAAAAATTCGATTTTTATATATTGAATAGCGAAGTAAAAATTCGATTTTTATATATTGAATAGCGAAGTAAAAATTTGATTTTTATATATTGAATAGCGAAGTAAAAATTCGATTTTTATATATTGAATAGCAAAGTAAAAATTCGATTTTTATACATTGAATAGCAATATGAAAATGTGATTTTTATATATGTAGGGGCTACGGGCAACGAAAGTGACGAAAGGCGAGAACGACGAAGATTTCTATAAAGGAAGTGTCGTGGAGTTGGAATAGCTATTGGTGAGAATTTCTCACTCTTTAATTTCTTTTTCTAGTTATATATATATATATATATATATATATATATATATATATATACTAGGATGCAGACGGTGTTTAGTAGCACCCGACACCATCGTCCACAGACCATGGACTTGTTTGTTTAGTTGTGTAGTTGGTTAGATTATTTGGTTTGAATTGAATTGTTTGGTGAAATGGAATGGATTTGATTGATGTGTGAATGGCGTGGGCCTTCACTAGACCGGGGATAAGGCTAGGCCTTGTCCCGTTTCTAGTATCGTGCCGTTATGCCGTCGAAAATTTCTAAAATAAGTTAGAAGAATAAAAATATCATTTTTATTTTGTAAATGAACTGAATAAAAATTCATGTGTTAAAATAAAATATTTTATCGTTAAGAATATAATTTTTAACGTGAATGTGAATAAATAAATATTCATTTACAAACCGGACGGTTTGTTTATGTACACCTATTTGAAGGACATTGATTGGGACGATAAATTTTACACATCGCCCAATTGCACAAATAAAAATCTATGTTTGTTGATTTGGAACCCCACGCGGGTATTGGGATAATATACAGCATACACTAATCCCAATAATTAGTTGTATGTCGATCGATTGATTGACAGGCTGTTATAAGCGTTAGATATCTATATTTGATGCTTATACAGTGTAGTGCACTTTGGATAATGGTTGATTATTTATCGTTGTTATTATATACATGTGTGTATGCAATCCATATAAATAACTTTATATGGTAATTGATTGGGCCTCATTCCAATTCAGAAGATAAAGAATATTATAAAATAAAGGTTCATGTGTTGACCGTACTCATCCGTTGAGATTAGTCATGTGTTGAATGAAATATTTTAACAATGAAACTTACATCTTTATTCTTATAAAATATATTAAATAACAAAAATAGTCACACGTGGACAGTACTCATTCGTTGAGATTAGTCATGTGTTGACAAAGATATAGAGTCGTGTATTGAAAGAAATATAGATCCATTTGCTGAATATAAAGCCGTGTTGATTAGAGATGCGCTATTTTGACGCGAACGATATTTATATCGATTATATTCGAATTGAATCTGATATGAATAAAAAACAAATTTGATTTAAATAGTAAACGAATTGAATTTGATTTAATTAGAAAACTAATTGAATTTGATTTGAATAGAAAACAAATTTGATTTGAATTGAATAGAAAACGAATTTGATTTGAATTGGATAGGAAAACGAATTTGATTTGTTTTGAATAGAAAAGAAATTTGAATTGAATTGAACAGATAAAGAAATTTGAATTGAATCGAATAGAAAACCAAATTGAATTGAAAACGAATTCGAATTGAATTGAAAATGAACTGAAATGAATTCAATTTGAATTGAAATCTGAATTGAATAGAAATGAATTTTAAAACGAATTTATAAGGAAAAATTTAATTTTGATTGGAATGAAATGGAAGTTGAAGTTGTTTTTGAAACGAATTTAAAACTATTTATAAACTTCGTTTTAAATAGAAATCGACGAAATATATATTATATATATAATATAATGGCCTGAATAGAAAGCGCCGCGGCAGTTCGTGAATTTTGACCATTTATTTCAAACGGACATTACGGGAGATCCGACCGTCGGATTCTCCTAAAACCGGAACCGTTGGGTTCGTATCAAAAAGAGCTTTCTAACGAATATTAGAAATTTGAAATATAACGGTTGGATTTGGAGATACATCCAAATCAAATTTGGAAAAGGTCGTTGTAAGTGCAGTTCGATGGCCGTTGATGGCGGGCCTTGATAAAATTATTAAAAATATCAATAATTTGTGTAAAATCATAAGAAATGATTTGGGAAAAATTGGGATGTAAAACTCCATATTCGAAAAGATAAAAATGAATTTTTATCAAAATGAACTAGTTTTGAACTAAATTTAAAACCCAGTTATTTTTAAATAAATAAATTAGATTTAAAAAGGGGTTTTAAATAATCGGAATTTCTAATATATTTGATTGTAATTGAATTAGAATTGATTTGTGGGTTTATCGTGAACGGTGTTTTAAATAACACTAGTTCTTTAACCCGATAATAAATAGAATGTGATTTGGGTTTATCGTGAACTGTGTTTTAAAAGACATTAGTTCTGTAACCCAGTAAAAGGAGTTTTAATGAATCTGCAATTAGATTGAAACGTGAATTGATAATCTAAATTATCAAATTTGGCAAATGAGCGAGAATGGAGTATCACCAGTTTTGTTCCAAAGCGATAGTTAAATCTTTAATCAGATTTGAACGTGAAATGGTAATTAATTTTACCGATAACACTGTGGTGTTAGATGTGGAGTATTACCAGTTTTGCTTCATGGGATGAATAGGTTGGGATTGGGAAATAAAATAAATAATTACTTCGGTGTGGTTCGCTAATCTCGACTAGTTTAGAAAACCATAATTTGGTTTGAAATGACATCCAAAGGAAGATTAAAGGATAAATTTTAAAGAATTTATCTTGGTTAAAATTAATGGGAACCTTTCCCTAAGAATATGAAATTTGCCATTAGTGGCTGCTGAATTGGAATAAGGCGTATGTTGTGTTTGTGTAACATTTGTTTTTAATATACGCGGGTTGTTCGGAAAGTCCGGGTTTATACCCATTCTGAATAACTGATTCGACGATATGTCGAAGATGAAGACGGTGGTTGAAGATCGGAAGTCTTCACATCGTTTGGATAATTACTGATGATCCTGATTGGGCTGTACACCCAAGAGGATGGAAATAGTTGGTGGTCGTCCAGACGTACTTGGAGATGGATGGATATGCGAGGAAAGTGCCTCCGGTTTCGTTCAGACCCAGAACGAACTTGTAAATGGATTGTGTGTCTGACATTGGATTTTATTTTGTGTTGATTGATTTCTATTAAATATACATCTGTTTGGCGGCGGAGAATTTATTCTTTTTCTTAACGCCCATCTCTGAGGCGTACGAGCTCAGAGGTTGTATATCGATGGACATCAGTCGCATGGCATGAATTGCCTGTGTGGCATGCTAAGATGCAATGATCTAGGCTTTTGTTGAAAAGCAGAGTCTTGTGGTTGATGATCAAAGCATGGCCTACGTGGCAGCTTTGTGTATAACGTGAATTCGCGAGCCTCACACCTCGGTATGAGTCAAAAACGGGATACGGACTGCAGGGAGAGCACGACGTTTCTTTCTAGCTTTGGTGGTTTCAGTGACTTACCAGCCCTGACATTTATATACTTTTCACCTATGTGGTTGTTGGATGAGGCGCCTCGATTATAGGTCTGTAAGGATCGGGAAACGTGTGTTCAGGAATAAATAATCCTCTAACGTAAGTGAGGACCGGCCCTGAAGATCCAGGGGTTGCCCAGAGTGTGTAGCCCTGGGACATTTGCTAGAGTGTCTCGAAAGCGGAGAGGAGCTTGCCCCTTGCCTCGACTCATGATGGAAATCCAATTTCCAATACGTGTATTTCGGCTTTATTTGTAGAGCCTAGTATGGCGACATAGTGGTATGGGGCACTTATGCCGTCTATGATTTATATTTATGATTGAAACTGTTTTGACACTATACACTTATTATAGTATCAACTGATTTGTTTTAAACGTACCAAGCATGTTTGGCTGTTATAAGGTAAAACTCTATCCTCCGGCTTACATTGCGTTGTGTGATGGGACCTGGGTCTTATAATAGCTTCATTTTTCGAAAAAGCATTGCGTTGTTTATTCTATGCACTGGTGTTCTTGGGAGGAAACCTGTTCCGTGTTATACGGCGTGGTCCCTTGAATTACTCTCTTTTAAAGTAAAAGTTTAAATAACTGTTTTAGTTCTCACACCAATCACATAACTGACCTGGAGTTTATTGTTCTAACCTAAACTCTGGGTGCCCCTATTTTCCACACGGGCAGCTTGTAGTTTTGGTTTTGCAGATTTATATTCACAGGATCCTGATTTACAGCTGGAACGATGCTCGAAAAGCTCTGTATCCGTGTATTACTTTCAGTTGTGTTTTGTATTATTTTCCGCTGATATGTAATTTATTGTAATCTTTGATATTTATCGAATGTAATTTATTCAATTATACTCTGTATATTCTTGTATCTGATGGAATTGTTGTAATAGCAAATGAAATGTTCTTCCGTCTGCGTTCTGATTTGTCTTGTCCTCACAGTAATTCGTTCTTTCTCATCTCTTCGGAGACCGGGGAAGTTACGGGTTGCTACATTAGGTTAAAACAATAAACACCAGGTCAGTCATGTGACTGGTGTGAGAACTAAAACAGTTATTTAAAACATTACTTTAAAAGAGAGTAATTCAAGGGACCATGCCGTATAACACGGAACGGGTTTCCTCCTAAGAATACTAGTGCATAGAATAAACAACGCAATGCTATTTCGAAAAATGAAGCTATTATAAGACCCAGGTCCCATCACATAATGCAACGCAAACCGGAGGATAGGGTTTTCCCTTATAATAGCCAAACATGCTTGGTACGTTTAAAACAAATCATTTGATACTATTATAAGTGTATAGTGTCAAAACATTTTCAATCATAAATATCAATGCTAGGCGGCATGGGTACCATCTATCATGTCGCCCTACTAGGCTCTACAAATAAAACCGAATTACACGTATTGGAAATTGGATTTCCGTCATGAGTCGAGGCAAGGGGCAAGCTCCTCTCCGCTTCGAGACACTCTAGCAAATGCCTCGGGACTACACACTCTGGGTAACCCCTGGATCTTCAGGGCCGGTCCTCACTTACGTTTGAGGATTAGTTATTCCTGAACACACGTTTCCCGGTCCTTACAGACCTAAAATCGAGGCGCCTCATCCAACAACCACATAGGTGAAAAGTATATAAATGTCAGGGCAGGTAAGTCACTGACACCACCAAAGCTAGAAAGAAACGTCCTGCTCTTCCCGCAGTCCTTATCCCGTTTTCAACTCATACCGAGGTGTGAGGCTCGCGAATTCCCGTTATACACAAAGCTACGCCACAAAGGCCGTGCTTTGATCATCAACCACAAGACTTTTCTTTTCAACAGAAGCCTTGATCCATCAACTCAGCATGCCACACAGGCAATTCATGCCATGCGATTGATATCTATCGATATATAACCTCTAAGCTCGTACGTCTCAGAGAAGGGCGTTAAGTAAGAGAATAAATTCTCCGCCGCCAAACAGATATATATTTAACAGAAATCAATCAACACAGAATAAAATCCAATGTCAGACACACAATCCATTTACAAGTTCGTTCTGGGTCTGAACAAAACCGGAGGCACTTTCCTCCCATATCCATCGATCTCCAGGTACGTCTGGACGACCACCAACTGATTCCCTCATCTTGGGTGTACAGCCCAATCAAGATCATCAGTAATCACCCAAACGATGTGAAGACTTCCGGTCTTCGACCACAGTCTTCATCTTCGACTTATAGTCGAATCGGTTATTCAGAATGGGTATAAACCCGGCCTTTCCGAACAACCCGTGTATATTAAAAACAAATGTTACACAAACACAACATACACCTCATTCCAATTCAGCAGCCACTAACCGCAAATTAGCAAGAGAACAATTTTCCAAATATTAACCCCGAAGGCCGAAACCAACATCACATCAGTACCCAGGAAATCATTCTTCTTAACTAATCTACAGCTAGTTTCTAAATTTCAATTCTTAGGGAAAGGTTCCCATTAATTTTATCCAAGATAAATTCTTTAAAAATTATCCTTTAATCTTCCTTTGGATATTATTTCGAACCAAATTTTGGTTTTCCAAACTAGTCGAGATTAGCGAACCACACCGAAGTAATTATTTATTTTATTTCCCAATCCCAACCTATTCATCCCATGAAGCAAAACTGGTAATAGTCCATATCTAACACCACGGTGTTATCGGTAAAATTAATTACCATTCCACGTTCAAATCTAATTAAAGATTTAACTATCGCTTTGGAGCAAAACCGGTGATACTCCATTCTCGCCCAATTTCTAAATTTGATAATTTAAATTATCAATTCACATTTCAATCTAATTGCAGATTCATTAAAACTCCTTTTACTGGGTTAAAGAACTAGTGTTATTTAAAACACAGTACACGATAAACCCAAATCACATTCTATTTATTATCGGGTTAAAGAACAAGTGTTGTTTAATACACTGTTCACGATAAACCCACAAATCAATTCTATTTACAACCCAATTCAAATCCAATTTATTTATTTAAAAATAAATGGGTTTAATTTTAGTTCAAAACTAGTTCATTTCGATAAAAATCTATTTTTATCTCTTCAAATATGGAGTTTTTCATCCCAATTTTCCCTAAATCATTTCTTATGATTTTACACAAATTATTACTATTTTTAATAATTTTATCAAGGCCCGTACAGTCGATTTCCAACAACGGCCATCGAACTGCACCTATAGCGACCTTTTCCAAATTTGATTTGGACGTATCTCCAAATCCAACCGTTAGATATCAAATTTCTAACATTCGTAAGAAAGCACTTTTCGATACGAACCCAACGGTTCCGGTTTTAGGAGAATCCGACGGTCGGATCTCCCGTAATGTCCATTTGAAATAAAGGGTCGAAATTCACGAACTGCCGCGGCGCGGCGCATTCTATTCAGGCCATTATATTATATATATAATATATATTTCGTCGATTTCTATTTAAAACGAATTTTAGAAATCGTTTTAAATTCGTTTCAAAAACAATTTCAACCTTTATTTCAAATTCAAATCAAAATTGAATTTTCTATTATAAATCCTTTTTACTTTCATTTCTATTTGATTTCAATTCAAATCGATTTTAATTCGATTCGAATTCATTTTCTTTTCAATTCGATTCGAATTCGTTTTCTTTTCAATTCAATTCGAATTCGTTTTCTATTTAATTCAAATCAAATTCGTTTTCCTATTCAATTCAAATCAAATTCGTTTTCTATTCAATTCAAATCAAATTCGTTTTCTATTCAAATCAAATTCAATTCATTTTCTATTAAAATCAAATTCAATTCGCTTTCTATTCAATTCAAATTCAATTCGTTTTCTATTCAAATCAAATTCAATTCATTTTCTATTCAATTCAAATTCAATTCATTTTCTATTCAATTCAAATTCAATTCATTTTCTATTCAATTCAAATTCAATTCGTCTTATATTCAAATCAAATTATAAAAACGAATATAATCGATATAAATATCGTTCGCGTCAAAATAGCGCATCTCTAATCAACACGGCTTTAAATATTTCAATAATTCCGTTATTCTATTCAACAAATGAATATTTATCCTATTCAATACGTGAATCTATATTTTTGTCAACACACGACTAATCTCAACGAATGAGTACTGTCCACGTGTGACTCTTTTTGTTATTTAATATATTTTATAAAAATTATGGTATCTACCGTTTGATATTAAATCAGACTCCAACCGTAAATTAGTAAGAGAACGATTCCCTAAATATTAACCCCGAAAGCCGAAACCAACATCAGATCAATATCCAGGAGACCACTCATCTCATCTATTTTCCAGTTAATTTCTAATTTCATATATGATAAAGATGTAAATTTTATTGTTAAAATATCTCGTTCAACACCTGACTAATCTCAACAGATGAGTACTGTCAACACATGAACCCTTATTTTATAATATAAAGATGTAAATTTTATTGTTAAAATATTTCGTTCAACACATGACTAATCTCAACGAATGAGTACTATCAACACATGATCCTTTATTTTATAATATTCTTTATTTTCTAAATTGGAATGAGGCCCAATCAATTACCATATAAAGTTAATTATACGGATTCCATACAACACATGTATATAATAGCAACGATAAATAATCCACCATCATCCAAAGTGCACCACACAACTGCATAAGCATCAAATATAAATAATCGACGCTTACACAGTCTGTCGACCTATCGATCGACATACAATTCAATAATTGGGATTAGTGTACCCAAATATCATCCCAACACCCGTGTGGGGTTTCAAATCAACAAACACATATTTTTATTCGTGCAGTTGGGCGATGTGTAAAATTTATCGACCAAATCAATATCAGTCAAATCAGTGTATATAAACAAATCGGCCGATTTGTTTATAATTATTTATTTATTCTCTTTCACGTTAAAAATTATATTTTTAACGATAATTTATTTATTTCAACACATGAATATATTTCATTATTTATTTCCCATCAATTTCATAAACAAATTTCACAACTCATTAATCAAACAAACAAGCCATCCATGGTCTGTGGATGACGGGTGTCGGGTGCTGCTAAACACCATCTGCATCCTAGCATATATTATGATATAACTAGAAAAAGGAATTTTAAAAGATGAGAAGTTCTCACCGACTAGCTAATCCAAACGCCTCGACTCTTCTTATGTAGAAGTCTTCGTTGTTCTCACCTTCGTTGCCCGTAGCCACTACATATATAAAAATCACATTTTTATATTGTTGCTATGTATATAAAAATCATATTTTTATAATCACTTTATATATTTAGAAATCGAATTTTTACATCGCTACTATATAGATAAAAATTCTATTTTTACACCGCTACTATATAGATAAAAATTCTATTTTCCTTCAACGGTGTTCATATAATAAAGATTATATTTTTATCACGCTATTCTCTATATAAAGATTTCGCCTTTTCAAATTTAAAGATTTCGCCTTTTCAAATTTAAAGATTTTGCCTTTTCAAATATAAAGATTTCGCCTTTTTCATTTCAAAAATCTAATCTTTTCTATTTTAAAAATATAATCTTTTCTATTTTAAAAATCTAATCTTTCCTATTTTAAAAATCTAATCTTTCCTATTTTAAAAGTCTAATCTTTTTTATTTTAAAAATCTAATCTTTCAAATCTAATGCTCCATTCCTTTCAAAACTGATTTCATTTTTATTATTTTCAAAACTGATTTTATTATCATTATTTATTTCCTTCAATGGTGTAAAACAAACAATAATAACAAAAATATCGGATTTTGAAAAAGAAACTTAAAAATAAAAATAAATCAGAAAACTTATGGTTTCCTGCAGCGAGGGGGGGCTACTGTCAGCGATGCGAAGAGGGAGGGGTTCTTCGGCATTGGGGTTTCACGGGTTTAAGGAGGGAAAGGGGGTTCGGAGGCTTCGGTGGCGGCGACTCAGAGGTGATGGGGGGTGAGGGGAGGAGGTGCGACGCAGATAGAAGGGGGGACTGGCGGTCGACTCGATCGAGGGGGTGGGTTTGTGGGTTGCGTTCGAGGTGGGTGATTGGAGCTGGAGACAGAAGATAGGAGGAGGAGGAGCTAGAGATGGGGGCTGCGGGAAGGCGGCGACGCCTTTGGGTGACGAGGGCGGCGGCTCCTTCCCCCCTTCCCGACGATCCCTTTTTCTTTTTTTTTCTTTTTTTATTTCGTTTCTCTGAATGATGAATCGGGGGGCAAGGTATAGGAGAGAGAGGTTTTAAATTATTATTTTTAATTTCAAAAAGTTGACTTTTACATACGCCCTCTAAACGAGGCCCACCGCCTGTCGTCCATAGCGTTTTACCCCCATTCCGAACACAATGGGATATGTATTGTTCGCTGATTCGACTGTTTCGATCAGTTTTCGTCAAAATCAACATATAACTCTATATATTGAATTTAAACGCGCATTTCCATTTACCGGGGTCACCTACGAACTCTAAAAATTCTAGAAAAATATTTTCTAGCTTCGTATTGACGATACGGTCCTAACAAAACTAGTTTCATCGAATTCTGAGACCGTTGGAAAAATGGCCAATTTCTAGTCGATTAAAATCAACTGAAACTGGTCAAACGCGTTTTCCTTTGCCACGCTCACATATTGATTCGAAAAATTATGAAATTTGGAATCTAGCAATAATTTGACATCACGGATCCAACAAAAGTGGTTTCGTCAAAATCCGAGGTCGTTTGCAAAATTTCCATTTTTAAGGGCCTGAATTCCATAGCGACTATTATGAAAATTCATTTGGGCATAACTTTTGATTCCCGCTATGAAATTTCAATCTTCCGGATTCGTTGGAAAGATATTCTCAAATAGATCCTAATGTTTTTGGTTTCACTAAAATCCGGTTTGTTTTGCACCCGGTACATTCAATTGAAGTTTGAAATCGAATTATCGAACTACCGTGCCATTTTCAATTCCTTTTATAATTATATATAATTATTTATATTCTAACGATGACGTATATAATATATACGTTCGAATTATATTCAAAATAAATTTTTCGTCGATATTATTTAAAATAATCTATTTTAAATATTCAAAATTCACTAAAATTGCCAAAATAAAAAATTTAAACTGGTTCAGAATTTCCGGGTTATTACAGTCCCTGTGTTTCCGACTTTTGAATAATTGACATGGTGTTGTGTGTCAATTTTCGAGGTCGAAAATTCGCGTTTGTTACAGTGGTATCAGAGCATAAGTTTAAGTGATTACCTTGGCTCTGTGGCATAAATCGACAGAGATAGGGTTAGTAATACCCTAGATTGAGTTGAGTGTATATATACGAGAGAGCGTATTTGTAGATTTTATAAAAAAAAATTGTTTTATGTTGTGGAGCATTATTGGTTGAGTTGTTTATGAGTTCTGGTCGATCAGTTTGATCCACTGTATCGGTAGTAGTTTCTAAACACTTGAATACGATGAACCGACACAGTATGTTTTGAAAGGAGGGGTAAATGAAATAATTTTACCCAAAATATATTTTGATATAAAAGAAATGTATATCTTGGAATTATTATCATATATAGGATGTGTTGGTTGTTATTATAATCGAATGAGATTATAAAAGTAAAATGGTTATGTAAATATCCAATCAGAATTCATATGAATGTAATATATGATATTAGATGAATTAAATTTGAAATTTAAATCAGAATTGGAATTAAAACTCTGGAAAGTTGGAAAAGTGTTTGTAAATGGATTTGAATTAAATACAAGGAAATTTTAAAATCCTGCAAGATTTTAAATTGTTTTACAAGGATTGTGAAGGATATTTTGAAATAATTTCAAAATAGAAGTGTTTAAAAATGGTTTTGAAAAGTGATATAATATTGAACTCACTTTGTTCGCTGGGAAATAATTATGATGATGCTGGCCACATAATCAGTGTTCATTTTCGAGTTGTAAGTGACGGATTACTACCAAAGAGATTGTTTTTGAATTGTTTTGAGAAAAGCAAGTTGTTTTGAATTCCGAAAAAGGATTGTCTGATTTTAGAAAAACCCATGCTATTTAAAACTTCCAGGAGGAGATAACTAGAATCAGAAACAAATTTAAATAAAAATATGTGAAAGCAAATTGAAATTGAATTAAAACCAGTTAAGTGAAAATTGAATTGAATTAGAATATAATGATATCGAGTAAGTTGGATTGATGTCTTAAGAATTTGGAATGGATAATGGAATTTGTGTCCAGAATGGAAATTGGCTTAGTTATAAGACAATGGTTGGATCGGAAGTTAAATTGATTGGAGTTTGATTGGGATGACATTAGTATATGCTGAATTGGTAGCAAATGAAAGTAATAGAGTTGATATGCCCGACAAAAAGGTACAAGTTTATATTTTACATTGGGTATGAGATTTATGAGTCGATTTGGGCAAGCCGCTTGGCTATTTGATTTTCTTTTGGATTGGTGAAGCCTAGAGAGGCGAGTTGTAGTTGTACCAATTGACCTGTACAAAGGAGGTACTGGCGAAATTTTCCGAAAATTTAAGGTGTTAGAAATTTTTTAGAATTTTTGAAAATTTTGGATATTCGAAATGAATTAATATTTTAATTGAAATTTATTGATTCAGTTCAAACTAAAATTGAGAAGTAAACAAATAATTTTTACCCAGTTAATAGGGTTTGTTTTCTACCTTAGTAATTTCGGGGATGAAATTCTTTTAAGAGGGAAGAATGTAACGTCCCGTATTTTTTACATTTTAATAATTAATTTATTTAATTATTTGAATAATGATTTGGTAATTTAAATGGTTTAAATTAAATAAGATTGAATATTTAATTAATATAAATAGTAGAATAATCTATTTAATTCCGAAATAATCAGAATTAAGTTGATTTGACAATATGGTGTGAATTGGATCATTTATAATATATAATTTAGTTTAGATTTGAATTATATTAACGAATATATTATATAAACGACGGTTGAATGCATAATTATATTATAATCGAGCTCGAAATAGCACAGCAGTTCGTAAATTGGCGGTTCAAACTTTAAACGAATATACAGAATCTGTTTTAAGCCGGATTTTTGTGAAATAAGAAACGTTCGGAGCTGGTGAAATATATTTTTCTAATAGAAGAGAAAAATCGAGATTTCGTCGTGTAGATTGTGAGTTGTGTCCAAATCAAATTTTCGAAAAGTCGCTATGGAATTCCTTTATAAACTATAACGATTTATTAATATTATAAATGGATTTTCAATATAAATTGAATTCTGATTTAATATGGATTTGAAATGTCAAGTTATAAATTCAGATAGGAATATTTTTGAGCTGTATTATATTCTGTATGAATATATATGATAATATTAAATTATTATTATTTTATTTAATTGTTTTTAAATATATTAATATTTAAATGGGTTTATTTAGAGCTTTAAAAATAGCCAATTTTGCAAACGACCTCCGTTTTTGACGAAACTAATTTTATTGGATCCGGAATATTAAATTATTATTAGATTTCAATTTTGGTGATTTTTGGGGTCAGTATGTGGCCGTGTGGAATTTTAATGTGAAAAACAATCAATAATGTGACTTTAAAAATACACTGTGTGAGCAAACGGACTCAGAATTCGACGAAACAAGTTTCGTTGGGTCCATAATGTCGAACTATAGTTGTACGTCCATTTTTATCGAATTTGGATTTGTTATGTGATCATGGGAATTTTTAAGCAATAAACGGAGATAAAGATTGATCATAAATGAATATAATAATCAATAAAAAATATATAAAACCTTCCTATAAATACACCACAACTTTTCTAACCCTAAGAATTTTCATTTTCTCTGGTCAAATAATTACCGCCGTCAATTCAACTTCTTTTACACCTAAATCGCAACTTGTAAAAATATAAACAATACAAGAAAAAATCCATAAATCCGGAAAGGAGTATAAACGGATTCCTACTGAGTTCCTCTACGCTTGTATGTGGTTTTGCTGAAGTTCGATCTTCCTTTTGTCGCTGGAATAAACAACTCAAGCTTCAGCATTGTTTAGGGCTTGCTAATTCGAGAATTGGGAGCATCGATGGTTCCAACTAAGTGTATATCTGGATTGAGGAATTGGAATGGATTCTATGCGCAACATTCAGGGGTGTTCGACATCCTTTTTGTTCGAATCATTACTGTGTTCACCGAGAGTTCAAGCTGAAGTTGGAATCTGCAAGAACCGTGCGGGTCCGTAATAAGGGTGATGGAATTGAAGAGGGAAGGGAGAGAAGAACGATGGTGATATTTGTTTTGGGTATAGTGGAGAAAACGGGAAGAACAAACGAGGCATTCTGGCGGTAATGGCCATTGGTAGGCAATTGTGTTTCACGGCATGTAGGAGAAGATAAGTATGAGCAGTAGTAAGGGTAATACGTGATTAAGAAAGGGTCAAGGTTTCTTTGAAATTAAATGGACCAGAAAGGGGGAACATGATGATTTTTGAATGATGATCGAATTATTTTGGGAATAGCCGGTTTAATTTTCTGGAGTGGAATCTAACTGGGAAGAAGAGTATACGTTTGCGGCTAAAAGGGTAGTGGGATGTTACATATGGGTGAGGCCCAATTCTAAAAGTAAATAAGTTTATTTTAGTTCAAAATTGTATATAAGCTTATATCTTGTCCATACATAATCAGTTTTACGAACCGTTCATCATTTTGGAATCGTATGGACGGCGGCTATGCAATGGAACTGACGAAGAGTGAATTGGAGCTCGTTACAATTTATAGCGGAATAAATTGTCTATTTGAATCAACCGACAGTTATCGTTATTTAACGATGACCGTCGAATGTGAGTAAATCTCACTAACTCTGCCCAGTTATATTTTTATAACGTATTTTTAGAATTGACAAATGTTGGTTGATTGCCGTGTGATGATTGTTTGGTTGAATTGCTGATTTAGTGGTCGAAACTATAGATAACGATGTGTGTGTGTGTGTGTGTGTATATATATATATATATATATATATATGTATATCGTTAATCAAATATTGATTCTGTTTATCAGAATATTTCATACTGAAATGAAATCGATATTATTTATATTGTTTAACATCTGTGGATGCAGGGAAACAGGTTGGAGGGATCTAACTGGATTCCTCAACATTTATATTACTATTTTTCATATATTGTGATATATGATGTGATATATAATCTGTTAATGATTATGTGTGTTTGGATAATATTGATCCTTGTTATTTGGTATTTTAAATACCATATATAATACTGGAATTAAATTGGGAATTTTCAAAGTGTATATTGAAAGGAAAATATTTATAAAATCAAAGGATTTTATAAAAGAAATTATTTATAAAATCAAAGGATATTATAAAAGTAATATTTATTTAGAAAATAAATAGAATTATAAAAGAAATTATTTATAAAATCAAAGGATATTATAAAAGGAATATTAATTTAGAAACTAAATAAAATTATAAAAGGAATATTTATTTAGAAAATAAATAGAATTATAAAAGAAATTATTTATAAAATAAATAGAATTATAAAAGGAAATATTTGGGAAATGAATAAAATTTTGTAAAAGGAAACATTTAGGAAATGAATAATTTTTTATAAAAGGAAATATTTAGGAAATGAATAGAATTTTATAAAAGGAAATATGTGAAAAATAAATATTAAATGGAAATCGGTTTTAATAGATAAATGGAAAAGATTAATTTAAAGTACATTTTAGATAAAATCTGTTTTAACAGATAAATTGATAAGATTAATTTATAAATAATGTTTTATAAATTAAATTAAATATTTATGATGTGATAAATGGAGTATATAAGTCTGAACTTATATAGAGAAGTAAAAATCGGTTTTGATACCGATATTTTAAATAGAATGTGAACTCATCATTTATAAAGGGAATTATAAATGAGATTTAAGCGTTAGAAATAAAAAGGAGATTTCGTCTGAATAATTCTATAAATAGAAGTATAAATAGAATTTGGAAATGGGATATTATTTTAAAATACGAAATCAAACTTAATGGATTATATAAAAGAAATATTTTTCACATTCGATGTGAATACTGGATTAAAATGAATATTTTATAAATTAAAACATTTATAAGGAAAATTGGGTTTTGTAATAGGAATTCAAATGGGAATTTGAATGAGATAGGAAATAGGGTTAAAAAAATTAGTTATTCGAACAGAGTTAATCGAATATAAGTTATTTGAAGAGAGTTAATCAAATATAAGTTATTCGAAGAGAGTTAATCCAATATGAGTTAATCGAATTAGAGTTAATTGAATATTAGTTATTCGAACAGAGTTAATCGAATATTAGTTATTCGAACAGAGTTGATCGAATATAAGTTATATGAAGAGAGTTAATCGAATATAAGTTATTCGAAGAGAGTTAATCGAATATAAGTTATTCGAAGAGAGTTAATCGAATATAAGTTATTCGAAGGGAGTTAATCAGATATAAGTTATTCGCAGAGAGTTAATCGAATATAAGTTATTCGAGGAGAGTTAATCGAATATAAGTTATTCAGGGAGAGTTAATCGAATATAAAATATTCGAAGAGAGTTAATCGAATATAAGTTATTCGAGGAGAGCTAATCGAATATAAAATATTCGAAGAGAGTTAATCGAATATAAGTTATTCGAAGAGAGTTAGTCGAATATAGGTTATTCAAAAGAGAGTTAATCGAATAATGGTTATTCGAAGGAGATTTATCGAATAGAGATTATTTGAGAGAGAGTTATATGTTGGAATTCGACTATATCGAATGCAAGAAAGTACTATTTACTTTCCGTTTTTAAATCAAGATTTATTTATTCATTAATAAATTAGTTGTTTGTTTATTTATTCAAATTAATAAATAAAAGTTATATTTAAGTTATTATATTTCGGAATCATGGGATTATAACACTATTGTTATAATCAAATGATTTCTGTAAAAGAAGTGGATTCATAAATAGAATATGAGAGTTACGTAAGGAAGTTTGTTAAAGATTTAAAAGGTGAACTTTATCTATTTCGAGGTTAAAAATGTTGTTCAGTTAAGGTCTTAAAGGTAGTTATACCCCAACTTGATTGACTACATTTTTAACTAAGGAATGGTTAAGGTTCGACAGTGAAGGTTGGTTAAGTGAATTTAGTTAATGAGGGTAATGGTTTGAGTAGGCATAGCGATGTTTTATTTAAACATCTGTTTAAATCCAATGAAGGAGTTTTAGAAATGTTTTCCAAATAAGAATCAGAAATTTTTTCTAATAGAAATGAGAGTAAATATGGAAATGTTTTCCAATGATTAATAACGTATATTTTCTAAATTTAGAAAATAAGAATTTACGAATATATGGAAACAGGAATAGGGAAATGAATTATTGAATGACAAATTAAATTAAAGGGGATCATTGTTGATTGATGATTTGCTCGGTAAGATTTCCATTTGGAAATACAACCGTTGTTCGTACTCATGTTTTCCTTTGATAGTTAAATAACTGACTATCAAAGTTTTTCACCATTTCTGTTGTCAATACGGAGAGACCGGGATCGGATTTATTATCTGAAAACCACTCTGTATGGGCATTAGCGACGTTGCGAATCAAACATGATGAAGATAATTGAAGACGGAGTTTGTGCAAAGGCTGTTCTGGCAACCCTAGGTAGAAATTGCCTAAGATGGATTTATAGAATAGTGCCTTCGGTTTGTCCAGTCCCAGGACAACCTGTATGGAAGAATGTCTGACGGAGTATATTTAATATATCACGTAAGTTGATCTCTTCAAACATATTTACGTTTGGTGGTGGGGAATTCGTTTCTCTTAGCTATATACCCGTGGTATTTTTGGAGAAATCAATTTGTGATTTATCGGGCATGACGATGTGACATTCAAAGGAAATAAAGATGTGATCTGTATAATGATACGTTATGACCTCAAGCCTCATCAACCGAGAAATGACAGAAATCGGGCAGGCAGCATGGCCAAGTGGGTCGCACCCAATTAGGGTATATTGTCACCATCTAGAGAATATTCATATTTATTACTTCTTTCAATTATGTATCTCCCTGGAACGGTTATGTTGGTATACCAACCGTAAGGTGACAATATAATCGGAACATTCAAGAGAAATGAATGACCGGTTATCTGTGGCTGAGTTACAAGATATTCTTGTTGAACTTCAGTGTATCGCTTCTAGAGTACACTGATCGGAAGGTGGTTCCATACCTTGTCATAGTTGGGAATTCATTATTCAATAAGAGCCCGCAATTTTTAATTGTATATTATATATGTAGAGCGTGAGATGTAAGCGTTCTACTAGATTGCTATTTATTTGATTTAGACATTATTATAATATCAGAAGAGTATGGATTATAGAAGAATGTTTTGGGTTATCGTAAGGTAAAAATCATTTGTGTTTATGTGTGGGTCGGTCTTACGATTATTCTTTCTTTTAAAAGGATTTTTAAAGTTAAACAAATGGTTGGAGTTTACTCACACCAGTCACATGACTGACCCAGAGTTTATTTTGTTTTGTTTTCCCTAAACTCTTGGGTGCCCAATTTTGTACGGGCAGTCCAGTAGTCGGGATTTTTACAGATATACTTGGCGAGATGGAGCAGGAGGCTTCAGGATTATATAGCTATTGTTTATTTCCGTTGTGATGTAAGTGTTGTACTCTAATATTCAAATACAGATTTTTGTTTCAAAGTTATGTTGTATACTATGTTTTATTCATCCCGCTGTGAGATTCGTGTTACTCTGATTCTGTTGTTATGTTCTACTTCTATTCTAATTTTCTATCTTATCTATTCTCACCCTCTAACTTCTTTCTATTAACGTCCCGGTGTTTCCGACTTTTGAATAGTCGACATGGTGTTGTGTGTCGATTTTCGAGGTCGAAAATTCGCGTTCGTTACAGCTTCACTTTCGTAAAGGCAGAATAAACAAGCATAAATTGATTCCTCTCAAGGGCCATAAAATCCAAAATCGAAGAAACCCTAAGCAACATCGAATTTAGGCATAACACAAAAACGAAGGCACTACACCCATTCATACCTCCAATGCCAAGGGAATCACTTCGGCCGAGGGGTAGAACCCCATAAATGATCCCGAAGCAAAGAAACTAAAACTAGTCCTAATCGAACCAATCTCCTAATAACTGTCGCAAGAGGTAGCTCGACAGGAAAGATGAGCACCTTCCAGGTGAGATAGAAGGACACCAAAAATAAACACAAACTACGAGAGGCAAGAGAAAACGCGAAGAAGTGAAAATCGCTTATAGGGAGGTAATGGAAAAAGCCATAAAATCGTCCGTTATTATTTATTTAAACTCGTAAAAGTTTGGTGCTTGTTATATATACATACTTATATAAGAACTAGTATAAATTAAATAACCAAAGTAATGTTTAGGAGTTACAACAATTAGAATCAAGGAAATTAGATGGGGCTGATATGAATGACATTTAATAGGTTTTCTGTTGCCTTAGGAAACATGACCGCTAGGGTCATTAATGGCATGGAATTAAATTGAATGAGTGTCCATTTCCTTAAGAAATATGACTGTTAGGGTCATTAATGGAATGCAACCGTTATAATAATAAATTGGATTAAAGGGAATTTAGTGAGAATTCGGGGCATTAATGGTCGTAGTAAATACTAAGTCCAACAAGGAAATAAATACATATCCTAAGATACGATGTTATAGGAAATTATCTTATTTAATTTAATTCTAGAAACAATATCCTTAATTAATCAATAAGGATTGGACTTAGTAGGTTAATGATGCAAGGTTAGTTGCCTTTTTCGACATAAGTCTGTACTTTCCAACAGTCGGATGTATGCATAACTAATATGAGATATCATTAATCATAGAAACCCATAACGATAATTAATTGCAAAATGAGAATTATTCCTAAAAGGTTTACTTTAAGTGTTGAGATATTTAGTGGCTGTAAGCCTCGCCTCCCTTCCGAAAGAAGAAACTAAATATGAAATAATTCATAACATAGCCTACTTAAGGATTAGATGTATTAAGTAGTGGGGTCCTCATATTGGGTATTTAGTGATTGGATTCTCCCTTCCCCTTAAAGGTAGAGCCATAAGGTCCTCCCTTAATAGGTATTGAGTGATCGGATAGCTTGCCACCCCTTCAATAAGAAGTATTGAAAGGCGAATTTGGTACGAGATTGGTAATCTCCGCGAAAGTCCGCTTCCTCTAGCAGTAAGTGACTAGGGTTAGAGTCCGCATTAGGAAAAGGTATTAAATGACCGCCATGGAGGTACCATAGGTCTGCCAATCCTGCGTGAAGTATTAAGTAACTTGGAGATTATCTAATAAAGTTAGCGAGATAGTAACACAGAAGTCAGTCGGGGGAAGGTCATAAATGATAAATAGTAGTCTACCTAGTCTGTAATAAGTGACTGTGTAATGACCCAAAAATCCAATAGAATTTGAGCTGACCAAAAACACAAGTCCAACCCCAAATATCACGGAAATTCGAACCATTAATAGAAAGAAGTTAGAGGGTGAGGATAGATAAGATAGAAACTTAGAATAGAAGAAGAAGAAGAACACAACATCAGAGTAACACGAATCTCACAGCAGAACGAATAACATATAATATATATAACATAACTTGAAATATACATCTGTACTTGAATATACATCAATATCAAAGTACATCACTTACAACACAGCAGAAATAACTATAGCTATATGATCCTGAAGCCTCCTGCTCCAAGCTCTTCCAGTATATCTGTAAATTCCCGACTACTTGACTGGCCATACAAATTTAGGCACCCAAGAGTTTAGGGAAAACAACAAAGTAAACTCCGGGTCAGTCATGGGACTGGTATGAGTAAACAGTTTAAAACAGTTTCAGAAAATTAAATGATATCTCATAAGACCACGCCGTATAACACGGAACGGGTTTTTCCCTTATGAGAATCCAAACACTTGACTTATCTTTATATCAAAACTCTTTCGATATTATAATAATGTCTAAATCAAGTAGATAACAATCTAGTGGAACGTTTGCATCTCACGTTCCACATATATAATATACAATCAAAACCGCAAGCACGTATTGGGTAATGGATTTCCAACTATGACAAGGTATGGAATCACCTTCCGCTGGTATATCTCTAGAGGAGAATACACCGAGTTCAACAAGAACATCTTGCAACTCAGCCACACATGACCGACCACTCATTTCGCTTGAGTGTATCGAATGTATATCACCAACGATTGGGATCAGCAACCGTTTCCCGAATGGGCCAGCATCGACAATAGATTTTTAGAAGTAAATGAAACTCTAGATCAGGTGATTATACACCCTAATAGGTGCGACCTACATAGCCATGTTGCCTGCCCGATTTCTGTCATTTACCGGTTGATGAGGCTAGAAGCTACGCTTTATCATCACGCCATATTCACTTCGAATGTCACATCGTCAAATCCATCAAATCACCGATTGACGTCCTCAACAGTACATTACGTGTTAGCTAAAAGAAGTTTCCTTCTCCGCTTCCACTCTTGGTACGATTGGAGAAATCAATGTACGTGACCTTTCTGAAAATACTCCGTCAGACATTCATCCATACAAGTCACCCAGGAACAGGATGAACCGAAGGTACTATTTCTATAAATAGAAAAAGTCCTTGCACTCTACTCCATCTTCGATTATCTTTATATAAATCTGATTCGCACGCTACTGCCAATACGGAGTGGTTCTTCGGATAATAATCCAACCGGTCTCTCTATATTGACAACGATGGTCAAAACTCCGATAGTCTGTGATTTAACTATCGAATAAAAACAAGTGTTTCGATAGTCGATGATTTAACTATCGAATAAAACAAGTGTTCAACCAAACATCCAACAATCACGGAAGCTTTAATTAATATTCCATTAATTAAATCTCTTCTCGATTTCTTTATCAATATTTGTTAACCAAATATTTTCAATAACCATATTGGCCTTATACGTTATTTGGAAAACATTTCCATATATCGCCTTCTTTAAATTTCTAGCTTTAGAAATATTCATTATTCCATTTCCAAGCTTTGCACATATTTGGGTTAAAACAGATGTTGTGTAAAACATCGTTACGACAACCCAAATACAGTATTTAACTAATTCTCATTTCACATTGATCTTCGAGCCTGAATCTTGCTACTTATCGGTATATCATGAAATCAACCAAGTTGGGGTATAATTACCTCTCAGACCTTGACTGAATAACATTTAACGTCAAAACAGACAAGACTACTTACTCGAATAATCAATACCATACAACTGATTATTCACTTTTAAACACATATACATTTCCTCTTTCTATTCCTACTAGATTTTATTCTTAGTCTTCCTTTTTGATTATACTATTCTATTTCTAAGTTCATTTCCTTATCGACTTCTTTATATATCGATACGTTGATTTCTAACTATCAAATTATCTTAAAAATATTCTATCTCCTTAAATTCCCGGAAAAATTCGCCATAACCTCCTTTGTACCGGGAGCATCGGGAAATTTCAAATAGCTTTCCCGGTCCTTCTCATCTCAAAAAGAAAAAGAAAAAGCCAAGCGGCTTGCCGATACGGCGCATAAAATCTCATATGGAAATTAAATACGTACCTTTTTGTTGGGCATTCTATTTATTTCACTTCTATATTTTATTCCATACCTGTCTCCTGTATATTTATGCATGTCCAATCTATTTTAACTATACCAATCGTTTTAACTCAATTTGTTAATTTAGTCTGTTAATTAACTTCTTAGTCTAATCTACTTCTATTTATCCAAATCTATTTATTATAAATCCCATTTGAATTTCTATATTCAAATTCCATTTGAAATACTATGTTCAAATTCTATAGTTAAACTCCATTTGAATTCTATTATTCAAATTCTATTTCAATTCCTTATATTCAAAGTCCATTTGAATTCTCTGCATTATTTATAAGCAATGTTTATAACTTCAATTCAAATCCCACCTTTCCATTTATAAACAACGTTTATAAATTCAATTCAAATCCCACCTTTCCATTTATAAACAACGTTTATAAATTCAATTACTTGTTTATATATATTCAAAACAAGTTAATGATTCTATTCTTCATTTAAAATTCAAATTCTATTTATAAAAATAGAATTCCCCTTTTAAATTTCAAATACCCTTTTTGATATTTTTATAAATCAATATCCCAAGTCCCAGTGATATTTAAACAATCAAATCAACCAATTTTCAATCATTTGATTTTTAACACCTCATATATGAATATATATGAAATCAAACAAACAACAAACAGATAATATATTTTTGAGGAATCCAGTTGGATTCCTCCAACCTGTTTTCCTGCATCCACAGATGTTAGTCAACATAGTAATACCCATCCTGCTTCGAGGCAGGATATCGCGGTATGAAGTTCATCCACTAATCATAGCGTGGGGCGTATAGGGTAATCATCCGCTATGAAACTGCGGGCATCCGCTAATGAGACTGCGGGAATCCAACCAATCAATCAGCCCAATATATATATATATAATAGTCCTAAATAACTAATATATTTAAATCAACCAAACAATATTTAAACAAGCACAGACAATTATTTTTAACTATATAAAAATAAATTCTAAATAATAGTGAGTGAGGTTTACTCACCGTGATTTTCTTTTGTCGGAATATCTGTTAAACTCCAAATTTCACGGCTATGAGTTGTCTCGACCGAGTTTATTCAACACCTACGATTATTTGATTTTAATTCACTGATTAATTTATAAATCAATTAAATTCACTGAATAAGTTAATTATTAATTAAATAAATTCATTTAATTACCTTAATCTATCTTTCTCAGCATTGAAACTCTCACTGTATATTCCCTTTTTCTATAGCCGTACATTCTTCCATCTACCAACAGCATTTTCATCGCACTCATCGACACCCCAGCTTGGCCCTTCTGAAACTGCAGCGTCCTTCCTCCCATTAAATCCACTTCGAGCAGCAAGCGAGATACCCTTCTTTATCGATGAACCCAAACCTGAATGCCCTACCATCCATCGCGATACCGAAGAACCGAACCTCCAGAAACACACATCGAGTTCATTGTTGAACTCGAGTTCAACTCCTCCCTTGCTTCAATCCTACATCGACGGATTCGAGTTCGATCTTCGACAATGACTGGACTCTGACCTCATCGTTGACCCATCGCGTTTTCACCCCACAACTGTCATCGCGATTTCCAAAGTACGTCAGAGCTTCTTCCACCGGAGATAATTAGCGCATTACACTATTGCGATTTCTATTTAGCAAAGCTTGGTTTCATTTGATTTTTGATTTCTTTTTTTTATTTGCGGAAAAAAATGAAAAAGGAGTGGTGGCCATTTCTGAGGCTTTCGAATTGAGGAAAGGATGGAAGGAGCTGGCCTTCGATTTCCCTTTTTACTGAAGAATTGAAAATAGAAGAGAGGGGTGCGTTCGTTTAAGTAAAAGAAAAAAATAGTGCGTGGACTTGTTTTAACCAGTGGAGAGGAAAGGATGAATGAAGACCACGTTTTTATTTCTTGTCCACTTAAAGCTATGATATTTTATTTATTTTAATTCGTTTAGGACCGCTGTCCTTAAATCAAAATACCAACACGATTCAGAACTCCTCTCTGAACCCAACAAAAGTCAATCCTAGGGTGATACCCCTATTCCGGACACACTGGGATAGGTCACGAAGTCCAATTCGATCATCTGAAGAAGATATTAATTTAAATCAATATAAATTAATTTCAGAAAATTTATTCTCCTTGATAATAATCCAATATTATTATCGTTATAAATTCAAATAGAATTTCATATTAATTATTTGAACTGTTTTCAATTCAAATTAAAATTTGAATTCAACTAAATCCATTTTCGTATTCTGTAGATTAATATATTCGATTTTAAATCGAAATTGATTATTAAACTAATAACTTAAAATAAATATTCATTTAATTTATCAAATTAATATTTAAAACCGTATTAAATATTCAAATCTAACCGACGGAATATCCGGGTCATTACATTCTTCCCCACTTAAAATAATTTCGTCCTCGAAATTGCTAAGGTAGAAAAAGTGCTATAACCCCATTTATCTTGATACTCAACATTTCAAACTTCCTTGCATAACTCTCTTTCGAATAGATCCGTATTCGATAACTCCTCCCTTCGAATAACTATATTCGATAATCTCTCTTTCGAATAACTAGATTCGAAAACCTTTCTTCGAATAAACTATATTCGATTTTACTCCATCGAATAACTAAATTTGATAACTCCTTCGAATAACCAATATTCTATAACTCACTTCGATTAAACTAATCGATAACTCTTTTCGATTAAACTGTAATCGATAACTCCTTCCGATTAACAAATAATCGATAACTCCTTTCGATTAACAAATAATCGATAACTCCTTTCGATTACAAATAATCGATAACTCCTTTCGATTAACAAATAATCGATAACTCCTTTTGATTAACAAATAATCGATAACTCCTTTCGATTAACAAATAATCGATAACTCCTTTCGATTAACAAATAATCGATAACTCCTTTCGATTAACAAATAATCGATAACTCCTTTAACTCTATTCGAATAAACAATATTCGATAAATTCTAATTGAATAACTAATGTTCAATTAACTCTATCTGGTTAACTCTTTCTCTAATCGATTTATTCTAACTCTAGTCGACTTCTCCTATTCGAATAACTCCTATTTGATAGCGTTTATTCATTTATAAAGATTTACTTTTAGTAACGGTTCTTCACTTTATAAATGTTCTCTTTAATAACGTTACTTCACTTATCAAGTGTTGTATACCCCTTTTATTTAAAACTATCGGTGTTAAAAACCAATATCTCTTCTCTATATAAGTTCAGACTTATATATTCCATTTATCGAATGATAAATACTTAATTTAATTTATAAATTGTTATTTATAAATCAATCTTTTCTATTTATCTGTTAAAACAGATTTCCATTTTCTATTCATCTTCTGAATATTCCTTTGATTAAATTCTATTTATTTAATAAATAAATATCTCATTTATAACATTATATTTATTTTCTATAAATAAATATTTCCATTTAATCTATTTGTAAATGTTTTACAAATATTCCCTTCTATTTGTAAATGTTTTTACAAATATTTCTCCTTCTATTTGTTTGCACATAACTTCCTTTGTATTTGTGTTACAAATATATTTCCTTTATTCACACCCAATTCATATTTCATTCACATGATTTTACTCAATTTATTCGTTTCGATCCATTTAACTTACTTAAGTTAATTTAATTTCAAATCATTCACATTCCCATTAACTAGTTGCTAATTAACCGTTTTGCCTATTTCACCTTCGTATTTGAATATAACTTGTTCAAATATATGTCAACTCAATTATAGACTAATCTAATTATATTTTCAACTCGAGTTATATATTCGATTACGAATATAAATTTTCAATCTCTTTCACTTATCAAAAACCCAATTTCGATTCAAATTTCCTTTAACTAATTATTCTCTATTTTAGTTAATTCTATTTAACCATTTAAAATATGATTTTCATCTTAAAAATCATTTCACTTACTTCACTGGAGTTCATATTTATTTTATAACTCAAGTCTATATTTTCCTCATGGCCATTCGGATTTTATTTACTTTCAAAATCCTTTTACTTATATACATAAACCATTGTGGTTTTTAATGGTTTATGGCGCTGCTTTCCTAAAAATTTGATTTTGACATAACTCAAAATCTATACGACGAAATCTAGATTTTTCTCTTTCATTACAAAACTATTGTTCAACCGGTCCCGACGATTCTTGTTTCAAAGAATTCTGACTTCAATTGAGTTCTGTATACTAAATTGAAGTTCGAATCGCCAATTTACGAACTGCCGCGCTACGACGAGCTCGTTTTAATTATATTTATAAATATAAACGTTTTAACGTTGTTTATAATAAATTCAACTCCATTCTGGTATATTTTTAGTATATATCAAATCCATTTCATAATATTCCCGATCTATTTCACTTCTAATATTCAAATCCTACATATTTACAATATTCAAATTCCATTTGAATTTCTTTATTCAAACTCTATATTTGAATTTCCTTCTATTCAATTTCTATTTGAATTTTCTTCTATTCAAATTCTATTTGAATTTCCTTCTATTCAAATTCTATTTGAATTTCCTTCTATTCAAATTCTATTTGAATTTCCTCTATCTTCAATCTCTATTTGAAATCCTTCTATTCAAATTCTATTTGAATTTCCTTCTATTCAAATTCTATTTTAACTTCTTTGAATTCAAGTTCTATTTCAAACTTTATATTTTCTTTGAAATTCTAATATTCAACCTTCGCTTTACATTCTCTTTGAAATTCTATTTAACCAAATTCCATTTGAATTCTAATATTCAAATCTCTATTTGACTTTTCTTTATTCAAAACCATTTGAATTCCTTTGAATTCAAATTCCATTTCAATCTTTCTTATACAATTTTTATTTGAATTATATATATATATTCAATTTCCTTTATTTTACTTCTATTTGAAATCTATATTCCCATTCCCATTTCAAAATTCCTTTGAAGTAATATAAATATATACATATATTTATATCTATCTCAAATTCAAAACATTTGAATTTTCAAACAACTTGTTTCTTTTCAAACAAATTCCATCAAAAACTTTTCTAAGGCAGCAATTCGTCACTTAGAAACTCGAAAATGAACACTGGTGATGTTGCGACCATCATCAGAATTATTTTCCAGCCACTGAATGAGTTCAGTGCTATATTTCTTTCAAAATCCATTTAGAAAAATATTTTCCAAACTCCCAGGATTTTAAATTCTGAATTCTAGTTGGAATTCAATTTCAATTTATCACATTTGTATATTTGATTTCATATACAAATTCCATTGGTTATATATATAACTATTTCTGTTTTATAATCTAATTCGATTATAATCCTAACAATCAACTTAACTATTTAAAAACAATATCGTGTCCAATCTCCTGTTCAAGTGTTTATAAATTCCTATCGACTTCGTGGCGTCCCATGATTCGACCAAAATTTATAATCCACTCAACAGACTAGTTAACACAATATAAAACAGTTTTTTATATCAAATAACAAATACGCTCTCTCATATATATATACACTCAACTCATTCTAGGACACTACTGATCCTATCTCTAAGGAGCACATGACACACAAGCCTAGGTATTCGCTCAACCTAAGCTCTGATACCAACTGTAATGTCTCGGAAATTCAAGTAGGGTTTGCAACCATCCTCTCCTCCCCAAAGTAGCAAGGTAATACCCCACTGTGGCTTACATTGGTACCCCAATACCACATTTTACGGCCAGCCTTTCGACTTCGCACTAAGCAACCAACCCTACCAAAGGGACATGTAGGAGTAAGAGTCTCCCGTTCGCCACCTAACGAAAAGCGAGAACCCCCTATCATGCGACACATGCCTTAAAGCACGCAACATGGACTGGTATGAGTAAACAGTTTAAAACAGTTTCAGAAAATTAAATGATATCTCATAAGACCACGCCGTATAACACGGAACGGGTTTTTCCCTTATGAGAATCCAAACACTTGACTTATCTTTATATCAAAACTCTTTTGATATTATAATAATGTCTAAATCAAGTAGATAACAATCTAGTGGAACGTTTGCATCTCACGTTCCACATATATAATATACAATCAAAACCGCAAGCACGTATTGGGTAATGGATTTCCAACTATGAAAAGGTATGGAATCACCTTCCGCTGGTATATCTCTAGAGGAGAATACACCGAGTTCAACAAGAACATCTTGCAACTCAGCCACACATGACCGACCACTCATTTCGCTTGAGTGTATCGAATGTATATCACCAACGATTGGGATCAGCAACCGTTTCCTGAATGGGACAGTATCGACAATAGATTTTTAGAAGTAAATGAAACTCTAGATCAGGTGATTATACACCCTAATAGGTGCGACCTACATAGCCATGTTGCCTGCCCGATTTCTGTCATTTACCGGTTGATGAGGCTAGAAGCTACGCTTTATCATCACGCCATATTCACTTCGAATGTCACATCGTCAAATCCATCAAATCACCGATTGACGTCCTCAACAGTACATTACGTGTTAGCTAAAAGAAGTTTCCTTCTCCGCTTCCACTCTTGGTACGATTGGAGAAATCAATGTACGTGACCTTTCTGAAAATACTCCGTCAGACATTCATCCATACAAGTCACCCAGGAACAAGATGAATCGAAGGTACTATTTCTATAAATAGAAAAAGTCCTTGCACTCTACTCCGTCTTCGATTATCTTTATATAAATCTGATTCGCACGCTACTGCCAATACGGAGTGGTTCTTCGGATAATAATCCAACCGGTCTCTCCATATTGACAACGATGGTCAAAACTCCGATAGTCTGTGATTTAACTATCGAATAAAAACAAGTGTTTCGATAGTCGATGATTTAACTATCGAATAAAACAAGTGTTCAACCAAACATCCAACAATCATGGAACCTTTAATTAATATTCCATTAATTAAATCTCTTCTCGATTTCTTTATCAATATTTGTTAACCAAATATTTTCAATAACCATATTGGCCTTATACGTTATTTGGAAAACATTTCCATATATCGCCTTCTTTAAATTTCTAGCTTTAGAAATATTCATTATTCTATTTCCAAGCTTTGCACATATTTGGGTTAAAACAGATGTTGTGTAAAACATCGTTACGACAACCCAAATACAGTATTTAACTAATTCTCATTTCACATTGATCTTCGAGCCTGAATCTTGCTACTTATCGGTATATCATGAAATCAACCAAGCTGGGGTATAATTACCTCTCAGACCTTGACTGAATAACATTTAACGTCAAAACAGACAAGACTACTTACTCGAATAATCAATACCATACAACTGATTATTCACTTTTAAACACATATACATTTCCTCTTTCTATTCCTACTAGATTTTATTCTTAGTCTTCCTTTTTGATTATACTATTCTATTTCTAAGTTCATTTCCTTATCGACTTCTTTATATATCGATACGTTGATTTCTAACTATCAAATTATCTTAAAAATATTCTATCTCCTTAAATTCCCGGAAAAATTCGCCATAACCTCCTTTGTACCGGGAGCATCGGGAAATTTCAAATAGCTTTCCCGGTCCTTCTCATCTCAAAAAGAAAAAGAAAAAGCCAAGCGGCTTGCCGATACGGCGCATAAAATCTCATATGGAAATTAAATACGTACCTTTTTGTCGGGCATTCTATTTATTTCACTTCTATACTTTATTCCGTACCTGTCTCCTGTATATTTATGCCTGTCCAATCTATTTTAACTATACCAATCGTTTTAACTCAATTTGTTAATTTAGTCTGTTAATTAACTTCTTAGTCTAATCTACTTCTATTTATCCAAATCTATTTATTATAAATCCCATTTGAATTTCTATATTCAAATTCCATTTGAAATACTATGTTCAAATTCTATAGTTAAACTCCATTTGAATTCTATTATTCAAATTCTATTTCAATTCCTTATATTCAAAGTCCATTTGAATTCTCTGCATTATTTATAAGCAATGTTTATAACTTCAATTCAAATCCCACCTTTCCATTTATAAACAACGTTTATAAATTCAATTCAAATCCCACCTTTCCATTTATAAACAACGTTTATAAATTCAATTACTTGTTTATATATATTCAAAACAAGTTAATGATTCTATTCTTCATTTAAAATTCAAATTCTATTTATAAAAATAGAATTCCCCTTTTAAATTTCAAATACCCTTTTTGATATTTTTATAAATCAATATCCCAAGTCCCAGTGATATTTAAACAATCAAATCAACCAATTTTCAATCATTTGATTTTTAACACCTCATATATGAAATCAAACAAACAACAAACAGATAATATATTTTTGAGGAATCCAGTTGGATTCCTCCAACCTGTTTTCCTGCATCCACAGATGTTAGTCAACATAGTAATACCCATCCTGCTTCGAGGCAGGATATCGCGGTATGAAGGTCATCCACTAATCATAGCGTGGGGCGTATAGGGTAATCATCCGCTATGAAACTGCGGGCATCCGCTAATGAGACTGCGGGAATCCAACCAATCAATCAGCCCAATATATATATATATATAATAGTCCTAAATAACTAATATATTTAAATCAACCAAACAATATTCAAACAAGCACAGACAATTATTTTTAACTATATAAAAATAAATTCTAAATAAAAGTGAGTGAGGTTTACTCACCGTGATTTTCTTTTGTCGGAATATTTGTTAAACTCCAAATTTCACGGCTATGAGTTGTCTCGACCGAGTTTATTCAACACCTACGATTATTTGATTTTAATTCACTGATTAATTTATAAATCAATTAAATTCACTGAATAAGTTAATTATTAATTAAATAAATTCATTTAATTACCTTAATCTATCTTTCTCATCATTGAAACTCTCACTGTATATTCCCTTTTTCTATAGCCGTACATTCTTCCATCTACCAACAGCATTTTCATCGCACTCATCGACACCCCAGCTTGGCCCTTCTGAAACTGCAGCGTCCTTCCTCCCATTAAATCCACTTCGAACAGCAGGCGAGATACCCTTCTTTATCGATGAACCCAAACCTGAATGACCTACCAACCATCGCGATACCGAAGAACCGAACCTCCAGAAACACACATCGAGTTCATTGTTGAACTCGAGTTCAACTCCTCCCTTGCTTCAATCCTACATCGATGGATTCGAGTTCGATCTTCGACAATGACTGGACTCTGACCTCATCGTTGACCCATCGCGTTTTCACCCCACAACTGTCATCGCGATTTCCAAAGTACGTCAGAGCTTCTTCCACCGGAGATAATTAGCGCATTACGCTATTGCGATTTCTATTTAGCAAAGCTTGGTTTCATTTGATTTTTGATTTCTTTTTTTGATTTGCGGAAAAAAATGAAAAAGGAGTGGTGGCCATTTCTGAGGCTTTCGAATTGATGAAAGGATGGAAGGAGCTGGCCTTCGATTTCCCTTTTTACTGAAGAATTGAAAATAGAAGAGAGGGGTGCGTTCGTTTAAGTAAAAGAAAAAAAATAGTGCGTGGACTTGTTTTAACCAGTGGAGAGGAAAGGATGAATGAAGACCACGTTTTTATTTCTTGTCCACTTAAAGCTATGATATTTTATTTATTTTAATTCGTTTAGGACCGCTGTCCTTAAATCAAAATACCAACACGATTCAGAACTCCTCTCTGAACCCAACAAAAGTCATTCCTAGGGTGATACCCCTATTCCGGACACACTGGGATAGGTCACGAAGTCCAATTCGATCATCTGAAGAAGATATTAATTTAAATCAATATAAATTAATTTCAGAAAATTTATTCTCCTTGATAATAATCCAATATTATTATCGTTATAAATTCAAATAGAATTTCATATTAATTATTTGAACTGTTTTCAATTCAAATTAAAATTTGAATTCAACTAAATCCATTTTCGTATTCTGTAGATTAATATATTCGATTTTAAATCGAAATTGATTATTAAACTAATAACTTAAAATAAATATTCATTTAATTTATTAAATTAATATTTAAAACCGTATTAAATATTCAAATCTAACCGACGGAATATCCGGGTCATTACAGACTGCTTACTATCTCTCTCCTTATGCGAGGTTTCGGAATATGCATGAATGACAGAAGCCTCAAATTAGTAGGACTTAGTATCTAGTGTCCTATAATTCATATTAGCGTATAATAAACCACATAATAAGGTATTAAGTGATCAATGGATCCACCTTGGGCCTTAAGTGAACGCAAGGATCCGCCTTTATGATATATTATGAGTGAGGTCATAAGTGGCTATATAGAAATAACCCACCTCCTTTATAAGGGCATTGAGTCATTGAAGGGTCCACCTCTTAGTTTTGTAATATGTTTGAATGATGGTTTAAAGGCTTCATACTTATGCGTAAAAGTTCTATCATGGTATATCGCGATAGGATTATCTTTAAGAAGTGCTACCTTGGGTATGGTAGTAAATCGTTATGACAAGGATAGGTAATAATTATGAGTCTTGTTGTACATGTGATTTTGGTGTGACCAAACGGGATGCATTTGTGTATTGTAGACAATGTTATACATTTTCTACTCAACATGACTAGTTGTTTTGACCTCCTCCTCATAACAACTCTCAGATTTATCTCGGGGAAGACAAGTCTTTGCAAGTGTTCAAGTTTGGTTTTCAGTTCTTGTTCTCTTATGCTCGGTATTGATGTGGCGGTTTTCATTTAACGTAGTTGCTTTAGTCGATACTTGTTATCCAATCTTATTTCCGTTGTGAGATAGTTTTATTATACTTTGATTATGCTCATGCTCAATATTTATAGGTACCAGATTTATGTTGTTCATGCTTGAATGAGTTTGAGTTTTATTTTTTGTTGAGATTCGAGGTCATAAAAGTATAGAGTGTTACGAATCATCCTATATAATAGTTTCACTAAAGTTGATTATAATTCAAACTTTTCCATTTTTGATTTGTTAGGACAAGTAATTTCATAAAAATTTCAATTTAGTGACCAAAAACCATATGTTTACTTTATCATGGCCATTCAAAAGTAATTTAAAATGTAAGCTTAAAAAAAATAGAATGAAAAAGTGTAACGACCCGCATTCTACACATCATAGGATCGTAGAATATTTATTTCTGTCACATACGAAGTCGTATGGTCATGTAACTTTGGGAGACGACTATTAGGGTCATTTCCCATGTCCATGATTTTTCCCGATTTTTAAATGACCATTTTACCCCTAGTTATCACTGTTTTGGCCATAACTTTTGACTGGAAATGAATTTTGACCTGAAACCACTTCCATTGGCTCCGAATGATGGTTTACAATTCCGTAGAGTGGTCACATTAGCCAAACGGACTCACCGTTTGGGAGATATGGCTGAAACAAGTTTCAAATGGTGAAAAACAGCTTAATTGTGCTTAACCGGGTGATTAACAGCTAGGCCCAGAGGAAAATTTCGGGTTTAGGGGTATATAGGGGCTGATTAGGGTTAGAAAACATTTCTTTAGACATTTTCCAGCCGCCACTTCCATCCTTAGACACTCTAACAATGGCCTCCTACATCTAAAACACCCCAAATCACTTTTTAATTGAAGATTAGGCTTAGCAACATCAAATTAAGAAGAAAAAGCACCAAAGCAAGGTTGGAGCTGCTGTTGGACATCAGTATTCGCCCCAAATCAGAGGAGTTTCAGTTCTGAGAATTTTATTTGTGGCCAAGGTGAGTGGTTAGCATTGTTTTGACACTAATTACAGTTAATCAGGGTGATTAGCGATAATTAGTGAATTCTTACACTTTAAAATTCTGGAAAAATATTCTAAAAATTCGAAATATTATTTTAGACCTCTGTTAGAAATTTGGGTTGATTTGATTAAGTTTTGTTAATCCTATGATTAGTTTTGCTTGAACATGCTTAAGGGAAACCATGGGATTTTGGCTATGTTTGATCCGTTTTATCCTATCATAATTGTGTTTTGATGTTTGTGAATGATTATACATGTTTCTATGACTGTATAGTATGCTTTGTGATTGTCTAGAAGTGTTAGATTGGTCAAAAACGCCGTCGAATGGCGTAAAAACAGTCGCAGGAAATTGTGCAGAAAACGATTAGCCCCAAGTCCAGCGATCCGATGGAGTCCAGCGATCCGATGGAGTCCAGCGATCCGATATAGTCCAGCGATCCGATGGAGTCCAGCGATCCGGCGATCCGATGAAGTCCAGCGATCCGATGGAGTCCAGCGATCTGATGGAGTCCAGCGATCCGATATAGTCCAGCGATCCGATGAAGTCTAGCGATCCGATAGAGTCCAGTGATCTGATGAAGTCCGGCAATCTGGAGACGACCAAAACCCGAGATGCAAAGGTAGTCCAAATGGAAGTTAGAGATCAGGATCCAGTTGGGAACCACCGAGTTCACTTCATGAGTTGGGCTTTGCTGCGGGACGTGTGCCAAGGGGCTATCGATGTCTATGACTTTGGATCACTATGCATGGGAAGTACGTGAACGGATTCAGGGCTGCAATGACCTGGGTACAACTAAAGGGCTATAAACCAATGAAGTGGGGTCATTTGTAAAGATTTGGTCATGACTCCACGTGGTAAGCTTGGTAGTAGCAGTAGTTGTGCAAGTCGAACTCCGTCACTACTTCAATGGGTCTAGCGATTGACAGTGGTGGACATCGTATGCTTTACGCATTGAGTGAGGGATGTGAGGATGGTTGCTATGGTTGATTTGTTTGTTATCATTATGACATGCACACCCCACCCCCGTATTCTTCACACTATTTATTATGGCACCTTAGAGTATTGTACGGTATGTGGTACTAACTCTTTGGTTGCAGGTCCAGGTTCAGGTATGGTTTAGTATACCTGTTATTATTCTGTTTAGATGCTTATCGCTCATACCAGGCTTTATGTCTGACCCAGAGTTTTATGTCTCCTCTTATTACTCTGGGTGCTCACACGAGCAGACTAGAGACAGGTTAGCTGGAGATGTACGGGTTGATGATCCGGAGACGAGCAGGAGGCTTCCACGTAATATATATATATAGTATTCTCCCTGTGTTGTTGAAGATCACTGCTTGGGCATTAGTGGTGCATCTTCTACTTTAGCTTTCTTTTGTTTAGAGACAGTAAATTTGGAAAGTTGTAATAAGGTGTATTTGGATTTCCGCTGCTCTGATGTTGATGTTGATTTTAGTTATCAGCTTATGCACTGTCTCACCTGTTTTATGTCAAGTATATTATTAATATTATATTTTACTCCATGCGCTGTGAGACATTCTACAGGTTCCTTGATTAGTTCATTCTCTTCTTTCCTTTCTCCTGACGACCGTCCCGTGCTAGTTGGGTATGTGTACAATGCACTTTCGGAGGAAATGCAGGCTGGTGCGGGGCGGGCCATCACACTTGGTATCAGAGCTCTAGGTTGCGTAGTTAACCTAGGGAAGTTATCAGGGAGAGATAATATACGTATACGAGAGAGCGTATTTGTGATTATTTTGGTTTTAAAAGCTATATATATATATATATACTATTAGTAGTATAAGAATGAAGTCGTACTGCACTAGCACCACTATGGAATCGTTAATCGTTTCCTTTTCCAGATTGACGATGAGCCGAGATACTAGAGGTGCTGGTAGGGGAGCCAATAATGGGAATGCCGCTGACATGAGGACGATGTTTACTGACCTCATGAGGGAAATGCTTAGAGATGTACGGAGGGCAGCTCCCAATGGTGGAAATGGTGGTGGTCCAATAGTGCAGGCGCCGAGGGTCGACTTCGCCAAGCTAAACAAGGACTATACTAGCCTTGGTGGGAAGCCGTTCCACGGAACGGAGTCGGCCACGGATGTTCAGGATTGGTTGGATAATTGCGAACGTATCTTCGAGGATTTGGGTATCGAGGATGCAATGAAGAGAAAGCTAGCGTCCCGTCAGCTGCAAGGGCGGGCAATGAATTGGTGGAATGCTATAAAAGCAGCTACTCCTGAAGATCAGATTACATGGGAGCAGTTTAAAGTTCGCTTTAGCGAGAAGTTCATTCCAGCTGCTCAGAAGTCAGTGCTGTTTAAGAAATTCTTGGAGCTCAAGCAGAATGGAAGAGCTGTCTCGGAGTATATTGCTGAATTCGACACTTTGTCGAAGTATGGGTTATCTCTTATTGATACTGCCGAGAAGAAGAATGAGAAATTCATAACTGGTTTGGATCAGTACTTGGGGGAAAAGCTTATTAACCACATCGATGAGACGTTTGAGTCGATTGTGGGGAAAGCATTAAGATCAGAAAGTCTCTACCCTAAGCTGAAGATTGAGGTTGCATCCGCAGATGAGCCAAAGCCACAAGCAAGTGGTGGAGGCAAGGGTGGTTCCCAGAATAAAAGAAAGCAGAGTCAGACTAAGGATGGCCAGAAGAAAAAGAATAAGCAAGATGTGGAGTGCTTCAGCTGTGGTAAAAAGGGCCATTATGCTAGTAATTGTCGGGCCAAGCCAGCGGATAGGAAGTGCTTCAACTGTGGTCAAATGGGACATCACAAGGACAAGTGTCCGCAACCCCCTACAGAAAAGCAAATGGTGAAAGCATATGCTCTTAATGCTATTCGTTCTTCATCGAATGCTCCAACAGCGGTGGAGAAGGGAAAGAATGTCGTCATTCAAGGTATGCTTTCTGTTTATGATGTTCCTGTTAGAGTTTTATTTGATACCGGAGCTTCCAGTTCTTTCATATCTAGTGACCTGGTAGATAGGTTGGGATTGGAGCCCGAGATTGTCGATAGACCTTTAGTAGTGACGAACCCGATTGGTGGTTCAACTAGCCTTAGCATGATTTGTCGTAATGTGGTCTTATCGAGTCATGGATGCATGTTTGTTTGTGATTGCTTTGTTTTGGGCTTTACTGGGTTTGGCATTATTTTGGGAGTAGATTGGCTCCAAAGATACGGGGTGGTGGTAGACTGTGAGGGCTTTTTGGTGACAGCTAGAGCGGATGATGGACGGAGGATAGTGTTTGGTGGTCTACCCAGTGAGGGGGTATTGGCTAGTTTTCTAAACTCCCTCGATATTCCGCATAGTGAGTTGTCAGGTTTGCCCGTGGTTGGCCAGTATCCGGATGTTTTCGAAGAAGTGACCGGACTTCCACCACACCGAGAGATTGAGTTCCGTATTGATTTGGTAAAAGATGCCAGGCCTATAGTGATGTCACTTCGTCGTATGGCACCAAGGGAGCAGCGAGAGCTCGAGGTGCAAGTCAGCGATCTTTTGAAGAAGGGATTTATCAGAAGGAGTGTTTCTGAATGGGGAGCACCAGTTGTGTTTGCTACCAAGGCCGATGGTTCCCTTCGTTTGTGTGTAGACTACCGCGAGTTGAATAAAGTGACGAGGAAGAACAAGTATCCTCTACCGCGGATAGATGATTTGTTTGATCAGTTGAGTGGCACGAGAGTATTTTCTCAGTTGGATCTCGCGACAGGTTTTCATCAGCTTAGAGTGGAAACTGAGAGTATAGCTAAAACGGCATTTCGGACGCCGTATGGGTTTTATGAGTGGTTGGTCATACCATTCGGGCTGACCAATGCCCCAGCATATTTTGAATAGGGTATTCGGAGATCAGTTGAATAAGTTTGTCCTTGTGTTCGTTGATGATATTTTGGTCTACTCGAGGACAGAGGAAGAACACAAGGGACATTTAAGAATAGTGATGGAGGTGTTGAGAAAACACCAATTGAAAGCAAAGTTTTCTAAGTGTCACTTCTGGAAGAGGGAAGTGAGGTTCTTGGGCCATGTTGTATCAGAAAATGGGATTGCCGTGGACCCGGCGAAGGTGGCTACGGTACAGGATTGGCCTACGCCCAAGAATGCAACAGATGTAAGAAGTTTCTTGGGATTAGCTGGATATTATCGTAAGTTTATCCAAGGTTTCTCCAAGATAGCAGCACCATTGACCCAGTTGACTAAGAAGAATCAAGCTTTTGTCTGGGATGAAAGGTGCGAGAATGCATTTAAGAGTCTAAAGGACAAGTTGACAAGCGCACCAGTGTTAGTCATTCCTAAGGGGAATGAAGAGATGACGGTATACACGGATGCCTGTGGTACCGGACTGGGTGCTGTATTGATGCAAGGCGGTAGGGTTGTAGCTTATGCAAGTCGGCAGTTGAAACCGCACGAGAGAAGATACCCTACCCATGATTTAGAATTGGCAGCGATCGTGTTTGCATTAAAGATATGGAGACACTATCTCTTAGGAGAAAGATTTGAGCTGTTTACAGATCATAAGTCGTTGAAGTATCTCTTCTCCCAGAAGGATTTAAATCTCCGTTAGCAGAGATGGTTAGAATTCTTGGCTTCCTATGACTTTGACATCGCATATACACCGGGAAAAGGCAATGCGGTGGTCGATGCATTGAGTAGGAGACATGCCAGCTTAGGCGCTATGTTTCTAGAATGGAAGCAACTGGAGTATATCGCGGGGTTTGATTTCAGAACAAAGTGCGAATTGGATCCAGAAATGTTAGCAAATTTGACGATCAGACCCACTTTGATTGAGCGGATCGGCTCTAGTCAGAGGGACGATCCTAATCTATTGGAAATCATCTCCAAGTTAGAGATGGGTATCGATGAGGAGATGAACAAGTATGGGCTTGATCGAGATGGATTGCTTAGAAAGAATGGAAGACTAGTCGTACCCAATGTCAATGGATTGAGAGATGAAGTGCTTAGAGAATGTCATCACTCAAAACTGACTATACACCCCGGTGGTAACAAGATGTATCGGGATATGAAGTAGACTTACTACTGGGAAGGGATGAAAAGAGACGTTGGGAAGTTTATATCCAAGTGCATGAATTGCCAGCTAGTTAAAGCCGAGCAAAAGAAACCTAGTAGGTTATTGCAACCATTAGAAATTCCCGAATGGAAATGGGAGCAAGTCTCGATGGATTTCATCGATGGTTTACCAAGGACTAGATCGGGACATGATAGCATTTGGGTGATTGTGGACCGATTGACCAAAAGTGCAAGATTTATACCAGTCAAATCAACCAGAACGGCAGCTAAGTTAGCAAAATTGTATATGAAATGGGTAGTGAGATTTCATGGAGTACCTAAAAGCATTGTGAGTGACTGAGACCCGTTGTTCACTAGTGGGTTTTGGAACAGCTTACAAGAGGCTCTAGGGTCAGAGTTACATCTCAGTACCGCATATCATCCTCAGACCGACGGTCAGACGGAGAGGGTGAATCGTATATTGGAAGATCTCTTGAGAGCTTGTATATTGGATTTTGGTGGATCATGGGATGACCATTTGCATCTAGTAGAGTTTGCATATAATAATAGCTACCAATCCAGTATCAGTATGGCTCCGTTTGAAGCTTTGTACGGAAGACCATGTAATTCACCATCATGTTGGATAGAGACTGGCGAGAAGTTTATGCTTGGACCAGATGTGGTGAGGGAAACTTCAGATAAGATTAAGGTCATTCAACAACGAATGAAAGCTGCTCAAGATAGGCAGAAGAGTTATGCCGATAAGAGGAGAAGAGACCTAAAATTCTCCGTTGGTGACTTGGTGTTTGTCAAGATTTCTCCGTTGAAGAGCGTAATACGGTTTGGCAGGAGAGGCAAGTTGGCACCAAGATTTGTTGGCCCGTTCCCTGTTCTTGAACTAGTCGGGAGTTTGGCATATAGAATTGACTTACCAGAGAAAATGGCGGGAGTTCACAATGTATTTCATGTTTCCCAACTAAGGAAGTTCATCCACGACTCAGATATGACTACTGCACCTGATCAGTTAGAGGACTTCGAAGTAGAACCCGAGGCGGTTGAGAACCGCAAGCCGGCCCGTATTGTCGAGCACGACATGAAGCAACTTCGAAGGAAGGCGGTGAAGCTAGTTAAGGTTCAGTGGGGCGAGGACGAGAATGATTGTACTTGGGAGACAGAGGAGAACATTAGGAAGACTTATCCGGAACTCTTTGCCTGGTAAGATTTTGACTTCGATTTAATTTTCCGCATGCTAGGATAGGCTTGGTTGCTTGTTTTGCATGTTTGATTGTTGTATGTGGTTGTTAGGCATGCGGGATCCTTTGTATGTTTGGGTTAAGGAATTTCGGGGACGAAATTTCTTAAGGGGGGGAGAGTGTAACGACCCGCATTCTTCGCATCATAGGATCGTAGAATATTTATTTCTGTCACATACGAAGTCGTATGGTCATGTAACTTTGGGAGACGACTATTAGGGTCATTTCCCATGTCCATGATTTTTCCCGATTTTTAAATGACCATTTTACCCCTAGTTATCACTGTTTTGGCCATAACTTTTGACTGAAAATGAATTTTGACCTGAAACCACTTCCATTAGCTCCGAATGATGGTTTACAATTCCGTAGAGTGGTCACATTAGCCAAACGGACTCACCGTTTGGGAGATATGGCTGAAACAAGTTTCAAATGGTGAAAAACAGCTTAATTGGGCTTAACCGGGTGATTAGCAGCTAGGCCCAGAGGAGAATTTCGGCTTTAGGGGTATATAGGGGCTGATTAGGGTTAGAAAACATTTCTTTAGACATTTTCCAGCCGCCACTTTCATCCTTAGACACTCTAACAATGGCCTCCTACATCTAAAACACCCCAAATCACTTTTTAATTGAAGATTAGGCTTAGCAACATCAAATTAAGAAGAAAAAGCACCAAAGCAAGGTTAGAGCTGCTGTTGGACATCGGTATTCGCCCCCAAATCAGAGGAGTTTCAGTTCTGAGAATTTTATTTGTGGCCAAGGTGAGTGGTTAGCATTGTTTTGACACTAATTACAGTTAATCAGGGTGATTAGCGATAATTAGTGAATTCTTACACTTTAAAATTCTGGAAAAATATTCTAAAAATTCGAAATATTATTTTAGACCTCTGTTAGAAATTTGGGTTGATTTGATTAAGTTTTGTTAATCCTATGATTAGTTTTGCTTGAACATGCTTAAGGGAAACCATGGGATTTTGGCTATGTTTGATCCGTTTTATCCTATCATAATTGTGTTTTGATGTTTGTGAATGATTATACATGTTTCTATGATTGTATAGTATGCTTTGTGATTGTCTAGAAGTGTTAGATTGGTCAAAAACGCCGTTGAATGGCGTAAAAACAGTCGCAGGAAATTGTGCAGAAAACGGTTAGCCCCAAGTCCAGCGATCCGATGGAGTCCAGCGATCCGATGGAGTCCAGCGATCCGATATAGTCCAGCGATCCGATGGAGTCCAGCGATCCGTCGATCCGATGAAGTCCAGCGATCCGATGGAGTCCAGCGATCTGATATAGTCCAGCGATCCGATGGAGTCCAGCGATCCGATGGAGTCCAGCGATCCGATATAGTCCAGCGATCCGATGAAGTCCAGCGACCCGATAGAGTCCAGTGATCCGATGAAGTCCGGCGATCTGGAGAAGACCAAAACCCGAGATGCAAAGGTAGTCAAAATGGAAGTTAGAGCTCAGGATCCAGTTGGGAACCACCGAGTTCACTTCATGAGTTGGGCTTTGCTGCGGGACGTGTGCCAAGGGGCTATCGATGTCTATGACTTTGGATCACTATGCATGGGAAGTATGTGAACGGATTCAGGGCTGCAATGGCCTGGGTACAACTAAAGGGCTATAAACCAATGAAGTGGGGTCATTTGTAAAGATTTGGTTATGACTCCACGTGGTAAGCTTGGTAGTAGCAGTAGTTGTGCAAGTCGAACTCCGTCACTACTTCAATGGGTCTAGCGATTGACAGTGGTGGACATCGTATGCTTTACGCATTGAGTGAGGGATGTGAGGATGGTTGCTATGGTTGATTTGTTTGTTATCATTATGACATGCACACCCCACCCCCGTATTCTTCACACTAATTATTATGGCACCTTAGAGTATTGTACGGTATGTGGTACTAACTCTTTGGTTGCAGGTCCAGGTTCAGGTATGGTTTAGTATACCTGTTATTATTCTGTTTAGATGCTTATCGCTCATACCAGGCTTTATGTCTGACCCAGAGTTTTATGTCTCCTCTTATTACTCTGGGTGCTCACACGAGCAGACTAGAGACAGGTTAGCTGGAGATGTACGGGTTGATGATCCGGAGGCGAGCAGGAGGCTTCCACGTAATATATATATATATATATATATATATATATATATATATATATATATATATATATATAGTATTCTCCCTGTGTTGTTGAAGATCACTGCTTGAGCATTAGTGGTGCATCTTCTACTTTAGCTTTCTTTTGTTTAGAGACAGTAAATTTGGAAAGTTGTAATAAGCTATATTTGGATTTATGCTGCTCTGATGTTGATGTTGATTTTAGTTATCAGCTTATGCACTGTCTCACCTGTTTTATGTCAAGTATATTATTAATATTATATTTTACTCCATGCGTTGTGAGACATTCTGCAGGTTCCTTGATTAGTTCATTCTCTTCTTTCCTTTCTCCTGACGTCCGTCCCGTGCTAGTTGGGTATGTGTACAGCGCACTTTCGGAGGAAATGCAGGCTGGTGCGGGGCAGGCCATCACGAAAAGAAAAGAGAGATTCATGCAAAACCAAAATAAATATGAAACTCCTATGAAACTCCCCCCCCCCCCCACCTGATTTTGACTGTGTCCTCACAGTCAACCTAAGTGAGAGGAGAAAAGAGAAAAAAAATAAATTTATTGCCTATATTTGCACGATTCAGTTATTATTTACACTATATCAAAAATAATACAGTCAAGAAGTAAATGAAACAGTCTTCCGCATACCGATTCATTTGTCCCTTCAAGTACAAGAGACACCGCTAAAGCTCGGAAAACAAAACCACAAAAGACTTTGAATTTAAACGTTGGTTGGAAAAACGAATATCCTTATATTAAATGTCAAATGAGTTATTTTATTTTCGATGATTTTTCGGGTAGATGGAATAATTGGCTGAAGTTCATGTTTATTTCACTAATTTTAATTTCAAACTTATCATTGAAAAATTATTCAAAATTATTGATTTCAAACTCCAAATGGTGATCCGAGTCTACCCCTTTAGAATTTAACTCATCCTTGAAAAGCCCGAAAAATTCATGTTCTTCAAGTACATCTTCCTTTGTTGAATTTTTCACAACTTTTTTTTTTTGAAAATTGGTACGCTTTTTATTAACTGTTAAAATAACAGTACATAATACAAGTTAGCATACTAACCAAAATACATGCAAGAAACCAAATATAAAAAGAAACAAAAGATACAACCCAAAGCAAAATATTGAATAGAACAGGTTGGGCCCATGATGAGGCTGGAATCTCCACAATTGCCAATGCAACTCTACTCCTCATGTCTTTTGCATGTAACCTCGTGCCAAAATACATGCGCCACAAACTCTCCACTAATCATGCAATATGCTCCTCCACTCCATGTGGTAAACCGCCGACTCGATTTTGTAACAAGTCGAATTTCGCTCTGTCCGAATCGATCGCTAAACCGACCAAGACCGTTCGAAACCCGGATTGCTTTTGAGAACAGAACAAATCAGAACACAAACAGAAGAACATTTCATTGCTTATTACAACAATTACATCAGAGTACAAGAATATACAGAGTATGAATAAAAATTATACAACAGAGAATATCAGAGATTTAAATACATTATTGCAGCGGAAAAATAATACAACACATAACTAAAAGAAATACACGGATGCAGAGCTTTCCGAAAATCACTTCAGCTATAAACCAGGGTCCTGTAAGAATAAATCTGCAAAATCTAAACTACTAGCTGCCCGTGCGGAAAATAAGGGCACCCAGAGTTTAGGTTAAAACAATAAACTCCAGGTCAGTCATGTGACTGGTGTGAGAACTAAAACAGTTATTAATCTTTATTTTAAAGCTAGGTAAATCAAGGGACCACGCCGTATAACACGGAACGGGTTTCCTCCCAAGAATACCAGTGCATAAAACTAACAACGCAATGCTAAATAAAGAACAATGAAGCTATTATAAGACCCAGGTCCCATCACACAATGCAACGCAAGCCGGAGGATAGGATTTTACCTTATAATAGTCAAAGAATGCTTGATACGCGAAATTTAATTTTTTATTATTACTATAAGTAAAGAAAACAACTTCAAATATAAATGTATCAATCATAGACGGCATGGGTGCCATATATCATGTCGCCATACTAGTTCTACAATTAAAACTGCAAAATCACGTATTTGGAAGTTGGATTTCCATCTGCGAACCGAGGCAAAAGATAATCCTCACCGCTTCGAGACTCTCTAGCCCGAGCCTTAGGACAAGTACTCAGTCAAGCCCTTGGATAGTCAAGGCCGGTCCACACGAAGTGGATTAAAATGCCTGAACATGCGTTTCCCCGTCCTATGGGGCGTAAATGAGCCAACGAATGACTCCATCGGTCCCGGATCGACCGATATAACCGAGGCGCCTCAAAATCCAACAACCACATGAGTCAAACTCGTCAGCCAGTTCAAGCACTGACGCCACTCCTAGCTAGAAAGAAACACAACATATTTAAGACACCACTCACGATATAACTAGCGTATTTTATAAACAAGTGTTACACAAACACAACATACACCTCATTCCAATTCAGAATATTCTTTTATTCAAATATTCACATCACTAGGGAAAGGTTCCCATTAATTTTATCAAAGATAAATTCTTTAAAATTTATTCTTTAATTTTCCTTGGAATATCATTTCAGACCATGTTAAGGTTTTCTAAACTAGTCAGGATTAGCGAACCACACCGAAGTAATCATTTATTTTATTTCCAACCCCAACCTATTTATCCCATGGAGCAAAACTGGTAATACTCCATATCTAACACCACGGTGTTATCGGTAAAACTAATTACCATTTCACGTTCAAATCTAATTAACGATTTAACTATCGCTTTGGAGCAAAACTGGTGATACTCCATTCTCGATCATTTCAATCTAATTAAAGATTCATTAAAAATCCACTTAGTTTTAATCTTTAACTGGGTTAAAGAACCGATTTCATTTAAAACATGGTTCACGATAAACCCAAAATCACATCCCATTGTTAATCGGGTTAAAGAACAGGTGTTTTTCAAAACACCGCTCATGATAAACCCAAAAACTAATTTAAATTCAATTCCAATTAAATACTAATTAACTGGACCATTTCACTGAATCTTAATTAAAAGATTTATTCTTTTCTAAACTGAGTTCAAGAACAGTGCTATTTAAGACACCATTCACGACGAACCCAAAATCCCATTTGATATTAAATACAAGGCTCTTAATAGAAAATATATCGGCTTATATTCAATATCAAATTCTGAAACCAACAAATATCGTATTGGAAATAACGATATAAATATATCTTTCAAATTTCCACAACCATATCTGTATAATCACGAAATCCAATATCGAAAACATTCCGAAGATAATTTCGATTCAAATCCATTCCAATTCGTATATTGGAAATTCTGGTTATTTTTAAGACCACTTTAAATCCAATTTATTTATTCAAAAATAGTGGATTATAATTCTAGTTCAAAACTAGTTCATTTCGATAAAAGTATATTTTTATCCTTTCAAAAATGAGATTTTTTCACCTCAATTTTTTCTAAATCATTTATTATGATTTTACACAAATTATTGATATTTTTAATAATTTTATCAAGGCCCGTACAGTCGATTTCCAATAACGGTCGTCGAAATGCATTTACAACGACCTTTTCCAAATTTGATTTGGACATAACTCCAAATCCAACCGTTAGATTTCAAATTTCTTATATTCGTTGGAGCTCTTTTCGATACGAACCCAACGGTCCCGGTTTCAGGAGAATACGACGGCCGGATCTCCCGTAACGTCCATTCGAAGTCAATGGTCGAAATTCGCGAACTACAGCGGCGTGGCGCGTTCTATTTAGGCCATTAATATATATGATATATATTATATATATTTCGTCGATTTCCATTCAAAACGTATTTTATAAATCGTTTTAAATTCGTTTTCAAAACGGTTTCAACTTCATATTCAATTTCAAATCAAAATTGAATATTCCATATCATTAACATATAAATGATAATATTTTCAAAACATTAGATTTTGAAATCACTTCATTTTCGATATTCATTATAAAAATGAATAAAATCGATATAAATATCGTTCGCGTCAAAATGGCGCATATCTAATCAACACGGCTTTATATATTTCAATATTTTCGTGTCCATTCATAATCAGACATCAAAATCGTATTTTGATCAATTACTGAATATTATTTTAAAATATTCCTTATTTTAAAATATTCGTTATTTGAAAATATTCTCCAGTTCTGAATTGGAATCAGACACAACCAATTACCATATAAAGTGATTTGTATGGATTTCATACAACACATGTATATTATACAATGATAAATAATCAACCATCATTCAGAGTGCACCACACAACTGCATAAGCATTAATTATAAATAATTAACGCTTACATCAGTCTGTCAACCAATCGATTGACATACAACTAAACAATTGGGAATAGTGTACGTCAAATATCATCCCAACACCCATGTGGGGTTTCAACCAACAAATACTGAATATTATTTGTGCAGTTGGGCGATGTGTAAAATGTATCGTCCCAATCAATATCAGTCAAATCTGTGTACATAAACAAATCGTCTGATTTGTAAATGAATATTTATTTTATTCACATACACGTTAAAAATTATATTTTTAACGATAAAATATTTATTCGGTTCATTTTCACACTAAAATGATATTTTTATTTTTCTAATATATTTTAGAAAATTTCGGCGGCATAATGCACGTACTAGAAACGGGATAAGGCCTAGCCTTATCCCCAATTTAATAATGGCCCATGCCATACACATACCAATCTAATCAATTCCATTTCACCCAAACAACCAAGTTCAAACCAATGATCCTATCAACTACACAACCAAACAAGCAAGTCGTCCATGGTCTATGGACGACGGGTGTCGGGTGCTACTAAGCATCGTCTGCATCCTAGTATATATTTTAACTAGAAAAGAAGAATTAAAGTGAGAAGTTCTCACATTTGGGATCCACTCGGCCAGTCCATTTCTGAACGGTTCGGATTCGCTTGATATTCTAACTCAAACTTTTCCACGCTGTTCACAATAAAAATCACATTTTTATTTCATTTTCTAGAGAATAGAAATCATATTTTTATTTAACCATTCAAACAATAAAAATCGTATTTTTACTTTGCTACATATATGATAAAAATCACATTTTTATTTCAACGCTGTAAAAATCACACTTTTATATCACCATACATATAATAAAAATCAGATTTTTTTTCGCTACATATATAAAAATTATATTTTTATATTCTCTACATTATATAAAAATTATATTTTTATTTATATAAAAATCGAATCTTTCCTAATGTAAAAATCGAGTCTTTACCACTTCACTTTCATTATAAAAATTCGATCTTTCACTATATAAAAATATCATCTTTCACTATATAAAAATATCGTCTTTTGTTTATTTAAAAATCACATCTTTTTATTCGATAAAAATCAAATCTTTTATGGTTTTCAAAATCGCTTCTTTATGGTTTTAAAAATCGCCTCTTTATGGTTTTAAAAATCGCCTCTTTATGGTTTTAAAAATCGTCTCTTTATGGTTTTAAAAATAAAAAATCACTTCTTTGTTATTTAAAGTCACTCCTTTCCTAAGTAAAAACTTACCTTAGTAAAAAAAATCAAAGAAGAGAAAGAAAAAAAAAGGAAATAAAACTTACAGCAAACTTAGGGTTGTTCGTCGAGATAGGGGGAAGTTGACTGGAGAGGGGAAGGGTTTCACGTCGGAGATGGGTGGTGCGGGCCTAGGCTGTGGCGGCGCTAGGGGTTTCGGGTGGGGTTTCTGGAGATTTCGAGAGATGGGTGACGGTTTTGGAGGAGGGTTGGAGAGGAAGGGCACGGGGGAAAGAAATCATCGGAGGAAGGCGGCGCTCAGGCTTCGGAGGCGGCGGTGGCTCCTTGGAGCTGCGGCGATCGCTGGACGCGGTGGCTAGATCGAGGAGCGCGTTGCTTTCTTTTCTTTTTTTCTTTTTAATTTTCTGTTGAATGAACGGTGCCACGGTGGGGGTTTTTCAGAGGAGATAAAGGCTTGGCCCAAAATAATATATTAATTATTTTATTATTTTATTACAAAAAAATCAGTTTTCCATTCGAACTCTGAATCGAACACGTCGACTGTCGTCCCTAGCGTATTACCCCCATTCCGAACACAATGGGATATGTATCGTGAGCTGATTCGGCTGTTACGATCTGTTTCCGTCAAAATCAAAATATAAATCTATATATTGAATTTTGAACGCACATTTTAATTTACCGGGACCACATACAAACTCTAAAAATTCCAGAAAAATTATTTCTAGCTTCGTATTGACGATACGGTCCTAACAAAACTAATTTCGTCGAATTATGAGACCGTTTGAAAAATGGCTATTTTCTGGTCGACCCAAATTGACTAAAACTGACAAAGCACGTTTAGCTTCTCCACGCTCACATACTAATTCTTAAAATTATGAATTTTGAAACCTAGACATAATTTGACATCCCGGATCCAACAAAAGTGGTTTCGTCGAAAACCGAGGTCGTTTGCAAAACGGCTATTTTCAAGGCCTTTATATATATTAAAATATATATAAATTCCACAGTGACTTTTCTGAATTTTAAACTGGACATATCTTTCAACTTCTAAAGTGAAATCTCAGTTTCTTACATCCGTTAGAATGATATAGTCAAACAGATTCAAATATTTCTTGTTTCGTCCAATTCCGACTTAAAACGAATTCTGTATATTCATTTGAAATTCGAAATCGAATTATCAAACTACCGCGCCATTTCAGGCTCGTTATATAATTAAAATAAATTTATTCGTTTTAACTTCGTCGAAAATAAATTTTCCGTCGTTATTATTCAAAATAATCCATTTTAAATAATCAAAATCTGTAAAAAATTGTCAAAATAAATTTTTTAAATTGGCTCAGAATTTCCGGGTTGTTACAGATTTACTAGAGAAGCTTATGTAATATCAAGTTGGCTTACAGTAACCAGAGTAGTTACTGATTTTGTGAAAAGAAATCATAAGAAACTATAGAAAAAATTGTGAAGAACCGAACTGAATGCCCAGATTTAACCTATAGCATTATCAGATAGCAAACCTTTTGAACAACACGAATTAGTCCCCAATCATCATTTAATCCAATAAACCAACCATTGTCTCCATTTAAATTTTCGGACTATGAAAACTGAGAACTTCCAATCTTTTTTATCATGAAGCAGATTCAATGCCAATGCCAAACTCATTGATCAAGTTAAAGTACCCAAACTCAATCATCAGACATTATTGAACTTGCAATAAGTAGCAGCAAGATGATGAAATCTGTTCTAAATATACTGCAAGCAGCATGCATGAAATAACATCATCTGACAAATTAAGAACCCATTGTAGAGATAAATCGGTTTATCCTAAGACATGTTTGGTTCGAATTCTATTGCATATACAAGTATGTGAGAAACCAAACTGGAAACTCCGATCAAACATCTAACAGGAACAATTAGACGTGTCTTAGTAATTGTAGAGATTCTAATTGGCTCATCCACAAGTAATTAAATCAGGAAAATAAGTAATCCCTACTTCTTTATATACCAAATCCAAACACAATACAAAATTCGCCAATATCCCTTTCTTACCTAGTCATTAGCTTTTTTTCGGTAGTAGAAAACGGGAAACTTGGATAAACAGAAGGATCGGTTAGAGGAAGATGGAACCGAAATAACTTCAGTTGCGCCGACAATATCAGAACCCAACTCCTTGATGACTTGATACAAAATTCGAGCCTAATTCCCAATTTCACATTTGAACGACCCAAATCAGCGGTGGTGAAAGAAATGGTACCAAGCGATGCGATTAGAGTTTAGGATTTGTTTGAATAATGTAGTGGTTCACAAGTTTTGAGTAGATCGAGATCGGAGATTACTTTCCTCGATGCAGTTAGGGTAAATTGTAGATCTAGATTTCGGTTGAGGTAATAGATGGCATTGAAAATGGCTTAACAACGAAGAGATCTGACTTTTCATTGAAATTTTTCCTACGAATTGTGAGGAAACCACGAGCGGTTTCATTTCTTAAGGATCGCCTCTCCACTCTCCATTGGAGAGAGGAAGAAATTCACAACTTAATTGCATGTATTGTTTTCAAAATCCAAAGTTGTAGTTTTCAAATTTTAAAAATTGGGACAAGAAATATTAAATTTTGAATTTGGTTCCACACTTTTCCCCAAATTAAAAGCCAACTCAATTACCGTATTATCAACAACTTCATTGAGATAATCATTTTCCATTTTGAAAGTTGTTATTTGAAAATCATCAATTTTGGTAAAATATGGATTATTGTTTAACTCTTCACACATAGGGATTTGACTTTTTTTCTCACGAAAATTTAGGTAGGTTTCAAACAATAAATTTGTGTGATATCGTAAGTTTCGTCCATTTGTTCAACGAGATCAAATTTACAATTATTTATTTGAGAATTTTTAATTTGAAATGTTAAGAACAAAAATTGTTAATCGCACCACAATTGAAATTATTCCCATTGCCAAAATCGTTTGAAAAGTGGTTCACATTTTCGTTATGAGTTTGAAATTCATTTTGGAGTTCGAAATTAAATTAGCATGGGTTGTAATCAAAATTATTTGAATTTTAAAGTGAATTCAAATTTTGATTATTTTGGACACTCTGACTCGAGTTACAACATGAATGTGAATCACATCATTCATTTATCCTTTGATTTTGTTGTGTAGCAAGTTCAAACAAACATTCCATTCTTGTTTCAAAAGTTGAGGGTCGTTCGTTATTTTGAAAACTTTGTGCTACAAAATCCGAATTGCTTGTACAATGGTTGTTATTAAAATATCTATATGAATTTGGTATGAAATTATATGGATTATATTGATTTTCACAACTATCATAAAATACTAACAAATAAGGAAATTGGGATAATATTAAGAAAATAGTTCCTTTTTTTTGAATTTTTTAAAAGAGAAAAGAAAATAAATATTTACAAAAGAAAAACGCTTTTTGGATTTTTGATTTTTACTTCTTTTTTTGAATTTTTTTAAAACAAAACGCTTAAAAAAAGGAAGAGATCATTAACAAATGGAATTTTTTATTTAACTTTTTTTAAATAGAAAAGGAAAGGAGCAAAATTTATACAAAGAAGATGTGTTTTTGTTTTGTTTTTTATATATGCATGAACGGTGAATCTAATGCAACTATACGAATGCAAATGACTTGTTTACAATTTTTCTACAATTATATAGTGACTCTTTGATTAATTAAAAAAAAGGGTTTCTTAGTCAGGCAACGGACATGGGTTGTCAGTGCATCAGGAATCACCCTAGAAATACATCATAAGATTAAAGACCCTCAGAGAAACAATCGCTATAATATTTACGAATTACGGTAATATTTATAAACGATTATTTCTCTGTCGTAGTCTAGGCGCCGAGAAATAATTCGTTGGAAAAAATTAATTTGTACAAAAATATAATAATGTCCTTGGAAAATAAAAACAAAATGAGATTAATGCAAAATAGAAAATAAACATTAATTACCAATGCAACTACGAATGAAATTTTATTTAGTTTTGTGATTTTGAATTTCTTTTTTTAATATAAATGCAAACAAACAACAATGCAAGTGAAATAAAAACAATGTTAAGAATATGATGCTAGAGCATGCAAAAATTTATTCGCAAATTTTATTTTTACCAGAGATTTTTTATTTTATTTTAGCGCAGCAACCAAGTAGTGTGAATTTTGAGCAAGCAATTCCCAGCAAGTTATTCCTATCCTCCTATTGATTTTCTGCAATAGCAAATATTATAAAACCAAACTTAGGAGAAACTAGAAAAAAACCAACTTAAAGAGAAACCTAACTAAAATTAAGACAAAAACGAAAAGTCCAACACTAAAACAAACTAATTCCTGCAACCACACAAATTCCCTGGTGCTCAAAGCTCTACCATTATATACTAGTTCGTTCTCTGAAAAACAAGCAGTTAAATCATAAATCAAAACACGATCTCTCTTTTTAAAAAAGGCCAAATTGAAAAAACCGAAAGACGAAGATTAACAACAACCACGCTAATTTACGAGAAGTAGGTCGTTATCTATAATGCTCTTAAGTCATGTGCAGCCATGACAGTGACCTTTCTTGGGGAACCATAGGAAAGTTCCAGGTTGTTTATGGTTTTGGATGAAGTCGAAGAAGTTAAGGGATAGGTTAGGATGGCAGCAGGGGGTAAGGGTTAGATGAAGGTGGTTTAAGGTGACGAACAAGGGGGATGCAGCCGAGAGTTCACCTGAAATGATGATGAACAGAAACCAGAAACTAAACGAGATATAAGGGAAAAGAAAGAATAATTGAAGGCAGAAAAAAGATCAATTTTATTTCCACATCCCATGTACAAGTAAGTGGCCTTCTATTTATAGCTAAATACATAATGGCTAGTTTGCCACATCATTCACACATTTTAACAAACAGGTACGGCCTATCAATTAATATTTAAACAAGAGAATAAATGTGCACATGCACAAATTGTGACCGTTATACTCCCTCCCTCCCTCTTCGAAAACGACCTTGTCCTCAAGGTCGAGTGGTAGCAAAGAGGGTGGCCATGGTGGCTTGTACGGGTTCTCATTGAAAGTGATAGCTGCAAAAGCAAAAGTTCCCTTGTCTTTCTCAATACAAATTTAGTTCGCTGCCTCATTCCAAAACTCTAACACCCTTCTATATTCCAATAGTTCACCACCTGGGTCGAATACAAAGATAGTTCCTTTGTTATAATTATGTCCGCAATGATGTTGGCATAGTTTACAAGGTGGATCACTAGTACTTGTCCAGGCCTGAAAATGTTCCTTTTCTTTTGAGGTGCTGCTGCAAATTGCAACCTTCTTCCATATTGCCTTTTCTGGTAAAGCTTTGCTTATATCATATAAAGAAGTAACTCTCTTCTTACTTCTACCTTTTAGCAAACCACTAAATCCATGTTTGACCAATTCTTTTACATAACATATTTCAAGGCTCAAAGGAAGTTGAGGGTAAATATTTGACAGCCTCTTGTTTTTCATTACAACTTCATGGCTCTCTGGTGACTTAGCAAACTGAATCAAAAATCCGAAAATGATTTGTTCGTGCCACTTTGCATGCATCTTCAAATACTCAAGACAAAGCATCCTACTACAATCACTCCAGAAATGCATTGCATAATTAAACTTACGAAACCATATTAAATTAAAATTTAACAGGGACTTCAAGATCTCTGCTATAACTAGAAATGAGTTATAAATCCCAAAACTTGGAAATGGGCAATGCAAGAGGAAGTCCATTCTTAGTTTGTTAAATCCAATAGCTTGAGATACCTCAGCTTGTTCATTGATTGGAACCCCAATATTCAAAGATCTGACATTAATAACTTCCATGTCATCTGGCAAACTGGCCTTAGCGAAACAAGTAATAAATCATCATCATTCGTACAAATTTCTTCATGCTTTCAGTCAACTCCTATTTCTGTTGTAGTAACCATCTTTGTCCTATTAGTCATGATAGTAATGTTTTGAGCTCTGCCTTTATCAAAAGTCTTACAAGCCCGTGTAGAGCTATCGCAGATGTCGTAACAAGAGCCTGAAAAAAACTTTGAAGGCATCAAACTAGATTCTAACGACTTGTTGTTTGATGAATTAACTCCAATGGAGTTCCATTGTATCAACAAATCAGGACCAGCAGCACGTTTTTCATAGCAAAAAGAATACCCAGGTATGAATTCAGATGGTCCAACCTCATCATGCTTATTTCCTTTAATAATCTTAGCATTCTCAAGTTCAGATTCAACAACTGAAGAAACATGAATTTTTGGATCTGAAAAATGTATTGTCGGCATAGAAACTGAACCGTGAGTGGTATATGAGTTCGGTAGTGGAGGTTCTTGGGAGTATGCAAGGGGTAGTGTAGCAGTCGGATTCTTGATTTGCAGTGAATCTTGGACAGATGAAACATGCGTGACATTAGAATCACAAGAAGTTGCAGCCATTGTAGAATTCTTAGAAAAATCAACAACATTTGAATTCTTTAATATTTCATCCAAGATTATAGCAAGGAGTCCAAGCTCATTAAGATCTAAATCGTAACCTTCTGGGTACTTGTTTGTCAATTCGATGCAAATATTCCAAATTCTATAAGAAAACCTAATGATCTTCTTCTTTTCAAAATTCAAGAAATGACATGTGGGAAGGCTGTTTTCAAGGGAAGAAATAGTATCACCAATCTTTTTGTTGATAGATCGGATCGAATTCATTATGTCGCTTAACTTCATGGATTCCAACGTCTCGATCGAATGCTTCAATTCTTTTATAAGCCATGACGTTGATTCTTGAATCGATCTAGGATCTTGCGATAGATGAGGGTCAAAAATTTGCTCATCTTGAGGCTTCGATACCATTTGTAATGCTCTTAAGTCATGTGCAGCCATGATAGTGGCCTTTCTTGGGGAACCAGAGGAAAGTGCCAGGCTGTTTGTGGTTTTGGACGAAGTAGAAGAAGTTAAGGGATAGGTTAGGATGGCAGCAGGGGGGTAAGGGTTAGATGAAGGTGGTTTAAGGTGACGAACAAGGGGGTTGCAGCCGAGAGTTTACCTGAAATGGTGATGAACAAAAACCAGAGACTGAACGAGATACAAGGGAATAGAAAGAATAATTGAAGGCAGGAAAAAAGATCAATTTTATTTCCACATCCCATGTACAAGTAAGTGGCCTTCTATTTACGGCCAAATACATAACGGCTAGTTTGCCACATCATTGACACATTTTAACAAACAGGTACGACCTATCAATTAATATTTAAACAAGAGAATAAATGTGCACATGCACATATTATGACCGTTACATTATCGTGTTGATTTGGATGAGCAGTTCTAGCAGAGGCGATTTTGGCGTTGTGGATTTGAGTAATTTTTGATTTTGGGGAATTTGTCTGCTTTTTTTTCTTTGGAGTAAGGAATTTTCTAATGTTCGGATCGAGTCGTGATTTTTGTTGTTGGTTTGTTGTTGATTTTGGTTATGTATGCTGGGTTCATGTAGTCAAAGGGAAGATGGTGGGGATTCAAGGAGGAATTGAGGCGAGGAGGTTATGGTTGAAAATTGCAAAGGGGTGGTGAGTTGCGAACTGGTTATTGAGGAGAGGAAATGAATCACAATTGCAAAGGGTTGGAGTCCGGTGGAGAGTGTTGCAGTTCGGGTAAGGAAGTTTGTGTACAAATGATACAGGTGCTTGAACCTGATCAGTGAATTTGGTCATGGCGGTTTTGCGATCGAATTGAATGGAGATTGCAGATGGAGAAGTTGTAGTTCGAATGTGTATTTGGCTTGGAGTATGTGGTTGTACTCGAAGTTAGATGGAGTGAATGTGTATGCGAATTTGAATAAAGATGGTAAGGTAGTATTGGATTGTACTCGTGTACTGAGATAAAGTTCCAATTGTTGGTGGTGATCGGTGAGGTAGTTTGGTTGTGTGAAAGATTAGTATTACAAAGGAGGGTTGGATGGCTTGAGTGATGATTTTTAGGTTATAGTATGGAGATAGATGTGCAGGTATGTATGGCAGAAAAAGGTTGTTGTAGTTGTGGTGTTGAGTGTAAAGGAGGTTGGCAGTAGATGACAAGAAGGGTTTAAGCTGCAAAGGGAGATGTTTTGAGAATAGAGTTTGTGTAACAACCCGTATTTTCAATAACCTGTTATAACATAAATCGAGGCAGAATTTAATTCTAAAATCTGAATCAAGGGAAACGGGCTATGCCATTGCGTTCGACTCGGAAAAATACGCGAAATAGAGTCCGAGTTTTCGAAAATCGGAGTCCGTATGACCCGATTAAGGCCCAACGAAGTTTTCAGAAAATTCCAAAGCAAAAACAGATTTCAAATTCAAGTTTGAATTTGGAAATTTGGGCCAGTTTGGGCCAGGCGGGAAAATTCCCGCCAGAGCACCCAAGTCGACAGCCCTGTCGACTTGGGAGTCGACTTGGTTGGACCCAAGTCGACAGCCCTGTCGACTTGGCTGTCGACTTGGTCCAGCCGGGCAGTTCTGCCTGGTGCACCATTTTGGGTTTGTGTTGAGCTTGGGGGCCAGATTCGGTTTTGAGGGCTGAGATTGGAACTAGGGTTTAATCCTAGGGTTGAAACTAGTCCTAATCTCTATAAATAAGGCCCTAACCTAACCCTAAATCATCATTATTCATTCTAGTAACTAAACTATGGCAAAATCAATCCTCTCATGGCCTCCACTCTCTTCATAAAATTCCTAAATAAATTTCTATGAGATTTTCCATGCATACAAGTGTTTTCAAGCTTGTATAAGCATCAATAGCTTGCATTCAAGTCAAGTTTCTATATTTGCATCATAAAGAAAGAGTTTTGATCATTTTGGCTCAAGGGTTTTTATGTTAGAGCTTGCATTTTGGGTCTATTTGATTGCATAAGGGCTTTGTCATATTTTTTGTGCCTTCATAAGCATTGTAATCCCTATTCTACTTTCATACTTAAACTCTAAAGTTAAATGTATGATATGCAAGTTTGCCATGATATGCAAGTTAACTATGATGTGATATGCAAGTTTACTATGATGTGTTATGCAAGTTTACTATGATGTGATATGCAAGTTTACTATGATGTGTTATGCAAGTTCATCAAGTTATGTTATGCAAGTTTGATATGCAAGTTATGTTATGCAAGTTTGATATGCAAGTTTGTCATATGATATGCAAGATATGTTATGCAAGTATATCAAGTTATGATATGCAAGTTTATATGCAAGTTGCCATGTTATGATATGCAAGTTTATCATGTTATGATATGCAAGTTTATATGCAAGTTTGCCATGTTATGTTATGCAAGTTTGCTATGTTATGATATGCAAGTTTGCCATGTATGTTATGCAAGTTTGGGTGAATCATTTTACTCATGTTATCATGTTATGCAAGCTTATCTTGGGTTTATGAGCTTAAAGCTTCAAGCTTTATGCTAAAGGTTGCATTTTGGCCACATGTAAGTTATCATATCCCTTATGATAACTTGCATGTGAGGCTAAATGCGAACTTATGGCCATTTCAACATGTCATTTATCACCATGTATCACCAATATGCTAAGTTTGGTTTTATGCATGCTTTTGAGGCCTAAAAATGTAATATGCAAGTATATGAACACATGTACATTTCATATGCCACCATGTTGAACTTGTGGCTTCAACACCTTTATGTCATGATTATGCCAAGTTCCCTCTTTCTATCCTTTATGCGCTATTGCGATATGTAAGCGATGGGATTGCGTTTGGGGTTGGGTAAACTTAAAAGACATAAAAACATAAGCTTGGGAATTTACCTATTAAGTTAGGTCTACCCTTTGGGAATTTACCTATTAAGTTAGGTCTACCCAAATGCTTGAAAACTTGTAACATGTTTTGGAAACATGATGGACATGACACTTAGAAAAGATAAGTGTGACCAACTCGAGGTTGGGTTGAGTTTGTAGCGTAAACCTACCCAGAACCGACCGGCTTAACTAGTTGCTACAAACAATAGGACCCAATGTGAGAAGTTAGTCATGTTGTACCTTGAACCCGAGGTTAGACCAAGTTGTGGTGTAAAGCTACCCGGACCCGCCCGGCTTAACTAGTAACCACAACAAGGTCTAATGTGAGAGGTTAAGGCGCATTAAATTAATTAATGCTTCGTGATTAGGGTTAAGTCATGGTCCACTTAATACTTAACCAATTTGGGCTTGGTAGATTAATCGGGGTTAAGTCGTGAACTCATCGTTACACTTAACCAAGTTAATCCATGATTAGCAAGAGGGTTAAACCGTACTTAACCCACTAGAAAATCCTAGCAGTGGGGGTCCACTCCAGCAGTAATCCCAAGTTTGTATCATCATGACCCTAGGGACTAGGCTAGGGTGGGGGCACGATTACTGAACTGGAGGTAAGCGACCAAAAGCGACGACAGAGTGGTACGCCGGTGTAGTTCCGGGCGGACTTATGGTCGTGCACATAGTCCGAAGCCGGGGAAAACATGCACGGGTACCAGTAGATCGAGACTGTGCACGCATGTTTATGGTGTCCAGGGGTTGCCACCCTAGGGCTTGATACACCCGACGGGAGACCCGGCACAGTCTGACTACAATTATGTTTGGGCCGTATTGACACCAACACGTGACGAGTTAGGCTTAGGGAGCCGATCGACTAGACCGTTTGGTTGGACCTCGTGTTAGGGTCACTTCATGTTATTGGACCTCGTGTTAGGGTCACTTCATGTTATTGGACCTCGTATTAGGGTCACTTCATGCTATTGGACCTCGTGTTAGGGTCACTTCATGTTATTGGACCTCGTGTTAGGGTCACTTCATGTTATTGGACCTCGTGTTAGGGTCACTTCATGTTATTGGACCTCGTGTTAGGGTCACTTCATGTTATTGGGCCAAAGCTTGGGCCAAGGGATCAATACTTGTTTATTCAAGTCATGTTAGTTTGCTAGTACACCTGTGGTGCAAAAACCTTAATCCTGATTATGCGATGACACCTTTATCTACCTTGTTAGTTAATCATCATGCTAGTATGTTGTTATCCTTATGTTCATCCCTGCTTCTCATGCCAGTTAACTTTATCAGTTTACATTGATTGTAGTAGGGCTTACTCAGTCTTTTTGACTGACCTGTTTTCTTTCGCCTCTTTTCTTCCGTTTCCCTCCCCCCCCCCCCCCCAGGTTCTCAGGGTGGGAACGTTGGAGCTTAGCTTGGATTTCGGATTGCTTGCTTGTGGGATTTCAGCTCATGTACGGTTTCGACATGAAGCTAGCTATGGTTATCACTTATTTTGGGGATAGTACTTATGTATTTCGGTTTTCCAGTAATGTTGTTTTTATCTAGACTTGTGTATTTGGAAATTTGACATTATGTTGTACCAGACTTGTTTTGAAATGGTTTGAAATCTTCCGTTGTTTTATCTATGTTATTTACTCTGTTTACATATATACATATGTTCTTGCTCTGCCTTGATATATCATTATGCATGTTTACCTGATTCAAACGCCCCTCCAAAGTCAGAGTGCTTGCAAGAGACACCCTGGCGTAGGCGGCGTGTTACATTTGGTATCATAGCATATGGTTTACGAGAAGGAACAAAAAGGTTTTTAAAACTTTTTGAAAGCTATTTTCAAAACCAAGTATAAAGTATTTTCCAAAGAAAAGTCTAGTTTATTTTAAAGGCTATTCCCCAAAAAGCCATTAGCAAAATTCCTTCGTTTTTCTCCATTCTGAATCTGTCTTTTTCTTCGTTTTCAGTATGGCCGATAACTTTGCTATTCCGGAGGGAGTACAAGTACCCGTTTGGTATAGGAGACTTTTGGAGGCTAGGGCAACCGAAGCCGGCCCCGTAGATGTTCCTCCTCCTCCTCCGGTAGTTAATGTTCCTCCTCCTCCTGTCGCTAAGGTTCCTCTTCCTCCTTCCCCCCAGCATCCTCAAACTGACTTCGCAAAGATTTGCCAAGATTTTAAGGCGATGGGTTGCAAGAATTTCTTTGGAACCGAGACTTATGTAGAGGCAAGGAATTGGTTGAAAGAAACCGAAGATCTTTTTGCCTTTTTTGATATAGGTGACCGTAGGAAGGTTTTATTAGCAGTGTGGTTGCTAAAGGAAGAAGCTGCACGTTGGTGGGTGGTCACCACCGCTACTAGGCCAATTGAGACTTGGGATGACTTTCGGGGAAAGTTTGGACTAAGGTTCCTATCACTGAAGCAAGGGGACATGACTATTAGGGAATACATAGATAAGTTTAATCAACTGGCTCGGGTCGGTTTAGACTTGGTTAACACAGCTCAGAAGAAGGCCCTATACTTTGCTTTAGGATTAAACGAGCCATTACATGGTTTAGCCATGACTCATATACCCTTGGGGGCAACTTTCGAGAGTTTGGTGAATATGGCCCTACTCAATGAAGAGAATAGGAGTGACAAGAAGGAGGAGAAGTCTGAAGATAAGAAGGAAAAGAAGTGCTTTACTTGTGGAAGCTCGACTCATCTAAACAAGGATTGCAGGAAAAGGAAGGGCACTTGCTTTAACTGTGGAAAAATGGGACACTTCACTAGGGATTGCCCGAAGAAGCAAGGGCAAGTCCAGGGTCAGACTCAGCGTGCTGGACCTTCAGGAGGGCAAGTTCATACCGCTCCAGTTCCCGATCGAGGTAGTATTTCTGTTGAAAGTCTTGTATATATTTCTGATTTTTCAGCTCGTACCTTGTTTGATTCTGGTGCATCGCATAGCTTTATCTCATCTGATCTTGTTGATAGTTTGCACCTAAGTACTAGTCTAGTTAATGATCCCGTGTGTGTTTCAAATCCAATTGGGGGTTCCGCCCATTTGTCTATTATCTAGGTGGATTTGAATTCTCGTGTGATGCTTATATTTTCGGTTTCATGGGGTATGGGTTGATTTTGGGCATGGATGGGTTGTCCAGTTGTGGAGCCATCCTTGATTTTTGAGCATAGGGTTGTGAGGCTTATGACTCGCCTCGGTAATACCCTAAAAATTTCTAGTAACCCTATGAGTCCCGTCATGTTGTGTTATCTTGAATCCCTCAACTCGTCTATCGATAGTTTGTAATCGGTGAGGGTGGTCCGAGAATATCCTGATATCTTGGGTGAAGTGAAGGGGGTTACCCCTAAACGAGAGATAGATTTCCGCATTTATCTGGTTGATAATGCCAAGATAGTTTTGTGGCCGGTTAGGCACATGGCCCCGCAAGATGAGAGTTAAGAAAGCAAGTCAAGGAGTTGCTTGAGAAGAACTTCATTAGATGAAGTATATCTGAAAGGGGAGTGCCTGTAGTATTTACTACCAAGGCAGATGGTTCTCTTCGACTTTGTGTTGATTATCGTGAGTAAAACAAGGGGTATAGACAACCATTGCCAAGGATCGATGATTTGGTTGATCAGCTTGTAGGAACATCTGTTTTCTCTTGATCTTGCTACTGGATTCCATCAGCTCAGAGTAGCTGAAGATAGTATAGGCGAAACTGCGTTCAGAACTCCAGATGGATTCTTAGAATGGCTGGTCATGCCATTCGGTTTGACTAATGCACCCGCCTACTTCGTGGACTTGATGAGTAGGGTGTTCAGGGAGTTCTTGAACAAGTTTGTCATGGTTTTCGTAGATGATATTCTAATCTTCTCTAAGGATGAGGAAGAGCATGCAAGGCATCTCGTGGAGGTGATGGATACGCTTAGAGCGCATCAGTTGAAGGCCAAGTTCTCCAAGTGTCACTTTTGGGAGAAGGGAAGTTAGATTCCTTGGGCATATAGTGTCTAAGCAAGGCTTAGCGGTGGATCCCGCTAAGGTAGTTGCAGTTCAGGATTGGAAGACTCCAAGGAATGCAACCGAAGTAAGAAGTTCTCTCAGTTTAATTAGTTAGTTAACGTCCCTTGAGTTTAGACCTACCCTTCTGGATCAAGTAGGGACTTCACAGAAAGAAGACCCGCAGTTAGTCGAGATCATGGACAAGTTGATTCGAGGCGAGATGGCAAGTCACCTCGCTATAGATGACAAGGGATGGCTAAGACGCGATGAGAGAAAGAAGGTTCTTGAAGATGCACCTCACCCGAGGAGGTGGCCGAGTTTGTCCCAAGGTGCATGTTGTGCCAACAGATTAAAGGCCGAGTCATAGAAGCCCGGTGGGCTGTTATATCCATTGGAGGTCCCCGCAATGGAAGGGGGAAAAGCGTCACGAAGGATTTCGTGGATGGACTGCCAAGATCAAGAAAGGGAATATGAGCATGTGGGTCATAGTAGGTAGACTCACGAAGAGTGCTCATTTCACTCCGGTAAAGAGCGAAAGGACTACATCCTAGCTAGCGACAGTTTACTTTCAAGAAATAAAGCAGTTGCACGGGGTTCCCTAAAGTATAGTTAGTAACCATGACTTAATCTTCACTAGCCAATTTTGGGATATTCTACGGGAAGTCATGGGCAAGCAACTGAATCTAAGCACGGCCTATCATTCGCAGGCGTATGGTTCATTGGCAACGTGGATTGGTATTTTCGAGAAAAGTTCTGCTGCGTGGAATACTTTATAGTAAGTAAACGAGTTCCAGGATTCACTAGTGAACTTTGGAGAGCTTGCATGAAACCATGAGGTCATAGTTATGTTTAAGCCAAGAATGATAAGAGAGTAAGTGAAAAAGAAGACGAGAGGCGATAATGAAATGGGTTCCAACTCATATTGGGAAATAGGAGTTAAGAAGCCAAGAAATCATGAGGTAAAAGACGGTCAAAGCACCGTGGAGTTAAACTCAAGGAAACGTGACTTAGAAGACTGAAGGCTAGATACGCGCATCATATCTCTTTTTAAGAGCATATCCTTGGTCCTTGTTTTCCTGTGGAACTTACTCGCATGTTATCTTTTTACGTATATCCTCTCGGTCCCATTCTCGGTCCTATTTCTGTCGGGAGGTATGACTTATTGGCTAGTAATACATGTCAGGGTTTGAAGGGGTCCGTTAGGTTGGCTAAACCTTTTGGGCTTTTATAGAATATGGATTGGGTTTGGAAGGGATTTCTTGTAATCCGAAAGAGGTATATCCTGCTTATCTTCCCGATCTCTTTGTAGCATATCTTTTGCTATCCATGTTTGTCTTGATTATCTAGTATATCGTGTTAATCTTGTCATGAGAACCTTAGGTAGAAACCCTTTGGATGAAACATGTGTTTGAAACATGTTATGCTTGATGGTTGCAAGTGGTTGTAAGTGTTTGCAAGTGGTTACTCGTGGATGCATTATACACGTTAGGCACTAGATCGGCTCACACACTCCTCATACTGCATATGCATGAGTGTTTACGCTTATTCATGGATGAAAATTTTTGTGTTATCACATGGATGTTGCATATGGATGTATGTTATGTGCACACATATGGATATTATACATTATGTTAGGAATTACATACATATGGATTCATTTCACTAACATAATTTGCATTGATGATAATTGCATTAGATAAGTACATATACACACACCTTTGCATATGCTCATACAACATTTAGAATCTTGTAAGGACAATGATTGCTCGTGGATGATGTTTTGAGTAGATGGATGTTGGATGGTAGGATACGTTCTTCCTAACTTGAAGATTTCGGGGACGAAATCCTTTAAGGAGGGGAGAATGTAACAACCCGTATTTTCAATAACCTATTATAACATAAATCGAGGCAGAATTTAATTCTAAAATCTGAATCAAGGGAAACGGGCTATGCCATTGCGTTCGTCTCGGAAAAATACGCGAAATAGAGTCCGAGTTTTCGAAAATCGGAGTCCGTATGACCCGATTAAGGCCCAACGAAGTTTTCAGAAAATTCCAAAGCAAAAACAGATTTCAAATTCAAGTTTGAATTTGGAAATTTGGGCCAGTTTGGGCCAGGCGGGAAAATTCCCGCCAGAGCACCCAAGTCGACAGCCCTGTCGACTTGGGAGTCGACTTGGTTGGACCCAAGTCGACAGCCCTGTCGACTTGGCTGTCGACTTGGTCCAGCCGGGCAGTTCTGCCTGGTGCACCATTTTGGGTTTGTGTTGAGCTTGGGGGCCAGATTCGGTTTTGAGGGCTGAGATTGGAACTAGGGTTTAATCCTAGGGTTGAAACTAGTCATAATCTCTATAAATAAGGCCCTAACCTAACCCTAAATCATCATTATTCATTCTAGTAACTAAACTATGGCAAAATCAATCCTCTCATGGCCTCCACTCTCTTCATAAAATTCCTAAATAAATTTCTATGAGATTTTCCATGCACACAAGTGTTTTCAAGCTTGTATAAGCATCATTAGCTTGCATTCAAGTCAAGTTTCTATATTTGCATCATAAAGAAAGAGTTTTGATCATTTTGGCTCAAGGGTTTTTATGTTAGAGCTTGCATTTTGGGTCTATTTGATTGCATAGGGGCTTTGTCATATTTTTTGTGCCTTCATAAGCATTGTAATCCCTATTCTACTTTCATACTTAAACTCTAAAGTTAAATGTATGATATGCAAGTTTGCCATGATATGCAAGTTTACTATGATGTGATATGCAAGTTTACTATGATGTGTTATGCAAGTTTACTATGATGTGATATGCAAGTTTACTATGATGTGTTATGCAAGTTCATCAAGTTATGTTATGCAAGTTTGATATGCAAGTTATGTTATGCAAGTTTGATATGCAAGTTTGTCATATGATATGCAAGATATGGTATGCAAGTATATCAAGTTATGATATGCAAGTTTATATGCAAGTTGCCATGTTATGATATGCAAGTTTATCATGTTATGATATGCAAGTTTATATGCAAGTTTGCCATGTTATGTTATGCAAGTTTGCTATGTTATGATATGCAAGTTTGCCATGTATGTTATGCAAGTTTGGGTGAATCATTTTACTCATGTTATCATGTTATGCAAGCTTATCTTGGGTTTATGAGCTTAAAGCTTCAAGCTTTATGCTAAAGGTTGCATTTTGGCCACATGTAAGTTATCATATCCCTTATGATAACTTGCATGTGAGGCTAAATGCGAACTTATGGCCATTTCTACATGTCATTTATCACCATGTATCACCAATATGCTAAGTTTGGTTTTATGCATGCTTTTGAGGCCTAAAAATGTAATATGCAAGTATATGAACACATGTACATTTCATATGCCACCATGTTGAACTTGTGGCTTCAACACCTTTATGTCATGATTATGCCAAGTTCCCTCTTTCTATCCTTTATGCGCTATTGCGATATGTAAGCGATGGGATTGCGTTTGGGGTTGGGTAAACTTAAAAGACATAAAAACATAAGCTTGGGAATTTACCTATTAAGTTAGGTCTACCCTTTGGGAATTTACCTATTAAGTTAGGTCTACCCAAATGCTTGAAAACTTGTAACATGTTTTGGAAACATGATGGACATGACACTTAGAAAAGATAAGTGTGACCAACTCGAGGTTGGGTTGAGTTTGTAGCATAAACCTACCCGGAACCGACCGGCTTAACTAGTTGCTACAAACAATAGGACCCAATGTGAGAAGTTAGTCATGTTGTACCTTGAACCCGAGGTTAGACCAAGTTGTGGTGTAAAGCTACCCGGACCCGCCCGGCTTAACTAGTAACCACAACAAGGTCTAATGTGAGAGGTTAAGGCGCATTAAATTAATTAATGCTTCGTGATTAGGGTTAAGTCATGGTCCACTTAATACTTAACCAATTTGGGCTTGGTAGATTAATCGGGGTTAAGTCGTGAACTCATCGTTACACTTAACCAAGTTAATCCATGATTAGCAAGAGGGTTAAACCGTACTTAACCCACTAGAAAATCCTAGCAGTGGGGGTCCACTCCAGCAGTAATCCCAAGTTTGTATCATCATGACCCTAGGGACTAGGCTAGGGTGGGGGCACGATTACTGAACTGGAGGTAAGCGACCAAAAGCGACGACAGAGTGGTACGCCGGTGTAGTTCCGGGCGGACTTATGGTCGTGCACATAGTCCGAAGCCGGGGAAAACATGCATGGGTGCCAGTAGATCGAGACTGTGCACGCATGTTTATGGTGTCCAGGGGTTGCCACCCTAGGGCTTGATACACCCGACGGGAGACCCGGCACAGTCTGACTACAATTATGTTTGGGCCGTATTGACACCAACACGTGACGAGTTAGGCTTAGGGAGCCGATCGACTAGACCGTTTGGTTGGACCTCGTGTTAGGGTCACTTCATGTTATTGGACCTCGTGTTAGGGTCACTTCATGTTATTGGACCTCGTATTAGGGTCACTTCATGCTATTGGACCTCGTGTTAGGGTCACTTCATGTTATTGGACCTCGTGTTAGGGTCACTTCATGTTATTGGACCTCGTGTTAGGGTCACTTCATGTTATTGGACCTCGTGTTAGGGTCACTTCATGTTATTGGGCCAAAGCTTGGGCCAAGGGATCAATACTTGTTTATTCAAGTCATGTTAGTTTGCTAGTACACCTGTGGTGCAAAAACCTTAATCCTGATTATGCGATGACACCTTTATCTACCTTGTTAGTTAATCATCATGCTAGTATGTTGTTATCCTTATGTTCATCCCTGCTTCTCATGCCAGTTAACTTTATCAGTTTACATTGATTGTAGTAGGGCTTACTCAGTCTTTTTGACTGACCTGTTTTCTTTCGCCTCTTTTCTTCCGTTTCCCTCCCCCCCCCAGGTTCTCAGGGTGGGAACGTTGGAGCTTAGCTTGGATTTCGGATTACTTGCTTGTGGGATTTCAGCTCATGTACGGTTTCGACATAAAGCTAGCTATGGTTATCACTTATTTTGGGGATAGTACTTATGTATTTCAGTTTTCCAGTAATGTTGTTTTTATCTAGACTTGTGTATTTGGAAATTTGACATTATGTTGTACCAGACTTGTTTTGAAATGGTTTGAAATCTTCCGTTGTTTTATCTATGTTATTTACTCTGTTTACATATATACATATGTTCTTGCTCTGCCTTGATATATCATTATGCATGTTTACCTGATTCAAACGCCCCTCCAAAGTCAGAGTGCTTGCAAGAGACACCCTGGCGGAGGCGGGGTGTTACAGTTTGTGAACTAAGGTTGGCGAATGGTTGTGCAGTGTGCAGTTTTTAGTAGAGTGGGAGTGATGTTTTGCTGTGAATTGAAGAGGAGCAGTTTGGAGAAAAGGTGGTTTGTTGGTTTGCAGTGGAGATCAGGAGATGAAAATAAAAGCAAAATGTAAACAGAAATTTTGAAATGGACACAGAAATTGTTGAGAGATGGTGTAAGTGTACTTAAAATTTGTACTGAAATTTAGTTTGATGAAAGCAAATGTGAAATGCAAGTTTTTTTTTCAATTGAATGACTTACAAAACAAAACAGTGTTATAAGTGTAGAAATTGGTGATATGTAAATCAAAATTTTGGGCAACAAATAATCTTACATATTTTGTGGAAAGATTTGTTGCTAGATTTTATGGAGATATTTGTTGCTAGATTTTATGAAGAGATTTATTGCTATATTTGTGGACATTTAAGGCAAGGATATTTGGTGCTTATCCACATAGTTATTTTAACATATATGAAGATAATTTGGGTGCCAAATTTACTTGGGTATGAAGCAATTCACTCTATAAAAAGCCTAGCTAACATCTTCATTAGGTGTGGAAATTTTGCCATTATTCTTCATTGTCTTTCTCCTCAAAAAAAATTTAGCCACTAGATATTCTCTATCTATTTCTCAATAAGGTTATTGGTTCAAGTTGTAATTGTTTGTAACGATGGTTGAGATCGATTGTAAACAATTTTTATTGGTGAATCAATAAAGAGGGTGGTTGGGTGGAATATCGTGTGTTCATATTTCCGATATTGTTTTTGTTGTTTTTATGTTCAATCAAATCATCCTCAAGTGATTGGGTGATAAAGATCATATTTTTCTTAGCGTTTTGTCAAACTTCTGCTGCGCACAAAACCCCAACAGTTTGGTATCAGAGCAATTTTTGCATAACAATAAGAATAACAGTAGTGGGCTAATAAAACAAGAAAGGTAAACTAAGAAAATAAAATAGACCCCTAATTCAAGTGCTAAGTTGTCTTTGTATCATATTGATAATGATTGTGATAGTATTTATTGGGGTTTGGATAAGAGTTTGATGTTCTCTTCTAAATCTATTTATAAGTTTCTTAATTTTACTGGTACTTCGTTTTTTAAATTCGATTTTATTCGGAAGGCTAATGCTCCTCCTAAAGATAAATTTCATATATGGTTGATTATTCACAAGAAATTAAATACTATAGAGCATTAAGAAAAAAAAAATCTTTTTGATTCTAAATGTTGATTTTGTAGTTTATTTGATGAAAATGTTGATCATTTGTTTTTTTTCTTGTGTTAAATTTTTTTTATATTTTAAATATGGTTTTGAGAATTTTTATTTTTCTTCTAATTTTATGAATTGTAATTTTTACTGGAATTTTTTTAAGTTCGGTTTTAATTCTAAATTAAGATATGTTCCTTGATACTTTAGTAATTATTACATGTTTGTTTATTTGGTTTGATTGAAATCAGAGATTGTTTTATTCTAATTCTTGTTCTGTAGATAATTTAATTATTAAGATTGTTTCTTTTTGTTTAAATTGGATGTCTAATCCTTGTTATAAGTTAGTTAGGAATCTTATGTTTTCCAGGTTTCTCGTTAAGGTTAGAAATAACTTGTGTTTGTTTATTAGGATTATTAAGCAATTTAGTTATAATAGAATATGTATTTGTAATTGATCTCCATGTTTGTGGATTTTTTTTAGTTGTCTCCCTTTATCTTTTGATGTTACTTCACAAACACACACACATATATATATATATTTGTGTGTGTGTGTATGTGTGTTTATTTTATTTTATTTTGTCTAGTTTTATTTTAGGTTACAGGTCTGTTGATATTCGTTGAGGTGCATTTTGGAGATCAGATTTGTAGAGCTCTTTCTTTATGTTATGTTATACTCTTCTCATTTGTTTTTGGAGAGATTATTAGTTAAGAATAAGAACTCGATTTTGAAATACGATGGGCGGTGGTTTTACCGTAGCTCATGCATCTATCTCCTATATTTTTCATCCTTGTTTGGGATGGTTTGTTTTTCGTGCGACGTTATTGGTTGTTACCTGCCAAATTGTTGGCGGTTATTGTTTCTTATATATATATATATATATATATATATATATATATGCTCTCTTCTCCTCAGAGGTCACACATTTTTATTTTCAAAAAATAAAATAAAAAAATAGACCCCTAATTCATTATTTTTAATCATAAAACTTACACTCGATAAGATAAAACAACACTTAATCAAACATAAGTAGAACAAAACACAAGAATGATCAAACAAATGCAATTTTTTTAAGAAACAAAGCAAAATGAAAACAAATAAGCAAACACATGTAAACAAAACTAAACCCAAAAGAACAAATTAAAACACGCACAATGAAAAAAAAAAGTATAATGAAAACCACACAAAATAAACACAAACCCACAATCAAAGTGAACACACAAACAAACCGACATTAACAATAAATGCAAATGACACAACAAACTAGAAAATGAAACAATTTTTTGTAAACTAACACAAATGAAAATTAATTCAAAAAATAAAATTCATTCCCCGACAATGGCGCAAAAAACTTGTTTGTCACTACAGATTTTCTATCGAATTAAAATCTCGTTGCGCGAATTACCGAAATAATAATTGCAAGCGCACGACTTACAATTTTAGTACGTGGCGAGTACGGATCGATCCACAGGGAAAGAATTAATTTTAATTCCACTCAATCAAATTAAATCAAAGTCAAGAAAGATTACTAACTAAGTAACAAAAAATTATAAAAACTAACTACTACAAAAGTGAATGAAAACTATGAGTTTAAATGACAATTTATAAGCAAACCTACACACTAAATCATACAAATCAACATATATGAAATTACGATCTCTTTTTTTGGTCATTAGTAAATTTAAATGATATGTTTATCATAAATATGGTTTATTTGTGTTACTAATTAGCTCAAAATAAACCATTAAACTTTGAAATACCCATTAAACCACTTATCAACTCTAATGAAAATTGATAATGATATGAAAATAAAATACATTTTAAGCATGAACTATAAATTATAGATTAAAAATATAGATTTCCAAATTTTGATTTCAAAATCACTTCATTACCAACATCATGTGTAGATGAAGAGGTAATTTGTATTTTGTTTGTCTAAGCACATCCTATTTAATGTCAACAACATAGAATGTCAAATTCAAAGCTAAACAACAAATGTTTAACCACTTCAAACATTTCATTAAGCACAAAAAGAGATCAAAATTATCACAGAGTTGAATCTACATAACTAAGGGAGCTTCATTACCCCTAAATTGTAGAGATTTAGTCTCTTATATGTGTTATCATTTCAACAAATATAGCATTCAACATGAAACAAAAACAAAAGAAAAATGCATGCTAATTAAAGTAAAAGGAGAGCTAATTAACAAGCACAGACTAAAACTAATCTACTTGCATGAAATTAAACTACACTAATTACATAAAGTAAAGAATAATATTTAAAAGAACATGAAATTAAATTGCATAAAAAGAAAATTACATAAGAGGAAAAATGACTAAGAAGTCATGAAAGACAACTTTATTTTTTATTCTTCAAACTAAACTAACTAAAAGAGATGGTTCCACCTTACATGAACATATGAGTATTTAAACGAGCCTAAAACTTTAATCCTCTTTTATTGGGAACTACCCAAAATACATTCTTCATGAAGATTCCATCTTGTCTTCAGTCACTAATCATTCATTAAAAGTATATGAAGCTTTTTTTGTCTTCTTTAGCTAATGCATTAGTTCTTAATTGTAGTCTTAAGGAAAATAAATTAGGTGGGTATGTGGGGTCCTCCATGAACCATGAGATGAATGATTAACATAGAAATGTGTTTCTTTTATGCCCGTACATTTTATCTTTTGTAAATAAATAAATGATACTTTGGGTATTTTTATGTGTTTTTACAGATTTCAAGTGATGCCTCCTTCATTTCAAATTAAAGGCCAACTACAAAGAAAAAGCTACTTCCCAATATTGAAACAATCTCAATTGCAAAAGAAGTTATAGCTCATTGGTAAAGGCATAGGAATTTGTATTGTGAGACTTGAGTTCGATCCCCGTCAAGTTCTCATTTTTTTTGAAGAAAGGAACATGAATGCATTCACACCCTGCCTCATGCGTTTTGAAGAATAAATGAACTAAGTGATATTATATATATATATATAGTCATATTTATGCATCTATATATATATATATATATATATAATATGCACTTAATGAGGATTTTTGAATTTTAGCGCAATCCTCTCAAGAATTTAAATCCAATCAATCAATTTGATTGTCATGCAAAAAGAAGGGGAATGTTTTAATTACACATCTTCAATTAAACACATCCTTATCTTCTCACTGACCGTGCAGTGCATCAAAAGGAAGGACATTAATTACAATTCTTCAATCAAGCATGGAATATTCCTTCATTTTTGGAAAGGATATTTTCATATATTTATTTTGTGGGCCTTGTATTCAAATAGAAAGAGAAGGCTACATCCTATATAAAAAGACCATTGTATCATTGTAAAGGGGATGCCATCTTTCTCTCCACTATTATGTATTCTCGTTTATTAATGAAAAGTTTTTCTTCATGTTAGTTGACTGTCCTTTTCTTTTATAACGATTTGTGTGTCTACTTAATTAGTTTTGGTAGAACACATATTGTTATTTTCTTTTATTACTGCATGTTAGCGATTGTCCGTTTGATTAGATTCAACGGCACATCTTGTTTTTAATTTTCTGTTATTGTTCTAGTTGTTATTGTCTTTTTCTAGTAATTGGTTCCTTTCTTTTCAGTGTTGAATTTGATGTCGGTCTGATTAGATTCAGATTCGTAGTAATTTCAATAACATTAATTCAAGCAAAAACTTCTCCAAATTTTGTCTAACTCGCCTAAGAATAGATAAATAATAAGGTTTAAACACCTCCATGTGATTCGACCTGCATATTACGCGACCTGTGCGCTTGCAGTATTTAATTTAAAATTCGCGCTTTTCTAATTCATAGGAAAGCGACGATCAAGTTTTTGGCGCCGTTGCCGGGGAGGTAACAATTAAATTTTATTATTTATTTAATTTCCGATTCGTGTTAGTTTTTATTTTTAATTTTTCCTTGTTTTCTTGTATATATATATATATAAAACTTTGATTGGTTGATTTGGTATTAACAGTTGATATCACAATCTCCAAGACAAGAAAAAAAGAATTTGCCATTTTTGTCTAGATTTCTTTCCATTTTTTTCAGTTTTCCTTCCAATTCTTATTTTAAAAAAAAGGCCAAATTTTCTCAAATTTCTTTCTATCTTTCCTCTGCCTTAATTCTCTTCGTGGCCTTAATTCTCTTTCCTGTTTCTATACATTCATTTTCTTCCTTTTACAATTTAAAAAAAAATCCTATTTTCCATTACTTCTTTCCATATTTCTCTCTCTTTACAAAGTCATTTTCATCTGATTTCCAACGTCTTCCTATTGCCTTTTCAACAAGCCTCCATCACAACATCCAGAAATCAACTCTTAGACCATCACGCTACTTCTTATTTCCACAATACCATGCATCTCCATCAAAACCATATACCAGATCCGAAATCATCCGTCGATCATCCCACCTTAACAACGCTTCAACCGCCACCCATTAAAACCATTCCACCACTGCAATACTCAACATCCATCACCGCAAAAACCACAAGCTTTACACCACAGTTCAAACATCCACACTTTGATCCTCCTTCATCCACTCCACAAACCACGTTCCTAACCCGAAACCCAATTACAAAATCCCAAACCCTATCTCAGCCTCGCACCAGTTCGAACACTACTGAAAACCGAAATCCGATTAACGGTTACCGCTCCCTGCAGCAACATCAACCGCAAACCCTATTTCGCCCTTGCAAACCCGATTTGAATATTAAAAAAAAAGAGTTTCACAGGGCTTCCTGCTCATTGTTCCTTATTTCTTTTGGGTTGAACTCGTGAATTGCTGAATCGGCGAATTCGTGAATTGGGGGATTTGAATGCGTTTTTATTTTCTGTAGATTGAGTTGTTTTTATGAGAACAAGGGACGTGATTTAATGGCGCTTGGGTCTTTGAGTAATTGTTGAGACTTGTAGTTCTGTTAGCCGTGAGTTTTGTGTGTGCCTTTTAAAAAAAGAATGGTAAAAACATAGAAGAGGGGGCGACTTATTCTCTTGTTGATCATTCCCTTTTGAGTATCTCAACGTGGCATTTTTGTAATACGGTGCTCTGATTTTGAATCGTATTGGGGGTGCGGTATTTGCTGTTTGATTCTTTTCAATTGTCTTGTTTTCGTTCATAATTTGTTTCACTTTCCTCCTCATTCTAGTCTTCTTTTGGTTTTGCTCCAACTGTTCTCTTGTATAGGATAGTGATCGACGCTTTCCTATGGACTAGAAAAGCGTAGATTTTGAAATAAAATTCTGCAAGCGTACAGGTGTGTAGCATACAGGTCGAACACAGGGAGGTAAGTTAAAATCAAATTATTTATCTAATCTCTTGGGCGAGTTAGACGAAGCCTGGAGATTTTGTTGAAATAAAAACAAATTGAAATTGCGAACTTAGGATTATCGTTGAATCTAATCAACGATTAATCACTAAAGAAAGTAAATTGCAAAACAAGAACAACAATGCAGAAAATAAAAGTGCAGAATAAGAAGAACAACTAAAAAATAAAATTAGGATTGTCGTTGAAACTAATCAAACGACTAATCACTAATGAAACAAATGTAAAATACAACTAGTACTCTACCGAATCTAATCGGGTAGATGACACTAGTTGCTAAAAAAATACTAGAAAATAAAAGAATAAGAAGAATTTTTATTAGAGTAATGGAATACAGAAAATGAGATGGTGGCTACAATGACATTACAAGGGTATTTATAGGATAGATAGCCAAACCCTAACCCTAATTACAAATGGGCCTAGCCATTACATTACAATGAGAATCTCAAATGGGCCTTAGTTAAATTTATTAAATTTTTGGCCTTTCTTCCTTTCCTCTTGGTTCTTTGACAAGCCTCCCTTGATTTGAGATGTGCATGGCCTTTTTATCAATAAATTTCTTGTCCAACAGCAACTAGATGTGGGATCTTCATCTATAATTCTTCAAAATGCAAATACACAGCAATTTGATCTCTATTTTCTACTTTTCTGTTTGCATGCGGGCTGGGTTGGAATATCTGTAAAAGTGACAAAATAGTACCCAAGTAATATTTATTTATATACAAAAAATAAGATATATGATCATAAAAATAACACATTTCTATGCTAATCAAATACCCCCACACTTATCTTTTACTCGTCCTCGAGTAAAACAAGAAATGAAAAACTAAACTAGATAGGTCACACTTTCGTAGGAAACACGATTGCATTGAGCGTATGCAACAAGCCGTTAAACCTCTTAGTGTCCCTAGTAGGACGAGTGGTGTCTCGTGAGGGTTTTCAGCGGATACTACCCACAAAATCCAAATGCAGTATGCTATGATTCTAATGAAACTACATGAATGCAACGGACATACGCAAAATAAAAGCAAAAATGAAAACAAGACTTGTTTCTGAAGTTGTACAACAAATTAAATTGACAATTTCTAGTCAGTTGATTTTATTTTAGAGACCTCAATTTGTCACAAATTTTCAACACAATTCAAGTTTTCAAATGTTAAATTCCAGTTTGGCCAGTTGGTTCAGTCGATAACATAGTGCAGCCATGAAATAAATTCTTAGTTTGCTTGGCACAGTTTGTAAAGTGGTATTCTAATTTCCTTGTGTATGGCTAGTCAAATCAATAAGGTCAAGAAGTGTTTGAGCATCATCGCTTATTCTTTATTCTATAAAATTTTAAAATTTATGATTAAGTACATACACCTAACTTAGAAGACCAAGGTTTACCACCCATGCACTGCCTTGCGGACTAACGGAGAGTGGGTAAAGAGCTTGGCGGATTGTGCGGGCCGACTTTGACTTTGTCAACAACATGTCGGTAATCCTTAGGTGTCCAATTTCATAAAATGAGACCAAGATATTCCAACGCTGACTTTGTCAACAATATGTCGGATAGAGCTTGGTGGGTTTGCACACCAACGCTCGATATACAAGCAATGTTGGATACCCTTGGATTATTATTATTATTATTGAAAATATAAGCATAAAAGAGAGTTACGCGAATTCAACTTAACACAACTTAGTTTTAAAGATTCGAAAAGCCAATATAAGTATTTTAAGTCCTCCACTTATTTAAACAAAGTCTACAATATAGAATAGATTTCATGGCCATCACCTAAGAATCTCCCTATGTACCAGTTACACTATTATCCCTCAAAATTAAACTTTTCATTATATTTCTTATTCGATCTAAGTTGAGAGAAAAAAATACTATCAACTGACTAATAATTGTTAACTTATTTTGTTGTATCAAACTAAAATTAGTCATGTTTCAAAAAATAAATGCCATGTTAGTATAGTCTAAAATGCATGATGGTCCTATTTAAATGGCTGAAAATGTAAAGAAAGAAAAATAAAGAAAAAACGAAAATGAGTGAAATGCAGACTCCCCCCCCCCCCCCCCACACTAGAACTAAACAGTGTCCACACTGTAAACGTTTCCTAAATTTGAAAGACAGTACCCAAAGGTGGATGAAATGCAAAACGATTTGTAAAATAAAATGCAGTCTAACTATATGTAAGAATGGATCATATGTACAATGATATATGTGTTTGCGATGTATGCGATGCAAAGAATTCCGCCAACTTTTACCCCCACACTTGGTTCTAGCCCGATGAGTTCTGTTCCCACTATGTCTAGGCATGTTTTCTAATAAGCAAAAGTTTTTGAAAACCATCTCATCTTTATACCTCGATTTATAGTCCAGTAAATGAATGTACAGGGTCGTCCTCACATGAAGTTTTTCAACAAAGCTAACATTCCAAAAGTAGTTCATGTGTTCAACAAATTTATCAGTGTAATTTTTCAAAAATTTGTGATCGTATATAAATTCAGTGAAATTTGAATTCTGAGTGTTGTTCAAGACTATGTGATCACATTTCTCGTCATTAATTGACAACGTATTTTCGACACTGACAATTTCAAGTTCGTTTGAAATTTTCTCAAAGTTAAAATTTTCGAACTCGTGACGTGAATCTACTTCTTCCTCATTTGGCAACTCTTCCTCATACAATCCAAAGAATTTATGTTCGTTAAAATCATTTTCCAATTTTTAGTTGAAAAATTCAACATTTTTATTCTGTTCAATTTCAAAAATTTCAAGTTTCTCACAGCCCGAAAGAGGAAGATCAAAATCTGAGCTTAAATCTTTTTCTTGAAAAGAATCGAAATCCAAATCATTTACTGAATTGTGAACAACTTCATTTAGATCGTCATTCTCAAATTCCAAAGCTGTTATTTGAAAATTTTCATTATCAGTAAAGAATGGATTATTTTCTGAATCATCGCATGTTTGAATTTGATTTTGTTGCTCGAGTTGTTCTTTAAAACACGTCATTAAACAAAGAAGTTCATCCATCTTTTTATCTTTTTCATCAAGCTGTCTATCTTGCCTTTCTACCCTCTCTCTAAGAATGTTAAGGTCACATTCTTCAGAATCGTTGATGTGAGCACTCTCGTTTGGGATTTCTTGATTCTCAAAATTATAATCCACATCGACTTCACAATCAAAATTATTTCCAATGAGATGGTTGTTTGAATTTTCAGAAGACTGGCAATGATATTGGAAATCATTTTGATCATAAAAATTTTGTTCATAACCAAAACTGTCAAAATTTGAGAGAGAATTGCAATTTTGGTTATTTTCAAGATGTTGATATGGGCTATAATTTTGAAAATTTTGGTTTTCAACGCCATAATGATGTGGATCAAAGCCATATTGAGATTCAAAGTTATTTTCATGTGGATGTGGCCCATAATCGAAATTATTGAAATTTGAATTGAAATCGCAATTTCGATCATTTCTATGATTTTGAAAATGTTGGTCAGTTGGAAAATTTTGAAAATTGTTGGCACTGGGCTCACGAAATTTTGGAAAATCTTGGCTCATGAGTTACAATTCATACTCATACTCTTCAAGAGGACGTTTACTCCGATTATTATCCCACATATCTCTCAATGATTTTTTTGAATTAGACATTTTAAAGAAATCACGACAAAACAGAAATTATTCTCACTTCAAAATAGTATAAAATACTAAGCTGCGCTCTATTAATTAACTGACTCAATTAGAAGGGGGAAGAGGGTCTTATGGTCGTTCACGTATAGTATAAATACTAAGGGATACGACCAATGTTTTACGGGCAGTATGCAACCTCTTTTGCTAATAATTCAATAAATTGAACTACTATATATCCGCGATGCAATTATACGAGACAGTCAACTTCACAAAACACCATTTTTCAATTATATTATTTTGCAATGTCTATTTTTATTGTTAAAAACAATGAGAATGCAGATTTCAATTATGGAAATTTCAGCCAATCAGAACAATCAGACAATAATAACTGTAGAAATTTAAAATATTGTACAAGCAAGCCGCTGCCCCTGCAGAAGATTTTTACAAGAAATGTCTATTTTTTTTCCTTTCAGCAAAGCACCTGTAGAGTTAAGAGAATTTTACAATGGGGTATGGCAGTCCGTCCAGAGAAGTCTAGATTCCAATTCGTTGTTTTGCTCGACTTCGATTCCCTTGTTTTGTTTGTTTGAATTCCTTCCTTGACAATTGATTTTTTTTCTTTCTTTCTTTCTCTTTTTTTTTGTTTTTTTTTTATTTGCAAAAAAGAAAAGAACTTGAAACAAGCAAAAACTAAATAGAAAAGAAAAAAAACTGAACTAAACAAAAAGAAAACAACTAAACTAAAACCAAACTAAAAAAAATAACAAAGAACTAAACTTAACCAAAATAATCAGCTAGACCACTTTAGACTAAATAGGTTACCACACAAACTGAATTCACGAACCATAATTGCAAAGCACTGAATCGCAATTGCCAATTAAGGGACCTACGCCCCTCTTTTATCTTATTTCTTTTAGGGAACAAAATCAACCCTTATAATTTTGGAAACAGCCGAACCCCCCTCAAAATATCACGCACGCCTCCCAAGCTTTAGTAAATAAGTCCCGAATTTTTATTTTATTTTGTTCGAATCGGATTTCTGGCTTCGCAATTCACCGAATCGAAATTCAAAAGTCCAAACCATGAATCAAAATTCCAATCAGGTTTTTTTTATTTGGGTTGATTTTTGGATTTTGGGTTACGTTGGAGATGTTTGGATTCGGATCTCGTGGATGGTGAGGGATGCGACTGCGGATTCAGTGTTATGCAGTGATGATCCGATGCCGATGTTGTAGCCTTGTAGGGGTATTTGGTTCAATGGATGTGGCGGTTTTCAGTTGTGGAAGGGTTGAAACGGTGGGTGTCTGGTGTGATAATGATGTTCGATGTTTGCTGAACTGTGGTTTGTAGTGGAATTGTAGAAGTGGTTTTTTGAGTTTTATGGGTTTGAGATACTGTGATGAACGGCTTTGCAGAGATGAGGAAGACATGGAATTTTTGGTGGCCTGTGATTGATTTTGGGATGGTATGGAGTTTGTTGACTGTATGTATGGTTTTTGGAAGTGCGTGGCACTGTTTTGTGGATTTTCGATGGGGGTGGTATGAAGGTTGATCGGACAGTGAAGGTGTTGTGTTGGTTTGATGGATGAAATGAGAAGGTGGTGATGGAGATAGATGGGTTAAAGATGGGGTTTGTGATTTGTTGGGAAAGATGACGTTTATGGAGCAACTGATTTGGTGGACTGAGAGGATGGGGTGAGCAGGAAGATGGATGGTGAAGTTATGGGTTTTGAAGAAGAGATGGCAGATTATAGCAAAATAAAATCAGGCAAAAGAGGAAACAGAAGATTGCAAGATGGAATTGTAAAGGAATTTTTGTATTTTTTTTTTAGAAAATGGAAAGAAAATGTAAACAGAGGAAAAGAGAAAATAAACAAAAAGTATGGTCGTGGAAAGGAATAGAAGAGGAGTAGGTGAATAGTAGAAAGGTTTGGATATAAGACAGTGGGGCTAAAGGAAAGGAAATCCAAAGCAAAAGGGGGAAACAAATTCAAAAGAAAATTGGAAAGAATTTTTTTTTCGTTTGGAAGATTATGACATCATAGAATAATGATAAATCTAACCAATCAAGATTTTATATATATATATATATACAATAAAAAAAAGGAAAATAAAAACTAACACGAATCGGAAATTAAATAAATAATAAAATTTAGTCGTTACCTCCCCGGCAACGGCGCCAAAAACTTGATCGACGCTTTCCTATGGACTAGAAAAGCGTAGACTTAGAAATAAAATTCTCCAAGCGTACAGATGTGTAGCATACAGGTCGAACACAGGGAGGTAAATTAAAATCAAATTATTTATCTAATCTCTTGGGCGAGTTAGACGAAGCCTGGAGATTTTGTTGAAATAAAAACAAATTGAAATTGCGAACTTAGGATTATCGTTGAATCTAATCAACGATTAATCACTAAAGAAAGTAAATTGCAAAACAAGAACAACAATGCAGAAAATAAAAGTGCAGAATAAGAAGAACAACAAAAAAATAAAATTAGGATTGTCGTTAAAACTAATCAAATATCTAATCACTAATGAAACAAATGTAAAATACAACTAGTACTCTACCGAATCTAATCGGGTAGATGACACTAGTTGCTAAAAAAATACTAGAAAATAAAAGAATAAGAAGAATTTTTATTAGAGTAATGGAATACAGAAAATGAGATGGTGGCTACAATGACATTACAAGGGTATTTATAGGATAGATAGCCAAACCCTAACCCTAATTACAAATGGACCTAGCCATTACATTACAATGAGAATCTCAAATGGGCCTTAGTTAAATCTATTAAATTTTTTGCCTTTCCTCCTTTCCTCTTAGTTCTTTGACAAGCCTCCCTTGATTCGAGATGTGCATGGCCTTTTTATCAATAAATTTCTTGTCCAACAGCAACTAGATGTGGGATCTTCATCTATAATTCTTCAAAATGCAAATACACAGCAATTTGATCTCTATTTCTCTACTTTTCTGTTTGCATGCGGGCTGGGTTGGAATATCTGTAAAAATGACAAAACAATACCCAAGTAATATTTATTTATATACAAAAGATAAGATATAAGAGCATAAAAATAACACATTTCTATGCTAATCAGATAGGTTAACTTTATTTATTTATTTTCGTGTTTCTTTCCTTTTTTTTGTTGCAATTCATTTTTTCTTCTTTTTCTCAAAAAAAAGAGAGATAGACAAAAAAAAGGAAATAAGGAGAAGATCATGGACAGAGAATAAATATCAAGGCCAAAGAAAACACAATCAAAGGAGTTCCGCCAAGCAAATCTAAGGATTCGAAATCAAGTAGTTTGCAAACAATTGATTTGAATTGTCAAGCTACTAAATTGCTATGGAAGAATTCCATACCCCGCTCTGTAAAATTTTCTAAACTCTACAGGTGCTCTGCTGCAAAAAAATAAAATTTATAGACATTGCTTGTAAAAAATTTCTGCAGCGGCAGCGGCTTGCTTGTAAAATTTTAATTTCTGCAATTATTTGTTTTTGGCTGCATTTTGAAATAAATCTAGTTACGAGCAAATCCCTAACAAACATAAGGTGAGGAAGTCATTACCTTTCCTTGGCTCCAAAAGAATTAAACTCTGTCATTTGCATACTCCCTGGACTTAAATAAAAAATTGATTAGACGTTGGCCTTAGGAGCAAAAACTCAAGCTCAATAGGACAAACAAATTGGGTTAAATATCTTAGATTTAAAAATTTATTTTGCTGTGTGGAATTCGTTCTATTCCTTTTGTAAAGGACGGTGATACGTATTACATCAGGAATTTTTCGACATTCTAGCAAATTTACTTTTTCAATCTATTTTATTTAATTTGATTTGCAAAATATTTAACTGCAAGAGTGTATTTTGTGAAATTGATCTTCTCAAGGATTTGATCGCGGATATATAGTAGTTCAATTTATTGAACTTCTAGCAAAAGAGGTTGCATACTACCCGTAAAACATTGGTCGTATCCCTTAGTATTTATACTATACGTGAACGGCCATAAGACCCTCTTCCCCCTTCAAATCGAGATTGTCAATTAATAAGATACACTTGACTTCGTTATTTATTTTGATTAGATGCTTCTTGTGTCAACCTTAAGTCTAGGATTTTCTTTGTTTGCATTTAACATCAATGAGTGAAAAAAGTGTTAGCCAACACAATTCTCCTAGAGGTTCTCAAGTAAACCAAAACTTTCAAAACGAGATGGATCAAAATTAAACAAATCAAAACTTGCGTAATCTCAATATGGATAGACCCTTGTCTCTTCGAGATCGATGTTATCCAACTAGGACCGTTCAACCCTCTGTCATCGTGTTCCCACCAGCTGAAGGAAACAATTTTGAGCTTAAACATTCGCTTATTCAAGGGGTACCAAAATTCACCGGTTCTGAAAATACTTATGAATTTTTAAGTGAATTTGAATTGTATTCGTCCACAACAAAAATGCAACAATTATCTAACGAATCAATCAAGCTAAGGCTAATCCCATTCGCACTACTTGAAAGCGCTAAAAGATGGCTAAATTCTCTTCCAAAACATTCCATACGAAGTTGGGATGAATTTGTTACTGTGTTCTTGAAAAAGTTTTTCCCTTTCCACAAGACTCTAAAAATTCAAACTGAAATAAATCAATTTTCTCAAAATGAGGGGGAAACTTTTTCAAAATACTTTGATAGGTTCAACCAATTACTGTATAGTTGTCCTCATCATGGAATCATAAAAGATCACTTATGTCAAATTGTTTATGAGAGTCTAAACTATCAGACTACAACTCAACTAGAATCAATGTGTGGAGGATATTTTATGTCTAGAACGGCTGTAACAACCCGTATTTTTAATAACTTGTTATAAAATAAATCGAGGCAGAATTTAATTCAAAAATCTGAATGAAGGGAAACGGGCTATGCCATTGCGTTCGTCTCGGAAAAATACGCGAAATAGAGTCCGAGTTTTCGAAAATCGGAGTCCGTATGACCCAGTTAAGGCCCATTGAAGTTTTCAGAAATCTCCATGTTAAAAACAGATTTAAATTTTAAATTAAAAACAAGGATTAGGGCTACTGGCGTCAGGCGGGAAAACTCCCGCCAGGACCCCCATGTCGACAGGCTTGTCGACAGGGTCCCCAGGGTGTCGACAACCCTGTCGACAGCCCTGTCGACACGGGGTGGCCGGGCAGTTTTGCCTAGCGCACCATTTTGATTTGGGCTTGGTTGTGTGGCCTGGTTCTGGAGAATTCCGAAATCTGATGGACCTAATTCAACCTAGGGTTAATCCTATGGTCTAAATCACTAGCCTAATCTATAAATAAGACCCTAACCTACCCTAAATCACTCATTATTCACTCTAGCAACCAAACTATGTCAAATTGAATTCTCAAATGGCCTCCACCTAAGAACCTTAGCCTCCATCATCTTCAAAAATCATTTCTATGAAGGTTTTGATGTTCATACAAGCATTTCTAAGTTGTATGAATGATCATTAGCTTGCATACATCATCAAGTTGCAAGCTTTAATTGCTAAAGCTAGAGTTTTTGGGATTTTTGTTAATTGGAGCTTTGTTTTGGGTTTTTATATGCTTGCATAAAAGGGCTTCTCAATCTTTATTAGTAGATTTGTGTCTTCATAATATTTGTAAGCCCTCTTACCTTCATTTTAGAAACTCTAAAGTTAATATGTGATGAAAGTTGGGATTTATGCATGTTTAATAAGTTATGCATGCTTATGCGAGTTCACTATGCTATGTTATGCATGTTTAATAAGTTATGCATGCTTATGCGAGTTCACTATGCTATGTTATGCATGTTTAATAAGTTATGCATGCTTATGCGAGTTCACTATGCTATGTTACACATGTTTGATAAGTTATGCATGTTTATGCAAGTTCACTATGCCATGATTTGCAAGTTTAACAAGTTATGTATGTTTATGCAAGTTCACTATGCCATGATTTGCAAGTTTAACAAGTTATGCATGTTTATGCAAGTACACTATGCCATGATTTGCAAGTTTAACAAGTTATGCATGTTTATGCAAGTTCACTATGCTAAGTTATGCAAGTCCAACATGTTATGCATGTTTATTATGATATGTAAGATTTATCATGTATGTTGTGCCAAGTTCCCTCTTTCTATCCTTTATGCGTTATGACGAATATGTAAGCGATAGAATGACGTTGGGGGTTTTTTGGGGTAAAACTTAAAATACATGAAAATATGAGATTGGGAATTTACCTATTAAGTTAGGTCTTCCCCTTGGGAATTTACCTATTTAGTTAGGTCTACCCAAGTATTTGTTAAACTTGTGATTATGTTTGAAAATAAAGTGGACATGACACTTAGAAAACATAAGTGTGGCCAACTCGAGGTTGGGTTGAGTTTGTAGCGTAAACCTACCCGGAACCGACCGGCTTAACTAGTTGCTACAAACAATAAGACCCAATGTGAGAAGTTGGTCATGTGTACCTTGGACCCGAGGTTAGACCAAGTTGTGGTGTAAAGCTACCCGGACCCGCCCGGCCTAACTAGTAACCACAACAAGGTCTAATGTGAGAGGTTGGGTGCATTAAATTAATTAATGCCTCATGATTAGGGTTAAGTCATGGCCCACTAATACTTAACCAATTTTGGGGATACGAGGGATTAAATGGGGTTAAGTGGTGAACTGTTGGTTACACTTAACTAATTTAATCCATGATTAGTGAGGGGTTAAACCACACTTAACCCTCTTAGAAAACCCTAGCAACGTGGTCTGTTCCAGCAGTAATCCCAGTTGGGTATCATTCACAACCCCAGAGGCTAGGCTAGGGCGGGGCACGATTACTGGACTGATGTAAGCGACCAAAGCGACGGCTGAGTGGTACAGCGGTGCGGGTCCAGGCGGGCTACGGACGTGCACGTAGTCCGGTGTTGGACAAACTCGAGGCACGGGTACCAGTAGGTTTAGACTGTGCATTATTGCTTAAGTGTTTGGGGTTGACACCCGAGGGCTTGATACACCCGAAGGTGGACCCAGCACAGCCTGACTACAACCATATGTGGGCCGTATGGACACCAACACTTGACGTGTTAGGTTTATAGGGAGCCGATCGACTAGACCGTTGGGCTGGACCTTGTATTAAGGTCACCTCATGCAATTGGGCCAAAGTTTGGGCTGAGGGATCAATACCTGTTATGTTAGTTTGCTAGTACACTGTGGTGCAAAGCTTAATCTTCTTATGTGATGACACCTTTATCTACTGCCAGTATGTTCATCTCAGTTTCCATCATGATGTTAACTTTATTAGTTTATAGACTGATCGTAGTAGGGCTTACCAGTCTTTTTGACTGACCTGTTTTCTTTCGCTTCTTTTCTTCCGTTTCCCCCCCCCCCCTCCCCCCCCCCCTCCCCAGGTTCTCAGGGAGGGAACAGTGGTGCTTAGCTTGGATCGCTTGCTTGTTCGCTGGATAGCTCATGTATGTCTGGACATTGAGCTCGCTATGGTTTATCATCTTTATTTTGGGGATAGCACTATGTATTTCAGTATTTCTGTTTATGATGTACTAGACATGTTTATTTTGGCAGTTGACTTTATGATGTACTAGATTTGTTTTGAGATGGTTTGAGATATTCCGCTGTTTTATTCTCACTTACTCTGTTTTACATATATATATGTGTTCTTGTTCTGCCTTGATATATCATTATGCATGCTTACCCAGTTCTAACGCCCCCCAGAAGCTAGTGCCCCCGAAAGAGTGACCCTAGCGGAGGTGGGGTGTTACAAATTTGGTATCAGAGCATATGGTTTACAAGAAAGAACAAAAAGTTTTTAAAAGACTTTTGAAAAACTATTTTCAAAACAAGTATAAAGTATTTTCCAAAGAAAAGTCTAGTATTTTAAAAGGCTATTCCCCAAAAAGCCATTAGCGTTATCCTTCGTTCCCTTGACCTAATCTTATCTTATCTTTCGTTTCTGTATGGCTGAGAATCTTGCCATCCCGGATGGAGTAAATGTACCACTCTGGTATAGGAGACTTCTTGAAGCTAGGGCGGTAGCCGGCCCCGTAAACCCTACTCCCACTCCTCCTCCTGTAGTTGAGAATCCTCCCCCTAATGTTAATATTCTCCTCCCGTTGCTAATGTTCCTCCTCCTCCTGTTGCTGAGGCTCCTCTTCCTCCTCCTCCCCCTCAGCATCCTCAGGTTGAGTTCACGAAGGTTTGTAAAGACTTCAAGGCGATGGGAGGCAAGAATTTCCTAGGCACGGAATCTTTTGTTGAAGCTAGGAATTGGCTGAAAGACACTGAGGACTTGTTTGCTATCTTTGGGATTGATGACGAGAGGAAGATCTTATTGACAGTATGGCTTTTGAAGGATGAAGCGGCCTATTGGTGGGAGGTCACCAATGGGACGAGGCCCGTTGAGACTTGGGCCGATTTGAGGGCTAGATTTGTGACCAAGTTTCTATCTTCTGCTGAGGCGGATTTACAGATGGAGAAGTTCATTGCATTAAAGCAAGGTGATATGTCTGTCAAGGAGTATGTGAACAAGTTTAATCAGCTGGCCCGTTTTGGTTTGGATATGGTGAACACTCCTGAGAAGAAGGCTCTTCGATTTGCTAGAGGATTGAATGAGCCGCTGCAGGGTTTGGCGATGTCACATATTCCGTATGGGGCTACTTTTGAGAGTTTGGTCAATATGGCTCTACTTCAGGGAGATGGAAAGAAAGAGGTCAAGACGAGTGATACTCAAGCAAAGAAGACTGATTCTCAAGGTAAAGGCAATCAAGGTGGTCAAAGCAGCCAGGGGAATCAGAGCAAGAACAAGAAGGGGAACAACAACAAAGGCAAGGGAAAGTGCAATTACTGTGGTGCGCCTGGACACTTTGCTAAGGATTGTAGAAAGAAGAAAAGGAAGCTTAGTGGTGGATGTTTTTCCTGTGGTGAGACTGGACACTTCAGCAAGGAGTGCCTGAAGAAGAAAGGACAGGCTGGACCTTCAGGAGGGCAAGTTCATGCTCTCAATACCGCTCCAGTTCCCGATCGAGGTAGTGTTTCTGTTGAGAACCTTGTTTATGTTTCCGATCTTCCAGTTCGTACCTTGTTTGATTCTGGTGCATCACATAGCTTTATTTCATCTGATCTTGTTGATAGTTTGCACCTTAGTACTAGCTTAGTGGATGATCCCGTTTGTGTTTCGAATCCCATTGGGGGTTCTGCTCATCTATCTATGATATGTGAGGATCTGAGGATCTCTATACTAAGTGTAGAGTTCTTGTGTAGTGCGTATGTTCTTGGTTTCAGGGGATACGAATTGATATTGGGCATGGATTGGCTGTCCAGATATGGAGCCATTCTTGATTGTGAGCATAGGGTTGTGAGGATTGTGACTCGCCTTGGCAACACCTTAGAGATTTCATGCAATCCGAAGGATCCCGTCATGTTGTGCTATCTTGAATCTCTCGACTCGTCAGAGGAAGCCCTTCAGTCTGTAAGGGTGGTCCGAGATTATCCAGATGTTTTTGAAGAAGTTAAGGGGTTGCCCCCTAAACGAGAGATTGATTTTCGCATTTATCTGGTGGATAATGCTAAGCCTGTTTCTTTGCCCGTTCGGCACATGGCTCCGCGTGAAAGACGGGAGCTCAGCAAGCAAGTAAAGGAGTTGCTTGAGAAGAACTTCATCAGACGAAGTATATCCGAATGGGGAGCGCCTGTGGTGTTTGCTACTAAGGCAGATGGTTCTCTTCGACTCTGTGTGGATTATAGAGAATTGAATAAGTTGACTAAGAAGAACAGACACCCGTTACCGAGGATCGATGATCGATGATCTCTTTGACCAGCTTGTTGGTGCTTCTGTTTTCTCTCAGCTTGATCTTGCTACTGGATTTCATCAGCTCAGAGTGGCTGAAGATAGTATAGACAAGACTGCATTCAGAACTCCAGATGGATTCTTTGAATGGCTTGTTATGCCGTTCGGTTTGACGAATGCACCCGCGTATTTCGTGGACTTGATGAGTAGGGTGTTTCGAGAGTTCTTGAACAAGTTTGTCGTGGTCTTTGTGGATGATATTCTGATCTTCTCCAAGGATGAAGAAGAGCACGCGAGGCATCTTGTAGAGGTGATGGATACGCTTAGAGCGCATCAGTTAAAGGCCAAGTTCTCCAAGTGTCACTTTTGGAGAAGGGAAGTTAGATTCCTTGGGCATATCGTATCCAAGCAAGGCTTAGCGGTAGATCCCGCTAAGGTGGTTGCAGTTCAGGATTGGAAGACTCCAAGGAATGCAACCGAGGTGAGAAGTTTTCTAGGTCTTGCGGGTTTTTACCGGAAGTTCATCAAGGACTTCGCGAAGATATCCGCTCCTCTTACTAAGTTGATGAAGAAGCACTTAGTTTTTGCTTGGGATATAGACTGTGAGCTTGCTTTTCAGAGACTCAAGAGAGCCCTTACCTCAGCACCAGTTCTAGCTTTACCCGATGGTGGTAAGATGTTTACCGTGTACACTGATGCTTGTGGCACGGGATTGGGCGCCGTTCTGATGCAAGAGGGCAGAGTTATATGTTTTGGTGGTAGGCAACTTAAGGTGCATGAGAAGAAATATCCCACTCATGATCTAGAGCTGGCAGCGATAGTATATGCACTCAAGGCTTGGCGTCATTATCTTCTGGGAGAGAGATTTGAGCTGTATACTGATCATAAGTCTTTGAAGTGTCTCTTTTCGCAGAAGGATCTGAACTTGAGGCAGCAAAGATGGATGAAATTCTTGGCGTCCTATGATTTTGATATAGCCTATACCCCTGGCAAGGGGAATGTTGTAGCGGATGCGTTGAGTAGAAAAAGGTTGACACTAAGTCCTCTATTTGTTGAGATGAAGAATTTAGAGTTCTTGGCAACCTTTGATTTTTCTGTGACAGTTGAGTCGATGACCGGTTCTTTAGCATCTCTTGAGCTCAGGCCTACCCTTCTGGATCAAGTTGGGGCTTCGCAGAAGGAAGACCCTCAGATAATTGAGATCATGGATAAGCTGATTCGAGGGGAGACATCTAGTCACCTTGCTCGGTATTCTATAGATGATAAGGGTTGGCTGAGGAGAGACGGAAGGCTGTGTGTTCCGATGGTAGAAGACTTGGTGAGGAAAGTTCTTGATGAAGCACATCGCTCCAAGTTGACTATACATCCGGGTGGAGATAAGATGTATAAGGATATGAAGCGCATTTTCTTCTGGCCTGGAATGAAGAAGGATGTGGCCGAGTTTGTCTCTAGATGTGTTGTTTGTCAGAGAGTAAAAGCCGAGTCGAAGAAGCCCGGTGGGCTATTGCATCCTCTAGAGGTCCCGCTATGGAAGTGGGAGAGTATTTCTATGGACTTTATTGATGGGCTTCCAAGGTCAAGGAAAGGGAATACGAGCATTTGGGTCATTGTAGATAGGCTTACGAAGAGTGCTCATTTCATTCCGGTGAAGAGCAAAAGGACCGCATCTGGACTAGCATCAGTATACCTTCGTGAGATAGTACGACTACATGGAGTCCCTTCCAGCATAGTCAGTGACCGAGACCCCATCTTTACTAGTCAGTTCTGGAACAGTTTGCAGGAAGCTATGGGCACGAGGTTGAACCTGAGTACGGCTTATCACCCACAAACGGACGGCCAAACAGAAAGGGTCAATAGGGTACTTGAGGATTTGTTGAGGCTTTGCATTCTGGATTTTGGTGGTACTTGGGAAGACCATCTTCCTCTTGTTGAGTTTGCATATAATAACAATTATCAGGCAAGCATAGGGATGGCACCATTTGAAGCTTTATATGGGAGGCCGTGCAAGTCGCCTACATGTTGGTGGGAGACTACAGATAAGCTTATACTTGGACCTGACATGATTAAAGATACATCCGAGAAGGTCGAGTTGATTAGAAGACGGATGAAGGCGGCCCAAAACCGACAGAAATCCTATGCTGATAAGCGAAGATCCGATTTGGAGTTTGATGTTGGGGATATGGTTTTCGTAAAGGTTTCTCCTTTGCGGAATGTGGTCCGATTTGGAGCTGTTGGGAAGTTGTTTGCGAACAAATTATGCAGTTGTAAACAACTGTAAAATCCGTTCGGCTTTCCTAAACAACAAGGATTGTTGTAGAGGGTGTCGAACTCTGGGACCAAATTATTTTATTAATAAATCCAATCAAGTTATCCCTAACTTTTGATTGGTGGAAAACAAAGAAAATAGCATAAATTAAATAAAAGAGAGTTTTGACAATAAGTGAAAGCAATTAGGGGATAATGACATAGATCAGATTCATAATCATCAATAGCCAAAAGATTAACCAGATCTAATACATGTTTCTGTCACAAACATGAATCAACGATAATAGGTTTTTAGAAACAAATATGTAAATAACGACAAGCATAGCCTATGCAGGAGCTCAGCTCTACAACCATAGACTATCAGGACAGATTCACTAATAAATTTCTAAAACCCTAAAATTAGATCTAGATCTGATAAACATTAGATCGAACACGAATATATCCTGTGAAGGAGCATAGCTCTTAAACGACACAAAATATGAAGGTTCAGATCTAACCCTTAATTCAGATCCAGATCTACATGTATACAGTCTTCATCTTTTGGCTATGTGATTCATATTGAATCATACTATCAGCGTCATCACCCCCTAATCAAAGGGGATTAGCTAGACATAGCTAAAGAAGAAGAGAAAAAGAAAATAAATAACATGAACATAAATAAAATAAACAAAAAGTAAAAAGAAAGGGAGAGAATGATTTTATTCCAAGAAGAGAATTACAGAATAAAACCTAATGTGTCTTACAATGAATGAGATACAAGGTATTTATAGCTGATATGACAAAGGCTAGCTAGTTAATTACATAATGTGGGACTAAAGAAATAACCCAAATAACACATAAGCCAGTGTGAACGCAGCTTTAGAGTGAGTGGTTTAGCAAATAGGCTAGTGTGAACGCAACATGAGTAAGAGGCCTTCCAAATGAGCTAATGTGAATGCAGTTTGAGTCTTTATTGAGCCAAATCTCCTTAACTGAAATATAATTGCAACCGTTCTTCAAGCTTTAGACTCTTCAAGCTTTAGCAATTTTAAACTTCACTCTTTTTTAAGCAAATTCTTCATGCTTTTATCCATCAAATGCTCTAAACCATGCTTCTTGTCAACAATCTGAAAATACAGCTATAAATACAAAGTATCAATTATTTTAAAGGGAAAATAAGATAAATAAGCGGATAAAATATACACATTTATGTGTATATCAAATACCCCCACACTTATCTTTTTATTCGTCCTCGAATAAACTAAACTAAGATATGTCACACTTTCGTAGGAAACACGACTGCATTTAGCGTATGCAACAAGCCGTTAAACCTCTGGGTGTCCCCAGTAGGACGAGTGTTGTCTCGTGAGGGTTTTCAGCGGATACTACCCACAAAATCCAAAGCGTCTTATGTACGCGGATTAATCAAACAATATATTTAAGGTCTTTCACATTCCAAGGATTTCACCTAACTTCAATAATAACGGTTTAGTCCCAAATTGTCCATCCCATAATTGGTGCAAAAATGAATAAAAATTTTCAAGCTTAATCGTAATTCCTTGATAACACTGTAATTGTCTTGAAGGTTAAGAGCGTGGTGTCAACCAAAGTTCTACACATCGACAATGTACACCCAATCATTTATTTGACCATTTTTTTTTTTTTTTTTTTTTTTGAATAATTTTGCACTAATGTAACTGTAATGTATTGGATGTGAGTTATGCATAAATGAAGGAAAATTTTGTAAGTTCTAAAAATGTTATAGATAAGAGGGCAAGTGTATTAGTTGAACTTCAAGCTACAAAAGATAAAGTAATACTAAGGCACATATGAACATGTTTATTTCCTTTCATCTCCTCTACTACAATACTCACTTCCAAGTACGGTATAATGGATGTGGATGGAATGGAACTGAATGCTTTATAGTCAAGAATGATGAATGACTATTTTATTCTGAGAGACTCTCTCTTTATTTCATTTTTTTTTTCTTTTCTTTTTCATTCATTTTTTTTCTTTTGCATGATGAATGATGAATGGAGATGGAATGATGACGTACATGATTTCATTTGATTCCTCCTCTACTACCAACACTTCATGAAAGGAAAGTTTTGTGCCCTAGTTACTCTACTTCTATAACCTTAATTCAACACACAAGTCTGGATTGATGTTATACAAAAAGCTGAAAGGAATGATAAACAAAGTTTCGTAAGATAGATAACCCATATAAAATAAGATGTGGTATATGGTTATCCTACCTTAAAACAAGTACGGAATGGGTAGTGTAATATTGGTATATAAAGTGACGTTTTTGACCTTTAAACATAAATCAGTGAAAAGGTTCTTGAGTATACCAATATAAGATAAACTTGTCGAAACATGGATGTAAATCGACTAAAACTTGGGTTTGAATAATGTGGGCTATCGAAGAAGAACGCTACAATGAGTCATTTCTCCTTAATTGGGCCAAGTGGATTTTAGAACTTACGATTTTGAAAATTTGAGTGGAAAAGAAAATATTATGCATGAAAACAAACTCAGAAAATCCAACAAATGTAGGTGCAAAATCCTTTTATTTCATGATTTTTTTTTTTTTGATTATTTTTACTTGCACATTCTAACATGTATAACAAAGGTTGACACGCTTACTCCAGAACACGACTAACGTCTGCACAGTCTCAAGCTAGCATCTTAAAAAGACACATTACGATTCAATGAATAAATAATGTTCATTCCCATCACCCAACAATTCAACTTATCAAACAAGAACCAGGGTGTTATTTATGAATTTAAGTTAATCCTTGTTCAATGAATGACCTACTTCATAAAATTTGATTGCTGATGTAATGTAAATTCCCCCCACACTTGAGTGTGACTGTGTCCTCACAGTCTTAATCAGACATATCGTTGTGAAAGGGAAAAACAAATAAGAGAATATTTACATATGTACAAAAGAGGGTTAGTACGTCTTACCGAATGTGTGTGCAGAAAATACGCAGTCATCGAATAGATGAACCGGTCCACAATGGACCAATGGATCAGCCTCATTAAGCTGATGAGACACAGCTGAAGCACAGAAAACCAAATCATAAAGGATTGTATATTACGTGACAGATTTGGAAAAACAAATTTCGTTTTTTCAGAAGTTTGAGTTGCTAATTTTAAAATTTTGAGCTTACAATTGATCCTAAAATCAGATTGAATTTCTGTAGCAGCTAAAGAGAGGTCATCGGGCTGGGGTTCAACAAAAGTTTCAAAAACAAAGTTTGACTTGTTTAGATGATGTATAAATTGAGAGACATGTGCATCGTTCTCACCCCCACACTTGTTTTGAGAAATATTGTCCGGTTTTGCTTTAATATTTGAAATTTTATTAACTAAAGGTTCATTCGTAAACCCAAAGTCAAAACCGAACAAATGAATTTTCAGTAAATTTCGAAATCGTGTTTTCTCAAAAATAGTGTCATTCCAGAAAGAGTTCATATACTGCATAAATTTATCATTGAAAAACAAGTGATCATAGTGAGGTTCAGTTGAAACGATCAAGTCGCAAGGAGTTTCAATAGTTTTAGAAAAATCGTTATTGTGCTTGAGATCACATTCAGCAGTTTTGTTGTTTTCAACCACAAGAATTTCAAAGTTTTCAAATTTTTCATTTTCAGTTTCAGACCCAACAACATTATCGTCAATCAGTTCAAGAAGTTTTCGCTCATCAAAGTCGTCCTCACCTAAACAGTTGTTAACAACTTCATCATTTTTGTCATGTTGGCAATCTAAAGTTGCTAAATTTTCAAAATTTTCAGAATGAGAGAGAGGAAGATCAAATTGAAGATTGACGTCTTTGTTTTTAAGAGAATTTAAATTCAAATCAATCGCAGAGCTTTCAACAACTCCATTGAGATTTTCATCGATTTCAAAAGTTGTCAGTTGAAAATCATTAATTCTGGGCAAAGGTAGATTATCGTTCGATTCATCACACATTTGGATTTTATTTTGTTTCTCACGAAACTTCAAGTAGTCATTAATTTCATTCGTTTGCTCAAAAAAATCAAATTTATAGTTATTTACACGAGAATTTTCAAGTTGAAATTGTTGAGAGCAAAAGTTTTCACTAGCACCACAATTGAAATTATTCCCATTGCCAAAATCATTTGAAAAATGATTTACATTTCCATTTTGAATTTGAAATTCATTTTGGAGTTCAAAACTGAATTGACAAGGGTTGTAATCAAAATCTTTGGAATTTGAAGGTGAAATCGGATTTTGATTATTTCGAAAACTTTCACTTAAATTGTTGCATATGTATGAATTACACCATTCATTTATTTCTTGATTTTGTTGTATGCTCAATTCAAGTAAAGATTCAATACGTGTTTCAAGAGTTGAGGGTTGATCATCATTTTGAAAATTTGATGATGTACAATCGGGATTATCCTGAAAATTTTGAAAAGTTGGTGGTGTACAGTCCAAATTACTTGTACAATAGTTGTTATTAAAATATCCATATGAATTTGGTGTAAAAGTATATGGATTATATTGATTTTCACAACTATCGTAAAATCCGTTGGAAAAAGGGAATTGGGACATTTTCAAGAAGCTTCTAAAAAAATTGTTAAAATTAACAATTTCGGATTATATGAATACAAGTCTGGGCCAGTTTCGGACAGGGATTATCAGTGTGCCACGAATCACCGTAGAAACACAACTGAAGGTTTAAGAACCTGTTTGAGTTCTAGACTCTACCGTTCCTTAGACACCTCAGAGAGTATCAATCCTCATTGTCAATTTAACGAATATTTTGTTATATGAGCTCTGGGGAATCCTCAATTTGATTTCAAAAATAAACTTTTCAATTAATCCCACGTTCGTTTTAAAATTTTAAACCACACATCAACAGGCAAAATATGCAGTCACAGAATGAACAGTCTCAGAATAGTCAATAAAAAAAAATTACAAGCAAGCCGATGCCCTGCAGAAGATTTTTACAAGCAATGTCTATATATATTTTTTTATTTGCTGCAGCAATCCCTGTAGAGTTAGAAAATACTCACCTTGATCGGCAGTCCGTCCAGTGCAGTTTAGTCGCGCTAGCGCGTTCACACCCCACTTGGTGTGCAACCGCTCCAACCTTGAATCGTTCGCTACTTTCTGTTGTTGTCCCCTACTATTAATTGCTTGACTGCACTGCGGCACGGGTTCGGGCTAGGAGCCCGAAAAAAAATTTTTTAAGACCTTTTTCAAAATACCACTGTACCCATTTTCGAAAATTTTCCTCAAACTCTCTTTTTTTTCCTTTTTTTTTTTTTTAGAAAAGAAACAAACAAGAGACTTGAAACAGAACAAATTTCCTTTTAAACCAAAACAAAAGTGAAGAATATTTACATTAAACCCACGAGCCCATAACTAACCAATCCCGTCCCATCTAAACAATTACAAGCCAACACCCTAAAGCATCTCCCAAACACTAATATATTGCCTACCAGGCACAATCAATAATCAGAAGAAAATGCTCCTCGTGAAAATCAAATTAAAACTGCAGCCGACGTCCTCAAACTCTTTTTTTTTCTTTTTAATCTCTTCGATTCCTGTTCCGTGTAAATATTGCTCGGTTCGGGTTCAAGATTCGCGATCTATTTTAGGAGTTTTGATTCGGAGATGAGGCAGGCGGAAGATATCGGTCGCGGTTTGGATATTGCTGAGTGCGATTTGGGGATTTTGATGATTGGGTGTTGATGCGAGCTGAGTGGTCTTCGTTGTTACAGGAGTTTGAGGCGATAGTTGAAGTTTGGGTGTTTCGATTCCGGTTGTTATCGGGTTCGAAGCGGATTTGGTGCTGCTAATCGGGTTTCGGTTTCTTTGATTTGGGGTGTAGCAGTTTCGAATTTGGGTCTCGGGTCTACGAATTTGGGGAATTCGAAATCGAATTGGTTTGGTACTGATTTTTGCTGAGGTGATTTCGTGGGGTAGTGTGTACGTTGGGTATTGTGGTGAGTGAAAATGTGTATGGAGGTTGGTTGATGGTTTCTGGGATTGAAGTGTGGTGCGAACGTGTATTGCAAACAGGGGGTGTTTTGGTATAAGTGGTGGAGGAACTGTGACGGGTGTATGAGCGGTGAAGGAGAGGGTGTAGTTTTGAGAGGCAGTGAATGGAGTTGCGTTGAATGAGGTGATGGTGTATTGAGGGAGTTTTGTCTTGAAGTTGGGCACTGTGGCAGATTGGCCGGGGGTATTAGATGATCTGAAAGTTGAAGAGGCTTGATATGGGGATGGACGTTGGTATTAGGATTGGTTGAACGCGTTGGTGGGTGCTGAACTACTTTGGCTGAATGTTTGGCTGAAGTAAATGGCCAATCTAACGTCTAACAAAGGTTGTAGTGGGAAAAACAGCAAGAAGTATGAAAAGTGCCAGAGAAGAGAACAGTAAAAGGAAAATTGTTTTTTTTTTTTTTTTTCTGGTTTTTGTAAAAATAAAAAGTTTGCGGACACTTGGAAAGAAAGGGAAAGAAATTTTAAAAAAAATTCAAGTAATAGAAGAATTTGGCAAGAAATTGTGGCAAGTTTTTTTTTTTTTTTGTGTTTTTTGTGGAAAGAAAATAGAAAGGAATAAAATAAAAAAAATATTTTTGTGTTTTTTTTTTAAATAGAAAAATAAGAATATATATATATATATAACTCGAAGGATTTTGTAATAAAAATTATTTTGGTCCCCGGCAACGGCGCCAAAATTTGTTTGCGAATGAATTATGCAGTTGTAAACAACTGTAAAATCCGTTCGGCTTTCCTAAACAACAAGGATTGTTGTAGAGGGTGTCGAACTCTGGGACCAAATTATTTTATTAATAAATCCAATCAAGTTATCCCTAACTTTTGATTGGTGGAAAACAAAGAAAATAGCATAAATTAAATAAAAGAGAGTTTTGACAATAAGTGAAAGCAATTAGGGGATAATGACATAGATCAGATTCATAATCATCAATAGCCAAAAGATTAACCAGATCTAATACATGTTTCTGTCACAAACATGAATCAACGATAATAGGTTTTTAGAAACAAATATGTAAATAACGACAAGCATAGCCTATGCAGGAGCTCAGCTCTACAACCATAGACTATCAGGACAGATTCACTAATAAATTTCTAAAACCCTAAAATTAGATCTAGATCTGATAAACATTAGATCGAACACGAATATATCCTGTGAAGGAGCATAGCTCTTAAACGACACAAAATATGAAGGTTCAGATCTAACCCTTAATTCAGATCCAGATCTACATGTATACAGTCTTCATCTTTTGGCTATGTGATTCATATTGAATCATACTATCAGCGTCATCACCCCCTAATCAAAGGGGATTAGCTAGACATAGCTAAAGAAGAAGAGAAAAAGAAAATAAATAACATGAACATAAATAAAATAAACAAAAAGTAAAAAGAAAGGGAGAGAATGATTTTATTCCAAGAAGAGAATTACAGAATAAAACCTAATGTGTCTTACAATGAATGAGATACAAGGTATTTATAGCTGATATGACAAAGGCTAGCTAGTTAATTACATAATGTGGGACTAAAGAAATAACCCAAATAACACATAAGCCAGTGTGAACGCAGCTTTAGAGTGAGTGGTTTAGCAAATAGGCTAGTGTGAACGCAACATGAGTAAGAGGCCTTCCAAATGAGCTAATGTGAATGCAGTTTGAGTCTTTATTGAGCCAAATCTCCTTAACTGAAATATAATTGCAACCGTTCTTCAAGCTTTAGACTCTTCAAGCTTTAGCAATTTTAAACTTCACTCTTTTTTAAGCAAATTCTTCATGCTTTTATCCATCAAATGCTCTAAACCATGCTTCTTGTCAACAATCTGAAAATACAGCTATAAATACAAAGTATCAATTATTTTAAAGGGAAAATAAGATAAATAAGCGGATAAAATATACACATTTATGTGTATATCAGAAGTTAGCACCGAGATTTGTTGGACCCTTCCCTATCATAGAGAGAATTGGGAAGATGGCTTATAAAGTGCAATTGCCCGAGAAGCTGTCCGGAGTGCATAATGTCTTTCATGTCTCGCATCTCCGAAAGTGCCTACATGAGTCCGCTGAGGTAGTTGAACCTAGCATTCTTGAAGACGTGGAAGTAGAGAAAGAGGCAACTTTGAGAAGAGCTCCGATTCGTATCTTGGGGACGGAGACCAAGAAGCTAAGGAATCGAGAGGTCAAGTTGGTGAAGGTTCAATGGGGTGAAGCCAAAGAAGACGCAACTTGGGAAACCGAGGAGAAGATGTGTGGGCTTTATCCATTCCTTTTTGAGGGTACACTCTCAAACTCTTTCCTTTGTTAGCATATCTTTCTCTTTGCTATCCATGTTTATCTAGTTATCGTGCTAATCTTGTCATGAGAACCTTAGATAGAAACCCTTTGGATGAAACATGTGTTTGAGACATGTTATGTTTGATGGTTGCAAGTGGTTGCAAGTGTTTGCAAGTGGTTACTCGTGGATGCATGATACACATTAGGCACTAGATCGGCTCACACACTCCTCATATTGCATGTGCATGAGTGTTTATGCTTATTCTTGGATGAAATTTGTATGCCATCACATGGATGTTGCATATGGATGTATGATTGAGCACGCATGTAGATATTATACATTATGTTAGGGATTTGCATACATATGGATACATTTCACTAACATATTTTGCATTGATCTTTGCATTAGATAAGTACATATACACACACTTTTGCATATGTTCATACAACATTCAGAATCTTTTAAGGACAATGATTGCTCGTGGATGATGCTTTGAGTAGATGGATGATTGGATGGTAGGATACGTTCTTCCTAACTTGAAGATTTCGGGGACGAAATCCTTTAAGGAGGGGAGAATGTAACAACCCGTATTTTTAATAACTTGTTATAACATAAATCGAGGCAGAATTTAATTCAAAAATCTGAATGAAGGGAAACGGGCTATGCCATTGCGTTCGTCTCGGAAAAATACGCGAAATAGAGTCCGAGTTTTCAAAAATCGGAGTCCGTATGACCCAGTTAAGGCCCACTGAAGTTTTCAGAAATTTCCATGTTAAAAACAGATTTAAATTTTAAATTAAAAACAAGGATTATGGCTAACTGGCGTCAGGCGGGAAAACTCCCGCCAGGACCCCCATGTCGACAGGCTTGTCGACAGGGTCCCCAGGGTGTCGACAGCCCTGTCGACAGCCCTGTCGACACGGGGTGGCCGGGCAGTTTTGCCTGGCGCACCATTTTGATTTGGGCTTGGTTGTGTGGCCTGGTTCTGGAGAATTCCGAAATCTGATGGACCTAATTCAACCTAGGGTTAATCCTATGGTCTAAATCACTAGCCTAATCTATAAATAAGACCCTAACCTACCCTAAATCACTCATTATTCACTCTAGCAACCAAACTATGTCAAATTGAATTCTCAAATGGCCTCCACCTAAGAACCCTAGCCTCCATCATCTTCAAAAATCATTTCTATGAAGGTTTTGATGTTCATACAAGCATTTCTAAGTTGTATGAATGATCATTAGCTTGCATACATCATCAAGTTGCAAGCTTTAATTGCTAAAGCTAGAGTTTTTGGGATTTTTGTTAATTGGTGCTTTGTTTTGGGTTTTTATATGCTTGCATAAAAGGGCTTCTCAATCTTTATTAGTAGATTTGTGTCTTCATAATATTTGTAAGCCCTCTTACCTTCATTTTAGAAACTCTAAAGTTAATATGTGATGAAAGTTGGGATTTATGCATGTTTAATAAGTTATGCATGCTTATGCGAGTTCACTATGCTATGTTATGCATGTTTAATAAGTTATGCATGCTTATGCGAGTTCACTATGCTATGTTATGCATGTTTAATAAGTTATGCATGCTTATGCGAGTTCACTATGCTATGTTACACATGTTTGATAAGTTATGCATGTTTATGCAAGTTCACTATGCCATGATTTGCAAGTTTAACAAGTTATGCATGTTTATGCAAGTTCACTATGCCATGATTTGCAAGTTTAACAAGTTATGCATGTTTATGCAAGTTCACTATGCTAAGTTATGCAAGTCCAACATGTTATGCATGTTTATTATGATATGTAAGATTTATCATGTATGTTGTGCCAAGTTCCCTCTTTCTATCCTTTATGCGTTATGACGAATATGTAAGCGATAGAATGACGTTGGGGGGTTTTTGGGGTAAAACTTAAAATACATGAAAATATGAGATTGGGAATTTACCTATTAAGTTAGGTCTACCCCTTGGGAATTTACCTATTTAGTTAGGTCTACCCAAGTATTTGTTAAACTTGTGATTATGTTTGAAAATAAAGTGGACATGACACTTAGAAAACATAAGTGTGGCCAACTCGAGGTTGGGTTGAGTTTGTAGCGTAAACCTACCCGGAACCGACCGGCTTAACTAGTTGCTACAAACAATAAGACCCAATGTGAGAAGTTGGTCATGTGTACCTTGGACCCGAGGTTAGACCAAGTTGTGGTGTAAAGCTACCCGGACCCGCCCGGCCTAACTAGTAACCACAACAAGGTCTAATGTGAGAGGTTGGGTGCATTAAATTAATTAATGCCTCATGATTAGGGTTAAGTCATGGCCCACTAATACTTAACCAATTTTGGGGATACGAGGGATTAAATGGGGTTAAGTGGTGAACTGTTGGTTACACTTAACTAATTTAATCCATGATTAGTGAGGGGTTAAACCACACTTAACCCTCTTAGAAAACCCTAGCAACGTGGTCTGTTCCAGCAGTAATCCCAGTTGGGTATCATTCACAACCCTAGAGGCTAGGCTAGGGCGGGGCACGATTACTGGACTGATGTAAGCGACCAAAGCGACGGCTGAGTGGTACAGCGGTGTGGGTCCAGGCGGGCTACGGACGTGCACGTAGTCCGGTGTTGGACAAACTCGAGGCACGGGTACCAGTAGGTTTAGACTGTGCATTATTGCTTAAGTGTCTGGGGTTGACACCCGAGGGCTTGATACACCCGAAGGTGGACCCAGCACAGTCTGACTACAACCATATGTGGGTCGTATGGACACCAACACTTGACGTGTTAGGTTTATAGGGAGCCGATCGACTAGACCGTTGGGCTGGACCTTGTATTAAGGTCACCTCATGCAATTGGGCCAAAGTTTGGGCTAAGGATCAATACCTGTTATGTTAGTTTGCTAGTACACTGTGGTGCAAAGCTTAATCTTCTTATGTGATGACACCTTTATCTACTGCCAGTATGTTCATCTCAGTTTCCATCATGATGTTAACTTTATTAGTTTATAGACTGATCGTAGTAGGGCTTACCAGTCTTTTTGACTGACCTGTTTTCTTTCGCTTCTTTTCTTCCGTCCCCCCCCCCCCCCCAGGTTCTCAGGGAGGGAACAGTGGTGCTTAGCTTGGATCGCTTGCTTGTTCGCTGGATAGCTCATGTATGTCTGGACATTGAGCTCACTATGGTTTATCATCTTTATTTTGGGGATAGCACTATGTATTTCAGTATTTCTGTTTATGATGTACTAGACATGTTTATTTTGGCAGTTGACTTTATGATGTACTAGACTTGTTTTGAGATGGTTTGAGATATTCCGCTGTTTTATTCTCACTTACTCTGTTTTACATATATATATGTGTTCTTGTTCTGCCTTGATATATCATTATGCATGCTTACCCAGTTCTAACGCCCCCCAGAAGCTAGTGCCCCCGAAAGAGTGACCCTAGCGGAGGTGGGGTGTTACAACGGCCAATGAAGCTTGGAAATTCTTAGAGGATTATTCTGAAAAGGACATGCAATGGGAGTCTATTCGTGTCCCCCCTCGTACTTCTACTAGAGGAGTGCATGTTGTGGACCCAAATCACGTTCCTTTAGAAAATCAAACCCCTCAAGTCGGAGAAGGGATACCCCAATATTACTCTCAAGACCAGGCCAATTCTATAGCTCAAAATAATCCTTACTCATCCACGTACAACCCTAGTTGGAGGAACCACCCAAACTTTTCATGGTCAAATCCTAATAATTCGGCAAACCCATCTCACAAGCAACCTTTTATTCCAAATCCGAATTACCTAGCTCCATCTCCCAATTCTCAATCCTCTCAATCTGCACCTCAATCCAAACAACCTTATAGGCACCCCAATTTTCAATCATCAACTCAATCCTCTCAATCTACTCAACCGTCACAAGACAATGTGCATTTAGAGAAACTGTTGAACTCCCATGAAGCTAAAATGAACTCGCACGACGCTAAACTCGACCAAATGATGAATATGATGACGCAACTAATGAAAAGTAACGAGAATGGAAAGTTGCCTAGTCAACCCGAGGTGAATCCAAAATATAACTCTCGTACTGTGAATTCTTGTGAGGATGGAAATAATTTGGTTAACGTTGTCACCACCCTAAGGTCTAGAAAAATGATTGACAATAATGTTGGCAATCCCGACAACCATTCGATTTCAACCCCAATTGAAAAGCTTGACACTCTTGCGATGGCAACCAATGCCAACTCCTTGGAACCTTATGAAACCCCATCTTTTACGAATGTTGGCAATCCCAGCATCTCACCTTCTATTCCTGTACCTCAATCACTTTCCACATCGAAACCTTCTTCTTCGAACGAACAAAATTTTGAAAGAGTCTATAAACCAATAGCCCCTTATCCTCACAGACTTAACAATAAGAAGAAGGATGCAAATTTCGAAAAAATTCTTGAAATCTTCAAACAAGTTCGTGTCAATATTCCACTCTTAGACACCATCGAACAAATTCCTCAATATGCCAAGTGTCTCAAAGAGCTATGCACCCGAAAACGAGCCACTAATGTTCCTAAAAATGCCTTTCTGACTGCGAATACAAGCTCCATTCTTTCGAATCCTACCCCAGTCAAGTACAAGGACCCCGGTTGCCCTACAATTGATTGCAAAATAGGAAACATTCACATATCTCGTGCCCTACTTGATCTTGGTGCCAGTGTAAATCTTCTTCCTTACACTGTTTATCGTCAACTTGGATTAGGGGAGATTAAACCAACAAACATCACTCTTCAGCTAGCTGATCGATCTTTTAAAAAACCATTGGGTATAATTGAAGACGTTTTGATTCAAATTGAACAATTTTACTTCCCTGTCGATTTCATAGTTCTAGAAACCGAGCCTGTTTTGAGTCATGGTAGTCAAATTCCATTGATCTTAGGTCGTCCCTTCTTAGCCATCTCAAACGCTATCATAAATTGTAGGAGCGACCAACTTCGACTATCGTTTGGGCACTTAACCATTGAATTGAATATTTTCATCAACCTAAATATTCTAAAATAGGAGAAGTTGACGTGATTGAAACAGTTGAAGAAGATACATCAGATTTAGCCCTTCAAGAAATTTCTCTTGCCTCAATAAACATATCCACTATGTCTTTTGAAGAAATTTTTGAAGATGAACTTAAACTTTTAAATGACGAGAATGAATATATGGAACATCTCAAAGATAATCGTAATTCCATATCATCAAAAGAAATTGTGGTTAAACGCTCAAATTTATGGGATTTTGATAATCTTCTGCTGAATAACACAAATCATTGTCACAATAAACTCTTCATAGGGAAGATTTTGATTTTAGAATCTATTGACATGCCTATGATACGTCACGAGTTTGGAGGTAAGAAACCAGCACTCAACAATTTCGATAAGAACAAGTGTGGGGGGAAAAAGAAATTTCATCCTTCACAAACCATTTATCATCTTCGTAGATTTCATCTTGCATATGATTTTCACACGCATATAGTTGCTAAATTGCATTTTATTTTACAAATCATTTTGCATTTAATCCATCTTCGGGTTCTATCTTTCACATTTAGGAAACGTGTTTACAGTGTGGACACTGTTTAGTCCAAGTGTGGGGGGAGTCTGCATTGCATCGTTTTCATTTTTCTTTAATTTTTTTTCCTTTTTGTTTTCATGCATTTAGATTAAACAATCATGCATTTTAGGTCATAGTAACATGCCAATTTTTTTTTCATTTTTTTTTAAAAAAACATGACTCATTTTAGATTGATACAGCTAAATAAGTTTACAATTTTTTGTCAGTTAATAGTATTTTTTTCTCTCAACTAAGATCGAACAAGAAATATAATGAAAAGTTGAATTTTGAAGGATAATAGTGTAACTGGTACATAGGGAGATTCTTAGGTGATGGCCATGAAATCTATTCTATATTGTAGTCTTTGTTTAAATAAGTGGAGGACTTAAAATACTTATATTGGCTTTTCGAATCTTTAAAACTAAGTTGTATTAAGCTGAATTCGCGTACCTCTCTCTTATTCTTATTTTTTCAATAATAATAATAGCAATCCAAGGGTATCCAACATTGCTTGTATATCGAGCGTTGGTGTGCAAACCCACCAAGCTCTATCCGACATATTGTTGACAAAGTCAGCGTTGGAATATCTTGGTCACATTTTATGAAATTGGACACCTAAGGATTACCGACATGTTGTTGACAAAGTCAGCGTCGGTCTGCACAATCCGCCAAGCTCTATCCTAACTCTCCGTCAGTCCGCAAGGCAGTGTATGGGTGGTATACCTTGGTCTTTTAAGTTGGGTGTGTGTACTTAATCATAAATTTTAACTTTATAAAGAGAATAAGCGATGATGCCCAAACATTTCTTGACCTTATTGATTTGACTAGCCATACACAAGGAAATTAGAATACCACTTCACAAACTGTGACAAGCAAACTAAGAATCTATTTCATGGCTGCACTATTTATCAACCGAACTAACTGGCCAAACTGGAATTTAACATTTGAAAACTTGAATTGTGTTGAAAATTTGTGACAAATTGAGGTATCTAAAATAAAATCAACTGACTAGAAATTGTTAACTTAAATTGTTGTACCACCTTTCTGAAACAAGTCGTGTTGTCATTTCTTGTTTTTTGTATATATCTGTTGCATTCATGTAGTTGCATTAGATCCACATATTGCATTTGGATTTTGTGGGTAGCATCCGCTGAAAACCCTCACGAGACACCACTCGTCCTACTAGGGACACCTAGAGGTTTAACGGCTTATTGCATACGCTCAATGCAATCGTGTTTCCTACGAAAGTGTGACCTATCTAGTTTAATTTTTTATTTTATTTTTACTCGAGGACGAGTAAAAGATAAGTGTGGGGGTATTTGATTAACATAGAAATGTGTTTATTTTATGCTCTTACATTTTATCTTTTGTAAATAAATAAATGATACTTTGGGTTATTTTATGTGTTTTTACATATTTCAAGTGATGCCTCCTTCATTTCAAATTAAAGGCCAACTACAAAGAAAAAGCTACTTCCCAATATCGAAGCAATCTCAATTGCAAAAGAAGTTATAGCTCATTGGTAAAGGCATAGGAATTTGTATTGAGAGACCTGAGTTCGATCTCCGTCAAGTTCTAATTTTTTTTGAAGAAAGGAACATGAATGCATTCATACCCTGCCTCATGTGTTTTGAAGAATAAATGAACTAAGTGATATTATATATATATATAGTCATATTTATGCATATATATATATATATATATATATATATATATATATAATATGCACTTAATGAGGATTTTTGAATTTTAGCGCAATCCTCTCAAGAATTTAAATCCAATCAATCAATTTAAAAGAAGGGGAAGATTTTAATTACACATCTTCAATTAAACACATCCTTATCTTCTCACTGACCGTGTATTGCATCAAAAGGAAGGACATTAATTACAATTCTTCAATCAAGCATGGAATATTCCTTCATTTTTGGAAAGGATATTTTCATATATTTATTTTGTGGGCCTTGTATTCAAATAGAAAGAGAAGGCTACATCCTATATAAAAAGACCACTGTATCATTGTAAAGGGGATGCCATCTTTCTCTCCACTATTCTGTATTCTCGTTTATTAATAAAAAGTTTTTCTTCATGTTAGTTGACTGTCTTTTTCTTTTATAACGATTTATGTGTCTACTCAATTAGTTTTGGTAGAACACATATTGTTATTTTCTTTTATTACTGCATGTTAGCGATTGTCTGTTTGATTAGATTCAACGGCACATCCTGCTTTTAATTTTCTGTTATTGTTCTAGTTGTTATTCTCTTTTTCTAGTAATTGGTTCCTTTCTTTTCAGTGTTGAATTTGATGTCGGTCTGATTAGATTCAGATTCATGGTAGTTTCAATAACATTAATTCAAACTTCTCCAAATTTTGTCTAACTCGTCTAAGAATAGATAAATAATAAGGTTTAAACACCTCCCTGTGATTCGACCTGCATATTACGCGACCTGTGCGCTTGTAGTATTTAATTTAAAATTCGCGCTTTTCTAATTCATAGGAAAGCGACGATCAATGAATTATTTTCATTCTTTCTTTGCATTTCTTCACATGTGCATGTATATTCATGAGACCTCTTCATATTTTTGTTCCTTATTTCCTACAAATGACAATTAAAAGGTGCAAGTAAATTTTATCAAAAATTAGTTCATGTACAAATGACCATTTTACCCCTAATTAAATGAATATGAATTTACGATGATTTGAAAATAATTGAAATCATGGTTTAAATATGTTAGAATATCTTATATATTCATTTATTTAACTAAAACAAGACTAAATATTATAGTAGAATGTGCACATTTATGCGCACATCATCTTCCCATTCTGATTTTTGATGATGTACATTTCTTCAAATTCCTTGACTTGTATTATTCTCGTTACTTTTCTACGTTACATCCTGTGCATTCTTCTTCTTTCCTGTAGTGCGAGAATTGCACAAATGCAGAAGAACAATAAACATAATCCAGATTTACCAATTGAACATCAATCTAATCTGATAGTAATTATTCTATCACTCCAAGTAAATAGTAAATAACTATAAAGAAGAAAATAAAGACACAACAATATTTATACTGGTTCCACTATCATCAAGAAGATAGTGTACGTCCAGTCCAAAGGAGAGAGATTTTATTCCACATACGAGAGAAATACAAGAGATTACAAGATGAGAGTTTACATAACTGCTTTTGTCAGCACTAAACAGTAATAACTTCTCTCAGCTCACTTCCTTGTAGGGCTGGCAATGGATACCCGAAAAATTCGAAATCCGTCCGTATCCATATCCAGAAAAACGGATTTATCCGACATCCGAAAAAGCGGATGCAGATACGATCCATTCGGTTTTTGTCAAAATTATAGCTTATTTTATATGTATTTTAGCATAATAAACAATGATAATTTATTGTTTTGTTAAGTTAATAGTTTATATTTTATCCATTTAATGCATATAAACTTCTCAAAACTATTTATTATCATTTTACATATAGATTTTTAATATTATTATAATTCATGACATCGAAAAAGTATCATGTTAAACCTAGAATTTCAATTTACGTTTCTTTAATTATTGATCGTTGGCGGATAGGATAATTATCCGATATCCGCGGATACAGATATCCGAAAATAGTTTTGGATATGGATACAGATATGACACTATCTGTATCCGAAACTATCCGTTGACAGCCCTACTTCCTTGATTGAAGAGACACTCTAATTGGGGATCACTGGCCGAATGCCAGGATGAGTTTACAATGAAGTCTACCCTAATATATAGCCAGTGAAATATATGTGAATCATCAATCAAATTTCCAAGATATGATAATAAATAATGAAGGTAAATTGCAGAGGAAACAAATGACGCAGGAGCAATACAAAAAAGAGGTTCTAGCTTATCGATTAATTATCAACTGCCAACTCAATGAAAAATAATCATCAAACAACAAAAATAGAAGAAGAAAAGAAGACACAAAGATTTAATGTGGTTCGGCTATGCCTACGTCCATGGACCCAACAACTATTCTTTATTTCACTGAAAAGAGTACAAAAGAGAACACAAAAGAGAAATTAAAAAACTATAGGTAGTAGATAAAGAGACTAGCCTATAATTACAAATTGAATAATCAATTTCAATAAAGACTTGTATGCACTCAAAATCCATAATTGATTGACAACAGAAATTAGGGTTTACTAAAGAATAAGATAATATGGATGCTCTCTCACATTCATACTCCACTAATATGAAGATTTAAATAGGCTTCAAGACGAAAGGTTGCTTGAAGATGAAGAGAATTAATTTCCTAATTGTCTTTAAATCTTTCCAAATGTCCATGTTTTGATTGCAGTTCAAATAGAAAGTGAAATCTTCGTTTCCATACGTTTCATCCCTTTTCTTTTCTTTTCTTTTTGTTGTAGGAGAGGAGGATTATGCCTGCATTTTTGCTGCATTTTCAAAAAAAAATTCTAGGATGGTTTGCGAGTAATGAAAGCCCATATACACCTTTGCAACATCTTTTTTCAAGTTAATATTGGTAGCGTTTATTGAACTTGGGCATGATTCGATGTTTGAATTATTACATTATGTAAATTAAACTTGAGCTACCTTGCATGTACGCTCAATGACCTATACAATAAAATCCCTTGAATTATGTTGCATATTTGCTGAATCATTACTGTATGTGGAGTTTTGGATCACTCCCTTATTACCACTGTAACTTTGCTAAATGAAGTGATTAGCCTTTGAGATATTATTGGCTTGATCATCGTTGTTATTTAGCATGCTTCCGTATGCTCAACAATTTTGATGCTTTAAGGATTACCAATCATTTTTTTTCTTAATTAAGACTTTTTATTGTGAATGACAAACTTCATAACTTTATCAAGCCTAAGGAATACCCATCAAATAATTATTCGCAAGGACAATACACACTGTAAAACTGATACCATACACACCGTAAAACCGATAGCTAAACTATGATACCATACACACTGTAAAACTGATACTTGAAAACTTGTAGTCAAATTCTGATACCATGCATACTGTAAAACTGATACCTAAAATATGATGCTTTGTCCTTTAGAATAAAATTTCAACTGGTCGTACTTGCGGCTGAAAAAGCTCGTAACTTTGTCCTTAACATTATTTTAAGATTTTTTTTAATGCTTACAAAAAAATGAATTTTGGCTATGACTGTATTGATTTTAGGATTTTCTAGGATGACTTCTTGAATATTGCTTTCTAAAATTACTCCTTAATTTAAAGCATTTTGATCCATTTTTAAGTTTTCTAACATATAAAGGTTCAACAATTTTTGGAACTAAATTTGTATCAACATTTTCTTTTTAGACTCTCGTTATTTGCATAATTTCTTTTGAGATGCCCAAAACAAACACAAGTCGGACTTTTAGGTGGAACCATTCATATTCAATTTTTGTTTTTCCATCACGCATTGAAATGTAAGCTTGGTCGGGCAAAATTGCATAAGCTTTAGTTTCAACTAGAATTCTTGCATAACTAAGCCTTGGTTCATCCAAATTTAAGGGAAATCCAACCATGGTAGCTATAGCGTTAAACGGTTTTTTATCCCATAGTTTTGGAAATAACTATGGCAGTTTTATAGTAGACGTTAAACCTTTGTCTCGAACCATTTTCCTACTTCATGTTTTTAATATAATCAACTTACCACTGATAAAAAGGTCCTCCCGTCCATTTGTGTGACACAATGAAAAAGGGTGTCCGAGTCTTGTAATAAACTCATGTTCGAGCCTTGTCTTGAATGCACTTCTCGCAAAAAATAGTAATCGGGAAATAAAGGTGTTTTGAGCTAAAGTGGGTAAACAAGACTTATTCCCACTAGAATTTACAGGTCCATGGGGTTTCCCTACATTATATTCCAAAAATAAAATATAAAAAATAGGGCCCTCCCTTTATAACTTTGCCAAGACCCATTACACTTAAAATTTTGATCACGAAGAAGCCATTATTTTGAGTAAAATTTTAAATTTGTCCGAGCAATTCCAAGTTTTAATAGCAAAAACTCTGAAATTATGATAATAAGGATGGATGCCAAATACTTAGTTCAGTTTGTTTTGTTGGCCACTTCCTTTACAATCAATACTCTTTTATCGCCTAATGTGATAGACGCAATAAACTCCAAATCAAATTTGGAATTAAAGTCACCATTTTTCCGCAAATCTTCCCAAAAAGTCGAATTCTGGATTTTTGATTGATCAACACTTCTGTTTGATTTCCTAGATATAGGTATAGTTGAAAGAATTCTTGATGTTCTTGGATCATTTTGGCAATATTTGATTCCTCTAGGCTGACTTTTTGTAGGAGCTTGAGCATCATTAGGCAGGTGAAATTGTAATTGGTTCCTCTGACGATTTCTTATGGGTTGAAACCAATCATTCTTGAAATCTAAGGTGTTTTCTTTTGATTTGAGAAAGGGAAAAGTTTGGAAGTTGATGGAGAATCAGAAAAGAGGATGAACAACCTTTGAGATTCTAACTGGTGGTTTTGAGTGGCTTTCTCCATTTTTTGGTTTCTTTCATTTGACAATTTGTTGAGCTAGCGGAATTAGTACGAACTTTATAATTATAAGGGTTTCATTGGTAAAATTTATTGAAGATCTTTATCATAGACTTTGTTCTTTGTTTACAAAATTTATTGTTTGATTACAATTGCAACCCTTCATCCTTATTTATATCAGCAGTATCATCCAACTAATAGTTAAGATTTGCAAAAACAATGTTAATCCAATAAGAGCATTTACAATCCTCGTCTAAAAACAATGGAATTTCGATTACACATCAACAAAACATCAAATTATTTTAATTGTACTCTTCAATGTCAATGTTAATTAGAAAGTTATGTTGATGTGATATAAAATTAACTAGATATTGTCAATTGAAATGTCTAGGTTTAAACATTCAACTTCACATTGTGAACAATAAAATATAATTAAAAAGTATTAATTTACTAATAAATTTTATATATCAACAGGCCTGGCCCAAGGGGGAGGCAGCCGAGATAATCGTCTGGGGCAGCAACCCCGGAGGTGGCCGAGGGGGTAGCAAGCGACAAGTGAAACCCTTGAAAACGTTTTATATAATATAGAGGGAGGGCAAACTTTTCAGAAACTAATAGATGGCTAGGTGGTTTAGTGCTTTCTCAATGTTTGTTGCAACTTCAGTGAAAAAGGATCAAGCCTCAGTAGCTTCAACCATCAGTGCTTTTTGTTTTTTTCCCCCCACTTTTTTACTGAGTTTGTCTGGGGCAACAGAAGAGGTAGGGCCGGTACTGTATATCAATGATATAATTGAGACATGTGGACAAAAATATCTCTATAAACAATTTAACATTGATGTGCATGTTTTATTTTCAATGTCATATTTAATAATTTCACCTAGACAACTGTGAACTATATTTGACATATATGATTTAATTTACTTTACAAATTACTCGGGTTGGAGATAATCTAATGGTTTGACAATAGTTTTCTAAATAAGATTTCTTTAAATACAACTTAATATAAAAAAAGGGATTTTCTTTCGATTTTGCCATATTTAGAAACTAATCACTGAAGTAGCCCGGTTTTAAAACTTATTACAGTCATAGCCTGGTTTTGGCCTTGGAAGCAACAACAGTTATTTTTTACTAGCGCCATTCCAGATGGCGCAATACAATTTTACGTTATTTGAAATAACGCTCGGCTGTGCTATCTCAAATAGCGTAATTTCTTTTTATTTTGTGCGCCATCTCAAATGAAACAATTAAAAATAATTGTTTTTGCCACCGAGCTCAAAACCAGGTTATGATCGTAATAAGTTTTAAAACTAGGTTAATTCAGTGATTAGTTTTCTAAAGGTGGCCAAATTGAAAAAAATTCAAAAAAAAAAAAAAAAAAAAAAAAAAACAAATCTTAAAATCAGACAAATCTAGTCTTTTATACTACCCACGAAATTAAATGGGTCAGTCGAACCCAAATCTGACACACGTCATCCAAGCGCGGGATCAATAAAAATTTCATCTGGCGCGTTGAACTTGCTTTTGATTAACAAGGCAAAGCAAGTCAAAAAGGGTTTCCAAATTCCCAAATCAACGCCTCTTCTCAAATTGTGACGTCAGCTTCGTTAATGTAACCATTGTTACTGTTCGGAATGTCCCAAATGCTTGCAAAAGCCGGTTCCTCGGCTATACTCGAGGTTCAAATCGCCAATTTGTCTTCGGTTCCGTCATACTTCGACCTATTTCAGCTTGTATGAGGATTTGCTCTGATGAACTTTGTTCTACTAGGGTTCTCGAAGAATGTCGTTCCTTTTCATTCACGCATGCCGCACCGTGGTCACTACAAAATCTGTCGAAATTCCCTATGTCGTCTTCGTAGTGGAATTTTCTGGCAAGGAAATCAACTTCCTCCTCGACGTTGAAGGTAACGTTAGTCGATCACTTCAGTTTTAATCTCATTAGGCTTTACAAGTAGGCGCTATAATTAAGGACACTAAAAGAGGAAGTGATCTCTCGGTGCATGCACCACTTCTTATAGTAAACACATGGGTAACTTTGGTATGTGTTCTTCATTATAGTTGTTAATCCTTTGTATATAACGTGTTTGATACAGTTTCGTATGCACAAGATGATTGCTTTGGCTGATAGCTCTACGTAGCACCATTTATAGTGTTTAATTAATATTCTTCCAAGCCGACTGCAGTGCGAAACCCTTAGGGCTTTCTTTCGTTAGCCAATACTCAGCAGCAGCTTGTTTTCAAATTGTGTCTCTTTGATTTCATGTGCCAAGCAGTTTCTATGCTGAGGCAGTAGGCTAGGATTCAGCCTTGGCTAGCTAGCTATAGTACAATTAACAAGTTTAGTGTCGTACACATTCCCTAAAATTTCCCATTAATATACGGATCAAACCATTGTTTTTAGTGTCCACGTTAGCTATCACTCTTTCAGTGAACTGTAAACCTTTTTCTAAGATCCTTAAAATAATGTGAATATCCCAAATTATTAATATCCATAAACATAGTCCACTAATTATTGCCTTCACAATGTCTAACCACCCCACAAAATATCTACCCACAATTTACTAATTTTGTCAACAGTAGCATAGAGAATATGACAAGTCATCACCAAAATAGAACCACTGAGTCAAATGCTGTTGGAAATTTGTGTGAATTATTAAAATATTTGAATAAGTGTATGAGTGGCTCCTTAATGTGAATAGTTCCACATCATGAGATTATATGAAAGAAGCAAGTATTTATACTTGTTTCTAAGAAGCTTTGATGGGGCCTTGGGGCTCCCAATACATGCTTTGTTGAGAGGAGGGAGCCCATGCATCATGACCACCACACGCGCGCGACCGACCGACTCGACCCGGCCCGGCTCGGTTCGGTATTGGGCTTTGGGCCTTGGCTATGTGGTGTAGACACTTATATTTTTGGTCCAGAAAACACTGCAATTTTTGAATCAGTAAACTTTTGACCAAGTATTTCGCAGATCCTATTTTCCTCCACTGACCAGTATTTTCGAATAACCTTATACTCGTCTATATATTACCATCAGATCAGACGAGATCAATACAGAAAAAAATTCTGCTTTTCTCTTCCTCCGCCATTAAAATCTTCTTAACGAATTTTCGAGCAGTTAAAATCAGAAAGTGCAAATCTGCACTGGTTTGTTTGTGCAAAGCAAATCAGTTATTAATTTCAGAGAGGTTGTTTTATCCTAGAGACGGCTGCGAAAGTACGAACTGGTTTTGCACCACCGACCAGATCGTCGAATCGTCTTCAAGAAAGCGACAGAGTACGTGACTCAGCCATTTGTTTCCAACAAATGCTGAATTAATTAGGCCGTTTGTTGTTACAATTGGTAGCATTACTACCTTGCATTTCTTGATATTTTGCAAACAGACCAGATGCTTTGAAAAGTTCGCAGATAGGAGGTAGGACCGTCAACAGATACTTTCGAATACTGATAGTGCCATATTCGCATCCGCTTTTAAAATCATTTTTGGGTATCGGGTATTCGCATCTGTAGATACGGATGAATATCAAATAATTATGCTATCCACTAAAGATCGATGAATCAAAAAATGTAAGCTGAAATTTTGGGTTCAACATGTTTTTTTTTTTTTTTTTAATTTCATAGTTATAAAAGTATACAAGATCAATAAGTATAATGATAATAAATAGTTTGGAGCAATCAATATGCATTATATGCATAAAAATGAACTATTAACTTAGTAAAACAATAAATTTACATCTTTTATTGCGCTAAAATACATGTAAGATAACCCATAATTTTGATAAGACCGGACGGATAATTTTCGAATGCGGATGTCTTTGTATCCGCACTTGCATCCGCATCTCTTTTTTGAATATCAAATATTTATCCGTTTTTCGAATACAGATGGATTTCAAATTTTTCGAGCATTCATTGACAACCATAAATTGGGAGGATTGCAAGATAGGAAACCCTTAGACTTCCTTCATTAATGTTCAGAATATTGCTTACTAGATTTATATTTTTTCCTGCAACCCACATAACAGCTTACATTTAAATCAACATATTACAAATGATTGATAATCACCTCCACTCTGAATATATGGTCAATATCTCCTTTTTGCACATGTAATTATTCATTATGAAAAAAGAGAGTTCCATAGCTATGAAAAACAAAGAAGTAAATTTAAAGACACTACGCTTAAATTTATATTTATATTTGTTTCAAGCCCATCCCTTTTCCTTATCCGTATTATTTCCTCCTTTAGTTACCATCCAGTTTAATGCAGATGACAGGAAAGAATGATATGGACACGATCAGGTTTATGTTTGATGGTGAAGGTCATGAACTTTAGTGACATAATAATGATTTATCAAAAAAATCTTAAGAATCAAATTTTTTATAAATCTGTTCATTAGAAGGGACCAAGAAACTTTGATTTACCTTTCAACAACCATGATCATATAAGTCGCATGAATCACACGTGAAACTTCACATTGACTAAATATGTATAGTAATATTTCAATATAAATATATATAATATAATCTGGCAGTCTTGCAGCCAAGCTGGAATAGCTCAGTTGGTTAGAGCGTGTGGCTGTTAACCACAAGGTCGGAGGTTCAAGCCCTCCTTCTAGCGTTTTTTGTTCATGTAACACCCTTACCGTCTACCTTTTTTGAAGTTTAGGCCCACCAGCGTTTGTTCTCATTCATGCATTTGTCCATAGTCTGTGACATTGTTCTCAAAAATCTTAAAATCCTACAATTCGAATTCCGTTTCAAATTGAATCTCTCCCTTTACAGTTCAATTTATATTTCGATTCAAACCCTGCAATTGGGAAAAATCGTTCGATTCAAAGTTATACTTTCACCATGGTTATTTTGATCAACAATTTCAATTTTACTCGGTTCCAAGAAAAATAAAATTAGAAGAAGAGAGAGAATAAAGTTTTTGGCTTAGATGAAGAAGTTCAATCATCAAAATTAATTTCAATATCCGTTCAAACTTTAAAATAAAGATTTATTGAATTCATGATTTAAATCCCGTTTCGATTTAAAGTTTGAATTTTACGATTTATGATTTGAATCTCTTTTGAAAACCTTGGTCTGTGGATTTGCCTTATTTACTTACAGATGGTGTTTATATTGGCAAATTGGTACAAATTGTTGGTTTTCTATGGAAGAGTAACGGAGTGTCTCATTAATCTGAACTATTTTGTTATCCTTACAGACAGGATGGTGTTGATTTTAGTGTTGCCTATATCAAATAAGATAGTATGTACTCATACTCCAATTTAAGCCAAATTTGTTCATGAATCTACCATCTATCTTTCCTTGTTGCTTATGTGAAAGGTTAGTTTCCATTGGTACATTTGCCTATAATCTGTAGATTTGCCTCAAAATGGTGTTTATATTGACCAATTGCTATAAGGGTATTTTCACTTAAATGACTTGTTTGTTAGGGGTAATAAGTTTTAAGGAAAGTATTTCTTGAAAAATTAGTTTTAAGGACATTTTACAGGAAAAATGGGAAAAAGATAAAAGAATTTATCATTTCTAGTTATATATAAATAATGATAAAAAAAATTATCATTTTCCTGTATAACTTAAAAAGATAAAATAATTAATCTTTTTTCTATAAATTGTAATCTAATTATTTAGAAGTGTTGTCCTTAAACTTATTATTCTGAAATAAAATGCACTTCAACCTAATTTCCACTTGTTATATATTGTTGGATTTTTATGGAAGATTAACGGAATGCCTCATTAATCTGAACTATCATGTTATTCTTACAAACATGATGATATTGATTTTAGTGTTGCATATATCAAATAAGATAACACGTATTCATGCAGCAATTTAAGCCAAATTTGTCCATGAATCTACCAACTAGCTTTCCTTGTTGCTTATGTGAAGGTCAAATATTTAGTTTTAAGTAGTGGTAGTGACTCAACACTGAAATATCTCGTACCTGCAGACTCTTAGCACACAAATTCCAGTTATTATATGTGCGTGCAACATCCCTAATTTAGTACCCACACATTTTCCTATGCTCTGTATTTTTACCCCCATTTACTTACAGATGGTGTCCATATTGGTACAAATTTTTGGTTTTTTTAGGGCAGATTAATGTAATGCCTGACTAATCTGAACTATCATGTTATTCTTACAAACTGGAGGATGTTGACTTCTGTGTTGCATATATCATATAAAATTGCAATTATTGCATGTATTCGTACTCCAATTTAAACCAAATTTGTTCATGAATCTACCGTCTAGCTTTCTTAGTTGCTTATACGAAGGTCAAATAGTTAGTTTTAAGTAGCATCTCCTACCTGCAGTCTCTTAGCACACAATTTCTGGATATTGTATGTGCATGTAACACCCCTAATTTTAAATGAGACTTTTTTAATGTAACAAACAAAAAAAAGCAGGTAGTTCGTATGCAACTTATAGAGGAAGATGCATACAGTTTATGCTTTCAGCACAAATCCCCCCCCCCCCCCCCCCCCCCTCTCCCCTCCTTCCCTCAACCCCTCAATTTTCTCTTCTCCACTCTCCTCCCTTTTTTTAAATGGCCATACTTTGCATTATCTCATAATTATTTTTACCAAGTTATAAAATAATATCAGTAATTCATTGCATTACCAGTTCCTCATACCCTACTGTTTATAGGGAGGAGGTCCAATCCTACATGAGTATTTAAATGTAAATATGGATGTAAGAGCTTTTTCCTTTTCCTCACTATTCTGTTTTCTATTTCATTTTTTCTTACATATATTAGTAAAAGGGAAATTGAAGAACCAGTTATTTTTCTTTAGTTTTATCACTGCTCCTTTCAGTTATCTATGCTTCCATCCTGTTTCCTTCTTCAAACATATTCTTTCATTTGTATAATTTGATTCCATGTGGTTGAGTAGATATGATACCATAAATTTGATGAAAAACGAGCAAGCATAACTGTGATAGAGTATAAATTAACCAGGGTAGCTAGATTTTTCATGGTTGAATGAATGGCCAAATCTACCTGTTAAAGAACTCTAACTCAATATTGATATGTAAGTTTAATCAAAAAAGCTAACATTTTTTTCGCTCTGTGCCATCCATGAAATGAACTATGTTTGTGATCATGGGATAATTTTTCACTGTAGACTTCATTGATTTGAAGATGACATGAATCAGTTTTTAATAGTGCTTATGTTCAAAATTATGTTCTACACACACATAAATAATCTTTGTATTATCTCTTTACAAATTTTAAAAAGCAATGAAAGATTAGGAAAATAAATCAAAGGGATGAATGCCTGATTTTCCCAGAATCGGGACCCAAACCTCGGATGTTTTTGCATCACTTTGCCACTAGGGGAATCTCTTCATAATCGTACTGCAGTAATGAAAATAAAAACAATAGAACAATCTATGAACACTCCAAAATTACTGTGCAGTGTACACATAATAATACATGGCCGAAACCGAAGAGTATACGGAAGATTTTTAACTCCAGAACTACAGGTAGCTAGCATGCAAACATGAATCAAAGCCCTAGCGAGGATGAACAAGGGCATTAATAAGAGCCAGTGAATTACTTGTCATTTGTGCCACGTTTAAAACGTGATCTCTAACTGCGGTCTTGAGCTTGCCATCCATGGTTATACTTGAAAATCCATCCATGCACGTATTGTCATCAGTGAGTGCTGCGCTGACCCAGGTCTGAATGTTGCTTAGCTGAAACGCTAAATTCTTGCCTTTCATATTGTCCATTGCACTCATGGAGTCCTTAAGCTCTTCAACTGACTGCTTCATGGTATCCATGCAGTCCTTCATGGCTGCTGCTACCCCATGGCTCATCCCCCCTGCTGCACACATGTCTTTCATGGCAGTGGAGGGAGCTCGTGCACTGTTTCTTGTCACAGAGAGTGAAGTATGTGCCATCTGCATAGGGTTGCTTTTGATGGTGCTTGCATATGAAGAAAGGGAAGTGTAGCAGAGTGACGGGTATGTTGTTGCTCCACATTTTGTTTTTATGTATTCACTGTTTGATGATTGTTGGATGAGAATTCTTGAAGCTATACATGCTTTTAGGTGGACACTGAAAACAAGACTGAGGCTGAAGACAACTGTAAAGAAAGAGGCCATTAGTGGTATGTTTTTAACTTGAGTAGTGTATGATAAATTGAATTTCAGATGTTTTGGAATGAATTAACGGTAGGGAATTTATAGATTGGGAAATGGACCCTATGAATAGTAAATCAGGTTTATTGATATAAATTGAAACTCAAATACAACTTGCATACTTAATTACCTTTGGACCCTGGTCTGTAAAATATTTGTTTAACTGGGGCAGATCAGCAGATGTCCAACAATTTATACGGACCACAGCAAATTAGTAAATTACCTTTTGTAGTTTTGTAAAATATGAGGAACTTATCACATGCTTGTTTATATAGTTTATTTGGATCGCAGGAGCATTTGATATTTAGGATCATTATTAGTGTTCGTCGAGACATGGTTAGCCAAATATATTGTTCGTAAACATTGGTACACAAAAATCATGAGTTCGACCTATGGCTACAGCATCGGACATAGAAATTCGTATGTACGTCAATTGTCTTTCAAAAAATTTACCCAGATAATCTACAATTTGCAAAATTTCAAATTTTGAAAGTAATTTGTAATAAAAACTGAAAATTATGAGTTTATGACATTTTAGAACATGTTGCGTCTAAATTCCAGATTTTTCTAATGTGAAACAAGATTCGTATTTTTGTGCATTAATGTCAAGAATGTTTGCATAACTCTTTCAGTTACTCTGCCTCCACATATTATGGCCCCATAGTACATAATAACATTGGATTTATTCTATCTTGTGTTAATGAGTGGAATCTTATAGTTTCCCTGTCGGCAATATCATGTTTAGAGCCTTGATTTCATTATTTCGATCGAATTTAATCCACTGAAATGCAATGCAAGTAACACATATATGGCATAAAGTCTTACAGAACGAAGCAAAACCGTTATATTTGACATTTAGTTCGGCATACAGCAATTTAGGCTTTCATGACAATAAGAGGTTGTAGTAATGAAATTTGCTTATCTCTATCTCTATTATCCCTACGATTAATAAAGACATGTCAATAAATAGAATTTTCATGCTATCTTTTAGAAATATTGAAAGTACCCTCATTTATTTCGATCAATTTTAATGGACTGAAAAGCAACGCAAGTAGCCCATATATGGCATAAAGTCCTACAGAATAAGCAAAATCGTTATGTTTAACATTTAGTTCAACATACATGACCGCAATTTAAGCTTTCATGACAACAAGAGTTTGTAATAATGAAATTTGCTTATCTCTAGCTCTATCTCTACTATCTCTACAATTAATAAAAAGAGATCATAAATAGAATTTTCATGCTATCTTTTTGAAATTTAGAAAATACGCTTGCTCATCAACGGAATCTCACCGTCAGTTTGCAGTCACCACCACCATCTTCGTTCCGACATGCATGTAAACAAAACAACTTGACAACTTGAAACAAAAGTGTGATGACTACTAATACTTTCATACGTACAACATGCATATAAATATTAGTTGTTAATATTTTTACCTATTACATACACCTACATGTGGTTTATACTAGAGCATACTACTTATTATTGTTCTTGATATTTAAATCGATGTAAAACATATCAGTACAAGAACATAATAATCTACCGATTGATAAAACCTGAAGATTATTGGGAATAATAGGAGTTATGAGACATTTCATAACAAGCCAGTTGGAACATTCAAATAGTTTTAAACATAGATAAGACGGATAGGACTGGCAAACTATTGCAGACTATTTTATGGGAGGTTGAATGCATACTCTTGTCTCTCTCCTTATATTGGTCCCCTTCATCAAATAGTTAAACATGTATACAATTTGATTAGCGCTACTGCTTTCAAAAGTGCAACTCTACTTGACTACTTGTATCTTTTCTGATAAATATATATATCATGGGCCCCTAAAGTTCCTCGTTCGCATATAAAATTGCGAGTAGAGCATATGTCTACGTGGATATATAAGATATTTCGTCGCCTACTAACCAACATAGCAAAGCAAGATAATGGATAAGACAGGCAATTTATTGCAAGCCACTTCCCACCACGTCCAAAGCATTCTCTCCTTATTGATGACTTGTGAAAATGAAGCCGGTATACAATTTGCAAAAGTTAACTTCATTTGCATCTTTCATGAAAAGTGGATGTCTCTGTAATAGAGATTTGATGTAGCACTATTTGAGAGATAATGTACAAGTTATTGTATTTATATGCAGGAACAAACGAACATAAACTAAATGGGCCAGTGGCCTGCTAGATAATGCAGCACTAATCGAGTCAAGTTGACAAAGGAGCCAGAACCATTGAGATATAATACCAATGCTTCACAACCGGCTGCGCACACTTCTCTTATTTGCTTTATTATCCCCTCTCAAACCTAGGATCACGAAAACCCTAGATTTGATTTTGCTGGAAAATTGAGAAATCCATGCAACGGTTGTCTTCAAGAGGATCAGGAAAGAGCAGATTTGAGAGGAGGGTTGCAGAGACGACTAAGAGAGGAGCGAGCACTAAAACAGTAATGAAGATGGCACATCTCCATTGAGACCATGGTTCATGTTTGTACCGGTGAATAAGGAAGGTTTAAGGCTCTCACACTTCTTTATTTTAGCTTTTGATTTGTTAAACTGCTTGCCTTTATCAGTGATGTTAGATTCAATGTTGACTTTGGTGCCTTTGACTACATTGATGTTTAAGTCAGTTCTGAATCTAGTAAAATTAGTGATAGCTTTTGTCAGAATATCTACACGTTGATAAGTTCTTGGAATATGATTTACTTGTAATTCACCTTTCTGAACTAGTTCTCGAACAAAGCAGAGATCAATTTCAATGTATTTTGTAACACCCCGCAAATTCTATAACTGTGAAATTAACAAATTAAAGTATAATTAATTTCAAATCAAAGAACTAAGGGAAACGGGATACGCCATTGCGTTCGTCTCGGAAAAATACGCGAAATAGAGTCCGAGTTTTCGAAAAACGGAGTCCGTATGAAGAAGATATGGCCTTCGGAAGTTTCTGAATTAAATTTAAATTTCAAACAGAATAAAACAGTTTAAAAAAAAAAAATTAAAAGTGGGGCCCAATGGACCAGGGCGGAAGAACACCCGCCTCACGCACCCAGGTCGACTGGGCTGTCGACCTGGTCTAACCAGGTCGACAGGCCTGTCGACAGGGCTGTCGACAGGGGTGTCGACCTGGTCCAGACCAGGTCGAACCCAGTCTAACCCGGCTGGCCTATTCTCTGTTGGTCGATTTTCTGTGGTCTGCTTTGTCATTAGGGCTAGGTGGCAAGCTCTAATCGGTCTCTCCTTAGGATGAATGGCTACGATCAATCCAAGCAACATCAATGGTTCTAATCAGTTCATTACCCCTATAAAAAGGACCCTAGACTCTACCTAGGTTTCTTGTACAATTCTCTAGCCTCCATTGCTCTTTTCTTCTAATAAAAAAATAAAAATGGCGTCTCTGCTCTGCTGGGATTAAAACTAGAAGATAATCAACATCAGCCTAAGCAACTCAATTCAAACTAGAGATTAAAATTTCTGCAAAGATTCGACAACAAGTTCTTTCTTTAATCCAATCAAGGCAAGTACAGTTATTCTCCGCTATAAACGTTAATTATAATTTTGATATGCATTTAAATCTGAGTTTGAGGTTGTATTCTCTTCTGTTAGATCTGTTTTCTGTGACTGTTCTATATTCCTTTCTTCTTTTCTGTTTCTATAGCTAGGCTACCACGAGCCTGTGCCTAATCTCATAAGAGATGAACGTATGAACGCAAGTTTTGGGATGAATGATGAGAAATTTGACAAAACCAAATTGAATGTATGACTTTAGGTCTGAGGCATAAAATATATTGGACATATGACTTGGGATTGGATGCATAAATTTGATTATGAACATATAATTTATGCATGTTGTATGCATAGTTATGTTGTAATTTAGACCTGTAATTAATTAGAAAAAAATAGCATATGTTATAAACTAGTTTTAGACCTATGCATATTTTGTGATAAAAGAAGAAGAGGAACCACTGTAAAGATTGCATATGATTTGAGACTTTGGACAAAATGCATATAAAAAGGCAAGATCTGATTTTTAGAAGATATGGTTTAAAGATTTATATTATTGGGGATAGTTTGCATAATAATTCATGACATGAAAAGAAGGAAGATATGGAAACTTAAGATTTACATTAATTAGGATATCTAGTATTGTAATTACACCTAAATAGGGATTTTTGGATATATGGCATGCATTGGAATTAATGGTTATATTTGGTATAATTTATATGTGAATCTGCTGTAAAATGCTAGTTTAACAAAAATTGGAACATATGTTATAGGGTAAATTATGTCCATATTCTGCGCTATGTAAATGTATGCAAACATGGAAGTATATGATCATATTGTGAATCATGACATTATTTAGGCATATGAACTTAGGCCTAATTTATGTTTAGGCAAGGCATGTAAATAGAACCTTTAGAAATATTAAATTTGCTAAATCTGCTAATTTGCCAAGTTGCCTAAACTGCTAGTTTTGTTATATTGCCTAGACTGCTAATTAGATTGAAATGCCTAATCTGTTAAATTTGTCGGTTGAAATGCCTAACCTGTTATATGCCAAAATCTGCTAAGTTGCTAAATCTGTTAAATCCGTTAAGTCATATAAAATCTGTTATCTGCTATGTTGATATAATCATCCTGTTATTGATATAATCTGAATTGGCATATTTATTGGGCGTGCGCATAAACGGTAAATTATTAATTAATTGGCCGAAAAGATAAACATGGCTAACTCGAGGTTAGAATGAGTTTGCGGCGTAAATCTGCCCGGAACCGCCCGGCACATCCAGTGGCCGCAAACAATAGGTTCTAATGTGAGAAGTTAGTCATAACATGCGTAAGACACGAGGTTAGGTCTGGCTTGTGGCAGAAGTCTGCCCGGAACCGCCCGGCATATCCAGCGGCCACAAGCTACCGACCTAATGTGAGAGGTCTGTGCATTAATAATTAATTAATGCAAAATCTAAGATAAGAATGACGTCTAAAACGTATTGGGGAAAAATAGGGTTAAACCAAAGGGATTAATAGATGTAGTAAAACCCGTCCATGAATCTGTAGGCCCAATACAAAGTTAGACAAATCTGAAAAATCTGTACATCTGACCTGTTAGTCTGAAAACTTGTTAACTTAATTTGTGAATTAGTAAACCTGAATTCTGTATGTCTGAACTTGTAAACAAGTTAATCTGAAATCTGTTAGTCTGGGGACACAAGGTTAGGAGGGGAATTACTTGTGTCATCTGTTGTTTGGGACCCATATTAGTCAGTAACCCTTTCTGGTATCAAAACTTTGACCCAACAGTAAGTAGGGTCCGGGCACGCTTACTGAACTAATTATAAGTGGTTCATTCTGATAATGGCGAGGGGTGTTGATGGTGCGTTCCAACCGGGTCATGTGCGTGCATGGATCCCGGTCTGCCTCTGAGGATGTAAGACGTCGTGACATCTGTAAATAGGTCTGTGCCAATTGGTTGTCACTTTAGGGAGTGATACACCCTACTGTGGGGCCGACACAGGATATTTATGTATTAGGGAGCTGATCGCTTGGGGTAGGGTTTTAGGGTACGCTTAGTTCTGTCTGTTTCTGTTGGTACCGTCTGTTTCTGTTGGGTGGTAACACATGTCTGTTTCTGTGTGGTACCGTCTGTCCGGGTGGTAAAGGCCCATTACTAGTGTACACCTAATTCCACATTCTGTCTCCATAGGGATAAATCTGTTTCTTCTTCTGTCTGTTTCTGATCGGGTAGTAAAGGCCCATTATTAGCATTCTGTTTCTGTTAAAAGTATTCTGTACCCGTTCCTGCTTCAATTTAGACATTAGGGTGACACCTAATTCTGCTATACTAGTATTAGTGCAGAGAAGTGTAAAACAATAGTTTATATCATTCTGTTTTTCTGTTATATCTGCTACACCTGTTATAGTTATCTCACATCTAGTTTTATGTTCATATCATATTATTATTATCTGTTCATATGCTGAAAGTCACTGGACTTGCCAGACTTTTTGTCTGACCCTTGTTGTTTCGCCTCCTTTCTTCCGTTTCCCCCCCAGGTTATCCAAGGAGGGAAATACTTTAGCTTGATCCGGATTTCTCTTTGCTTGAAGTGCTTAAAGTATGGCTTGGCTCAGTATGGCTTCCGTTCCATGGGGATTATGATTTTAAACTATGCATTTTGAAGGCTTTTGTACAAGACTGATATTTTGTACTTGAATTCTGAAATTGAAAGGATGTAACCATATTAATTTTCTGTTTCCGCTGTAATAAAGTTAAAATTTTTCAAGTACTGTTTTATCTGTCTTGTAAGTTTCTGTTCTGTTTACTAAAATGCTCCACCAAAGTTAAGGCATTCCCTTTGTGAGTGACCTTAACGGAGGTGAGGTGTTACACTTGGTATCAGAGCTGAAGGTTACCGGATTTTATAAAAAGTTTTGAAAATTATTTTCAAAAAAAAAAAAAAAAAAGGGTTTTGAAAGGAAGTATTTTCAAAAATAAAGCTTATTTTGAAAAACATGATCCCCAAGAGCCATATATCTTTCTTTCAGTCCTTTTTGTATTGAACCTTTCCTTTTTCGTTCCAGCATGTCTGAAGCATCTGAGATACCAGAGGGTGTTCATGTACCCGGTTGGTTTCGTCAATATCTTGAGGCTAGGACCGCCGTTGCAGGTCCAGCAAATGATCCCCCTCCTCCATCCCCTCCTCGTGCTATTGCTTTCTCAAAAATCTGTAGAGATTTTAGGGCCATGGGTGGGAAGGATTTCAAAGGAACTGAATCATTCGTAGAAGCAAGGAATTGGCTCAAAGAAACTGAGGATCTGTTCGTTATCTTCGAGGTGGACGATAGGCAGAAGGTACAGTTGACAGTATGGTTGCTCAAAGACGAAGCTTCCTACTGGTGGGAAGTCACTAACGCCGAGAGACCAATTGAGACTTGGATGGATTTCAGAACAAGGTTTGAGACAAAATTCCTCTCGCAAGCTGAACGAAGTTTACAATTGGAAAAGTTCTTGTCTCTTAAGCAAGGAAGTATGACGGTCAAGGAATACGTCAACCAGTTCAACCAACTAGCAAGATTCGGATTGGATTTAGTCAACACTCAGCATAAAAAGGCTCTCCGCTTTGATAAAGGATTGAATGAGCCACTGCACAGCCTAGCCATGACCCATGTACCCATGGGAGCAACTTACGAGAAATTGGTGGATATGGCGCTACTGCACGAGGAAGACAAGGGCCCGAAAGAGACAAAGAAGGAAGAAACACAGAATAAGAAGGCGGGGCCCAAAAAGGAAACACAAAAGATGGGTGAGAAGTCTGAAGATAAGAAGGGGAAAAAGTGCTTTACTTGTGGGAGCTCAACTCATCTGAACAAGGATTGCAGAAAAAGGAAGGGCGCTTGCTTCAACTGTGGGGAGATGGGACACTTCACTAGGGACTGCCCGAAGAGACGAGGACAAGGAGGGCAGGCGAACACTCTTGAGGCTAGTGGCTAGGATAGAAATAGGAAAGTTTCTATAGTAGGTTTAATTTCTTTATCTGATTTTGGAGTTAAGACTTTTTCTGATTCTGGTATTTTGATTTTGTAATCGATACTCTGCACTTTAATACTAGTATTATTTCTGAATTCCGCTATAGACTCAGACCCATAAGGGTTATGGATCATCTGTTTGAGATTGGGGTTTTGAGGGATATCTGTGTTAGGCGTCAAGTATGACGCATACATTCTGAGTTTTCGTGGGGTATGATTTTATCATGCTTGGCTTCCTAAGAATCATTAGGGAACCTGATCTGTACCAGTAGTCTGTAAATATCTAAATACTTTTTATAGGATTTCCAGTCTTGACATTTCCTCTGGGTGTCAATTTGATGTTGGTTTCGGTCTTTGGGGCCGATACTTAGAACCCATGTCTAATGGGAACCAAATTTTCGTTCTATCCGTACTCGCTTCCATCATTCGACTGTATCCTATCGATCGAATATTTGAACTTTAGGTAGAAACTAATGGGTGTAAACATGTGTTTGAGACATGTTATGTTTGATGATTGCAAGTGGATGCAAGTGGTTGCTAGTGGTTGCTCGTGGATGCATATACACACACTAGGCACTAGATCGGCTCGAAAGCACTCTCATACTGCATATGGATGTGTGAGCATTTTTAAATTTTTATGGATGCAAAATGGTTGAATCAGCATATGGATGTTGCATATGAATGAGCAGTTGTGCACTCATATAGAAATGATATGTCTCAAGTAGGAAAATTTGCATACATATTGGACTCATGGCACTAACATGATTCGCATTAAGGAGGTCGACTGAATCAGTGGGCCGCCTGATTTTGCATTAGATACGGACATGAACACACACTGTGCATTTAAACATGAAAGCATTAGAAGTCTATAAGGACAATGGATGCCTGTGGTTGATGATTGAGTAGATGGATGATTGGATGGTAGGACACATTCTTCTTAACTTGAAGATTTCGGGGACGAAATCCTTTTAAGTGGGGGAGAATGTAACACCCCGCAAATTCTATAACTGTGAAATTAACAAATTAAAGTATAATTAATTTCAAATCAAAGAACTAAGGGAAACGGGATACGCCATTGCGTTCGTCTCGGAAAAATACGCGAAATAAAGTCCGAGTTTTCGAAAAATGGAGTCCGTATGAAGAAGATATGGCCTTCGGAAGTTTCTGAATTAAATTTAAATTTCAAACAGAATAAAACAGTTTAAAAAAAAAAATTAAAAGTGGGGCCCAATGGGCCAGGGCGGAAGAACACCCGCCTCACGCACCCAGGTCGACTGGGCTGTCGACCTGCTCTAACCAGGTCGACAGGCCTGTCGACAGGGCTGTCGACAGGGGTGTCGACCTGGTCCAGACCAGGTCGAACCCAGTCTAACCCGGCTGGCCTATTCTCTGTTGGTCGATTTTCTGTGGTCTGCTTTGTCATTAGGGCTAGGTGGCAAGCTCTAATCGGTCTCTCCTTAGGATGAATGGCTACGATCAATCCAAGCAACATCAATGGTTCTAATCAGTTCATTACCCCTATAAAAAGGACCCTAGACTCTACCTAGGTTTCTTGTACAATTCTCTAGCCTCCATTGCTCTTTTCTTCTAATAAAAAAATAAAAATGGCGTCTCTACTCTGCTGGGATTAAAACTAGAAGATAATCAACATCAGCCTAAGCAACTCAATTCAAACTAGAGATTAAAATTTCTGCAAAGATTCGACAACAAGTTCTTTCTTTAATCCAATCAAGGCAAGTACAGTTATTCTCCGCTATAAACGTTAATTATAATTTTGATATGCATTTAAATCTGAGTTTGAGGTTGTATTCTCTTCTGTTAGATCTGTTTTCTGTGACTGTTCTATATTCCTTTCTTCTTTTCTGTTTCTATAGCCAGGCTACCACGAGCCTGTGCCTAATCTCATAAGAGATGAACGTATGAATGCAAGTTTTGGGATGAATGATGAGAAATTTGACAAAACCAAATTGAATGTATGACTTTAGGTCTGAGGCATAAAATATATTGGACATATGACTTGGGATTGGATGCATAAATTTGATTATGAACATATAATTTATGCATGTTGTATGCATAGTTATGTTGTAATTTAGACCTGTAATTAATTAGAAAAAAATAGCATATGTTATAAACTAGTTTTAGACCTATGCATATTTTGTGATAAAAGAAGAAGAGGAACCACTGTAAAGATTGCATATGATTTGAGACTTTGGACAAAATGCATATAAAAAGGCAAGATCTGATTTTTAGAAGATATGGTTTAAAGATTTATATTATTGGGGATAGTTTGCATAATAATTCATGACATGAAAAGAAGGAAGATATGGAAACTTAAGATTTACATTAATTAGGATATCTAGTATTGTAATTACACCTAAATAGGGATTTTTGGATATATGGCATGCATTGGAATTAATGGTTATATTTGGTATAATTTATATGTGAATCTGCTGTAAAATGCTAGTTTAACAAAAATTGGAACATATGTTATAGGGTAAATTATGTCCATATTCTGCGCTATGTAAATGTATGCAAACATGGAAGTATATGATCATATTGTGAATCATGACATTATTTAGGCATATGAACTTAGGCCTAATTTATGTTTAGGCAAGGCATGTAAATAGAACCTTTAGAAATATTAAATTTGCTAAATCTGCTAATTTGCCAAGTTGCCTAAACTGCTAGTTTTGTTATATTGCCTAGACTGCTAATTAGATTGAAATGCCTAATCTGTTAAATTTGTCGGTTGAAATGCCTAACCTGTTATATGCCAAAATCTGCTAAGTTGCTAAATCTGTTAAATCCGTTAAGTCATATAAAATCTGTTATCTGCTATGTTGATATAATCATCCTGTTATTGATATAATCTGAATTGGCATATTTATTGGGCGTGCGCATAAACGGTAAATTATTAATTAATTGGCCGAAAAGATAAACATGGCTAACTCGAGGTTAGAATGAGTTTGCGGCGTAAATCTGCCCGGAACCGCCCGGCACATCCAGTGGCCGCAAACAATAGGTTCTAATGTGAGAAGTTAGTCATAACATGCGTAAGACACGAGGTTAGGTCTGTCTTGTGGCAGAAGTCTGCCCGGAACCGCCCGGCATATCCAGCGGCCACAAGCTACCGACCTAATGTGAGAGGTCTGTGCATTAATAATTAATTAATGCAAAATCTAAGATAAGAATGACGTCTAAAACGTATTGGGGAAAAATAGGGTTAAACCAAAGGGATTAATAGATGTAGTAAAACCCGTCCATGAATCTGTAGGCCCAATACAAAGTTAGACAAATCTGAAAAATCTGTATATCTGACCTGTTAGTCTGAAAACTTGTTAACTTAATTTGTGAATTAGTAAACCTGAATTCTGTATGTCTGAACTTGTAAACAAGTTAATCTGAAAACTGTTAGTCTGGGGACACAAGGTTAGGAGGGGAATTACTTGTGTCATCTGTTGTTTGGGACCCATATTAGTCAGTAACCCTTTCTGGTATCAAAACTTTGACCCAACAGTAAGTAGGGTCCGGGCACGCTTACTGAACTAATTATAAGTGGTTCATTCTGATAATGGCGAGGGGTGTTGATGGTGCGTTCCAACCGGGTCATGTGCGTGCATGGATCCCGGTCTGCCTCTGAGGATGTAAGACGTCGTGACATCTGTAAATAGGTCTGTGCCAATTGGTTGTCACTTTAGGGAGTGATACACCCTACTGTGGGGCCGACACAGGATATTTATGTATTAGGGAGCCGATCGCTTGGGGTAGGGTTTTAGGGTACGCTTAGTTCTGTCTGTTTCTGTTGGTACCGTCTGTTTCTGTTGGGTGGTAACACCTGTCTGTTTCTGTGTGGTACCGTCTGTCCGGGTGGTAAAGGCCCATTACTAGTGTACACCTAATTCCACATTCTGTCTCCATAGGGATAAATCTGTTTCTTCTTCTGTCTGTTTCTGATCGGGTAGTAAAGCCCATTATTAGCATTCTGTTTCTGTTAAAAGTATTCTGTACCCGTTCCTGCTTCAATTTAGACATTAGGGTGACACCTAATTCTGCTATACTAGTATTAGTGCAGAGAAGTGTAAAACAATAGTTTATATCATTCTGTTTTTCTGTTATATCTGCTACACCTGTTATAGTTATCTCACATCCAGTTTTATGTTCATATCATATTATTATTATCTGTTCATATGCTGAAAGCCACTGGACTTGCCAGACTTTTTGTCTGACCCTTGTTGTTTCGCCTCCTTTCTTCCGTTCCCCCCCAGGTTATCCAAGGAGGGAAATACTTTAGCTTGATCCGGATTTCTCTTTGCTTGAAGTGCTTAAAGTATGGCTTGGCTCAGTATGGCTTCCGTTCCATGGGGATTATGATTTTAAACTATGCATTTTGAAGGCTTTTGTACAAGACTGATATTTTGTACTTGAATTCTGAAATTGAAAGGATGTAACCATATTAATTTTCTGTTTCCGCTGTAATAAAGTTAAAAATTTTCAAGTACTGTTTTATCTGTCTTGTAAGTTTCTGTTCTGTTTACTAAAATGCTCCACCAAAGTTAAGGCATTCCCTTTGTGAGTGACCTTAACGGAGGTGAGGTGTTACATATTTAGTCCTAACATGTTGTACTGGGTCTTCTGACATGTAAACGGTACTTTTGATGTCACACCATAATTTGAGCTTTATGTCAGTCATTAGCTTTAGTTCACTTAGAAGAGATTGGATCCATTTAATTTCTACAGTTGCATTTGCTATAATTCTATACTCAACTTCTGTACTGGAACTAGATATAGTGAGTTGTTTTTTAAAGCACTAGGAAATTAAGTTGCATCCGATGTATATGCATTATCCAGTAGTAGATCTTCTGTCATCTGAGTCTAAGGCCTAGTCAGCTTCGACATATCCAATTATATTTAGTTGTTTGCATCCTCTTAGTGTTAACCCAAAATTGATAGTTCCTTCGAGGTAGCGTAGGATCCTCTTCACTGCTTTCTTGTGTTCATTTACGGGATTCTGCATAAATTAAATCAATTTGTTAACACTGAATGAAATACCAGGACATGTTATAGTTGCATATTGTAATGCACCTATAACACTCCTGTACTGCTTAACATTAAATATGGCTTCTCCCCCGTACTTAGAGAAATGCTGATTGTATATCATATAGGTTGGTTGAGGATTAGCACTGTCCATCTTGGTTTTGATTAATAAATCAGAAATGTATTTCTTTTGACATAGAAAAATTTCTGAATTAGATCTTTCAACTGTTATGAAAATTGAGCATATGCGGAAGCGCAATAAATAGGATCTAGATTTGCCAATTGAACACCAAACTAATCTGATAGCAATTATTCTATTACATTAACAAAATAGTAAATAACTATAGCAGAGAAACAAAGAGACACAATATTTATACTAGTTCCACTATCATCGTAGTGTACGTCCAGTCTAACAGAGAGAGATTTTATTCCACATGAGAGGATTACAAGAGATTACAAAATAAGAGTTTACATATCCAAACCTCAATCAGGTTTAACAAGAAGAGACGCCATTGGGGATCACTGACTCCAAACCAGGATGGGTTTACACTAAAGTCTACCCCTCAACCAGTGCAAATCTATGTGAATCATCAATTAAATTACCAACATATGGTAATAATATAATGGAGGCAAATTACCATAACAACAAATGTGCAAACATAGAAAGTAAATCAATATGTTTCTTTAGCATAGATGGAAGAAATTAATCCCTTCATTTATTTCTCTACCACCTCATCAAATGCAATTAATGCATTCCCATTATAAAAATATTTATTTTCCATTCTTTGCAAATTCATTTCAATCAATTTGTGTTTTTGTATCACCAAATTTAACACTCCACCTTGATGCAAAATCACATATCTGCAACACCCCATCTCGAATCAAATTCTCTTCACATCATAAAACTCTTCAACAGAACTCCACCTTCAATCGAAGTCTCACCATGAGATAGAAACCAAAAATGAATATTTGTCTAATGGGTTCCAGCAAAGCTACCCCCCATCACACCATTGTTAACGAGCTCAGACTACGTCCCCGCCCGCCAACAAATGTTGCAAATATCCAAAATAACAAAGAAGGCAGACACCAAAGTAATCTCAACACCACCATTTCAAATACAGAGCCAAAATACAAGTCTCTGTACTCACAAAAAATCTCTCTCCTGCCACTTAATCAAAACCATTACAAGCTTCACCCACCGCCTGCAAAAGATGCATCTACCACCATGAGCTGCACCACGCATAAACCAACGGTATAAAAGTGCTTGCAATACACATCGACACCCGTCTAACACTTGACCTGAGCTCCTTCCTCGATCATCCCGGATCCCTCGAGCATCATCAACGTGAAGACCCCTGTCTAAACCACAATGATCTCTGTCTCGACACCCGTCTATCACTTGACCTGTGCTCCTTTCCTGATCATCTTGGATCCTTCGAGCATCATCAACATGAAGACCCCTGTCAGAAACATGATCAAAACTTCCCAAATCCAATAGTCCCTTCAACACAGTAAACTCCATATCACGTCAAAGTCCCCAGATTGGAACGCTCTTTTCTCTCAACATAATCTCCTCCACCAAAGTCTCCTTTTCTCCAAAATAGTAATAGCATAATCACCACTGAATCTACCAATCTTTGTAGAAATAATTGATGCACAATTTAAAACAAATCGCCTCGCTCCGATACCAATCTGTTGTGCCAAAAATTGAGCATATGCGGAAGCGCAATAAATAGGATCTAGATTTGCCAATTGAACACCAAACTAATCTGATAGCAATTATTCTATTACATCAACAAAATAGTAAATAACTATAGCAGAGAAACAAAGAGACACAATATTTATACTCGTTCCACTATCATCATAGTGTACGTCCAGTCTAACAGAGAGAGATTTTATTCCATATGAGAGGATTACAAGAGATTACAAAATAAGAGTTTACATATTCCAACCTCAATCAGGTTTAACAAGAAGAGACGCCATTGGGGATCACTGGCTCCAAGCCAGGATGGGTTTACACTAAAGTCTACCCCTCAATATATAGCCAGTGCAAATCTATGTGAATCATCAATTAAATTACCAACATATGGTAATAATATAATGGAGGCAAATTACCATAACAACAAATGTGCAAACATAGGAAGTAAATCAATCTGTTTCTTTAGCATAGATGGAAGAAATTAATCCCTTCATTTATTTCTCTACCACCTCATCAAATGCAATCAACCCATTATAAAAATATTTACTTTCCATTCTTTGCAAATTCGTTTCAATCAATTTGTGATTTTGTATCACCAAATTTAACATCAACTTCCATACCAAGGAAGTATGATGGTTTCCCTAGGTCCTTGATAGACAATTGATGATGTATACACTGTGTTAGCTTATCAATATCTGTACTGTTATTACTAGTAATTATCAGATCATCAATATAGATTAGTATGAATATAGTAGATGAACTGTTTGTCTTGACAAACCGTGAATTGTCTGACTTGGTAAACTGATAGCCTAACTTATTTAGAGCATTTTTCAGTCTATCGAACTACTCTTGGAGCTTGGTTAAGACCATATATAACCTTTTTAGTTTGCAGACATGATTTGGATTTTGAATATACCCTTCGGGTTGCTACATATAGATTTCTTCTTTTAAAATGTCATTTAGAAAAGCATCATTAACATCAAGATGTTTAATGTGCCAGTTTCTACTTATAGCAATGACAAGAATAATTCTAATGGTGGTGGGTTTTGCAACAGGTGAAAAAGTTTGATTAAAATCAAATCCAAACTTCTGTGCAAAACCTTTTGTCATAAGTCTGGATTTGTATTTGTTAATGGTGCCATCAGGGTTTTTCTTTAGTCTGTACATCCACTTGCACCTAACTATATTTTTATTAGCTGGTGCACAGACTAAATCTCATGTGTCATTTTTGTTGAGAGCATTATACTCATCGTCCATTGCACTTTTCTAGTTTATATCCTTCATGGCCTGATCAAGTGTTTGTGGTTCACTTGGTATTGATGTAGCTGTGAACAATTTAGGCTTAAAGATTCCACTTTTGGCCCTAGTGGTCATTGGATGACCAATTTGAGTTGGTGGAACATTTATTGATGAGTGAGTAGGTCTATGATTGTTTGACATGCTTTCAGTCTCAATTTGATTATCCTTAGCTTCCTTTTGAGTTTTCTGACTGAACATGTGTATTGTAGACGCGGCTGAGTTGCTCAAACTGTTCATGGCCTTATGAATTGTGAGGCAGTGGACTTAGAGCATCAGCAGCCTCTTTATCCTCCAAATGATTTTAGATTTCAGAGAAGTTTGTATAAAAAGTACGGATTTTCTAGCATTGTATACCTTGCTAGTAGTGTTAATGCCTTTATTTCTTGAATGGAAGACCTTCTCATTGAATACAACATGTCTGCTTATATTTTTCCTATATCATCAAGTCACTTATATCCTTTCTTTTTAATAGCATAACCAATAAAAGTACAGGGTTTTGACCTGAAATTTAACTTGTTAGAGTTGTAAGACCTTAGGTAGGGAAATGTAGACATCCAAGTACTCTTAATGAGTTATAATCTAGTTTGACACCTTGTAATTTCTCAAGAGAGGTGACACCCTTAAGAAATTTAGATGGTTGCCTATTAATCAAATAAATTGCAGTGTTCAGGTTAAAATTTTAGTGGTATATGAGCATATGCAAGAAGTGTTAACCCTGACTCAACTATATGTCTATGTTTTCTCTCCACAAGACCATTTTGTTGTGAAGTGTAGGGGCATGTGGCCCTATGCACTTCCCATTTATTTTTGAATTAGGAGTTTAGTGTTTTGAACTCACTGCCACCATCTGACTGAATAATCCTCACAACATTGTTGGTTTTCTTTTCAACCATAGTTACAAAGTCTATAAGAGTATTATGAGTATCATATTTGAATTTAAAAAAATAAGCCCATGTGAATCTCGTATAAGCATCAACAAAAGATATATACTCAAACCCAAATCAAAGTAAATTGGGGCCAATCCCCATAAATCAGTAGTAATTAACTTTAGAGGTTCAATATATATACTAGATGAATCATTAAAATGAAGTCTCTGATTCTTACCAAGTTGGAAATAATCACAAATATATGGTAAAAAATAGCACTGAAATCAATTTTATTTCCAGTCAATACTTGTTTCACAACTTTAATGCTAGGATGTCCAAGTTTACAATGTCATAGATCAAATACATTTTTGTGATTGTCAACTTTATTTGTCTCGATCAAATTTCAATGTGTCTCTTCATTAACAACTTTTTTGCATCTAACAGACTTAAACTTGTAAAGTACTTTGGTGAAATCACCCTGTAAAATAATATCTTTAGTTAGTATATCTCTAATTAAACAATACTTTGGGTAAAATTCAATGTGAACATCATTATCCTTAGCAAATTGAGATACACTAATCAAGTTCTTTTTAATTTTTGTGACTCTCAACATATTATATAGATATAATTGTTTTTTCCTTTAATGCTTGCATTTCCTACTTGCGTAATCTGAATGCACTTACCATTTCTCATGCAAATATATTGATTACCTATATATTTTTTACTGCCAAGATTTAGTTTTTCAAGATTGTTGGAAATATGGTTTATGGCCCCAGAGTCAGGGTACCAATCATCATCTTGAATATGATCTTCTCTGGCTGTGTCAGACCGGTTGTTGTATTGACCACTGTCAGTTAAGTTTTTCCCTCATGTTGAATTTGAGCAACATTAGTAGTATGGTTGTTATTTCTTTGATTTTGACTTTGACCATAGCTAGAGTTGAACTCGAAGTAGCATTTTAAGGCCGCGTGTCCTACTTTTTCCATAAATTTGGCATTTAGGCTTACTGTTGTTATTCCATCTACCCTTGCCTCTTCCTCTGAAAAAACCGCCACCCTTTTGAAATTCCCTCTTGTTGTTAGTTTGACTCTTTTTTTTGTAGCAGTGGAAAAATTGGTAGAGTAATCTAATTCTTGTGATCTTTTATTGCTCATTCTGGCTTCATGAGAAAGAAGTATTGAGTGGAATTCATCAAGTGGTGGTGTGATTCTTTGAGAAGTTATCACAATCACAATTGCTTCATACTCATCACTAGGGAATTTTAGTAATATCAATACTTGATCAGATTCTTGAATATTGTTCCTAGTTGTTGCAAGTTTGTCACAAATGTTTTTTACTTTGGCAAGATAATCACTCATAGATATATTTTCCATTTTGATGTTCGATGGTTGTCTTTTATAATAAAGAACTTTGGCTGCAGATTGGTTGTTGAATCTTTTTTCCATTGTTAACCAAATTTCATTGTATGTTTTGCATCTTCATTCTTGTGGCAGTAAGTTAACACTAACCGAGGATAGGAACCATAAGCTAATCAACCTATCTTGTTTTTTGTACCTTGTGTGTTCATCATTGGTAATGGTTTTATTGTCCTGGTCAATGATAAATCTTGGTGGGATGGGTAGAATACAAAACGCAAATACCTCCAAAGCATAACCATGTATGACAGTTTCAATCTGAAGCTTCCATAGGAGGTTGTTATCCTCCTTCAGATGCATTGTTATAAGCTGGCTTTGTGGACTGGTGCCTATTTTGACCAATTGGTGAGCAACAACAGAGGTTTGTTGATTATCAAGTCCATTATCAAAGGCAACACAAGAGGTTTCATCATCAATAGTGTTTCTGAACAGAAAAAGATGAGGAAACAAGCAAAAAGAAATGAAAAAGATGCTGCAGTTGAGAGCCAAAAATGAATCGGTAGGGAAAGAAAGTCATGAGAACAGGTATGAGCCACCAGCGAATCTTCAATGATGTGGTGATCTTGCTGAGATGATTTCTGGTATGAAACTTATTTGATTTCTTGATTTGTTTTTTTGGATTTTTAGCTAGCAACAAATAGTTTTGGTGAATTCTTGAGTTGTTGCAGTCGAAGTTGCATAAATTCTGGCGTTGTCACACTGATACAGTCATAGTTTGTGGAAGCTTTTGGCGAGACACAACCAAGATTAATCCAAAACTCTTCTCAGATGATGAGAAAATCTCTAATGGGAAAATTTACTCAAGTGATGAAAGCTCTATGATGAGTAAATAAATAATTTAACCTCAACGTACTACGAAAACCATAATCAAGAAAACCTCTTTGCAGCCGTGGCTGCTTTCAAGTCTTCAACCCAAATCAAAATGGGGGCGTCTCCTCCTCTCCCTCATCTCTCTCTCCACCTATTCCAATCCCAATCCTAGAATGTCCCATCTAGCCTCTGTCTTCATTGCAGATGAGGAAGGATTTACTATGGTGAAAAACCGTAAGAACTTTGCTAGATCAGATTCAAATTTGAACAAATATGATCAGTTTAGAAGAGGAACGGACAAAACTCATGAATATCCTTTTAGGGTTAGCAAGAAACCGTTTCCAGCATCTAACGAGAGTCACTTTTAGGCCAAGAAACCTAATAATCAAGTTCAAGATAAGGGGAAATCAACAAGGATTAACATTCCCAATGTCAAGACAACTTCTACATGGGTTGAGCTAGTAAAAAAAGGGAGGACAAGACTCAGATATATATCTAACCTACATCCCTCCGACTTCCACTATTGGTGAGGAGAATATGGTTATTGTTAATGAGGAGATAAGCAATAGAACGAAATTTAAATGGGGATTCTCTATTGTTGCTTACGTATTTGGTAAAAGACCGCCTTATCGCCACTTTATAGCGTTCGTTACCCGAACATGGAACCCTAGTGGATCCTTTGAGATATTCACACGAGAAAACGGGTTTTTCATTATTAGATTCTCGAATCATGAAGATTGCGAGAAGCTTTTAAAAGGAGGTCCCTATTTTATAAGTGGAAAGCTCATCATTTTGAAAAAGTGGAGCAAGAAATCAGTTCTTGACCGAGATTTGCTAAGTACGATGCCAATATGGATAAGGCTCCCTGAATTAAGCCTAAGACTTTTGTATAAAGAAGCGTTTAGCGCTATTGCTAGCGTAGTGGGGATTCCACTAAAATTAGATGAACAAACTGCGAAAGAAAACGACTGAGCAACGCTAGAATATTGGTGGAAATAAAGGCAGATGCAGATTTACCTAATGAAGCTACTATCTACATGCATGATGGAGAAATAATTTCTCAACCGATCACATATGAGTTGATACCCAATAGATGCAAAATCTGTAAGTGCTTTGGCCACTCTATTAAAAGTTGCGATCGCAACAAAGATGCAATAGAGGAGTCAAATGTATTGAAAGTATAAAGAAAAGTAATGGAGATAAAGAGGAGAGATGCAGTAGAAATATATTATTAATTGTAATTTCTCTAATACAGGAAAGAGATACAAAACGAGAGAATAAATAGAAGATTGCTCAACGGTCACATGCTAAAATCAAGGAGCAACATTTGTGCTGTAATTAAGGAACTTTCCTATAAAGACCCAATGTTCACATGCTGAAATAAGGAGCAACGGTCACATGCTAAAATTAAGGAATGAGGTGCGGTTCAAGTGTGAAACCAACATTAGCTCCCCTCAAACAAAACTGGGTTTTTCTGTCTTCTTCATTTCGCCGTTGTCGCTCACCCTTAATTCCTCTTTTAATCTCATAAAATTCTTTGTCGATAGTGACTTTGTAAGCACATCAGCTCTCTGATAATATGATGGGATGTGGCATACCATTAACTTTCCACTTTGGGTTCGTTCTCGTACGAAGTGTAGGTCTATCTCGAGGTGTTTTGATCTTGAGTGCCGAGTTGGATTGAGAGACAAGGATACTGTCCCTCTATTGTCGCACCAGATGACAGGCTTTCTTTTAGGAGTGAAACCTAATTCGTGTAATAGCGACTCAATCCATGAGATTTCAGCGGTGGCGCTAGCAAGGGCACGGTATTCCGCTTCAGTACTTGACCTCGATGTGGTTGTCTGCTTCTTGGTGCACCATGAGACAAGATTTGTGCTAAGAAACACGCCGTATCCTGATACGGATCTTCTGTCATCAATGTCATTAGCCCAGTCCGCATCACTAAATCCTTGTAAGTTCATTTCTTTATCGGTACTTATTGTTATTCCGTGGTGTCTGGTTCCTTGCAAGTATCTCAATAACCTCTTGACGGCTATCCAATGTTCAGACAACGGATTTTGCATGTATTTGCTTAGTTTATTTACGCTATAGCATATGTCTGGTCGTGTAATTGTTGCATATTGCAATGCTCCAATTATACTTCTGTATTGAGTAGCGTTATTAATGGCTTCACCTTTAAATTTAGATAGGCGGGAACTGCTGGTCATAGGTGTTGGTAGCGATTTAGCTTGATGCATGTTGGTCCTTTGTAAGATTTCAGCAATATAATTCTGTTGAGATAGGAACATTTCATTTTCATTTCTTTTGATTTGAATCCCTAAGAAATAGTTTAATTCGCCAAGATCTTTGATGGCAAAGCTTTGGTCGAGAACTTTTATGATCCTGTTGATTTCCCGTGTGTCATTCCCTGTTATTAGCATGTCATCCACGTATACAAGGATGTATATGACATTTTCATTATCCTTTTTCATGTATAGGGAGTTGTCGGATTTTATTTGTGAGAAACCAATTCTAGATAAGGTTAGCTTTAACTTTTCATACCATGCCCTCGACGCTTGCTTGAGGCCGTATATAGCTTTGTGCAGCTTGCATACTAAAGGTTTGTCGCCATTGTTAACCTCATATCCCTCTGGTTGTTGCATATAAACTTCTTCAGTTAACTCGCCATTTAGAAAAGCATTGTTCACGTCCAATTGCTTGATATTCCATTTTTTACACAAAGCTATAGTCAGAATGGTTCTAATGGTTGTGGGTTTTATGACTGGTGAAAAAGTCTCGTTAAAGTCAAATCCAAACTGTTGAGCGTATCCTTTAGCAACAAGTCTGGCCTTGTATTTGTCTGTGGTCCCATCCGCCTTCCTTTTTATTTTGTAAGTCCATCTGCATCCTATGATGTTCTTGTGAGTGGGTGGTGCAACCAAGCTCCAAGTTTTATTTTTCATCAATGCCTCGTATTCATCATTCATAGCTTGTTTCCACTTTTCAGATTTGGCTGCTTCACTATAATTTCCAGGTTCAACCTCATTCATTGATAGATTATATACCTTGGGTTTGAAAATCCCATGCTTTGATCTGGTCACCATATGATGTCCGGTTTGTGTTTCTTGTGCTTGAGTTGATGGTCTGGGCTGATTCTGTCACTGTTGCTTTCCTCGTTCTCATGTTCTTGCTGATTACTGTAAGTTTCTTCATTGTTACCATCGTCTGTGTTTGTTTGATTATTGCTTGTATGTGTGTGTATGTTGCATGTGTCATGTCCCTCTTTGTTGTTGTTATTGTTTGTCTCTTGCTCCATTAGTGGTGGCATATTGATAACTTTGATTCCATGATCTTGTTTGCACTCTTCCTTTGTGGCTTGTTTATCTGCATGTGGAAAAACATTTTCATCAAATATGACATGCCTTGATATATAGATTTTTCCATTTTTGGCCAAGCATTTATAACCCTTTTGATTTTGTGGGTAACCAATAAAAGTGCATGGGCATGATCTCATGCTAAGTTTGTGCGTGTTGTAGTCCCTTAGGCATGGAAAGCATAGGCACCCAAAGTTTTTCAATATTTTATAGTCTGGTTTTTCATTGAATATCATTTCATGCGGGGTTCTATTGTTCAACACTTTTGTGGGTAATTTATTTATGAGATACACAGAAGTGTTGAATGCTTCGTTCCAATATTTCATTAGTAATGCCCCTTGTGATAGCAATGTTAAACCAGTTTCAACTATATGTCTGTGCTTTCTTTCGACCAAACCATTTTGTTCAGATGTGTGGGGGCAGGTTAGCCTATGTCTTATCCCCTTTTGGATGAAGAAATTTGTGAGTGGTTTGAACTCACCCCCACCATCTGTTTGTATAGCTTTTACATTACAGTTGGTTTGCTTTTCAATAAAAGTTATAGACTGAATGATTGTACTGCATGTTTCTGATTTGTTTTTTAGCATGTATATCCACGTGTATCTTGAATAAGCATCAACAAGGGATAGATAGTACCTGTGTCCTTGATATGAGTTTAGTGGTGCTGGTCCCCACAAATCAGCTGCGACAAGCTCCAGGGGTTTGTTGTACGTGGTTTCAGACTTACTAAAAGGCAGTTTGTGGCTTTTGCCAAGTTGGCAGTGTGTGCAAGTGTGTTTCACAGGTACATTTTCAAAATAAATGTCATTATTATTTAAAACATTTCTAACAGTTTCCAAACTGGGATGACCAAGTTTCATATGCCAAGAATCAACTATATTATTATTATCATCATTACATCCATTGTTCCTATTATTAAGAGAATCATAATTGCAACTGCTACTGATGTCTACGTTGTTGCACCATATTTCTTTATTCAACGCATTCCCAGTCTTCAAGTTGCCAAATTTGTAAAGACCATCGTGAAGGTCACCATGTAGCAATATTTCTCGACTTAGGAGGTCCTTGACTAGACAAAACTTGGGGTGAAATTCGAAGAAAACATTATTATCTTTAGCAAACTTAGAAACACTTAATAAATTTTTGTTAATAGTGGGAACTCTAAGTAAATTGTTTAGCATAAGTTGCCTTTTTCCCTGCATGGTACCTTTACCTATGTGTGTGATGTTGGCAGTGTTGCCGTTACCCATGTGTAGTGATTTCGTACCTGTATAGCTTTTGCTTCCAATGTTTAAGTTCTAAAGCCTGTTTGTGACATGATGTGTGGCTCCAGAGTCTGGGTATCAGTCGTCCAGTTCATCCTCATCAGTCTTGCCTTCATTGCTGGTTTGACCTTTGCCTTTGTCCCCAATAGCGCTTTTGTTTTGATTGTCCATGGCAGCCATGTTTGCTCTTGGTGTTTGGCTGTTTTGGTCTGTTTGTGGTTCACTGTGGTCGCTATTGTATCTGAAATAGCAGCGGTTCGCCATGTGTCCAAATTTTTGACAAATTTGGCACTTTACCCTGTTGTTGTTGTTCCATCTGCCTCGTCCACGACCTCTCTGTGGTTGATATGCCCTCTGGGGTTGGTATCCTCTCTGATACTGGCTTTCTTGTTTATTTGAATTATTGTTCCTTTGAATTTGCTTGTTTTTAGCCGCAGCATAATTTGCAGAGAAAACCCCTTGTACAGTTTTCCTTTGGTCTATTCTCCCTTCATGGGCGAGGAGCGCAGATCTAACGAACTGTAAGTCAGGTAATGTTTGTTGAGTCGCAATAACCGTAACTAATGACTCGTACTCTTCGTCTAATCCGCCGGTAATGAAGAGAATTTGTTCATTGTCACTTATTTTGTGTCCCACTGCATTCAGTTTGTCACACAAATTTTTTATCTTGCTTAAGTATTCTTGCATGCTCATTTCCTCTTTTCTTGAGTTTTGTAATTCCCTTCTGTATTGCATCACACGTGCGACGGATTGTGAGCTGAAAATCTGTTCTATAGTGGTCCATATTTCATATGATGAATTGCACCCCATGATTTGTGACAGTAGATTCGGACTAATAGATGATAGGAGCCATAACGATAGCAAACTATCTTGTTTTTGAAAATTTGTGTAGTCGGGGTTTGGTATGGTGTTTCCCCCTTGATCAGTAATCATAATTGGTGGAATAGATAGCGTACCTTTTATGTAATTTTGTAAACCATATCCTTTGAGTGCAATTTCAATTTGATATTTCCACAATATGTAATTGTCTTCATCCAGAGATGTGGTAATGACATGGCTTTTTGGTTTGATTAGGTTGTGCCAGTTTGGCAGAGCATCATAGGCCACACTACCAGATACATTAGAGGTGGCTTCGTTGTTATTTGCCATGGCTGTTCAGAGGTCTGCGAGGCACGGAAATGCAGCTGAAAAACTGAGGAAAAGAGTGATGCAACAGACAATGGAGAAATAGGACTTTCAGTTCAGTGTTTAAGCCTTTCGGCGGTGGTGCTTTGATACCATATTGAAAGTATAAAGAAAAGTAATGGAGATAAAGAGGAGAGATGCAGTAGAAATATATTATTAATTGTAATTTCTCTAATACAGGAAAGAGATACAAAACGAGAGAATAAATAGAAGATTGCTCAACGGTCACATGCTAAAATCAAGGAGCAATATTTGTGCTGTAATTAAGGAACTTTCCTATAAAGACCCAATGTTCACATGCTGAAATAAGGAGCAACAGTCACATGCTAAAATTAAGGAATGAGGTGCGGTTCAAGTGTGAAACCAACATTAAAATGAAATTACAGACCTTGGTAATAAAGTGGTAGATAATAATGTTGGACACAATTCAAATGAGACACAGTCGAAAATCTCAGATTCTACACATATTACCACACCTATTGAGGAAGACAATTAGAATAATGACCCATTGGCAACTTCATAAATGAGCTATTCTAATCTGAATGAATCTACTGGAAATACTCAGAAAAATGCAATTACAACAGGAAAATTCCAATCTGATTTTGCTCCTAACATAATTGTGAATACTATTAAGTTAGTACCCACAGAAATGGCAGAGCACAACATCACAAATAGCAATTTAGATCCAAAAACAGACGAGGAAATTAAAAAACAGGCCATTGGGTCCTCCTCCTGTATGAAGGACCCAAGTTTATTTACAAATTCTATTATTATAAACTCATATATTGAAGGGACTAACCGATGTTCCAATCTTCTTCCTACTGACCCAATCTATACGGATTCTGGTCTGTTATCTGAAGGACTTGCACCCTCCAATCCCAGAATCTCTGAAGAGGATACCCAGAATGCTGTAAATAAAACCATGGCTACCTCTAAACCAGCTTCAAAACCTACAACCCAAAAAAAGAAGAAAGCCAGAACCAAGAGTCTATCTGACATAGTTGCAATTGAAGAAGTTGAGGATAAAAAAGATCATGATTTCAGGAAAAATTACACTGAGAAAAATTCCAACTGGGAAAAGCAGCTGAAAGCCACAAACAAAACCAATTTCAAAAAAAGTGGTAAACAGCCAGATGTGAAGGGGATAACAGCAAGCACGGTACTCCACTATATCTTGCTATGTATCCTAGTATGTATCCTTATTTTATAATTTTATATATGTAATACATGGATATTATTGCTTGGAATATTAGGGGTCTTAACTCTCCTGGTAGAAAATTAGATTTGCTTAATTTTTTAAGCCAGTACAAACCTAGCATCATTGGTTGCTTGGGCATAAGCTTAATGATAATAATATTGCTAGTTTTCACAAAAGGAATTTATCAAACTAGCATATTATCAATAATAATCAAATGGGGGGTTATGGCAGAATCCTTGTTCTGCACAATCCCAATATATGGTCTCTAGACAGTTATTTTATAGATTTTCAGTACATTCACTATAGTTTTGAAAATAAAGGTGGTTTTACTTTAAAAATCACATTTATTTATGCCTCTAACCTGGAGACAGAAAGGCATAAACTATGGAATTGTATTGAACATTTTAGTATAAATATTAACTGTCCATGGATAATTATTGGGGATTTTAATACTGTGTTTCATGGTTTTGAAAAAAAGGGTTGCAATCCAATCCCATTCAACAAACTTGAGAAAATTGCAAACTTCATTATAAAGTCAGGCTTAATAGAACCCCCAATCAGTGGAAATAAATTCACCTGGAAATCAGGTGAATTTAGGAATATCCACTGTAAATTGGATAGGGTTTTATTAAACCAAACTTTTATTAACACTTTTTCTAAAGTTTGTTGTTGTACATTACCACAAAATTCCAGTGACCACACTCCTATCCAGGTCACCTTTAATAATGATGATAAGGGGATTAAGAAATCTCCTTTCAGATTTGTAAATGGTTGGGTATATGAAGAGGGTTATAAAGAGATTGTTTCCAACAGTCTTAATAATGCAACCTAATATAAATTTAACAAATCCTTGCAAATTATTAAAGGTAATCTTAAGAATTGGAATTGCTCCATAAATAAATCTGATTTAAAACTTAGTAGGGATGAATGTGAAAGACTTCAGAATGATCTAGATAATGATAGCTCAGACGGTAATAAGGCTTCTCTATTTTTTGATGCTCAAGCCAAACTTGTCAAATCTTTGCATATTCATTCAATTAATATTAAGCACAAAGCCAAGATTGATTGGTTAACAATAGGAGAAGAAGCTAGTAAATTCTTTTATGGTAGAATGTCTAGTAGAAAATATAATAATGATATTAGGAAATTACTAGATGCAGAGGGTAAAATAATTAATGATGCCTATCTCCTAGAAGAGAAGGCAATTAATTATTTTAACACTCTATATAACTCTAAGGACATTACTAGTAATTTTCCTAATATTATCTTTAAATATATTGTTAATAATAACAATAGGATTTATTACTTGCTCCTATTAGAGAGGAGGAGATTAAAAATATCATTTTTAATGCTAAGAACGATAAAAGCCCTGGTCCTGATGGATTTGGTGCTAAGTTTTATAAAACTCACTGGTCTGAGATTAAAACCCCTCTGATTGATTCTATAAAAGAATTTTTCAGTTCTGGTAAGATTTTAAAAAATTCTAATCATACTTTTATTACTTTATTGCCAAAAGTAAAGTGGAAGCACCTATTAGTTTGGAGGATTATAGGCCTATAGCCTGCTGTAATTTTGTTTACAAAATTATTTCCTCTATTTTATGTAACAGAGCTAAAAGTTTTTTCAAATTTCTCATATCTGAGAATCAGAGTGCTTTTATTCCTGAAAACACTTTACTAGCTCATGAGCTTATTAGGGATTTTAATCAGAAGAATAAAAATATTATGTGCATTAAAATTGATCTTCAAAAAGCCTTTGATAAGATTAATAGGATTTTTTTTTCCATGAGACAGATGGGGTTTGATTGCAGATTGTGTGATTTAATTAAAGAATGCATTAATAATGTTACCTTTTCAGTGATAATCAATGGCTATCCCAAAGGATTTATTCATAGCAATAGAGGCATAAGGCAGGGAGATCCTCTATCTCCTTACCAATTCTCTATTGCTATGGAATACTTCTCATTACAAATGAAGTCTGAATTACTAAAAGGCAACATTAAACCTATCAGCAGAAACAAACCACACATTACTCATCCGCTTTATGTAGATGATACGCTTGTATTTGCTAAAGTTGATATGGTTAGTGCTTCTTCTATTAAAAATATTCTTGATAACATGGATAATTTGCCGGGCTCAAAGTTAATGAAAATAAAAGTAAAATTTATTTCAGTAAAGACTCAATATATAAATATGATATTATTAATCTCCTGAAGTTTAAAGAAGGAAAGTTACCAGTAAAATATCTTGGCTTGCTTCTTAGTATTAATCAAATAAAGGAGAAGGACTGCTCTAGACTTTTTGATATCATTCATAGTAAATTAGAAGGATGGTCTAGTAAGCTCGTATCCATGAATGGTAGATTGGAGCTTACTCACACTGTTATCACTGCTGTTATTATTTATTGGATTCAAGCACATAACATTCCTATTAATGTTATCCAAAAATTTGAAAGAATGTGTGCCAATTTTATCTGAAAGGGTGAACATCATAAGATCTCTTAGGACAAAGTTTGTAAACCCAAGAAATTTGGTGGTTTGGGTCTTTGGAACATAAGGGATTTGAATGAAGTTAGTAAATTAAAATTGTTTTGGAAATTTTTAGATGACAAATCACTCTGGGCTAGATGGATGAAGGCTAAGTATTTAAAATCAAAAAAAAAATTGACTGCAAAAAAAGAGAACCACCATTCTTATGTTTAGAAAAATATTTTGGACTGTAGAGATATTGGAAAAAAGTTAACTGAGAGAAAACTTGTGACACCCCACGTCCGTTAATGTCACTCATTAAGAGAATGCATTAAGTTTCGTGAAGCGTTATAAGTAAACAAAAAATTACAAGACAGATATAAAATAGAAGCGGAATTCAAAAACTTTATTAATCATATCGTGGTTCAAAACATCATATGTCTGAAAATACATAAACTTTGTACATCATCAAAACTTATGTCTTGCACTTAAAACATCAGAGTACAAAAATAAAAGAAGCATAATTCCCCAAATAAAATCATAGTCATAGTAAATAAGAGCTCGAGCAATACATCTAAGCAGCTCTAAGAAAGATGAAAGCAGAATCCTGGTCAAGCTTGGGTATTCCCACCCTGAGAACCGGGAGGGGGGGGGGGGACGGAAGAGAAAACAAAATGGGTCAAACATAAAGTCAGTTCAGTTACTTTTAGCAAATAAATAAGTAAAAGTATCATGAGAGGCATATAAAGTGGATAAGAAAGGTAACAACATAAAAAGACAGGTATGACAAGGTAAACAGGATAAACATGATAGAGTATACTGCGCTTTCCTAACAATTTCTCTGCACCAATACTAGTATAACCAGAATGAGATGATCCCAACGACTGTAATATTGTAGACTTAGGCGTACTTCCAGTGAGAGGTTTTCACCCCATACAATCAACAGGCAACCCAACGTTTCGGAGTTACCCCTATGGATAATAACGGGCTCCTAAACATACCAGAGTCCAAGTGTACCCTAATTACTACCCTAATCGATCGGCTCCCTGCTCTGTAGATACCCTGTGCTAGCCCCATAGTAGGATGTATCACTCCCTAAAGTGACAACCCTTCATTTTTCAGATATGCACAACCATATCTACTGATGTCACAGCGTCTTATTTTCCCGAGCAAGCAGTGTCATGCACGCACATGGCCCGATGGAACGCGTCGTCAGACATCGTCCCCACTTTTGGATCACTTACAATCAGCCCAGTAAGGGTGCCCCAACTCCAACCTAGTTCGGAGTACTCGTTTGATACATATATATGGGTTACTGACTGAAACGGGTCCCTCACACAAGATGATGCAAGCTCTCCCCTTTGTCTTGCATCCCCACTACTAGGTTTTCCACAGATTATGCCTACCTATTGGTGTCATAAAATTGCATAATCTTAACAGGTTAAGTTTGTGGGCCTATATATATAAAAATATTACCCACCCACCCCAGATTGACTTAAAGCACCCACTGTTTCAAACAAGTTTACTTAACCCCTAATCAGGTTCCTACTCATACTATCCCTATGGATTTAACTAGGTTAAGTATTCCAATTCATTACTATGTCCATTTATGGTTATAATATGCTAGACCTTCCACATTAAGCCTACCACTTGTGGACGCTGGATATGCCGATCGGTTTCGGGCAAACTTCTTCCACAAGTCGGGATTAACCTCGTGTCTTAGCATGTCTTGTGTTTGTGCACCTAGACCCCTCACGTTAGATTCACCACTTGTGGTTGCTGGAAATGTTGGGCGGTTCCGGGAAGACTTCCACCACAAGTGTAATCTAACCTCGTGTCTAGGTGCGGTTATAGTTTCTAATTATTGAAATCCTAGGCATTCCAATTATTTACCAAATTTACCTATGTCGTTATAGGTTTTCATGCCCCTTTTCCCAAGTTATGTTCATAATGAACCATATGCCCCACATTAATATTATTACACTTTATTCAAGTTATGCCCAAATTCCCAATTACAAGTTATGCCCTAATTCAACGTTTTCCCCTCGTTACCAATCTAACGCATTCGCATATTTCAGCGGTGTGCCTAGGCTCGAAGGTAGCCTGGGTATATAAAAATAAAAGGGAAAAGATAGAGGGAATAGAACAGAGATGATCATACTACCATGATGGACATATAATGGCATAAACAGGCATAAAACATATAGTGGCATAATGACAATGTAGGCATATAGGAATAGATCTAATGAACATATGATAATAGAACCGATTCTAACATATTAGAGGCAGACATTATGTGATCTAAGCAATGATTTAGATATCTAACTAACAACAGATCTGATTTGGCCATAAACATAATAGAACAGGTATAAGGTGATCTAAACAGTGAATTAGATCTATAATCAAAGGAAGATCTGACATGATAAAGGTTAAGATCTAAGTCATAGTCATGTCAGTATATCTTATATACACAAGTTATAACAGATCTGATATGATTCAAGCAGTCACAGGCATAAATCCAAATTATAGTCATATCAAGTTTTACTTTTAAATATTTAGATCTAAAATTAACATGGACTCACAGTGTTTGAATCTAGAAAAATAGAAAAGGGATTGTTGGCGTTGAATCACAGATCTCTAACTTGAATAACTTGATTGCAGAAGATGAAAAAGCTTGATTCGATCTGGGCAGAGGAAGCATCTAGTTCTCCATTATTTTTGGTGTGCAAAAACATGAGAAATGAGGTCATATTTATACATGCCCTGAAACCCTAATCTGCTAGATCTCACGCAGGGGGGTCGACCCTCCCCCCTTATGGGGTCGACCCAAGGGTTGACACCCCTGAGCGGGAAATTTCCCGCTTCCCCAATTCTGCGCAATTTTGAATTTCTGGACCTAATTTAGAATTTCTGGACTATATATATTTATTCTTCTTGCGCATATACAAACTTCAAACCTTAATAACTTCTTCATTCGGTAGTCCGTTTCCCTTAATTCTGAATATTAAATTAATTATTCTTTAAATTTGTCATCTTTAGTGTTGTTAAAATTACGAGGTGTTACATTCTCCCCTACTCAAAGGATTTCGTCCTCGAAATCTCCAAGTTAAGAAGAATGTATATCCTACCATCCATCACTCATCTACTCATCCACCAATCACAGACATCCATTGTCCTTAAAGACTTCTAATGCTTATATGAACATATGCAAAGGTGTGTCTATATGTACCAATGCTAATGCGTAGATCAGGCGGTCTACTAATTCAATTGGCCTCCTTAATGCAATGTATGTCAGTGCCTTGAATACAACATGTATGCAACAATCCTATTATAACATGTAAGCTCTATATGTGTGCACAATCATTCATCCAAGTGCAACATTCAGATGATGATACATCCATTTCCATCCGTTAAAAGAAGAAAAATGCACACACATCCATACGCAGTATGAGAGTGATTGAGCCGATCTAGTGCCTAATGTGTGTGTATATGCATCCACGAGCAACCACTAGCAAACACTTGCATCCACTTGCATCTATCAAACATAACATGTCTCAAACACATGTTTACATCCATGAGATTCTTACCTAAAGGTCGAAGATTCAATCGATAGGATATACTTTAAATAATAGAAACAAGCGTAAATAAAAGTTTTGGAAAGGAAGTTAAGAATATATCCTCGAAAAGAAAAGGGTACGAAGCACGAATCTTGTCTTCGGTCTCCCAAGTTGCATCCTCTGGGTTATCTCCCCATTCCACTTTCATCAACTTGACTTCTCTATCGCGTAGCTTCTTAACTTCTGATCCAAGAATACGGGTAGGAACTCGTCTGGCTGTCGCCTCCCGTTCCACCTCTACTTCCTCCAATATACCCGGCTCAACTATTTTTGCAGTATCATGCAAGCACTTCCGCAGATGAGAAATGTGGAAAACATCATGAATGCCGGATAGTCTCTCTGGTAGTTTTATTCTATAAGCCATTTGGCCAATCCTTTCTTTTATGGGAAACGACCCTACAAATCTGGGTGCCAGTTTCTCTACAGATCCGAAGCGAACAACATTCCTCAAAGGTGACACCTTAATGAAAACCATGTCTCCCACTTCAAATTCAATGTCAGTCCTTCTCTTGTCTGCTTATGATTTCTGCCTATCCTGAACTGTCTTCATCCGTCTGCGGATAAGATCAATCTCTTCAGATGTCTCCCTAATCATATCTGGTCCAAGTAATAGCCTTTCTGTAGACTCCCACCAACAAGTTGGTGATCTACATGGTCGTCCGTATAATGCATCGAAGGGTGCCTTGTCAATGCTAGCTTGATAACTGTTGTTGTAGGCGAACTCTACTAAAAGAAGATACTCTTCCCAAGTCCCTCCGAAGTCTAGGATACACAGCCTTAAAAGAACCTTAAGAACTCTATTCACCCTTTATCGTCTATGGAATATCTACTGAGGTGACTAGAAGTCTCCCCTTTATTGAGCCTATCCAAGATGTCTGAAATATGTGGATCATCTCGCTGCGAAGCTCCTATCTGATCCATAAGAGTAGGTCGTATCTCTAGCGATGCAAACAAACCAGGAAAAAACTCGGTGGAGGGTCTAAAGTCGAAAGTCAATATGAACTCCAAGCTTTTCCTTTCCACAAACAGAGGACTTAAGGCCATCCTCTGCCTACTCAGTGCGTCTGCCACCACATTACCCATGCCAGGGGTATAAGCAATCTCGAAATCATAAGAAGCTAGGAACTCCATCCACCTTTGTTGCCTTAAATTAAGATTTTTTTGTGAGAACAAGTACTTGAGAGATTTATGATCGGTGTACAACTCGAACTTTTATCCAAGTAAATAATGACACCACGTCTTAAGCGCGAATATTATGACAGCTAGCTCTAAATCATGGGTAGGATAGTACTTCTCATGAACCCTTAGCTGTCTACCCCCATAACATACTACCTTTCCCTCTTGCATCAGAACCGCACCAAGCCCTATACCACATGCATCAGTATATACTGTAAACACTTTATTCCCGTTGGGCAAGGTCAAAACTGGGGCTGTTGTCAGAGCCTTCTTCAATCACTGGAAAGCAACATCACAATCTATACCTCGTGAAAACGCCAAATTCTTCTTCGTTAGCTTGGTGAGTGGGGCTGATATCTTTACGAAGTCCTTAATGAACTTCTATAATAGTTTGCCAATCCAAGAAAACTTCTCACCTTCATTGCATTCTTCGGAATTTTCCAATCTTGAACTGCAACCACCTTTGCGGGATCTACTGCATCCCATCTTTGGAGACCACATACCCTAGAAATCTCACCTCTTTTCTCCAAAAATGGCATTTGGAGAACTTTTCCTTAAGCTGATGCGCACGGAGAGTTTCCAAAACATCTCTCAAATGTTGGGCATGCTCTTCCTCGCTCTTTAAGAAGATCAAGATATCATCAACAAAGACCACGACAAATTTATTTAGAAACTCCCGAAACACCCTACTCATCAGATCAACAAAATAGGCGAGTGCATTCTTCAACCCAAAAGGCATAACTGGCCATTCAAAGAAACCATCCGGAGTCCTAAAAACGGTCTTGTCTATACTGTCCTCGGCCACCCTCAACTGATGAAACCCCGTGGCCAAGTCTAACTGAGAGAATACTGATGCACCAACAAGCTGGTAAAAAAGATCATCTATCCTTGGGAGTGGGTGTCTGTTCTTCTTTGTGAGTTTGTTCAACTCTTTATAGTCCACACATAAGCGAAGAAAACCATCCGCCTTAGCTGCGAATACCATCGGAGCACCCCATTCAGATATGCTTGCCTGATAAACTCTTTCTCAAGTAGCTCCCCTACTTGCTTACTCAGCTCCCTCCTTTATCTTGGAGCCATATGGCGCACAGGTAATGCAACTGGCTTTGCATTGTCCACCAAATATATACGAAAATCGATCTCGTGCCTCGGAGGTAAGCCTCATACCTCATCAAAAACATCAGGACAGTCACGGACTACTGGCACAGATTGCAGATCATCAATAGATGCATCAAGAGACTCTAGAAAACTAAGCATGACAGATCCTTGTAGGTCACAAGAAATCTCGAGGGTCCTCCCATGGCAAGTCAAAAGTCTAACGATCCTCCTCTCACAATCCAGAATGACACCATACATGGTTAGCCAATCCATCCCTAGAATCAAACTATAGCCCATAAAACCGAGCACATATGCGTCGCACTCAAGTTCGACGCCTAACACAGATATTCTCAAACCCCGACAAATCATGGACAAATGAGCCGAACCACTAATGGGGTTTGAGACAACAATGGAATCCACTACCATACTAGTATTTAGGTGCAGAGATTCAACCACAGAACTAGATATAAATGAATGTGAAGCACCGGAATCAAAAAGAGTTCTAATAGGATGATTGGAAAGAGAAATCAAACCTTCCACGGAAACTTTCCTACATCTATCTGGAGCACTGGTCGCGAGAGCATGTACCTGCCCTCCAGAAACTCCTGCCCTTTGACCTTTTCCCTGTTTAGCAAAGTGTCCAACCTCTCTACAACTGAAGCAAGAATTCTTCCTTCTTTTGCAGTCCTTGATCAAATGACCCTCTCGTCCACAATTGTGGCACTTCCTCTTATCCTTAGCCTTATCATTCTTTTTGCCCTTCTTCTGTTGTTGTTGCATCTGTCCTTTCTTAGGCCATACTTTCTTGTTTTGTGTTTCCTCAACCTTAACCTCCTTCTTATCGCTTTTGTCTTCCTCATGCATCAAGTCCATATCAAGAAGCCTTTCAAAAGTTGCTCCCATTGGAATATGGGACATAGCTAACCCATGAAGGGGTTCATTCAATCCTTTAACAAACCGCTATGCTTTCTTATGCGGAGTATCTACCAGTTCCAATCCAAACCTTGCTAGTTGGTTGAATTTGTTAACATATTATTTAACGGTCATGTTTCCTTGCTTGAGCTCCAAGAACCGTTCCATTTGCATGCTTTTCTCAGCTTGAGAAAGAAACTTCATTTCAAACCTCTGTCTAAAATCATCCCAAGTTTCCATCGGACGACCTGCTTGCATTACTTCCCACCAGAACGAAGCTTCATCTTTCAGTAGCCAGGCGGCTAACTAAATCTTCCTACGATCGTCCACATCGAAAATTACAAACAAGTCCTTTGTCTCCTTGAGCCACCAATTATTTTCCACTACGAATGTCTCGGTTCCACGGAATGGCTTTCCTCCTATAACACAGAAATCATTGCAGATCTTAGAAAAATTATCTGTATGCGAAGGAGGAGGAGGAACGACGGGTGCACCTGGGGGAGGAACGTTAGCTTGACCACTGGCAGGCGTCGTAGCCTCTAGATACCTACGGAACCAGCCTGGTATTGTAACGTCCTTTGGAATATTAGGTTCCCCGGATATGCTGAAAAGAAAAGGAAAGAGATTCAGACAAGGGATCGAAAGATATTACACATGTGGCTTTGGGGTATATGTTCAAAACAGACTTTTCTTTTTAAAATGCTTTCTTTTAAAAAAAAATTGAAAATAATTTTCAAAAACTTTTATCTAATCTGGTGACCTTCAGCTCTGATACCAAGTGTGACTCCCCACGTCTGTTAATGTTACTCATTAAGAGAATGCATTAAGTTTCCTGGAGCGTTATAGGTAAACAGTAGAAACATTACAAGACAGATATAAAATAGCAGTGGAATTTAAAAACTTTATTAATCATAAAGCATCGTGGTTCAAAACACCATGTGTCTAAAAATACATAAACCCAGTACATCATCAAAACTTCTGTCTTGCACTTAAAACATCAGAGTACAAAAATAAAAGAAGCATAATTCCCCAAATAAAAACATAGCCATAGTAGATAAGAGCTCGAGCAATACATCTGAGCGCCAACCAAGATGAAAGCAGAATCCTGGTCAAGCTTGAGTATTCCCACCCTGAGAACATAGGGGGGAAGAAGAGGAAACAAAATGGGTCAGACATAAAATCTGGCGAGTCCAGTTACTTTTAACAAATAATAAGTAAAAGTATTATGACAGGCATATAAAGTGGATATGAAAGGTAACAACATAAAAAGGCAGGTATGACAGGGTAAACAAGATAAACATGAAAGAGTATACCACCCTTCCCTAACAATTTCTCTGCACCGATACTAGTATAACCAGAATGAGATGATCCCAATGACTGTAAGATGGTAGACTTAGGCGTACTTCCAATGAGAGGTTTTCACCCCATACAATCAACAGGCAGCCCAACGTTCTAGAGTTACCCCTATAGATAATAACGGACTCCTAAACATACCGGAGTCAAAGTGTACCCTAATTACTACCCTAATTGATCGGCTCCCTACTCCGAAGATACCCTGTGATGGCCCTACAGTAGGATGTATCACTCTCTAAAGTGGCAACCCTTCATTTTCTGGATGTGCACAACCATATCTACCGATGTCATAGCGTCTTATTTTCCCGAGAAGGCGGAGTCATGCGCGCACATGGCCCCGATATAACGCGTCGTCGGACACCGACCCCACTTTTGGGTCACTTACAATCAGCCCAGTAAGTGTGCCCCGACTCAAACCTAGTTCGGAGTACTCGTTTGATACCTATATATGGGTTACTGACTGAAATGGGTCTCACACACAAGATGATGCAAGCTCTCCTCTTTGTCTTGCATCCCCACTACTGGGTTTTCCACAGATTATGCCTACCTACTGGTGTCATAAAATTGCATAATCTCAACAGGTTAAGTTTGTGGGCTTATATATATAAATATTACCCACCCACCCCAGATTTACTTAACCCACCCACTGTTTCAAACAAGTTTACTTAACCCCTAATCAGGTTCATGTTCGTACAATCCCTATGAATTTAACTAGGTTAAGTATTTCAATTCATTACCATGTCCATTTATGGTTATAATATTAGACTTCCCACATTAAGCCTAACACTTGTGGACATTGGATATGACGGTTGGTTCCGGGCAGACTTCTTCCACTAGTCGGGTTTAACCTCGTATCTTAGCACGTCTCATGTTTGTGCACCTAGACCCCTCACATTAGATTCACCACTTGTGGTTACTGGATATGCCGGACGGTTCCGGGCAGACTTCCACCACAAGTGTAATCTAACCTCGTGTCTAGGTGCGGTTACAGTTTCTAATTACTGTAATCCTAGGCATTCCAATTATTAATCAAATTTACCTATGTTGTTATAGGTTTTCATGCCCCTTTTCCCAAGTTATGTTCATAATGAACCACATGCCCCAAATTAATATTATTACACTACTCAAGTTTTGCCCAAATTCCCAATTACAAGTTATGCCCCAATTCAACGTTTTCCCCTCGTTCCCAATCTAACGCATTCGCATATTTCAGTGGCGTGCCTAGGCTCGAAGGTAGCCTGACTATATAAAACTAAAAGGGAAAAGATAGAGGGAATAGAATAGAGATGATCATACTAAAATGATGGACATATGATAGCATAAACATGCATAAAACATATAATGGCATAATGACAAGGTAGGCATATAGGAACAAATCTAATGAACATATGATAATAGAACCGATTCTAACATAATAGGGACAGGCATGATGTGATCTAAGCAATGATTTAGATGTCCAACTAACAACAGATCTGATTTAGCCATAAACATAATAGAACAGGTATAAGGTGATTTAAACAGTGAATTAGATCTACAATCAAAGGCAGATCTGACATGATAAAGGTTAAGATCTAAGTTAGAGTCATGTCAGGATATCATAGATACACAAGTTATAACAAATCTGTTATGATTCAAGCAGTCACATGCATAAATCCAAATAATAGTCATACCAAGTTTTACTTTTAAATATTTAAATCTAAAATTAACATGGACTCGCAGTGTTTGGATCTAGAAAAATAGAAAAGGGATTGTTGGCGTTGAATCACAGATCTCTAAGCTTGAATAACTTGATTTCAGAAGAAGAAAAGGCTTTATTTGATCTGGGCAGAGGCAGCATCTAGTTCTCCATTATTTTTTGTGTGCAAAAACATGAGAAATGAGGCCATATTTATAGCTGCTCCGAAATCCTAATCTGTTAGATCTGACGCAGGGGGGTCGATCCCCCTTATAGGGTCGACCCATGGGTCGACACCCCCCTTGAGGGGTTGACACCCCTGAGCAGGAAATTTCCCGCTTCCCCAGTTCTGCCCAAATTTGAATTTCTGGACCTAATTTTGAATTTCTGGACTATATATATATATTCATCTTGTGCGTATACAAACTTCAAACCTTAATAACTTCCTCATATGGTGTCCGTTTTACGTAAACCATGTGTCTATTTTGACCATAATTCCGAGATGAATGCAATGGCGCAGTCCATTTCCCTTAATACTGAATATTAATTTAATTATTCTTTAAATTTGTCATCTTTAATGTTGTTAAAATTACGGGGTGTTACAAGACTAAAGGATGGTGGTCAAACCAGTTTATAGTTTGATCCATGGATCTTTCGTAATTCTCTAATTAATCTTTTGGGATGGAATAATTTACACATTCTTGGGGGTGTAAATGGCGCAGTCCAAAGTATTATTCAAAACAATTCTGGTCCTTAAGTTGTAGTCAAGCTGCTTCCATTTATAAATCTGCTATTCTTAAAATTTTCATTGATAATAATTGTTTTAAAGATCATTGGGTTTGGAAATTAAATTCAAAGAAAAATTCCCATTTAAAAAAGCATGGGAATTTATTGGTTTGAAGTAAGCTGCTATAGGGTTATTTGGTGCAAAGCTAACTGCCCAAAAATGGCTCATTGTGCTTATTTTTCCCTTCTTAACAAACTTCCTACTAGAGACAAGTGTGTTAAATGGAATCAAGATTCTGAAGTTAATTGTCTCTTATGTAGGAATGATTTAGAAAATGCTAATCACTTATTTTTTGACTGCCCATATTCGCGGTTCATTTGGTTTAATGTTAAGTGTAACTTGAAATTCAATTTGAATATTCCTACACTGAATATAAGGGACAATGTTGCATATATCATGAAAAACTTTAAGCCTAAAACGATGTCTTTTAATAGGGCTTTTGTCTTGCTAACTACTGTGATATATCATATATGGAGGGAGAGGAATCAATGATTACATGCATCCAAAGAAATCAATTGCAACCAACTATGGAGAAATATTGTAACTAATTGCCAGATTATCATTAAGAAAACTAACAGGCTTAGTAATAATCAGAATATTAATCAGGCAATATCATGCAATGAGGAATTTCAAGTTGAGAATTTTTTACTTAATGAGAAGCTCAATTTGAGCAAATCCAAAGATATCCAATCCATATCCAGAGTCTGCTCAAATAATTCATTTGGGAGCTATGACCAAGTTAAGCACTTTGATTACACTGGTGGTTGCAATACCAATCTCAACATCAGTTCAAACTGCAAGGGAAGTAAACAAGCAATACTTAGCAATAATGTCCATTTTAGAATGGACAGTAATTCGTTTGTTTTACCTGATGCAGAGAAGGAATATGGCCATCCAACCAGTATAGTCAAAAAAGCTGGGGAAAATTAGCTATTTAGCATCATTAGGAACAACAGGCATGCTGTGAAGCACTCTAGTTTCCTTTCTAGATATTGCAGCCCTAGCCTCAGCATCAATAACCTAATGGAAGTAAACAGGATCTTATTATAAAGTGCGATTTTGTGAATAATAAACCTTGTGGTAATCTGTTTAATTCACCTGATGCAGAGATTAGGGTTTCACATACCTCCAGTAGTGATCCATAGTGTGCTTCTTTACTGTTGAAAGAAAAAGAGGATAAAGCTCGTAGCTTTCTTAATAAAGTTGGATATAATCACTATATAAGCGAGATTAATGATCAAATTTATCACTTATCTTGCTGGTAAGAGGGAGAAAGCAGTGATAGCAAGCACTCAGATGTAGATCGAAGCTTAAAGATGCGAAGAGAAAGCAGGTTGAGCTCGTTGAGCACGAAGAAAGGCAGATCTGATTACGTTAAGGTTAAGAGCTTCGAAGAAAGGGTTGCACATATTTCATAAACCCTAACTTCTGCAGTGGCACGTTAAAGGATAATGAAAACTATATTTGGAAGCCGCCATGAAGATATAGTGGTTGGAGGAAGAAAATGGTGGATTTTCTCCTATCGTCCACCATTTTTATGTTTTTTTAGAGAGAGCTTATGTTTTGTTGAGTTATGTCGGCTAGGGTTATTGCCTCCGACTTTTGTTCTTTGAGACACGGGTTGGTACCCGTTTACACTTTAGGCTATAAACTTTTTATCTGTTTCGAAAAAAAATAACAACCTCAAGTTGATATTGTCGTTAGGCTATATTCTCTAATACCGTAATAGATATTTAATGTAACCGTATTCGAGATAATATTTCTGAAGAGGATAACAGTGCAAAAGAGAAGGTATGAAATGATAAACTTGTTTTAGTAATGTAATATTTTTTGATACATCACGATAATGTACAAGTTATTGTATTTATATGCTGGAACAAATGAACATAACCTAAACGACCTGCTAGATAATGCTGCACTAATCGGTTCAAGTTGACAAAGGAGCCTGAACCATTGAAATATAGTACCAACATTTCACAACCGGCTGCGCACACATCTTCTCTTATCTACTTTATTACTCGGGCTTCTAATATTCCTCATCCACAAAAATATTATCAAATTGGGTACAATCATCTTTGGATATTCGGGATATTCCACTGCCAAACTAGCCAGCATGGAATATGTAGCAAGCAAGGGTGGCTGAAACCAGCTGACAATTTGACCTCAATGTATTTACTCTTTGGCATGGCTACGAGTTATCCATGGATAGATGGAATTCACGTATTGAAACACTGAATATATAAACGTAACTTGACAACTGTGAAATTAAGGTGTCCTTTGTAAAATGCAATTTGCCATGAAAATGGTATGAGTAACATGTACGACTTACTGATTTGAGGCTTGAGAGTTTGTCTCTAAACAAAACACTTTGTATCCGCAGAAGCGTACTTGAGGGACAAACGTTATTCATGATTTTTCACACTCAACAATCGATGATATGAACTTCAGAATGATAAAAGGATTGGATGCAAAGTTCATGGATGATCGAGTACCAGAGATGATACAAAAAAAGAAACTCAAGTTTTTGGCTAAATACCATGATCGATATCAATAGCTACTGATCCATAGCTTGGTAGATTTTCTAGTGAACAATCAGTAGATTTAAATCTTGGGAAATTGTTTTAAGTTAAGGCATAAAGCTATAATAAATCAAGCAAGATAAAACAATCTGGAGCAAGATAGGAAGTTCTTATAAGTTATTAATAGACCGTTAAATGATACTGATCAGTGGTATATATTGTGTAACGACGGCCGGAACAAAGCCATTTCCTTCCTGCATAGGGCACACACATCCTTATAACAAAAGGAATCCATGATGTTACATGCCTACCAAATAATATTTGTACTCCACTCCTTCAATTTTATTCCGTGATGTAGGACTTTTATTCAAACCGTCATTCCTACCTTAACAATATGCGAGACAATCCTAACAATATATTGTGTCAACGTGGTAATGTTATTTTGCTTGTTCATGTGGATTTGAAATAGATCTTTTCTAACCGAGCTCTGGAGAAAACTGAAAGCACTGTTAAGTTTTGGCATTCCCTGCGTACTGCATGCACTTCACCGTGTCTAGCTGGGGTCAATGGTCGAAGTCTCCTTATGTCGGCGTCCTGATTGAACATCCCTCATTGCCACCTATCGAGCATATAATCTGGTATTGGCAAACACATGTTGTAACAAAAGGAATCCTCAATGTTACGTGCCACCAATACCATACATGTACCACGATCTTTTCTAATCTCCTGTGCCGTGGAACTATTCTTCCGTTCAATCCACGCACCCACTCCATTTCAATGCGAATCAAATCTAACAATCTTCACCTTGGTGAGCATTGCTCAAATCACCTTAGAGTTACACCTTGAGTCCGCTTCACAGTTGATCAGGCTGCTACTCCGAGTTCTCATAAATAGTGGGTGCAAACTTCTTTATATTTGTATCTCCACCTTGGCGAGCATCCCATGCTCAAGCCCCTTTGGAGCCATGCTTCAGTCATGCTTCACATACTAGTCCCCTCGAACCATGGAGCTTTGATACCATGTTAAGTTTCAGCATTCCATGCATACCGTACGCACTTCACCGTGTCTAGCTGGGGTCAACGGTCGAAGTCTCCTTATGTCGGCATCCCGATTTAACATCCCTCATTGCCACCTATCGAGCATATAATCTGGTATTTGCAAGCACATGTTGTATCAAAAGGAATCCCCAATGTTACGTGCCACCAATACCATATATATACCACAATCTTTTCTAATCTCCTACGATGTGGAACTATTCGTTTGTTCACTCCACGCACCCACTTCATTTCAGTGCGAGTCATGCCTAACAATATATATTGATTGGTTGTTTTTGCACGTTTACCACGATCTCGTCTTCCGCTGATTTGGGCGTTTTTTATTTGAGCGGTCTTGAGTCGAAATTTCTCCACAACATTTGGTACCAAAGCTTTGGTGTTGGTAGATAGTTGTATAAATGCTGAAATCAGATTCAAATAGTGCCTCAACATGTCCAAGTGGTGTAGCTCCTTATGTACGCGGGTCGTACACAGCTTCCCGGTCACAATTGGTTATTGACAAGTGGAATGACGATAATGATTTTGAAAAAAAGACAATGGAAGATGAAAGCAGTTCTTAGGCGGAATCGGGTACATCGGGTAGTGTTTGATACACATTTATTGCCAGCGGATATCTCAGATGTGGAGAGAGAAGAAATGGAAGAGTGAGCATTCACTACATTTCAACTTGTTATGGAGGGAATGTTATTTCTGAAATTAGTGGTGAGAAAACTGCTGAAGACTTTTGGAACAAGTTGAAGGAGTTGTATATGAAGAAGTCACTCACAAATCGACAGATCTTGTTGCAGACTTTCTTTACCAACAAGATGAAGGAAGGAACTTTGCTAAAGGCGCACTTGAATGTGTTTGATGGTTTGCTAATGAAGATGAAGACAGTAGATTTAATGATTGAGGAGGAGCAGAAGGCGATGATATTGTTGTGTTCGTTTACTGAGAGTTATACTGGGTTCTCAAATAGTTTGATCTATGGCTGGGATACATCGACTCTTGATTATGTCAAGATGCGTATTATTAGTGAGGAGTTGCGAGATCAGATAAAGGAGTTGAGTGATGGAAGTGGTGGTACAGGTAATGGTTACGGTTTATTTGTGGAGAAGGAGAAATCTACGAAGAAGGGAAACCGTGAGAGTTCCAAGTCTAGAAAGCCCGGTTGGAGAGGAAAGCCAAAGAAAAGAAATATCGTCCATGTACGATCCGTACTAGATCTAACCAACTTCCCATCCTACCTCCTCTACGTTCATGACAACCCATCTTTTTGTCTCAGTAGAGTCTTTCTGTGGCATATTTCGGCATAAGTTAAAAAAGTAATTCATGGGTAGACATATTATATTGGTCGGGTACCAGAAAAGAAGTACCTATATCCGCGGTTTGTAAGTGCTTTATATGTAAGAAACATGGTCAGTGGAAGAATGAATGTCCAAAATAAGGGGAAGAAGGAAGTAGCATCTTCATCAGTTGCGGTGGAGAGAGATGTTGGTGAGGAAGACGTAGATGTTTTATCGGCTGTAACATCAGATGTTTCAAGCAGCGAATGGGTCCTTGATTTGGGGGCTTCATATCACATGACGCCTAATAGGAATTATTGTTCTTCTTATGCCGATCGAGAAGGAAATTCAATTGTTATGGTAAATGGTGTAGTTTGCAATTCGAAGGGCATTGGATCCGTGCAAATACGGATGTTTGACGGAGTGATTCGTACTCTCACTAATGTGCGCTATGTTCCGGGACTACGGAAGTCACTTATCTATTTGGGACAACTGGATTGTTTGGGATGCAAGATCACTATTGAGAGTGATAGCTTGAGGATTTCGAAGGGGGCGCTTGTGGTTATGAAGGGTGCTAGGACTCATGGAATTTATTTGCTTCAAGGAGTGACTGTGGATGGCGAAACTTGTGTTGGTGTTGATAGTTCTCGTAGCTTAGACGCGACATGGTTGTGGCATTTGAGATTGGGTCATATCTCGGAGAAGAGTTTGGATGTTCTTCGTAAAAGGGAGATGATTGATGGAGAGAGTTTCAACAAACTGGAGTTTTGCGAAGAATGAGTCATGGGGAAGCAGACTAGAGTGTCATTTGGTGAAGGAAAACATGATTCAAGGGGGATTCTTGAGTATGTGCACACAGATGTTTGGGGACCAACACCTGTAGCTTCTTTGGGAGGAGCAAGATATTATATTTCTTTCATTGATGAATTTTCTCTTAAGGTTTGGATGTATGTATTGAAGGCCAAGTCAGAGGCATTTGCAAGATTCAAAGAATGGATCAAGGTTCTTGTTGAGAATAAGAGTTTAAAGACTTTGAAGGTTCTTAGGTCTGACAACGGCGAGGAGTATGTTTTTGAAGATTTTCTGAAATTTTGCAAACATCATGGTATTCAGAGGCATTTTACTATACATGGGGATCCACAATCTAATGAAGTGGCGGAAAAAAAAGAACCAAACTCTACTGGAGAAAGCTCGATGCTTGAGATTGACATCAGGTTTGTCTAAGGGATTTTGGGCCGAAGCTTTGTCAAGCGCAGTGCATATTATCAATCGAATCCGTGCTGGGCTATTGATAACAAAATTCCGGAGGAAGTATGGAAGGGGAAAAACATTGACTTAAGTTATTTTCGTGTATTTGACAGTCCCGTTTATGTGCATGATCTGGGGAATGATAAGCTTTCACCTAGAGCGTTCAAGGGGATTTTGCTTGGCTATATGGACAGAGTTAAAGGCTATCAGATTTGGAATCCGAAAATGAAGAATGTTGCAGTTCTTGTCATGTTACTTTTGATGAGTCAGCTTTGTTCATGGTGAATAAAGGCTCATCGGATGTTCCAGATTTGGTTCATGGTGAATCGAAGGAGAAGAAAGTTATTATCACTTCCAGGTCTAGAGAGAGTAGAGTTGTTGGAGATGCTTGTAAGGAGGTAGCGGTTGATGTTAGATCACAGAGTCCACAAGTTCCCTCTAGTAGTGTTGGTGATGTGCATAATTCTACAGAAGATTCAATTCAAGGTGGAGCTAAAGGAAGATCAGGTGATGGAATTGCTACCTAGGATGGTCGTCGTGCTATAAGGCCACTCGGAAGATATGGTCATTGAAACTATCTTAGCTTTTGTGAGAATTTAGACTCTTCTCTTCATGTAGTCCAAGATGAGCCGATGGACCTTGATGGCATCATGGGTTCGAGTGATAGCTCGAAGTGGATTTGTGCCATGGAGGAAGAGATGCAATCGTTGAGGAAGAACCAAACTTGGGAGTTGGTTCCACTTCCTAAAGGAAAGCGTGCATTTGGGTGCAAATGGATATACAAGGTGAAGGATGAGATACAAAGCTAGGCTAGTGGCTAAAGGTTTTGCACAGAGGAAGGGAAAAGAGTATGATGAGATCTTCGCACCAGTTGTGAGGCATACTTCTATCCGGATATTACTTGTCATAGTTGCTATTCACAATTTGGAGTTGGAGCAACTTGATGTGATTACCGCCTTCTTGCATGGTGACTTGGATGAAGACATTTATATGGAGCAACTGGAAGGGTTTGTTGTAGATGGTAAGTCAAAATTGGTTTGCAAGTTGAAGAAATCACTATATGGTTTGTAGCAATCACCTAGGCAATGGTACAAGAGATTTGATCATTTTATGCTAGAAAATGACTTTGATAGAAGCATCAAAGATGCTTTTGTTTATTTCAAAAAGTTGAATGATGATTGTTGGGTGTATTTACTCTTGTATGTGGACGATATGCTCATTGCTTCTAAAGAAAAGACAGAAATCAACAAGTTGAAATTGAAATTAAAGGCGGAGTTCGAGATGAAAGACCTTGGAGAAGAAAAGAAGATTTTGGGCATGGAAATCGAAAGGAATCGAAAGCATTTTGAGTTGAAATTGACTCAAAAGGAATATATTAGAAAAGTGCTTTACCGGTCTAGCATGGAGGATGCAAAGGCGTCAAATACACCTTTACCTTTGCATGTAAAGCTTTCGAGTAAGGGATCACCTATCGAGGAGAAAGATAAGGCTTATATGGCAAAGGTGTCATATGCTAGTGCGGTTGGAAGTTTGATGTATGTCATGGTGTGTACAAGACCCGATATTGCAAATGCCGTTGGAGTGGTTAGTCAGTTTATGGCTAATCCGGGGAAATCGCATTGGGAGGTAGTGAAGCTTATCTTGAGAAACTTGAAAGGTACATCATATAATGGTCTTGTTATTGGAGGTAGTAAGAAGAAGGATTGCATGTTGGCTAGTTACTGTGATTCGGACTATGCTAGTGATAGGGATCGTAGAAAATCAACTGCTGGATATGTCTTCACCATTGATGGTACATCCATCAGTTGGAGATCGAGATTGCAAACCGTAGTTGCTTTATCCACTACGGAGGCGGAGTTGATAGTTGCGATGGAGGCAGAAAAGGAAGCACTCTAATTTAAGCGATTGTTGTGTGACTTGGGTTTTGAACATGACAGTGTTGATGTTCAATGTGATAGCCAAAGCACTGTCCATTTGACGGAGAATTTGATGTTTTGCTCACGGACCAAGAATATTGAAGCGAGGGAGTCATTTCTAGTAGCCATGGACGAAGACAAACAAGTATGCATGCAGAAAGTGCACACAAAGGGTAAAATGACGGATATGTTCACTAAGGCATTGCCGGTTGAGAAGTTCGAGCATTGCTCGAACTCAATTCGCTTGGAGAGGTGCTAGGTGCCACGAGGTGACATGGTTGGGGGAGACGCTTGGCTATGGATGGAGAAAAGTATCGGTGAGAGGTTGAAGTTCTATCTTCATAGTATGTTTGTATTTTGGTGAGACTAGTTTTGGAGTTGGGTGTTTTCAATACTTTATTAGAGAGTGGGGGCTTTGTCAAAACTTGTTAATGGAGTGCAATGAGGGGTGGCTTGGCCGGAACTCATTGGGAAAACATTCAAGCTTCGTGAAGGTAGGTATGATGATTGTTAACGAAATTTTTCGTCAACACCGGAGATAGGTCTACGAAAGTGGACCTAAGGAAAAAAATGAGTTTATTTAGCTTTCACGAGATTGGGTTAGTTCACCGTTTCTTAGATATCAAGGTTTAGAGCCCAAAATATTAGTTACTTTTCCCTTAATGGGGTAAGCATCATGCTTAAGTGACTCAAGAACTAACTGTTATCTTGGGACAAGGGTTCCCTAAGCGCAACCCTCGATAAGGGCTAAACAGCTTGTAGGAAGGGGTTCTGCACTAACTTTGAGAAAGGGAGCTAGGCTTGGGTAGGAGCTTGTTTGCATGTAGAAAGCAAATAACATGTTGCATTGGTAATAGCTAAGAAATTACACGAGAAACTCATAAGAAAATGTACCAACTGTTGATCCACTCTTTATTGATATTTGATTTGGAATACATAAATGATTATAACTGAAATCCCAGATTTGATTTAGAAATTAGAGTTTACTCTAGAGAAAATGAATACAAGAATGAGAATGAGAAAATCGCCCCTAGAATGAGACCCCTGGGGTCTTATTTATAGAAAAATCAGGGCTGCTTTTGCCGTTGGGCCAGCAGAAGCCCCTGTCGGCTGCTTTTCCCTTTGGTCCTGGGAGCTTTAGCTTTCGGCTGCTCTTAAGGCTTTGTTGTTTGCTCTTTAAGGTGTCGGTTCATGCTTTCGGACGGATGGTCCCAATCTCTGGAACCCCTTTTTGAATGTTTTCCATTTACTTTGTATGGATCCCGAGCCTGTCGGTGTGAATAACTTTCCGAAGATTTTGCCTTCCAGATGTAGGCTTCCGGCTATAGACTTCCGGTCTTGTTATTAATACTTTGTGGGGGCTTTCCTTTATGATTCAAGTGAATGGTTGTCGGGTCCGCCACCCCTGTTGGTATCGGCACTAAGCAGATTAGTGTGGATAGTTTGTCTCTCATCGGGGTTCCAGCTTGCCTTTCGGTAGATCCCTAAAGTGTATTCTAGCTTTTCGGGAGGTTGCTTCCGGTGCTTTGTTAGTTACTTATTAGAGTGACCTCTCGGTAACCATCTAACAGAGGTCCCGGTAGTTGGTTCCCGGATAATCTCCATATGCCTTGAACTCTGTATCTTTGATGCTTTCGTCTCCTTGTGTATCGGTATTAAGCAAGTTAATACTGATACCCTGTCATCCTTCTAGGTCTCGGTTTGTAGGATTTTTGGTGTCTCTCTTCATTGACTCCCGGTCTTGGATGACCTTCCTTTGTTTACTCATCGTGCCGGATCCACCCTGCGGGTATCCTTTCTTTGTATAGATTTTGAGCTCTCTTCTTCAATGATGGTGTCGGTTGCATAGCTCTCGGATAGTTCCCTTATGCTTTCCGCTTTTACCTTGTGTATGGCCTTTGCTTATGGATGATTTCCTTATGCTGGTGACAGTCCGTTACCCCTTCACCACCAGTCTGTTTCGGTGCTATATTTTGGGAGTAACATTTGCGCCCTCGCTTAGTGAAAGGGTAAATTCGACTTTCCAAGTCAAACCTTTGATGTCCTTTTAGTGCTTTGGCTCCTTGTCTCTTGATCTTCCCTGATCGGACCAGTTGATTGACTCTTATCTGTACGAATTGGATTAAAGGTAATTTGGTATAATTACCATCGCTTCTTCTTCCTCGTTTTCACCTACGACATAAATTACTTAAACCAGATTACTGTTTATCGAGAATTACTAAAGCTCTTTCGAAAATTTCGGATTCATTCCCTGGTGAGTACTCATTCTTTCAATTACGAGCAGGAATTTAAACTAATCACTTGAATCAATTAGGGTTTTTCATGTTAAATGCAAGCCATTTAATCATAGGCGGTTTAGATTACGATTCCTGGTGAACTACACGAATGTTTTTTCCCCAATGTTATTTCTTGGGGTCTGAGGTGTACCATTTTTATACGAAGGGTTATTTACTATTACAAAATGCAATTTATGCCTTGATTCTAGTGAACTCATTATCAATGTTACTAGCTCGTTTGTTTTGACTTTACCGACACCAATTATTGCTTTTATTCAATATGTGAGTGCTGGATTAATCCAAAAATGGTGAACCATCCGACAGGGTTGTCGAAGGGTTGGCTTGTTTTTCGATTTTGGGTGTTGGTAAAGTTTAAGAGTTTTATTGTCGTAACCCTTTGACTTTGATTTTGGACCCGAGGGCCAGTCAGGCTCTTGGTGATGACTTAGGATCACTTGATCTCGGTTTATCCGTTACAAGTTCTCTTTAGTCTTCCCGACACCATTTTTCCATTTCTTTCTGTCTTTGGTGCTAGGATGACTAATTTTGTCATCATTAAGGAGTTGATTTTTTCTAAGTGAATGCAAATTTAGTATGAACTCTGTCAAGATAATATTTAGGATTATCCTAACATGCAATGACTTAAGCATCAAGCATTAAATAAGTTTATATGTTATCTACTCATTTCATACTAATGAATGTAGTGCTAATTCACATGTTTATGAAATTATATCACCTAGCAGCACTACGTCCGATAAAAAGAGCTCTAGTCAATTGAAACCTAGTGTTCCCAGCACCTTTCGGAAAAAGAAACCCTTCGCTTTGAAGAAGTTTTTAATTACTTCTCAAGATGAAGTAGATTCCATCCTTAACAACTTTGGGATGTCTGATGTAGATGTCATCCCCGCCACTAATCGGGATAATATCAGAAATTCTCCAAAAGGTTACTTTGCATATTCAGCCATCAACATCTGGCATGGAGGCTTCTTTCCCTTTCCGACTTTTATATCTCGACTCTTGCGAGGAAATTGAACCTATCCAACTTATGCCGAACACTTATACTTTGCTTCTTTGTCTCAAAATTCTGGCACTTGAATCGGGTTAGGCTTTCCTTACTTCTAGCATTATTCAGCATTTGGTACGTTTTTCGAAAGAAGCAGACTCGCCCATCTTACGTGCCAACCCCTTGAAGAAAATTATGAATGATGGCATCAGTAAGACTATACCATTGGAAGATCAGTTCTTCTTCATCAGATGCCCTGCTGGCATTTCAGGCAACTTTGCAGATTTTGGTGAGTTTTCCCTATTTTTCCATGAGAAATCATACTTTTCCTGGGCATTATTTAACTTTATTTTATTTTTAGATTCTGCTTCCAAGAGAGTTGCTTTAACAGAGAGTGAGTCTCGCGCGCTTGAAATTATCTATAAAGCATCTGAGGAGCCGCAAAGTCGATCAGCTTTGTTGACCCTGGATAAATTGTGTCAATATAACCTCCTTCCTGATGGGCAAAAGATCTTGGGACGTCTACCCATCCACTTCTTAGGATCCAAGCATTTGACTTTGGGTTCGAACGCATTTACTACTTCCTTCCCTTTGTTTCCAAGTATCCTTATTGTGATTGCTACTTTCTTTCTCAAACATCTTTAATTCACAAGATATTCACTCCTGGGTTTACCTTTGTATTTTACATTTTAATCAAGGGCCTTGGCTTCTGAAGTTATAACTCTTACCGATGCTCTAGATTAATCCACCGCTGTCGCTATCAAGAGGTTGGCCGAATCAAATGTTGAGCTACCAGCTAAAAGACTAAGATTTGACACTTCTGTTCCTCTTTCTTAGGATGCCACTGTTAAGGTTGTTGATCGAAATGCTTCTGTCTCTACAACCTCTGCTGTTGATTCTACCGTGGTGTCTACTACTATTTCTCCCAAGGGTACCTTTGGCTGAGAATGTGAGGGTCGTGTTGTGCCGTCGACCATTCCAAGTACATTAGAAGTGGACAAACATGCCAAGGCCCAAACTTCCACTTCTCAACATGTCGAGCCCTCGAGGTCTCCCGGACCCCTAGTGAGCTTTGATCACTTTGTGAAGCTAGCTCTTTCTTGTCCTGAAGCTATGCACATGTCGTTACCTTTCACTTCTTCAAACGAGGAAGATTTTTATCAACATTTAGTCAATCGACAACTCTCGGAATAGATTTTCCTTCTTAATCCTTCCGTTGTTCTTAATTTGCTATGATGACTAATTGAATTCTACTCCCTTCACAGGTTATTAAAAATGGATTTTGTCTAAAGCAACTCCTTCCTCGTCTTCCCTTGAAGTTATTCGCCTTCGGGAAGCTAACGAGGCTTTGAGAGATGAATGCGAGAGATCGAAGGCTTCCTTTAAACATGCCGAAGCATCTCTTGAAAAAGAAAGGCAAACAAAGGATATAGTGCATGACCAGGTTTCGGCCTTAGAGCACCAAATAGCAGAAAACGTGGTTAGTCATGCCGATGAACTTATGAGGAAGGACGAGAAGTTCTCCCATGCTGCGCAGATAATTTATGAGGCTAAAGGAAGAATTTCTGACTTCTTGCAAGTTCATCTTCCGCAGATCAAGATTGAGTACTATGAGGATGCCTTATTTCATGTTATGTCTGATAACCTTCAGATTCTTCTTGAGATACAATTCACCACCATCCCTTCTTTTATTAAGAATATGGTCATGGAGATGATTAACAAGGCCAAGCAAAGGGTTGAGATGCCAAAGAGGGACATGCTACAAGATGAAGATCTCATATTCATTGAGGATCTCTTTGATGACTCAGGTGAGGAAGAGGAGCTTTCGGCTTTTTCTGATGATAATGGAGGCGAGGATAGTGACAACCCCAATGGTAGTGACTGCCGAGATGATCATGACAAGGATAGGAGTGGTCCTTCTGCGGCTCCTGATGTCTCACATGATTATACAGGATATATTCCTGACGTTGGAGGTGCTCATGCTGCTCAAGATTTCGAAGCTCCTTCCGCCAAGAAAGGTGGTAATTCTGGGCTCTCAGGAAGAGAACAGTCTACCCAACCTAGGGTTTCTCCTTCTCAACTATTACTTTTGTTTTTGCATTGCTTTTCCTTTATCACATATACAGTAGTAACTAGCTTCCCATCATTATATTAACTAGACCAAAGGAAATGTCGTTTCATGACTTAGAGCAGAATTAGATGAAAAACAAAGGGAGATAACTCGGTCTCGTGTATAGTAAGGAAGGTTATTAAAGGATTATATTACATTATCCCGGAGATATCATGATTTAGAAAAGACTGCGTCTAAGCGTATGCGTTACAAGGAGCACGAGGCTGCACCTAGATTAAGAAAAGCCCGTAAGCATAGGGAAGCTCTTTGGGAGGAAAACAAGGAATTGCTGACCTTATTTTGGATGTTGATTGAGGACAGATATATTAGTTAACTTTTTGTATGAAGTTTACAAACGCTACACAATGGTGGACTTTTCCTTCTTAGGAGAGCATAGTGGAGGTCTAATACGTCATCTTCACAAACTTTACTTGGTTGATTTTGGAGCTGACCCACATCTCGTGGACTTATTGGAACCTTGAAAGGGTTCTTTCAATTCCTAGGGATCTTCCCCCAGGAAATCTTGAGTATAACAAGGATAGGTTTTGTCACTGAACTATTTAAAAGGTCGATTTTGTATGAGCAGGAAGAATATTTGTAAACTTGACGTTGTAATTGCACAAAACATGCGTGGAATTCTATTTGTTATATATGTCTGCTAATTCTCTTATTTGTGTTATGACATATGCTTGTTTATCATGAAGATGTGTTACATTTGACTTGTACATTGAGAAAGGAGCTTTTGACAACATCTCCTCGTGTTTTAAGGAAAAAAAACTTTCTAGGAGAACTCAAGAGCGTTTATACGAAATTTCCTCGGCCTCCCCTCACCTTTTTGGGTGGAGACCGGGAGGCAATTTTAAAAAGACTTAGGATTGAGCATGCCGAGCTGATATGTAAATAATAAATGTATTGAAAAGTGTATGTGAACCCCTGTGATTCTTTCTGGTTCGTGTGTTTATCGAAGTCACAGAAAATTGGTTTTGAATAGTATTCACACAAAGCTTTCATACAGAAATATGACACTATTCTGGTGAATCAAAATTTATGTATAACTATTCTTTATTCTTGTGAGTAGGTGGATCGTCATGAAAACTTCTCGTTTCAAGATAATGTGCTATTAGCAAAAGAAGTTCATCCTACATCCCGAGAAAGAACGATATTATTTCAAAATTTATCCATTAAGAATTTAAAGAAGAGAATAGATGCCCTAAAAAGTCAATTAGAAGGGAAGGACAGAATTATTCTTGGACTGAAGACGTATATAAAGACTAAACCTTCTATTGAGTTTGAAGATGAGTTAAGAGGTTTACGCCAACGCGTCATTAACTTGGAAATCGAGTTAGAAAATGTTAATGTGAAATGTAAAACGTGGGAACACTCCTTCAAAAATATCCCTATTATAATGGTGTCCCAGCCTTCTTGTGCTGCGACAATGCCTAGGGGCTCCGCATCTCAAAAGCATTTTTACTTGAAGAAACCCCCTCGAGGGTTAGAAGAATCAGTCATTTTCGACTGGTGTAAGAAGGTGATAGCTGAGATGAAGAGTATTTACGACACTAAATTGATTAAGGATTCATTTGAACGTATTAGCCGGTATGTTGACCAAATTAGGCTTTTATAGGGGGAAAGACATGACCTGCGTGTAAACGTTTTTGAGTTGGAGAAAGACAACAAGTCTCCTAGGGCCATGTGTAGAGCTTATGATAGGGCTTTGAAACTTCAGGTCCAACCCTCTGATAATCTTGGTGAAGTTAGCAGAAAGGTGCGTAAACTTGAGCTCCTAAGCATCGCAATTCGCCATGCCATCAATCCCCCTTTACCCGAGGATGAAGGAAGGCAGGACATTTGATAGTGTTTGTAATTGTAACGTGTATTCCATGTTTAAATAGTCCATGATGTAATTCTTGTAAATGAGCTTGTAAATTGTGTGCGTATCACTCGTCGTGTAACTTTTTATTGTATTGAATAAAAACAATAATGATTTGTACATGATAAGTTTAAGAAATCTCCCTGAACAAGAAGGAGGATTACTATCTTCTCCAGAAAAACCTTTCAAATAATAGACTTTGCATTTTCCTTCGAGTTTTGCTTCATCATTCTCTCTTCAGAAGTGAAAATCCAAGTGTTTGTGACCCAAATTAGGGTATTAACGAGAGGTGGTCAGAGTGCCTTTTTTGTTAATTGATTAGAAACTTTGGCTGATGTTCTAAATCAAAATTTTAGGATGAAATCCGAAATTCTCCTCCGGTAATAATAGAAGCTTTTGATCAGATACAGACTCAGGTTGCTCCATAAAGAACCAGGAACTCATTCCTAATGTTTTAATAGACATACTGAATTAACCCCGATTCGGGTATTTAATAGAATTCCCGAACTAACCCAGTTTCGGGTATTTAATTGAAGTCCCGAACTAACGCAGATTCGGGTATTTAATAGAAAACAAGAAACCCCTTTCTGGTAATTAGTTTTGTTTCCCCCTCTGGGTTTAATTATAGAAGTAGAGGATGTACGTGCTTCCATAGCCACTCCCTGGGCTCTTGGCTATCAAAGCAAAGAATGTACGTGCTTTGTTGGCCACTCTCTGGGCTTGTGTATCTGGTGCGTTTCTCTAGCTTATCCACAAGCAGGGCCCGAGGACTTACCCAACCTCCCTCCAGGAGGCGCCTTATCCTGACCATTGTAGGTGATGATAAGGTCTTAGATGCTTAAACCGGGCCACTGTAGATGCGGAATTAAGGCTTACTCTTTTGATGATCTTTCCTAGTCATCGTAGGCGGTGATAGAGGCTTACACTCCACTCCCCTCCAGGGGGTGCCCTATCCTGACCATCATAGGCGATGATAGGGGTTTGCATTCCCTTCTGCGGGTAAGGGGTAACATAAGCAGAGGTAGGACGTGCTCTTCTTTTAGCAGAGGTATGACGTGCTTAGTTCATAGCAGAGGCAGGGCATACTCTTCTGCGAGCAGAGACAGGGCATGCTAATTAGATGCTCTGTCACGACCATTCAGGTGTGGGTCGGAGGCTTACGCTTTTGGTGCTTTAACCTGACCCTCTCTGACTTGGGCGCGGAGAAAGGCTTACACACCCCCCCTCCGGGGGGTGCCTTTCCCTGGCCAACTTGGCGGTGAAAAGAGTTTTTATCCATTTGATTTGACCCACCTTGGGTTATTTCGAGCTTCGAGAGGGTTTCTGTACCCTTAGTTATGTAGACAATCTTTTTCTCAAAGAATTTATTGTTGTAGTTAGCTATGTTTTCTTTACATATCTATGTAGTTTTTCTTGGCTTAGGAAGTTGATAATCATCCCTTCTAAGACTCTGCAATGGTTGGTTTCATATCCATTTATCATATGGTAGTAGCAATAAGGCCCTCCCAACTTAGCTTCATTCTTGGGTTTCTTCTTTAATGATGGCCAAAAGTTCAATTCATGTTTAGTCAGGAAGTAGATACCTTCAATTGATGTATTGATCTCACACCCTTTCGGTAACCTTGATTCAAAGGCTTTCTTTTGATATTGCAACTTGATCTTATTACCATTTGACTCCTTATCTCCCCTTTTATCTTCGAATTTTCTTTTAGCTATATCTTGGCGCAAGAGTGTTTCCCTTTTAAACTCTTTTGTAGTAGGGTGAACGAAACTTCTGTCAATTCTACGTTCAAATATTGTTCCTCTAGCTTGCGTTTGGATGGCTTCTTTGATATGAAGAAAGGGGTTATATTCTCTTATTGTGGAATTTCTTAGGGCAAAGATTGAGGTTGGTCCCAAATGGAAAGGGTTAATGCTCCAATGATTAGGATCATAAGGCTCTACGTCTTTTTCCTTATCTTGAATATGCAGGATAGAAATCTTAACCTTCTCGACCATCCATGGCTATTGATGCAACCATGAGAAACTCATTAGTTACTCGTAGAGACCT